>OX439472.1:10838181-11447767 GCA_949320105.2 Crepidodera aurea
AATCAGCATTATTCCAACATCATAAACACCCTTAGAAGTGACGCCTCAGAACCTCCAGCTAAAAAACAGAAAGCAGAAGATCCTGCAGCCACTCCTCGAGTTTCTCACTCTACAGCTGGACCCATCAACAATATTAATGATTTACCTACACCCAACGTTATCAATGAGTTAACAAAGATTTCAAACAATACTCCTACTGTGTACCAAAATTATATTTTAATTGTACCATAAATAAATAAATTAAGTTTGTAGTATTTTGCGATTAAATAAATTACCTGTTTTTCAGTTTTCAAATTAATACCTTCTTATTTATTATGTATGCATATATAATAGGTAGTATGTTTTGTAAGCTACGTGTATGCAGAATAATATGTTACTCATGAAATAGTCTTGTCAAATACCATTCGGGCATCTAATTTTTTCTGTGAAAAAAATCGAAAAAACACAATGTAAAGTAATATTTTTTTAACAAAATGCATTCGTGCAGGTGCAAAAATCCTTGTCTTTGACTCGGATTTTTGTTGCCACCAGCATCTTCTTGTTAAAATATTACTTAGCAACGTGTTTTTTCGATTTTTTGGAAAAATTAGGTGCTCTTATTACTTACGAATAAACATAAATTGGATTCTAAGTTTACCTATGAATTTATGTCAACGCAGTCATACATATTTGTAAAAATATTTCATAATTATTTCGATGATCATTTTTTGGTAGTTGTGAATTAAGAACGCGTTCTTAAGTACTTATATATGAATAAAATAAAATAAAAATTCCCAGTAATACATTAATCTTAAACAGCAAAATCGACACTCTAATGTAACTTTGAAAAAACTTTTTCCATCTCGACATTAAAACGTTCTTGTGTCTTTCTAAATTATTCTTATAATTCTGCGCAACTTAAACAATAAAATTTTTCCAATACTTGGTTTCAAACAAAGAAACATCCCCCATTATTCATTAGTTCATTGATCTTTCTGAAATGCTTTTTGACATTTTGTATTTAAACTGTGGGAATGGAAAACAGAAACGTGTGACCACAATTTTCACTCACTCACTTGAAAAATTCAAAGCGTGGCCTGAAATTATGTGTTGGCGCATTTTCCATTGTGCCAATAATTGTTTGAAAAAAGAGGTCGGTCTTCAATTGCAAATGCATTCAAGCAAAAGAGAAAATGGAAGTGGCTTGACAACATAATAGCACCATTCACTCTCAGAAATATAAAGTGCCATAAAATTATAGGAATTTTATTCCGTCCTAAAACGAAATCTCTATCAAACGTTTTAGATAAAATATAATGACCGTGGGCATTACTCAAAAGCAAAATTCACTACTCTTTATTTTATTACCTATCACATTAAATGAGGTTATGGTTTATTTCAGGAATTTGCTAGCCATTAAAATGAAATTATGTTATTTAAGGGACTATCAAAGTATGGCCTTTTTCAAGGTTAATTAATCTTTTTATTATCTTAACTAAAAATAGAAGAGTGACATAAATTATTTCCTTCAATTGCCGAGCCAATAATCACATACACACTTTTAAAACGTTGTCTGCCCATTTTTCAGAATCTCGTACACATTTTAAACATTTTAGATATAAATGCGTTTGTTTTCAGATTATTTATAGAACTTGTGGATTAATAAATAAAAGCAAGTTTTGGAAGACGTCACTCTCTGTTTTTTTATATTAAAATACCCCTTACGGGACATTTGTTAATAATACAATCTGATCACATAACGATCAATGAGTAATTTTTGTCCAACTTAAATTAATACGTGAAGATTGCATAACTAAAGTCTATTCACTAGTGTACCTTAGGTTATAATATTTTTTTTACACCTGACTTAACGTGTATTCACTACTGCGTACTATGCTCTGTTTTTTTCTGTCACTTTCACTTACACCAATTCAAAGGGCTTCTTCCTCTTGAGTCTTCTTACTAGATCAATGTTGTCCTTGAGGATGGCCTCGACATTCACGTGTTGGTGGAGCCGATGTTCGTGACTTCTTGCAAATTTGTTAATTGTCTGGTTAACAGTGTCCATCTCCAAGTCCCGGTGGAGGTCACTATTTCTGCAGTACCAGGTAGCATTGACTGTGCTCCTTAATGCTTTGTTCTGGAATCTCTGTATTATGAGTAAATTACTCTGACTGGCACAGCCCCAAAGCTGGATACCATATGTCCATACCGGTTTCAGAATTTGTTTGTATAACAATGTTTTGTTGTATAATGACAGGTTAGAATTTCTTCCAAGCAGCCAATACGTTTTTCTTAATTTTATGTTGAGTTCTTCATGTTTCTTTTTGACATAGACCTTTCAGCGTAGTCTCGCATCTAAAGTAATACCTAGATACATTGCTGAATTAGCATAAGGGATCTGTAACGACGGTGAAATTTTTTGTAACCATAAAAATACCAAAAAAGGACCATGGGCGTACCAAAACTACCTAAGGTTGTGAAATAAATCACACTTGTTCCCAAGAACAAAGACATTAAATGTCGTACACTGCACCAGCGTCTGGACTTCAACAACTACTCCTTGGGCTATATGCCCCCCAGGTATTGAATTACGAAAGTCCAGACGTGGTTTGGCGCCCGACCAAGTCGGGGCTTTAAACCAGAAACTTTGCTTTTATTATTAAAGGAGCTTGCCATTCTTAGACCGGTCTCGGAATTATTGTTCCTCTTCAGTAAGAAGGCTAGCTCGAATTTCTATCTCTAAAGAAATTCTGAAGATCGCTTTGAACCCACCAACTCTTAGTACAAACTGTTAAGTCGAGAAAGAGGAGGTGAGTTCACTTTTATAATAAAATCAAAGCTTGCAAAACTATAGAAAACTCTAACGACGGTGGAATTTTTTGTAACCATAAACCAAAAACCAAAAAAGGACCATGGGCGTACCAAAAAAATTCAATTCAATTCAATACCTGGGGGGCATATAGCCCAAGGAGTAGTTGTTGAAGTCCAGACGCTGGTGCAGTGTAGGACATTTAATGTCTTTGTTCTTGGGAACAAGTGTGATTTATTTCACAACCTTAGGTAGATAAGGGATCTGGGTATTTTTTATTCTGACTGGTATGTACCGATTTATTTTCATTTAATTTGATTCTCCAACGATTGGATGATGTTTGTAGTTTTCTTGCAGCCTCTTCGTGGGTTTTCCCTACTGCCATGGTAGCGGTGTCATCTGCAAAGGTGGCAATTGCATTTTGCTCTAATTCAGGAGTATCACTGGTATATAATAGGTATAGGACTGGCCCTAATAAACTTTCTTGTGGAACTCCTGCCTTAATTTCTTTAATTTTAGAGTATGCTTCTTCCTGTTTAATCCTACAGTATCTTTCTGATATATATGATGCTAATAATTCTGAATTCTGTTTTGGCAATAATCGATTCATTTTGTGTTTGAGTCCTTCATGCCAAACTATATCGAAAGCTTGCGCTACATCAAGGAAGACAGTAGAGCTAACTTTTTTTCGATGATATTTTTGAGTGATTTGAGAAATTGTTTTTGTTTCGTACTTTGGTCAGTATCCTTTATAACAGATTTTTATTACTTTAATTGGGATTTATTCCGCTATTTTGATGGAAAACCCAGTTTAAAATTAATGTATTCGAGACTTTCTCCAACACTCATATTTAATAAAATATAACTGAAAAGGTTTAAAAATAAATTAAAAAAGTACTAACTTTAAAACTTTAAATAAAGTTAAAATAAAAAATCATTAACAAAGTATAGTTTCCCAAGTAGTATAGTGACAGAAACTGATATCGCAACTACGATTGGGTTGTTGTTACGTAATAATCACTAAATCTACCTCTACACAGTAAAAATAACTTATTTTATATTTGCCCAGTTGTAAAGTTCACCGCTGGGAGCCACTTAATAGTTTTATAATATTTTGGTGCCACTGAAGGTGTTATAACAACTAAGCGAGACTACTTAAAAGTTGCAGAAACATTAAAGTGGAAAATAATAGTTAAGGCCACCAAACCATATCACTTAAATACCACTTAGAAGTGGCAGCCATCTTAAAGTGAGCATGATAGTTTTATTGTCGTTTTGGGAACCATTAATATACCTTTAAAGGGGCGGCACTTGATTATATGATTGCAGTAACTCTCGCCACACAAAAATCACTTTAAAGTTTCACTTTCTAAACGCAGACAATTGCGGCCATTTTTTAGATCGCCATGATGACAAAAATAAATGCGCTATTTAAAAAACTTTTTTTCGCCAGTGCGGCTTCAAATTTACTATATTTCCATACATAATTAATGATTTTAATAACAAAGATTGATAAAAACACAGTTTGAAGCATCTAAGTATTTAATTTCTAGATTTTAACTTTTTTCTTAAATTATGAAGTATTCCAATGACGTGCCCATATTTCTTGTATTTCCATAATAAGTAATATAATAATTATACCTAATTATTATTCAGTACGTACTTACTTAATTTAACAGTTATGTTACGTTAGAGAAAAAGCAAGGAAAATGGAAGAAATGCAGGACATAGAACGAGCTACAAATCAAAAAAACATGAGCAGTGAACAAAGTTTCGTGTTTAGTGCCGACCACCACACCACGACGTAGCTGCCACCAAGAAAGTGTTCCCCATTTTAGTTACCGCCACGTTATAGAACCGTTTCTATTAAGTGGAACAGACTTTGGCAATACACTTTGTAACAATTTAAAAAATCAAATTTTTAAAATTGTTATTTTTAAATTTGGGCCACTTAGTATATCAATATCTGGTCACCGAGCTTCGCTCTTAATATTCAAATCTACATTTTTAAGCAGTCCAATGAGTATATAATTTAAGTATATTTATAACCTGACAAATTATTAATTAATTCGTGAAAATCACGGAGTGGGCGACATCTACTTGAACTACAGAAAGGTAGATAAATAGAAAGTAGGCGGGAAAATTAAAAAAGCTGTCAGTGTTAATTTTCAATTTGCTGCAGGTGTTGTTGACGTTTATCAACTGCTTGTCCCAGAGGTTAGTTAAATGCATTAAAAGTTGCCTAGTTTCTGGAGATTTCACCCTTTTGGGGCAACATCTACTGACGCTTGATCTTAGCGAATAGTCACGGCGGACAGGCCCCGTTTCCGGGACGGGCAACAGCAGCGTGTAGGGCATAGTGGTTTCAGTGGGGTAGTTTTAGTGAGTAACCGTAAGGGGTAGTCTCACACTATCGGGGAAGGGAAGAACCTTTACCCGATGTGCATAAAGAATTTCCACCCGCCAAAAAAAAAAGATTAGCTTTAGGTTAGGTTAGATCTGTGTAATAAATAAAGAAAAGTACGATACGTGTGACATTTTGACATTTGTTACATTCTGACAGGTGTCATATTTTGACAGTTGTAACATTCTGACACGTATCACATTTTAACAGTTGTCACGTTTTGACAAGTGTCCATTTTAACAGTGTTACTCAACGTTCCTATAAATATTTACCTAAACCCATGATTTCTGAAATTGAATTGGCAACGTTGTATTTTCAACTTAGAATTTATGAGATGGCTGTCATTTGACAAGCAAATTATTTATGTCCGTCAAATGAACCTTTTCTTTTTTATACTTTTCAGGTTTATTCTGGTTATAAATTGCTACTTCAGAAAAGACAATTATAGTAATACCAGTAGTTTTAGTGAAGACAGTGACTTTTATAGATAGTTCTTGAACTAACTTTTTTTTTAATCTTTGAGTTTAGGTAAGTACTGAAGCATTACTTTTAATGCCAAGAGATTAAAAACAGTTTAATCCCAACATATAATCCTCCCTGTTATTTATTGGTTAAATTTAATTCGTTCAATGTTAAAGTGTCAGATGCATAAGGTTTATTTTTATTTTTTGTAAATAATATAACTTCAAAATTTAATCTACGAAGTGGGTATATATATTTTATATGCTGTGACCTTATTTATATTATAGAAACTTATTTTGCAAAGTACGCCTATGGAATGTGACGTTATATCCTCTCTCCTTTATAGTATATTACTATAGAAACAAGTTGCCGTTGCTAGGAAATAAAACTAAAAGCTTAACTTTTCTTGTAAATATCTCGGAAGATCGAATTTTCACAGACATGAGACCTATATTTTCTGTCGATTTAGATAGGAATTAGTCTACCCTGAAAGTTTCATTGAATTCTGACGAGTGGATTTCGAGATCCTCTGGACACACATACACACACACACATACAAACCTTGCTCGTTTAATAGTATTTGATAAAATTTCAGTTTAATTTTTATCGTATGTGTTGACTAGTGGGGATCTCATCTAGCGACCGTGGCTTTCATTATCATTTTGGTAGAATATTTTATTCATTTTCGATCGAGCTGTTAGACTGAAAAGTCCATTTGCAATTAGTGATACTGTGTTATAGCCGATAAGGCGAATTTCCCACAGTTTTTTTTGTTTATCACAAATTGTCCTTCCTAAACTTAGTAAATGAACGATTACTAAATCTGGCAGATTCATAGTCTGGAACTTGAATTGCTCCTTTTGCAAACCTGGAGTTTCCTGGGTAGCTGCCGATTTGGGAAAAAGCCAAGTTGAAAAAGCCGATGAACACTTCTCTTCAGCGCTGGCCACAATTGTAACCAAAGTCGATAAATCTTATATTGTTCAATTGATTTAGTTTTAAGGATTGTTAAGGTCACTAGTATATTGTTATTTTTTTATAACGGTGTAGCTACACGCTACAAAAATTTTCTGGTAAGATTGTAAAACTTTTTGTAATATCAATTTCAACATTTATTTTTTAATAAATTGTAATATATTTTCAATCTCTAATTTTTTCTTTAACACTTCCTTGGTATGTGACAGAATTAATGAATATCATATTTTTTTAATATAATTTTTCATTTTCCTTATTAAAATCACAATTTCGATAATATTCTTTTAAATAATTAATTAATTTGATTTCATTTTAACCATTCTTTAATAGTAAATTTTATATTAATATATTATTTTTTTGATCATGTCTAGAATATTTATAATTCTAAACTAGCTTGTTAAAATTAAAAAATAGAATTATTGGCGCCCTCTAACCCTAAAAATACTCCACTAAATTGTCTATTAGAAAAGCTAGAATTCACACCTGAAAATAAAAGTTTCAAATGCTCATTTTTTCTTTCAATTATTATTATTATATCATTTTCAAAAAGTAAATATTATTAAGCTGGGTTTATGCGTGATTAGTAAAAACAACGCTGTATAGTTACAACTTTAAAGGTTCTAATGTCGTGGCAGAAAAATGCTACTTGGGTTATCTATTTTCAATTGCAGAGCAAAATAATTCCACTTTATACAAGCCGCCTATAATAATAATAACTTTATTCGCAATAAATAATAAAATTTATATAAATAAATATCTACATGCTGGAAGCGAATAAAGTATATTGAGCTAAGTGCAAAGCACTTGTTTCCCAAAAAACTGACAGGTAAATATAATGTTTATAAATAAATAAGATCATGAAAGTGTTCAAAAACTTCTTATAATATCTCAAAATATCTAAAATGTAAAAGTGGGAATGCCAATGCCAACAAAGGAACTCATTGGCACATCTACAAGGCGCCAAAGCCAATCAAAGCAACTGGTCGACACATCTGGGATTTTTGTTTTTATATTTCTGCAATAGACCCATCTCATATCTTTTTGTTGAAGAGCTCATGCGCGAACTTAAAGTTACCAGATTTTCTCTCATGTTGGCTAATATGAAAAATTAAGAATTTTACATTCTTCAAAATTGTTAACATTTGTCAGTTAGCTTAGGTTATTTTAAAGGGATTTCTGTTTAATTAAAAGAAAATAATTTTTAATGCAACAGGCGCTTTCTAGGGCCACAATTTTTAATATAATTGGATATCTGAATTAATGCAAAAAGAAAATCTCTCACCAATTCTCCGTAACATATAAATTTAAGCTATTTCATCTAAAAGCAATAAAATTAATTGAAATTCATTTTTATTTAGTGTATATGTTTTTAATAAAGGCTTTAATTTTAGTTTTAAAAAACTGGAAATGCAGGGCCACAATTTATTTTTAAAAATAAAAGAAATGTGCATTGATTAGACACATATTTTGTTTTTGTAAAAAGCAATTTTTGTAGTTTATTTTATACATAAATATATTTTATTTCTTTAATTCATACATGAAACTTGTAAGCAAGACACATACTGTAAAAATTTGATTGATACAACCTATTAAATTAATAGGAATTTTATTTGATAAAATTTTAAGTTTTTATTCTTCGGAGAGCTCTCTCTACATGAATCCTTTCTCTCGCTATTTCTCTTATGTATTCAATTTCTGGTGGTCCGAATTGTATACCAGATATACATAAAGTTGGTATATTTAAACATATAACAATATCTTCTAAAATGGGTTTAATGTCAAACCCTTTATCGGCTAAAATTACATTTTCTCCATTCAGTTCCCTAATTTCCACTTTTCTTTTAAGAACTTATTTCATTAATGTGCCAAAAATACTTTCTAACAAGGCAATTTTTTTTGTCGTTTCTCTTGAATTTTTGTAGTACCTATACTGTTGAAGCGATGCGTTTGGATTGTACAATAACTCTTTTGGTTTATGGGTACGCTTTCTTTTTCTTGTATTTGTAATTTGTGTATACATACTTTCATTTTTATTTATTACAATATCAACAATAACAATAAGCACGTACGCGTACCAATACGGCCAACCCAATAAAAATAATTGGGGTAAAATCAGACAAGGATAGGTATAAAAGTTACTAGATTCAAACCACCCGCCGCTTTTTCGCGCACAAGCTCTAGCTAAAATGCGAGATATGAGATGGGTCTAGTGAAAATTGATAAACCATACCTCTATGCGTACACACTGTCTTGTATATTTTTCAAGGTTAAGTTATCCCAATAAACCAGGGCCAATCATTTTTATAACAAAAAAAATTCTCAATAGTAGTGGGTAATCGGAAAATGTAGGGAAAATAAGAAATTTTAGAAAAATTAAGTGGACTGAGTAAAAGTACGATTTGTGTTTAATGCAATACATACTTAATTAAAAAATCCAAAACTTGTGTATTAATCAATTTCAAATCGATGGAAACCGTTTTTTCGTTTTCAATTTTTATCTCCCGCAAAATTTTTTTTTTTTGAAACTTGGTAAAAACGTTCTTATTTGTGATTTAAATAAGCTCTAATTTTTTCAAAGAAAAATATTTATTTTATTTTTCGATTTTGTACGAATTTAACCTAATTTTCAATCGAAAAAGTTGGTTTGCAAATTACTACTTTTTAAACTATATCGGTGCTCATTTTTTTCGTTGAAACCTTGACTTTAAGATATGAAAAAAATATATTATTCGTATGGAAAAATATCGTAATTTGTAAGTCCAAAAATAGTTTGTAAGGATAATAGACCAGGACCAATCATTTTTGAAACAAAAAGCGATTTTCTCGATAATTTTGAGGTTGTATTTATTATAAATTAATTAAAATCAATGTGTTTGAGACTTTCTCGAACACCCATATGTAATAAAATATAATTAAAAAGCTTTAAAAACATATCAAGTTAAAAAAAACTAACTTTAAAACCTTAAATAAAGTTAAAACAAAAAATCAGTAGCAAACAGAGTTCGGGGCTATGAAAAGTCACTGATTTTGTCCGGCATCTTGTTTCGTCATTGGTGGGGAGGCGCCAAATTTGAATTTACAATAAAAGTAGTTACGTTGAATCCGGTCGGTGCGAGTAAATTGAAAAAGTTTATTGATACATATTTGTTATTAATATATTCTGTACGTTCTGAATGTTAGTCTGCTCATAATAGATACAGCATATGAAAGTGACTGTAGTGATGAAAAGTGAAGTCCATACGAAGAGAGCTGTTCCAAGCCACCAAAAAAGATGGAAGAATCTTATAATCTGAGATTGAAAAGCTTATTGTGGAAATATATTTCAAATACGAAGCTTGAATATTTATAACTTGTTCAATTCTTTATTTTGTGGAAATTCATGTTGAATTATTGAAGACAGAAAACTACAACTTTTGGTTTATTTGTAACAAATAAACATCAATAAATAAGCATCCTCGAAAATGGGGGGAAAGTGTGTTTTTCTACAGGGACGCCTTTTAAAGCGCGTTTCCCTCTAGGGGGTGGTTTTTCGACCTTGTCCATATAGATGAGCATATCTGGGGTAAGCATTTCCAAAAAAATATAAATATGGGAAGCTGCCTTCAGACAACACGAGTAAAAAACGTTACCGAATATTTTGTAACATATACGACGAAGATTGGAAGAAAAACTCTTGTAGGGTTTGTTAAAATTGACACTGTTGTCATAGTTTCATTTTTTAGTTGACTATGACAACATTGTCAATATTGATAAATTTTGCATTGTCTCCGAGGGAACAACAATCTATTTTAGGTAAGGATGGTTTTAATTAACACAAAAAGTAATTGTAAATTATATTAAAAATCGATAACTGATAACTCAATTTTTTATACTGTACGGTATATAATAAAGAAAACTAATAACTAATAACTAATAACAGATTCTTAAAACTTTAATTACTTATTCAAAAGATAACGCATTGCAAATTGGTAAAAGTAAAATGTTTCCAGCCAATATACGTTAAAAATTGCGTGTGCTCCCCATACTAATTGACAGTACAGATTCCTACACGTGCTTCCGACACTCATTGACAGATGACGCTGCAAATTGAAGAAAATGGCGACTAGGTGTGACGCGGACATGCCTGCGTGGCCTGTCTCTTTCTAACACATTGAATTCTCTATCTGTGCCAGTAGTGATATAAAACTTCTACTGCTACCATCTGTCATCAAAACTGAAAAATGAAGCCTAGAAGTGAATCTGAGGTTTTAGGATGTCGAATCCGATAAACTGAATTTCTAACTCTAAAAAAACTAAGAAAAAGCAACTGTCATTTTCTATTTTCATGGCATGCTAGATTATATTACCCACCAATTTATGTAAAATATCTCCAAATTATAATAAATCTAGCAATAATTTTGAAATACGTAACTTTAGGTATAGGGAATGCTAATACAGATCGAAAGATAATAAACAACTGATTCAGACGTGATAATAAAATAACAGTGTGTTTCATTTGAAATTATCGATTCTCACAATCTCTGTATAAAATTTGAAAATAATAGCTTAACAACTAATTAAAGTAAATGCGTGTTTTTCAAAATTTTTTATAAAAATCTCAAATATCTCGGAAACTGTTAAACTTAGTACCTGTGGTATGTTAATAATTTTTTGTTCAAAATTTGATGATAAATCCAATATTAAAAAGAAAAATAGTACATGTCATTTGAAATAACAAAGTTGATGTATACTTCCGGTATAACCGGAAGTAACCGGAAGTTGAAAATATTTTCATTGAATAGATCGTACTGACAAAGCCCAGTAACCCAATTTCAAATATCTATACTTCTTTATATATGGCTAATGAGCCATCTACGTGATACACCCTGTATACTGAATGTACCAAAGCTGATTTAAATTATTTGTGCCACAACTGCGAGTTAGAATAATGAAACTTTAGTTTTTCTTATACTCAAAAAGTATGAAGCTACTAATTAAGAAATATACTTGAACAAATGTTTTTTTTTTAATTTTCTTAGTTTTGAAAGTTATCTTTCGTCCTGTGCCTAAAGGATGAAAGAGTCCTGTATTTATTTTAACGTCTATATTGTGATGCTTAAATATTTATGTTATGACAGGTCAAACATGAAGCTTTCATAAAGTTTATTTTATTCTATAAAGCCGTAGTGGCGTCTGTGAGTCGGATGGACATGGACCAAAATTTACCCGGATCGAGAGTACCTCCCCTCCATTTTCGAGGACGCTGAAGACGATGGCGGCATCAGAATTTCTATTTTCGACTGCTGAACCCCCTAAAAAGGCCAAAAACTATCCCCTAAAGGGGTTAAACGGGCAGAGCATCATTTCCCCAGATTTCGAGGATGCCGAGCATGCTGGAGGTGTTAAAGATTACGTCCGAACCTCACCAACCCCTCCACCGGCCAAAATTCATCCCCGACAGAGGTGTTTTTTTTTCTTCTTTTTAACAGCGACAAAATGCATGTGCCCCCATTTTCGAGGACGATGAACACGATGGCGGAATCAGAATTTCTCTTTTCGCCAGCCGAACCCCTAAGACGGCCAAAAACTACCCTCTAATGGTGTTAAACGGGCAGGACATCATTCCCTTTAAAATAACCTCTTTTCTCCCCGTGTTCGAGGATGCTGAGCATGCTGGAGATGTTAAAGATTTCGTCCGAACCTCCCTAATCCCTCCACCGGCCAAAATTCATACCCCACAGAGGTTTTTTTCTTCTTTTTAACAGCGACAAAACGCCTATGCCCCCGTTTTCGAGGATGCTGAACACGATGGCGGTATCAGAATTTCTCTTTTCGCCAGCCGAACTCCTAAAACGGCCAATAACTGCCTTCTAATGGTGTTAAACGGGCAGGACATCATTCCCTTTAAAATAACCTCTTTGCCCCCGTTTTTGAGGATGCTGAGCACGGTGATGGTGTTGAAGATTAATTCTGACCCTCACCTACCTCTCCACAGGTCAAAACTGACTCCCGAAACACCTCCACCATGCTCGGCATCCTCGAAAACAGGGGAAAGACGTTTTTTACAGGGAAATGATGTGGTGCCTGTTTAACCCCTTTAGGGGATAGTTTTTGGTCGTTTTAGGGGGTTCAGCAGTCGAAAATAGAAATTCTGATACGGCCATCATGTACAATACTGCGATCCGTAGTATGAAAATTTTAATTATCGAGTATTTTTACCTACCTTTCTATTTTTAACTGTTTATAAACTCTCTATTTATAATTTTTTGTTATAACTGCAGTCCCTATATAGAAAACATAATTTGTTTGGAACGCTCATGTTCTTGGTCTAGGCGAATGGGAATGCTGGATTCTAGTGATCTCATAACGAGCCTACCAACTAAAACCTTTCGATCTTCAACCTCTGACATACCTCGAACCATCGATGTATGACATAATCGCAGGTCAACTTCTATTTCTTAGTGAAGAATTTGGCCTCCTTTCTCCTTTTTTCGAAGCATCACTTTCTTAATAAAAAAGCTTATTTGAGATCAATTTTCATTACTTTCTATCATTTTATTTATTATATTATAGAAACATAATAAGAAACACTATTAAAGTATTTTAGAAAATTTTTATATTAATCTTTTTCTCTACCCGTACATATATTTCCCAAAGCGTTTTATTAATATTAGAAAAAAACTCAAAATCCAAAAGTTTAGACCCGTAAAAAAAATTAAAAAATATACAGATCCCAATACCAATAGTTATTTTCTACTTTTCATATTTAAAAAACTCCGACACCACCTGTTAAATTCCACTAAACAAAGTATGACAGTTTATAAACAATAAAAATTAGAGAGTATGTAATATAAGATATTTATGTGACAGATTTTACTTATTTGTAACTTTTTTCTATCTGCAAAGAATTTGAACTATTTTATAGTCGCGGAAATTATAACTGTCGAATACTAATTTTTGTGGAAAACAACAAAAAATAATTATCGATTTCAGGACAAATAAATAGGTAAAAACAATCGCCCTATTTAAACATAAAACACTTGATAAATTCAATTTAAATTTCAATTAACTTTTAATTCAAAGTGGGAATTGAAAAATCAAGTATAGTTTCCAATTTCCGGTTCAAATTTTATAAGAGTTTTCTTTTATGCAAAATTTTCCATTATGTATTTACCAAAATTAAAAAATGATAAAACTAAGGCTTTTTACAACAACACTATCTATTATAAAATGTATAAAAAATATTGTGTTTGTAATTTAAATATATTGTTATAGTTTAAAAAATGACACAAAATTATGGGAATCTTATTTAGAAGAATTAAAAAAAATATATGTAAAGCGGACTTAAAAAAAAGGTGACATTTTTCTGGTTTGAGATGTTGAAAAAATGTCAGAGGTGACAAATTAGAAATAAAGGATATTAAAAAGTAAAAAAATCTTATAATTTCCTAATCATTTCAATTGGCGCCCAACGTGGGGCAATTAAATTAATTTAACCCATTAATTGCTTAAATTTTGAATATTTTTATATTTAAATAATTAAACTCAATGGATTTAAGAAGTGGTAACAAAAATAAAAAGATGGAGGAATCAAAGAAAGAAACATAAATTGAAAAGATTCAGGAAGGACAAGGAGATAGGGTAGAATTACCTGAAATAAATTTGGAAAATACAAAAAATGGGAAAAGTAAAAGTAGCAAGGAGCAAGCAGCAAGGAGATGACACAGAAAATAATACAGAAGAACCGGAAAGAGAGGATAGAAGATCAGATGAACGAATTATGCAAATGTTGTTTGCCATGAATCAAAATATACAAGTAATAAACAGAAATCAAGAAAAGATTGAAAAAAATATGGAAAGAAATGAGGAAGAGATAAAAACAGGTATTCAAATGGATATGACAGAATTGAAGAACGATTTGGAGACAGATATAATGCATTTAGAAGAAACTATGAAAAAAGAAATAAGAAGTGTAGAAATAGCTTAGAAGAAATCAGACAAGATTTAAGAAAAGATAGTAAAAAAGAAATGATTGCAAGAATAATAGAGGTAAAAGAATTACAGGAGCAGAAAACTAATAAAGTAATAGAAACAGGGTTTATTGAAGAAATATATCAAATAAACGAGGATAGAATGAAGAATAAGAAAAATGTTAAAAATTTAGACAAATCCGTAAACGAATAAATTTTAAAGAATAAAACTAGGAGTTAAGAAATTAATGAAATTTCACAAATAAAATTAGCACAAATGGAAAATAAAAATGAAGTGCTTTTAAATTCTAATATATTTATTAACTTAATTTAAATAATATCTTCCGAAAAAAAAGCTTTAACGCCTTTTATATTTCTCCACTCCATGAATTGGTTGTATGAATAGGTGTACCTACCTATCTTTTGATTTTTGGGGCAGCAGCTTTAAGCAGGTAATTTTAGCCGCAGCCGATATTTCAGGTAGAGTAAATTTCATCAAAAATTCATCACTTTCCATTTTCACTACTAATTACTTACAACGATATACAGTACTTTGACAGACGCTGTGTTATATTGCTTCTTCTTTTCAACTTGAACGGGACTCGTATGATTTTAGCCAATTTTGTCACTTTCGAAGTATCAAAACAATTCGTTAATTGCCAATTTCATAGATGGTTGTAGGAAAACGATTTCTTCGATTAATTACGGGTAAACATTATTTATATCCTTCCGATCTGGTGGATGTAGAATCAAACATTCTAGATCTAACACAACTTTTTTACTTTTGCACTAATGCAAGATACCACTTTAGTACTGTTTAAGCTCTTTCAAGCGATCACTGTTATAATACAAGTAACAAAAGTCTACGCACTTACCCAACTATCCTCAAAAAGTCAATTTCGCAAAGAGCGTACTCATATATTTCTGTTATCGGACACCGTGGCTCAGTTGGTTAGGGCACCAGCCTTTATTCTCTGGGTCGCTGTTCGAAGAGTAGGTTCGAATCCTGCCGCATTCAAGTGGAATAAAAGTCAGATAAGACTTTGGGCAAGTGCAAAAAGGTATTTGTGTCATACGCAGTTTCATTCACGCTGGTATACAGGCCGGATGATATCGGATATCTCGTGGAACTGATAGGGATTGGTGGCACATTTACACACTTGTTCGTCGGTAGATCACCTGAATGACAAAGGCATAAAAATAAATAGCAGACCATTGTTAAAAAAAGTCATTTCATTTATTTTAGACAAAGTAAGAAATTTCGTACGTAATATATTAGAATAATGCAAAACATAATTAATGCGACAAACTCAAGTAACCAGTAATAGACCCCCAAAAAATTGCATACTCACCCAAAAACGATGACATTTGAACCCGACTATGAGCTCTTCACCCAATAAAGACTCCCTTATCCAATAATGATATCCTACCATTAATGATAATATTAAGCTACCAAAAAATATATCATTTACAGATTCCTTTGATTTTGACTTCATCGCTTCTTATTTTGTCTTTCTTATTTAACTCCTTCTAGTTTTTATAATATTTTGAATTTTATTTTGTAGTTTTTCCGATGAAGTCCAAAATTCGCAACTGTATAAAACAGGTAAAAGGCTGTTACTAGTTAGTGGTTATTAGCGATGTGATTTGTAAATAAAATTTGGTTGTTCTAGAATTTAGTTCTGAAAATGACGTACCTATAGGCTCTTTCGCTGAAACGCAAACACTTCAGGTTCGTGATTTACGGCGATAGTTCCTTATACCTAATTTTTATTTCTGTACAAAGGCTACATTAGTTACTGGTTAAATTAATTTTTTATTTGGATTATTTTGAGTTTGAGCTATAGAGGAACAGAATAATTTCAAGACTCTAAGCCATATTTAATAAATATGATTTTTTAGACGTTTTAGGATGCCATTTGTCGGATATTAACAGAAAGTACAAAACTTTTTACACTAGGATGAGAGCCTTTTCAACTACAATACACTACAGTCTGCTGTTCAGACCGTATTAACTTGATTCAAATATTGTCGCTGTGAAAATAAATATAAAAACTTGAATGATATGAAACGACGATGTGATGATGACGAGGGGCGGCAGTTTTCGCTTCAGTAACTTTTAAAAGCATTACCAACCGCTTTTCATGTTTAATGCAATTCTGTGCCGGATCCGAGCAATCAGCTAGAAGATTTTCGTTCTAAAAGTTTACGAGCGCTCTTATTTAGTCATATTATAGATTTCGGTAGGGTCAAGAATTTAATAATAATAATAATTTAACCGAGCTTCATCTTTTTAAAGAAAACTCTAGGGTTCTAGGTATGTAACGAATAAAATATTTCGGCACGGAATCTCCATTATATATTTCAATAATAGTCACAGAAGTTAGCAAATAGTGGAAGCATTCACAAATATTTTAAGCCAGTCCTGCGTGTTCTGGCTCGAACGTTAAATAAAATGTCTGCCTCGCACCTTACCTCTGCCCTTCAGGAGAAACTGCGAAGGATACAATGTACGCCTCAATGCTTTATTTTGAAAACTGGTAGTAGCGAAAATTCCCAACACAACATTATGTCTTAAAATCAGTTGTTAATCGCATTCTGAAAGAACAACTTATATATCCCTTTCACTTACAAAAAGTAAATACTATGGCAGATATTTGAATTTGGTATTTGTATACAAAAACTGCCAATTAAAGGAAATTATTAACGAACGCCTAAAATAAAACTAGTAATAACCATTACAGTAAATTTTTAACATTTTATTAAACAATATTTCACATATGGAAATGGATTACAGCCAATCAGCCAATAGTACAACACAAACAACACAGGGCTTAGTAATGAAATTTTTGTATTGGCCCATATGAAACTGTATGACCAGTAGAATACATTTCCAAAATTTTTCCAATTAATTATTAAAGGGGGCCTTGGAAATAATTCTATAGTTTTTTCCCGTTGGCATCATCTTTTTCTAATTAATAGAAAGTGCGAAATAGATACTTCAAGAGTAGTCGTAGCTAACACTAGACTTCTTTTAACAGAAACATACGACTATTAATCATGTTTGTGGATTCCCGAAAAAGGTAGCGTTACATGATGTTAAATTCTGATATATTTGTAGGCAAAGAACCAAAGAAAGTTTATAAAATATTACTAAAAACGTTCTTATTAATTTAATAGATATCAGAGATAAAAAATAATGTCCATTGTACCCTATTAATGTGTGCAATTATAAGTATTATAACTAAAGGATTAAAAAAATTAAAAACTGTTATGTACGTTTCAAGTCGAGACTTTTGACACAAATAGCGGTTTTACATTCAGTTTCAACTTATTTTTCATCAGCGCTAAAATATGTTAATTTCTGCTGCTTCTTCTTCTGTTTTAACTTACTTTTTGTCGTTTTTTTTTTCGTTTTATCGCTTTATTTCCACTTGGTTTTTTTCCAGTTTTCTTGTCAACTTTTTTATTTTTTGTTGAATTTGATGAAACTACGGAGTCTGTTCGTGCTAACTCTGCCATTAGACTCATCAAGTAGCCAACAATAGGACAATTTTTTTATTATCATCGTTTTATCCCCGGTTTTCATATTTTTGTGGACAATTTCTAAACTTCTCATATAGTTATAGCATGTGCGGAGCCTTTATCTAGAAAATAAAAAAAAAACAAGCAAGTACTTTTTTGCTTTTTGCAGAAAAACACACTAAACCCTTACAATGCCATTTTCGCGTACCCGCGGAGCAGAGCCTTAAGATATTAAATGTTAAAATATTATATGTTAAGTTAATATAAAATGACAATATTATGAGTATATTAGAAGCGAGAGGTAGGCAGAATCATACAAAAACACTGATTTAAGTGTAAACTGGGCATAGTAAAAGTGTTTCAAAGCCAACTAATATAGAAAATTTAAATATCTGAGGATTTGACGAAATCATTACTTTAATTTGTAAATTGTTGTTAATTTGTTTAGAGGTAACCAAATTAAGTGTCGCATTTTATTCCACCTCTTCAAAGCAGCAATACAAATGCAGATAACCTAATTATACAGTCCACTATTGTCTTGGCTAGTCATTAGTCAATTATTAAGGCGATTAGGGTTGGAACAGCACAATTCCCATCTAATTTCCGACATCAAAGCATGTTACAACTATCCAAATTTCACAATACATTTTCACATTTGTTTTTCTATCGAACACTTCAGTCTTGCTTGAATAGAACTTGCTGAAATTTCTGAAATAGTCCATGATGCTGTTCTTTATAAAAATCCTGGTCTAATTTAGAAATACCGTACATTGCATTGCAAATCAATGGAGTACAAAGATAGACAACTTTTATACAAAGAATGTTTTATTGAAAAAATTTTAATATCACCATAATTTGTTTTTCAATATAAAAATCTAATTTAATCTCTAGGAACTTCGTTTAATAAAGCTTTTGTTTAACCGTTTGAATGGGCCTACATTTGTATTTTAATTAAATGTTCTTTCCGGTAAATAACGCAGGATACCGATTAAAAATATTTTTGTCGGAGTTTAGGTAGTTGGGATTGGGATCAATGTTGAAGAAAAAACTATTGTTTTCTTTTCTTCAATGTAAAAAATATAAAAAATATATAGATATATATGATAGCAATGTTTTCCTTATTGACAAGAAAACGGGTGCACGGAAATAATCACAGCCATTCCTAGTGACGAAAAAGAAGAAATTTGGAATATTTTCCAAAGTTTCCACTCAAAATTAAAATTCACCTTGGAAGTTGAAAATAACACCATTTTTGAATATTACAATTATTAAAACTTCAGAAAACACTTTAAAGGTAGATTGGTATCACAAACCCAGTTTTTAGGAGAGATTTTTGAACTAATTTTCACATCATAATTTTTAGTACAAAATCAATATTATAAAAAATTTAAAAACAAGAGCACTTTCTATTTCGAATCAAGAATACCATAATAATAATTTAGAATTAATAAAACAATACTTAGTAAAGAATAATTATCCAATATCATTAGTCAATAGAATTATTCGCGTGGAACCATCCATCGTAACTGATAATTTATCAAAAAAAATATAATAAAATAAATAACACTATCGGAAAACCCTTTTTTTTTCACGACAGAAAGAAAAAACTCCTTTAGATTTACAATCTAATATTATTTGCAAGGACTGTAACAAATACGATGTAGGACAAACTGGAAGGTATTTGAAGAAACGAATGTCTGAACATGAGAGGGACACCAAAAACACAACATTATTAAGCCCACAGCACTAGTTGAACATGTCAGAGAAAATAATCATAATTTTGATTTCACAAACCCAATAGTTCTTGATATTCAACCATATCTTTCCAAAAGAGTGAAATGATTCAAATTCTCAAACATGATAGTGTAAACACCAGAAGAGGCATAGATGCATTAAATACTGCATTTCTCAATTTGATTAGTCAAATACCGGGATAATAGTTATTTATGTGTCAGGCTCGGAAATTGATACTTTCTGAGTGTGGCGCGTACAATATCTTTTGTGCAGCTACCAATAATTTGACAATAATATAGGAACAGAATAATAATAGTACACAAAGTTCATCAAAAAGTCAATAACATCTACTGACAGATGGCTACGGTATTGTCATGGCAACTGTGATCATCATCATTGTCGACAACACCTGTGTTCTTATTAATATAGAAAACTGCTATCGGTATATATATTTTTTATATTTTTCACATTGAAATTCCATTTTAATCTTGTTATCTTTTACAAATTTTTCTACACATTGATTCAATTGGAAAGCATTTAAATATGTACATAATAATACATAATAATTAACATTTAATTGTTCTTTTGCCAAACTCCCATCAAAAACATAATATAAAAATAAATTACTAAACAAAACAAAACACAAATAAAATAGGAATAACAATTGCAATATCCGTCATTAAAACTTAAAGTTTATATTAAAATAAAATTTTCAATTTAATTAATGCTACTATATGTTGCAACCCAAAGTCTATGGCACGTTATAGAATTCTGCCATTGTGTAATATGGTCTTTCTTCAAGAAAAGCCCTAGTAGACTTTCTGAACTTAACATATGAATTTATAGATTTTACCTGTATCGGGAGGTTATTATACAATTTTTTGGCATTGGAGGTAAGTAGTTAATAGAATTTTTTATTAAGTCAGAGTTGGGTATAGTTACACAAATGTCATTATCTAAATTTCTTGTAGGATATCTATGAGTTGGTCTTTCCAATTTTTGAATGTGCTTGCGAACTAAGCAGACGAATTCAAAGATAAATGGAGCAGGTAGGGTTAGAATTTTGAAATTTTTAAAGTAATTTTCACAATGTGACTACTTAAACCAAATACATAACGAATGGCTCTTTTTTGTTTTTTGTAATTTGAAAATATATTCGAAGTGGTATCAGATACAAGAACCCCAAAAGGTGAGATTCGAATAAGAAAAAGTAGGTTATTAATGCAGTAGAAGGGGTTAGCTCTTTAGAAACAGTTTTAATGGCAAAACATGCAGAAGCCAATTTTATACCAAGGTATCAATATGACTTTGTCTATATACAACAATAACAATAACTATATTCGGGATTAACCCGAAATAATAAATACTATAATTACTGGATATAACATATAGGCTTACCTCTACGATGTTAGAGATATACCTACATCTTGATCTGTAATTCAGGTCTCTTAATCTAACTAATAATACAGTATATATAGTAGACATTGTCCTTATCCTGGACTACCTTCTGAGAGTTCACTCACGAAATGGTTGAGTGAACGACCTTGTTGCTAATATCGCTGATAACAATAACACGACCGACCGTAACCTTACTTAAACAATAATACTCTTATACAATATACTGGGCGATGGATATACCTAGTATATCACACTCTGTAAGACAATGGTGTTGAAACAAAGACCATTCGAGTCAGACCAACTTGATAGTTACTAGATCTTCGTTTATGCTAGATTGTCTGTATATCAGAACTACTCCAGGTTACACTCGTGTCATCGGCAAATAAAGTAAGTCTACCACTTATTTTTAAGTCTGTGATATCGTTGATGAATTATAAAAATAAAATTGGAGCTAATACTGAATCTTGGGGTACTCCACTGCTTATTGGCAGATTTGAATCCTCACCATTATCACGCACCTGCTGATTTCTATTTTCTAGTTAAGTTTTCAACCATTGCAAAGGAGAATCACGTACGCCATAAATTTGTAGTTTCTTAATTAAAATTTCATGATTAACACTATCAAAGGCCTTTGTGAAGTCACAACATACTGAAGCTGTGAAGAGTTTATCATTATTAAGTGATGATATTTCAAAGAACGGAAAACATTGCATCACTAGTGCATTTTTTAGGTAGGAAACCATACTGGTGAGGTGTTAGGTGTTTTGTTTTTGAAAGAAAGGACCTTTCTACTGCACAGGAAGATTTATGTTGAATGTTGTTTATGGTTTGCACTAGTTCGGGCTTATCTACTGGTCCTAGGAAGAAACTATTAGTGATCCTTTTAGTAGGAGGAAGGAGAGAGCATTCTGACCTGGAGCTATGTTAGAGCTAATATTTTACTCACATTTACAAAATAATTGTTTAGTTCATTAGGACTAGGATTTACACTGTTTGAAGAAAGTGTTTTATTTCTTAAGTCATTCATAATAGACCAGGTTTCTTTGGAAGAGTTTTTAGCTCTTGAGATGCGATTTTTATATAGTTTTTCTTAGTAGATTTGATAATTTTCCGATACAATATTCTACAGTTGTTGATATAGTTTAATATTAGGGGGTTATCTGAGTATTTTTCAATATACTTAAGTAGGGGGGGGGGGGGGATTTCAAAGTAGTGACTGCGGATTACTCTGTAATCCATTAGCCTAACCATATTCTTATGTATATCTGCTATCTCTTGTGTGTTTATCTTTTACATTTAGCGTTAGTTCATACATATTTTCTTTGTTTTACATATATTTTTGTTAGTATTTGTTAAAATAAGCGTTATATGTTTTTGTTAATATTTATTATTTTGTATAGTCGTTTTTTTTTAATATATATATTAATAGGTATATTATTAGTATTTTTTTTTTTTTTTTTTTTTTTTTTTTTTATTTTTTTTTTTTTTTTTTTTTTTTTTTTTTTTTTACAATTTTTGTGATATCTTCCGTATGTGTTGATGAAGGATTTTATATATATAGCTATTTTCGCTAATTAATATCTCTGTTAAATTAAAAGGCTTCTTCAATTCTTTAACTGTGTATAGCTTATCTATAATCCCCTTGTTTTGTTCCTGATTTCTATTACATTCTAAGATAACGTGTTGTGTTGTTCCTTCTTCCCCACATACGCATAATGGAGACTCTGTTAAACCAATCTTATACAAATGCGATGGAACCAAGGAGTGATCAAATCTCATTCTACATATAATACGAGTTATCTCTTTTCCCAAATTTTTATCTTTAAACCAAGGTTGATTATTAATTTTAGGTTGTATGCTTTTATAAAATTTACCTTTGTTACAACTTTTATAATTAATCTGCCAAATATTCATCATTTGATTTTTCATAGAAACAATTATATCTTCCGGGACGCACCTGTAAGGAGAGAAATTTTTTATCGCTAAAGATTTTTTTGCCAAATTGTCAACAATTTCATTATTTGTTATACCACAATGAGCTTTTACCCAAACAAATTTTATCGATTTCCCCTTTGATCTAAGATATCTATATTTCTTACAAATTTCTATTAGAATATATGTCAATTTATTAAATGGATTTATTTGAGATATTTTTTTTAATGAACTGTGGCTATCTGAAATTATAATAAAATTTTGATATTGGACGTTCTCTATATAATGTAATGCTTCCAGGATTGCTATTTGTTCAGCTGAATAAATAGAAAAGTTCAAATTTAATTTGATTAATCGTTTTTCATTCTTATAGGGGTCCCAAATTGCACATCCTACCTCATTTTCTCTTTTTGAAGCATCAGTGTATATTTGATAAAAATTTGGGAAATTTTCATTTAAATCTGCGTTAAACATTATATTTCTTGTTAACTGAGGAAATTTTGAATAATCTCTTAAGAAACATACCTGGAATTTTATTTGAGTTAAGTCTATTTGAAAATTAATATACTTAAGTAATAATAATAATAATAATCTTTATTCAATAAATACAAAGAAGTATCTCATAAATGAATAAAGCTGATAAGCGATAAGTGCTGCTGCACTTGTTTCGCGGAAATGCCATGAAAAAAGTTGTATTTTTGTTGGATGCCTATAATCCAAAATTCTTACCGATCTAGTGATCTCATATTTTGTATAAAATGTATATTTTTCGTGGCACTTCGGCTACTCGCTCAATAGCTATGCAACACTCATCAATAGTAGGTATGATGCATGGTTTGTTGTCTATACCTACTATCTTAGGCACTAGAGAGCAACGTATAATTTCACCAGCAAAAAGTTATCAAAATCCTATGTAATTCATTTCGGAAGCTCATAGAGGTTTGCTAGTTCAATTTCTCTTGTCATATGGAATAAAAACCACTTATTTTTTTTTGAAAAAGTTTTAATTTTTGACGTTTCGACTTCTAAGTCTGAAGTCGTTTTCAAAATGACATAACAAAATATATAATATAAAAAATTTACTATAGAAACAGAACACTTGATAATCTTACGAAAATATGACAATGCAAAGTTAAAGAAGCAGCATTGTATTTTATGACCAAAATCCCATGCATGTTCACATATTTTTGATTTTTCGAATTGTTTATTTTTAATGTATGTATGGAATTATTCAACTAGATTATTAAAAGAACCTAATAATTATAACCGCAAAGTTAAAGAAGCAGCATTGATATGCTTAAATAATAACGAATTGTTCGGTCGATATTTCAAAAATTTGGATGCCTATTTTACAAAAAGGGTTAATTGCAAAAGGATACCATCTATATCGCGATAGTATCATGCAAATGCGCTATCCTTCTTTCAAAATACGTTCCTAGAAACGTCATAAAATATGATGGAAACAGATTTTGACATCTTCAATTTCAAAATTTTTCTTAGTGTCCTATGTTGCTGTCATATACAGGGTGTTTCCAAATGACACTTACAACGACTGGCTGTAGATACCTCTCGTAAAATTGGACAAAATGATATAAGGAATGAGGGGTCCAACTCGATCACTTTTCGAAATACAGGGCGTTAAAGTTAAAAAAAAATTAATGTTTTTATTTAAAAACTTTAAAACGGATTAATATATTAATTTGAAATTTAGCAGGTCGTTTTTAAATGTAAAAATACATATTTTAGTAAAAAATCATGTTTCATATCTAGATCCAGTGGCGTGCAGTTAGAAGAGTATATATCCCTTTTCCCAACCATTTTCTACGCCCACGGTATTTGAAGCTATTTTTATTTTTTTTTGTATTGCTTAACAGTTTTCAAAACGAATAACCTTTACATACCGAAAATCTTGTGGTTTTTAAGATATTTAATGTTTTTATGAAGTCTGTAAGATATTTTATTAATGAAACTATATTTTTCTTGGATTTCTTTAATAATTTTTTCTTAATTTTTTATAACCACTAGACTTTTGTATAGTGTCTAGTATCTGTGACAATGTTTTTTACATCAAAAGTAAAAGTATAATGATGATAAATGTTTTATAAAAATTAGTGAGAATTTCAGAAATTATAACTTCCGGTCAAATTTTCTATGAGAAAACAAAAGAAAATTATTAACTAATGGCTTCCTGGGTTTCCTGAGTCTCCTCTTTAAATGCTTTCTTTTTTTTCTTTGCGCACGCTTTAGGCAAAGATACTTTAGTTTTTTTCTGAATATTTGCATTTAAGTTTTCGAATTTGCTTTCTTATTTTTAATAATATTTCATAGTAATACAATGTTTTTTAAAAATAACTTACAATATAATTTTTAGTAAAATTTTCCGCTCTTGCAGGTGGTGCTCTTAGTTTTTCGAATTTTTTTTTCGAGATATAATGGAAAAACCAAATTTTCGATTTTATTTTCGAAATTGTGAAGTTTCATCAATATCACATTTTGTGCGAGCTTTTGGTCAATATCCTTTTCTGGCAACTGGGCTAATATGTCAAGTGTATGCATAATTGTGTAAATGTAATAAAACGCTGGCAAAAAGTGCATAGATTTATTTTAAAATTTTAGCCTAAGGCTTTCGCCTTGCGGCATCATCAGAGGCTTCTGAAAAGTAAGTTGGGGTTAGAAATTATTACAAGTTTTTTTTTAAGTAGTACTTACTCGCCAAAATAACAATGAAAATTATCGAGAAATGACATTAAATGGATATAGTAACATGAAACATACTTTCATATTAGTATATTGTGCAAAGAGTGCGCAAAGTTGTCGATTGCCCACGAGAGCGAAGTTTAGCGCACGAACGAAGTGAGTGCGCTCATTAGCTCGAGTGGGCAATCGACAATGCCGCACGAGTTGCAGATACTATTTTTTTGTAGTAGGTGTAGACGACAAAAAGATCAAAAATTAATCAAATAAAAAGTAAAATATTTAGAATTCAAATAACTTTTTATTTTTATAGCTAGGAAACTAAAAAAGGCAATTAATTTTTTTTTCACCTATGATTATCGAAACATTTGAACAATTGATGAAATTGAAATTTATATTTTTGGAGATTCTAAAGGAAATCTTATTCAAGTCAATATTTTCTTTGTCTTCGACACTGACTCTAATGGGTACTTCAGCCGTTGTCTCGATATTTGGGTTGATTTGGTGTACTTTTTCATGTGAAGTAAGTACCTACTCGTAGATAATCTGTCCAAAATAGCGGTCGCAATTTGCTGGCCGATTGGTTTTTTATTGCCGATCGATTCTTCAACGTAACCTTCAGCGATAGTGTTAAATTTCAAATGGTACGGATTGATCGTCAGAACTCTCATCAGTCTCCGGTATTACCATAGAGTTGAAACTCATTATTGTAAATTTTAATTTTTTAACTTAAACGTCACATTTTTTTGGGGGTCTGTATTGTCAATTTCCGTGCGCAAAATTTACTTGTCGCACGGAACTAATTAAATAGCCAAACACCATTTTACACCCGAAAAGGCGGGCGCAAAGATAGTACTTTTCCCGCATGAGTAAAAAAAAGTTAATTTTACAAATTAAAAACAACAAAACTTAAATTAAAATGGTATGCAAGTTTGTGCGTGCAAACAGGCAGTGTAATGGACGCCATAAGTGACATTTGACATTTTTAGCTAATGCCAACCTAAACTAAAGTAACTAATTAGTGTGACTGAGAAACACCATGGGGGCGTGAAAGGACTGGTTGGGAACCGAAAGATTTGAAAATTAGGGTAAAATTATTGCAATTCAAGTCTATTTGTTTATTGCAATTGTAGGGACAATTTGAAAGTTCTCCCTCTAAGAGGCTAAGCTTTAAATCTGATCTGAAGTTTGTGGTATGTTCCAGTATAATTTCAGAATTGTTAGACTCATTAAAGGACCACGCACCATCCTAATGGAAACGGGAACACCGTCAAATTGTCTGAATTTTTGATATGTGATAGTACTTGATGTCCTGATCAATAGTGTCCATGGGCCCAATCCTATCCTATGGCTAACACAGTTGAGAGTGCAAAAAGTAGTAACTTTTTGCACGATCGTAGAAAAAAAAACTTGTAATAATTTCTAATCCCAACTTACTTCTCAGAAGCCTATGATGCCGCAAGGCGAAAGCGCTTAGGCTAAAATTTTAAAATAAATCTTTGCACTTTTTGCCAGTGTTTTATTACATTTGATATGTCAAGGCCTGATTTTTATTTAATTCCAATACCTTCTTTATCTACTATAAAATGTATAACTAATGTAATTCTGGAAGGTAAAACGTGAAACGAACACAGTAAAACAATTCAAGATATTTATAAACCAACCTGGTATATTCACCAACAATGTACTAAAACTGTTTAAAAATGGATGAGTGCCAATGTTAACGCTTGCCGAACCCTCACTCCGATAAGAGTGGCGAGAAAATAAATAGAGGTCGGTCAGATCCATTCAGTCAAGATGTCATTTGCAATGTATGCTTCTTTTCTATCACTTCTTGAAGGGCTTTTAGACTTTCATAAGTTCGGAAACTTCGGTGTGAAAGCATTGGGGTTAATTAACTGTTGGTCTTTAGATACTCTCTAGAATAGAGTTTGGTTTTATAGCTCTATGGTATTAAACGGATTTATTTCACACATTGTATTTGGGTTCTATTTATCCTACATTTTATAGGCCTACTTACTTTATTAAAAATATCTGGTCACCGAGCATCGCTCTTAATATTCAAATCTACATTTTTAAGCAGTCCAATGAGTATATAATTTAAGTATATTTATAACCTGACAAATTATTAATTAATTCGTGAAAATCACGAAGTGGGCGACATCTACTTGAACTATAGAAAGGTAGATAAATAGAAAGTTGATTGGCGATTGGCTTGAAAGTAGGCGGGAAAATAAAAAAAGCTGTCAATTTGCTGCAGGTGTTGTTGACGTTTATCAACTGCTTGTCACAGAGGTTAGTTAAATGCATTAAAAGTTGCCTAGTTTCTGGAGATTTCACCCTTTTAGGGCAACATCTACTGACGCCTGGTCTTCGCGAATAGTCACGGAGGACAGTCCCCGTTTCCGGGACGGGCAACAGCAGCGTGTAGGGCATAGTGGTTTCAGTGGGGTGGTTTTAGTGAGTAACCGTAAGGGGTAGTCTCACACTATCGGGGAAGGGAAGAACCTTTACCCGATGTGCATAAAGCATTACCACCCGCCAAAAAAAAAAGATTAGCTTTAGGTTAGGTTAGATCTAAATAAAGAAAAGTACGATACGTGTGACATTTTGACATTTGTTACATTATGACAGGTGTCACATTTTGACATTTGTTCATTTTGACAGTTGTAACATTCTGACACGTATCACATTTTAACAGTTGTCACGTTTTGACAGGTGTCACATTTTGACAAGTGTCCATTTTAACAGTGTTACTCAACGTTCCTATAAATATTTACCTAAACCCATGATTTCTGAAATTGAATTGGCAGCCGGTCCCATTTTCTTAACATTTAACCAGAGATGTGCGTGTCAGTAGTTGTCAAAATTTGTAGGTTATTATGGATAAAAAGCGGCAAATTTAAAATTGAATTCTTTCTGATTTAAACGCCAGAAATTAAATAAAGTCAAACCTTTTTACTACTATACTATACAGAAGAAAGGAGTGCAGTATTTAAATTGCAGAACGTAGTACAGGTTCAAGAGGTAGAAATTTTATTTTTACCTCATCCTTCAATGCTTATTTGTAGTTAAAATTTAAATTTTAATACATCTGATCGGCCTAATATAGTTTTTGTCTAGATTTAATCTTGTTTCCATGGTTTTTACTGTAATTAACCTGTTATTTTGACAGATAAGTCAGACTTTATTTATTCATAGCCGTATCGTATGTATTTTAATTTATTCGGAATTTTGTAATAATATATATTTCAAAATGGCTTCATTCTAAAAATATTATCAGTCCTCCTAAATCCTTGAAGGAAGAATTATTAGTAATTCAAATTCAAAATTCAAAAAATATATTATAGATGAGATGGCCAGAGGCCAGAGGCCAGAGATCTGGTCACAATTATTAAAAGGTTATGTTTCTCAAACCAATAAAACATTTAAATTTCCTGATGTGCGAAATTTGTTTTTGAAGGCATTTTCAGATGTAAATAGAGAACATTGGGGAAAATGCATTGATCATGTTAAAAAGGTGGAAAATTCATTTAGGAAAGTATATCCACTATCAATGGATAATTTAATAGAACCTATAATAATAAACCTCAGAAAAGACAATTATAGTAATACCAGTAGTTTTAGTGAACACAGTGACTTTTATAGATAGTTCTTGAACTAACTTTTTTTTTAATCTTTGAGTTTAGGTAAGTACTGAAGCGTTACTTTTAATGCCAAGAGATTAAAAACAGTTTAATCCCAACATATAATCCTCCTTGTTATTTATTGGTTAAATTTAATTCGTTCAATGTTAAAGTGTCAGATGCATAAGGTTTATTTTTATTTTTTGTAAATAATATAACTTCAAAATTTAATCTACGAAGTGGGTATATATATTTTATATGCTGTGACCTTATTTATATTATAGAAATTTATTTTGCAAAGTACGCCTATGGAATGTGACGTTATATCCTCTCTCTTTATAGTATATTACTATAGAAACAAGTTGCCGTCGCTAGGAAATAAAACTAAAAGCTTAACTTTTCTTGTAAATATCTCGGAAGATCGAATTTTCACAGACATGAGACCTATATTTTCTGTCGATTTAGATAGGAATTAGTCTACCCTGAAAGTTTCATTGAATTCTGACGAACCAGTAGTTTTAGTGAACACAGTGACTTTTATAGATAGTTCTTGAACTAACTTTTTTTTTAATCTTTGAGTTTAGGTAAGTACTGAAGCGTTACTTTTAATGCCAAGAGATTAAAAACAGTTTAATCCCAACATATAATCCTCCTTGTTATTTATTGCTTAAATTTAATTCGTTCAATGTTAAAGTGTCAGATGCATAAGGTTTATTTTTATTTTTTGTAAATAATATAACTTCAAAATTTAATCTACGAAGTGGGTATATATATTTTATATGCTGTGACCTTATTTATATTATAGAAACTTATTTTGCAAAGTACGCCTATGGAATGTGACGTTATATCCTCTCTCTTTATAGTATATTACTATAGAAACAAGTTGCCGTCGCTAGGAAATAAAACTAAAAGCTTAACTTTTCTTGTAAATATCTCGAAAGATCGAATTTTCACAGACATGAGACCTATATTTTCTGTCGATTTAGATAGGAATTAGTCTACCCTGAAAGTTTCATTGAATTCTGACGAGTGGATTTCGAAATCCTCTGGACACACACACACACACATACACACACACACACATACAAACCTTGCTCGTTTAATAGTATTTGATATTATTCTAAAATTGGGTAAGCTATTTGCATATTTTTATATAAAATTAAAAAAGTACTTTATACCTCAAACGATAGAATAAGAGGTGAAAAAAAAAATTGCCTAATTAGTTTTTCACAAGTTCGACATAATATCCATGACGGTAATATTAGTAAGTATTTCAATAACGAATGGTTGATTTGTTTAAGACTTTTAGAACATTTTAGAAAAGTTCGCGAATGAACTAAATGTGTCCAGACTATTTTTACGTGATCAGTTATATGACTTTCGTCCTAACTTGACGGAGCGTAGATGGACGGACAGCAAGATGTTCCATTTGTTGGAATCATAAGATGACAGGACATAAATGAAAGGATATAACATTGCTGCTTCCTCTTTATCCCGAATAACCGTGTCATTGGGAATTGGTTGTAGTCAAACGAATAGATCTTGACTTTAGAATTTTAGTTTTTTATGAGGAATTGTCATTTGTCAACGGGGAGGATACATATTTGCCGCTGATATTAAAAAAAATTGACCCGTTTCGGGGGAGGGTATAGACTGGTTGGGTTGGGAAGCAATATTCAGCCCCACCACCATGCTCAGCATTCTCTAAAGCGAGAGAGGGGGTATATACAGGGTGATTCATAACTATTGGGACATAGGCTAAGGGCAGGTTATTGGGACCAAAATCTGGCGATAAGACCAAATATACCTTAATAAAATATTGCTGTGGAATAAGATTCAGGGCGTTAAAGTGGAAAAAATTTTGTCGTTTTTTTTCTGATAATTTCACTGTATATTTATCAATTCTTATCAAAATCGGTACAGAGGCATACCTTTGTACAAGGAGTATTATTTTATGTATTATTTTACATTTTGTTACAGGGGGTGCCCCGTGAATGATTCCTGATGGTGAAATTAACTGGTAGCTTTTTTTGACGAAAAATTTTTATTGATTTTGATTAGAAAATATGACGTAAACTTCATTTCTATATAATATTGGTACTCTTGTTTAAACACGATAATTTCCCCCGTTTTTGAGAAAAACGCAATTGAACGGTTCTGATAAGTGGATTTCAAATACCAGAAAATAAAAAACTTGTGACATAAGGCTTCTATTTCAACGGTTTATAAAGCAGAATTAAAAATAATTTAACATAAAAAGAGCAAACTTAAATTAAATGTTCTATGTGGCCTCCTCCGGCTTCTATGCCTTTTCTAATTCTTGTAATAAAGGATATCAAAGAAATCATTATAAAATTACCTGTTCAATTGCGTTTTTCTCCAAAACGGGTGAAATTATCGTGTTTAAACAAGAGTACTAATATTATGTAGAAATAATGTTTACGTCATAGTTTCTAATCAAAATCACTAAAAAATTTCGTCAATAAAAGCTACCAGTTAATTTCATCATCAGGAATCATTCATGTGGCGCCCCTGTAACAAAATGTAAACTAATACATAAAATAATATTGCTTGTACAAAGTTATGCCTCTGTACCGATTTTGATAACAATTGACAAATATACAGTGACATTATCCGAAAAAAACCAAAATAAAATTTCAACTTTAACGCCCTGTATCTTATTGGGCGGATGTAATTTCGGCCGGAAAAAGGGCAGGTACTAAAAGCCGGTAGGTAAATTCGGCCGGAGGTTTTAAGTTGCTTCCTTATCTCATAGGTATTTTCGGCCGCAAATCAAAATCAAAGTGACGTAGAAAGTGAAAACGAAGATAATACGGAGGCTCCGCCTCAGACATCACAACAACAACAGCCTGCGGCTATTGATAAAAAAATTATACCTCAGCGGGCTACGCAGTCCTTTGCTCCGGCTACGCAGTCCGGCGTTGAAGCTGACGGCATTGAGGGCCCAAGTCCTAGTTACTCCCCAATGATTGACGAAGGAATTGATACAGTAGACGCCTCGGCCGAAATTACCCCTGTCATAAATGGTACCCCTTGATTTATGCAGGTAGGCCAAGGGATTACCGGCCGAAATTACGCCCGCCGATCTTATTCCACAGCTACATTTTATTAAGGTATATTTGGTCCTATCGCCATATTTTGGTCCCAATAATCTGCTCTTAGCCTATGTCCCAATAGTTATGGATCACCCTGTATACCCAAGTGACAGAAACTGATATCGCAACTTCAATTAGGAGGCTATTACGTAATAATCACTAAATCTACCCCTACACAGTAAGAATAACTTCATTTTATTTTTGCCTAGTTGTAGTCACGTAAAGTTCTCACTTAATAGTTTTATAATATTTTGGTGCCACTGAAGGTGTTTGAAACGTTATAACAACTAAGCGAGACTACCTCAAAGTTGCAGAAACATTAAAGTGGAAAAAAAAGTGGGCGTCATAATTTTAGTGTCGTTTTGAGATCCATTAATATACTTTTAAAGTGACGGCAATTGATTATATGATTGCAGTAATTCTCGCCACGTTTTTGCGACACAAAAAACACTTTAAAGTTTTATTTTCTAAACGCAGACATTTACAACCATTTTTGAGGTCGATATGATGAGAAAAATAAACGCGGTATTTAAAAAAACTTTTTTTCGTCAGTACGGCTTCAAATTTACTACATTTCTATACATAATTAATGATTTTAATAACAAAGATTGATAAAAAAACACAGTTTGAAGCGTACAAGTATTTAATTTCCATGATGAAAAAGGACCCCGCAGTTTTTAAAGGGGAATTGGGTTTCACTCAATCTCGCTCAAACCTGTTGAAAAGTATCAGTCATATCGTTCTCATTAAATGTCTCCAGAAACCTATTCCGATCTTAAAGAAATTAAGGCTGGAGTTCCACAAGGAAGTGTCCTAGGACCTGTTCTATACTTACTGTACACATGTGATATTCCAGAGTTAGAAAACAATACCATAGCCACCTTCGCCGACGACACTGCCATTCTAGCAGTAGGAAAGAGCAATGAAGAAACAACCCACAAGCTGCAAACAGCTGTCCACCTTATCTATGACTGGACGAAGAGATGGAAAATAAAATTAATGAAACTAAATCACTCCACATTAACTTTACAAACAAAATAAAATTAATGAAACTAAATCACTCCACATTAACTTTACAAACAAAAGGATAGATCATATTCCAGTCAGAATAAACAATAACCTGATTCAAACACAGCAAAATACATAGGTATTATCTTAGATGCCAAACTTCGATGGAAAGTGCATGTTAAAAAGAAAAGAGAAGAACTTGGACTGAAATATAGAAAAATGTACTGGTTAATTGGAGGAAACTCCACTCTGTCTGTACATAATAAGCCTATGCTTTATAAGCAGATACTTAAGCATGTATGGACCTATGGTATCCAACTATGGGGATGCACCAAAGCAAGCAACTTAGCAATCATCCAAAGATTTCAAAACAAAGCAGTGAGGAACATAGTAGATGCCTCTTGGTACATTCGCAATAGTGATCTCCATAGGTATCTGGAAATAGACACTGTTGACCAGACCATCAAGAAATTAGCCAAGAGGCATGAAGAAAGACTTCATCATCATGTCAATGTCGAGGCGATCCAGCTCCTAGACAATACTGGGTTAGAAAGAAGATTTAAGAGGATCAAGCCCTTTGAGTTAGTTTAGTGTTTTTAGTGCAAAGGCAGAGCTTGTGCGTGCACGTTAAAGTTTAGTGAAATCCTTTCTACAGAACCTAAGGAACGCTGATGAGTATGGGCGCGATAAAAAATAATGTAAGGATTTTGAGATATAGTCCATTGAAATGTTACAATTTAAGGACCGAATATAGCATTTTTAAGAGGACGCAATTTTATTTTTGGGACATGTTTGGGGGTTCAATAGAAGCTTAACTTCAAGTTTGTGGGGTCGCCACCCTTGTCCCCCGGCCGCCATCTTGGAAAAAAGGGTGAAAACACTTTTTTCGCGATGTCTCGGAAACTATGCGTCTTACAAAAATTTATAAAGTCATAATTTGTAGCAAATTGTTTTGCCTACAAATATGTTTATATAACTTTTTGCCCTAAATTAAAAATTAAAGAAGTTATAAGCAAAAAAGTGAGAAAATTTTTATACATTTTACAAAAAAATGATCTCAGACCAATCTTGTAGATGATCTTTTGAGGAAAATTTACAGCGCTCCAAAGTTGACCGGGTTCGTCAATGCTCATGAGAATCCAGTCGAAACGAAATGTTTAACTTATTTTTGATTTTTTTTTATTGTAAATATATTCCATTGGCGCGTGCCCATATTTCGAGCCACAACACCTATATTTGATAGTAAATTTTAAAGAAAATAAACTGCTGAATTGAATCGAAACGGCTGGACCGCATCTGAACCTAAAACAACTACAACTTGGGCTACTTGCCCCCACACAGGCATTAAATTACATCCGCCCAGATATCAAATTTTATGAGGACAAATCCAACCCACAAAAAACTTTCTAAATAAATCGATTTAATTCGAAAGTTTTTTGGGAGAAAGAAGAAATTTGTAATTAATTAATTTGATGCTCCCAAATTCACTTGATTTTTGATGAACACCTATGTCAGCAATTCATTTTTTATTCTGTTATTAAAGTAAAGATGGACGTTGTACTTTCCTTGTGCTAAATACTTATTCCCAAGTAAAAAGTTTAATACAGCCTGGCAAGAGACACCGTTATTTTTTAACATGGATCTTAGACTTCATGTTAAGCTGTCTACTTTCTACTGATGAGGCAAAACGATTCCGAAACAGATCTAGAAATGACAAGCTCCTGTAATAATACAAACAAATGGTTGGATTTGTCCCGACAAACGGGGACAAGTTGGCCAAGGAGTAGTTGTTTTACGTACAGATGCAAACGATTTCGTTTCAATTCGAAAAATTTTTGGGAGAAAGCAGAAATCTGTAATTAATCAGTTTGATGTTCCCAAGTTTAGTTGATTTTTCATATAGCTAATAGTAAAATCAATAATTTTATCGCCTTATAAACATATATACAACGTTCCAGAAATATGACTATATTAAATTCTCATCTCTGACATGCAGCCGACGGCTATGCACAGTATTGCTTTAGGCTTATCAGACTATATTCTCGACTATTAGGAGTGTATTTAGAATTGAGATTGATTTCAAAGTAGATTAGAAACTGCGAGGATGATGCTTAGAGCAGCTCAAATCCCCTAGTTACTTCTTAATTAACTGTAGATTTTAATTAGTTGACCGTAAGTTAATCACCGATCCAGAAGATTATACTTGCAATATAAAAAAATTCTAGAAGGAAATGAGAAAAGACCAAAAGGTTATTTAAAACAAGCTGGTTTTTTATACAGGGTCCTGCAACAGTGGCGCCGTGTTCCATATTTCTATTTAGGAAAGAGATAGGAATACAATTTTCTACCTTATCGATGGAGCTCTACAAAATAAAACAAATCAGTCACACAGGGTGTTCAATGTTTTCTGGACGGGTCCCAACTTTGTTTTTTTAAATGGCAACCTGTATTTTTTATTACTTTTTCGGTTTCTACATGAAAAATAAAACATATTTTATACATGTTTATATTTCGAAAATATTGACGGTTTTCGAGTTTTTTAGCATGACAAGTTTTTTTTCCAATATTCGTCACTCAGAATATTTGAAATTATGAAGTTATGCCAAGTCCTATTAAAATTTATTTTTGGTCAAATATTCTACATTGGCGACTCTCTCAAACGATATATCTGAAATCGACCGGTGATATACAGGGTATGAAAAACAGCTTGCCACACATTGTCAATAAAAATTTGCAAAATCTTCCTTATTTCAAACAAAAAATGACAAATATTCATATTTTTACGCTATAATTTCAATGAACGACTTTTTTGACGACTGATAACAATATACAAACGACTGATAATGATATACAAACGACTGATAAGAACATACAAAGATATCTTGTTTCATTATAAGGAGTATAGTTTTTCTGAAAAAAGTTTTATTTCGGAAAATGGCAATTCTTCGTATTTCGTCGCCATAATCTCAATGAATGATTTTTTAAATGTGAAATCCATATGTGACGGCTGTGATCGACAGATATGTTATGTTTGTAACACCTTCTAATTTCTTCATTTGATGCATAGTTTTTGTATACCTTTAAAATATTGCCCCATGTCTAATTACCTGTTTGCTAGATAAACAAGTTGTGAATTACACCACCACTTTGTTATTATTTTCATTCAATAATTTCAATGATCTCGAAATTTGTGCCACAATCTTACGGTCTAAAACAACCTTTTAAGCAAAAGTGAATAAAATATTTTTTGGAAATCAAGAAGTCTGGCAAATGACAGATCAAAATATTTGCTTGCAATAATAGGCATCTGAAAATAAAATTGCAGCGCCACGGTGGCTTATATTGGAACCCTTTTCACAGACATTGGCTCTTTGTTGTGATTTGTTTCTGTATGTCCTATATTTTTATTTTAGCATTTTTTACCATTTATTAAAGACTAATTTGTGTGAAAAATTTATTATTAGTTATTATTTATCATATAGGTAAGTAATCTTTTTCATTTCATGTAAAAATAAACATTTATTTTGAAGTTAAAGTTGCCTTTCTAATTTACAATCTAATCAGTGTTTTCTTGTATTTAAGGATTTATAGAGGTACAAATACATCTATATGTGTATATGAAGAGGAGGAAGTTTTAAATGCTGGTCATTTAATTATGTGGTCAATTGGATTCTAATAGGCAAAGCCAAAGTAAAAACGTCTTTATATGCGGTTTGTGTTTGCAAACAAGTGATTTGAAATCTGAACCACATAAAATAAGAGGCCATCTTAATAATAGGAGGAGCTCATATAAGGCAGGAAATGGGGGGAAGTGCAAACATTTCTGCACCTCTAATTACTTGTACAAGGTGTAAGTCGTTACAGCAATTCAAAATACTGGAAATTGAGATTATGATTAGGAGTTTACTAAAAACACGTTATCGACAGTAAAATATAACTTCTTAATAGAAATGATTCATAATTTATGTATGTAACAAATAAATATATTACTTATAAATAATTTTTAATAATTTCATTTTCCCAAAACATTCCCATTTTCTACAATTTTATTTTAATAGTATTGCAAGTATTGCTTTTAATATAACATTTTCTAAAAAAATATTGACAAAGGTTATACGATAGTTGTATAAAATAAATAAGGCAAATTGTCAGTATAATTCATTTTAACTGCTTCCACAATTGTATCCAAAAGCTGAAAACTGAAAATTCCAGTAAAACTATTAAGAGCACTATCTGTTTTTAAGAGATCACACAATGTTGATATTTTTTAAGTATTTACTTGCACCTCAAAGTCACGAAACTTAGTGGGTCCTTCATACTGATATTGCTCATTTAAGAGCATTCATTATCAGGCTTTCTGAACCTTCCAAATCATTAGTTAGTACGTTCAGGCCCTGGTTCTTCATTGCACTGACAGTCTGTGAAATCTATAATTTTAACAGTATTTCTCCTGTTTGACCTTTCACTTCTTTCAGACGCTTCTCGTTCTGGTTCTGTAGTTTGAACTAATGAAATCGACAAATTCTGACTGGGAACAGCTGTCAGCTTTAAACTTCTTATAATTATTTTATTTACCTCTTCGGAAAAAATCGTCATCAATAAAATGTTTTGAATAAACGACCATATACTTAGTCACAACTTTTCCAATTTTAAGTCTTAAAATCCAAGCTTAACGCCTACACATCCATGTGGGGCGTCCTAACTCAGATTTTACTTTCACGCGACATTTTCCAGCCTCTGGGAACAAATGGAAACTTAAATCCGTGTTTATTTTCGCCCATGAAGAACACTGAGGTACGGAACAATATGAATTACTCATTCTTATTTGAAAAAACTACACTACACAACTGTTTTTTACAAGCAAATATAAAACGACCTATTCAACAAGTAAAAAACAATAAAATGAATGTCTGTGAAAAGGGTTGCATTTGCCACCACGAGAGGGCGTATTAGTTATTTTGATTCGCCTATAGGTATTTAAATCTTTAGTGAATGGTGAAGTTGAATTTTCGATATAATGTCGTCAGAATGTTGATTTCAAAAACTGATTTGATTGATATGATTTTCATATTAGGTGGTGAATCAGACAGGAATTGTTTATTAACTTTAATTAAACTTTAAATAAATATATACCTGGAACTTAAGCTCAGACTTTAATTTATGAATATACACCAATACATGAAAAAAAATATTTGTTTGTACACCTTATAATGTACATAATTGAAACAAGATATCTTTGTACGTTCTTATCAGTCGTTTGTATATCCTTATCAGTTGTCAAAAAAAGTCGTTCATTGGGATTATAGCGTAAAAATATGAATATTTGCCTTTTATCTAAAAAAAGAGCTGTTTTAAGAAAAACTAGTGAACTTAGCCATAGGGAATATTTGTTGAAATTTGTAGAGCCTTTATTGGCGCTTCTTATGGATCGATAATATACAGGGTTTTCCATTTGGAATAAGGAAGATTCTGCAAATTTTTATTGACAATGTGTGGCAAGCTGTTTTTCATACCCTGTATATCACCGGTCGATTTCAGATACACCGTTTGAGAGAGTCGCCAATGTAGAATATTTGACCAAAAATAAATTTTAATGGGACTTGGCATAACTTCATAATTTCAAATATTCTGAGTGACGAATATTGGAAAAAAAAACTTGTCACGCTAAAAATCTCGAAAACCGTCAATATTTTCGAAATATAAACAGGCATAAAGTATCTTTTATTTTTAATGTAGAAACCGAAAAAGTGATTAAAAATGCAGGTTGGCATTTAAAAAAACAAAGTTGGGACCCGCCCAGAAATAATTTAACACCCTGTGTGACTGTTTTTTTTATTTTGTAGAGCTCCATCGATAAGGTAACATTATAGAAAATTGTATTCCTATCTCTTTCCTAACTAGAAATATGGAACACGGCGCCAATGTTGCAGGACCCTGTATAAATACATATATTTTATACAAATACAAATATTATACATGATCTTATATAGGATTCTGGTCTTGCGGACCACCAACAATTTTTTTTAACCTACATTTTTATATTTAGATTTGGAAAAAGTTGACTATCCTCAATTTAGTTACCTATGGTGTTGTGTCGTTTTTGTGGGTTTTCCCACAACTGTAAAGAAAATGCGCCATCAAGCATCAGTAAGTCGCTCCAGAGCGCCACGGCAATTAATAATAATAGCCCTCCCCCGCACAAGCTTCAGAACTTCTGGGGTTCACTCGTAAGGGAGTGAATTGCAGGGCGTATATTATTATTATTATTATTATTATTATATTATTATATTATTATTATATTATTATTATATTATATTATATTATATTATATTATATTATATTATATTATATTATATTATATTATATTATATTATATTATATTATATTATATTATATTATATTATATTATATTATATTATATTATATTATATTATATTATATTATATTATATTATATTATATTATATTATATTATTATTATATTATATTATATTATATTATATTATAATTATTATTATTATTATTATTATTATTATTATTATTTATGTAACAAATAAAATAATTTAGAAAATTCATTTGGTATCTCTAAATCAAACTGCAGATGGAGAGATGGTTTTCATAAGTTGTATTAAATAGTTATGAAATGAAATCAAACACCCTCTATCTACATTTTAATGATAGAATCAGAATGGACCTTTACATTTACGAAAAATACATTCCAAAACTTATATATGTCGATTGTATTTCATATGAAACGTCCAATTCACTTAGAGTGCCTCCATATATTTTTCATTTAAAAAAAATATCGCTTTTGAAAGTGTACCCTCGACGTCACGTTCATCAGAAACTCCCCCCTCCATAATCTACGTTCAGAAACACGCATCACTGTTCTTCCCAAAAATAAAGCTCACTGCTTGATATACACCATTGATATATAATTGAACTCTGTCAATTGATCGACTCATCTATAAAATTCCACATTTTAGCTACTGTTTTCTTTACCTAAAACATTTCTGAACCTACCTACCTTTTCATGAAGAACGATCATTGGCAACACCGCAAATCCTAAACACAGTTCTCACGGAACAACAGTTGTCAGGTGTATGCTCAGAGCACTGACATAACCTTAAACTAGACGGCTAATATCCATATGTCTACCACACAAGAAACTCATCCAATTGAACATTTCAAAACGTCTCTCTACCAAATTGATATTGTTTCAAAACCAATAAAATTTAAGACACCATTCTCCAGGCAAAAAAGTATTTGAACATATGTTTGTTTTGATATTAATGTATTAGATTAGGTTAGTGACTGTCAGCTACTGCTATTTTTTAATTTTATGACTTGAGCATTTCCTTTTTTTATTTTGTAAAAAATATAAAAACTTCCTTCATCCTGAAATATATATTCTGTTTACTTGTATTTCAATTATTCTTTTCAAACAAGGATAGGCTTTTGCATGATTTCTATGTAGGAGTCGTAAGGAAAATACAGTTATTTAGATGCAATTTTTATTTACGCTTAAAGGGTCATGTTTTTTTGGTGGTATCAAAGGAGCCGCCTTTTAAAGCTTATAAATTGAGGATACTATATGTTTTACTCGAACTATACAGCTATTTATACCTATACTATACTATTTTGCAATAAAAAACATTCTGTTCTCACAAATAATACTATTTCCAATCAGTAAATGAAAACTCCAACCTAAATCCTAAATTGTTTTCATCCCAATCATTTTCCCTAAGGTGCGCCAATGTCGGAACATAGACTTTAAGGTTATGTCGGTGAATATGACAAACAGTCATCATCGTAATTGATCAATTTCTATCATATGGCATTAGCCGTCTAGTTTAAGGTTATGTCGGTGGCTCGGAGTAATAAAAGTTGGGCGGATGTAATTTCGGCCGGAAAAAGGGCAGGTACTAAAAGCCGGTAGGTAAATTCGGCCGGAGGTTTTAAGTTGCTTCCTTATCTCATAGGTATTTTCGGCCGCAAATCAAATAAAATAACAGAATGCTTTATATTAAAATATTTCTTTATTTCAAAGTGAAAACGAAGATAATACGGAGGCTCCGCCTCAGACATCAAAACAACAACAGCCTGCGGCTATTGATAAAAAAATTATACCTCAGCGGGCTACGCAGTCCTTTGCTCCGGCTACGCAGTCCGGCGTTGAAGCCGACGGCGTTGAGGGCCCCTCGGCCGAAATTACCCCTGTCATAAATGGTACCCCTTGATTTATGCAGGTAGGCCAAGGGATTACCGGCCGAAATTACGCCCGCCGATAAAAGTTGTATGATGCATGAGATTAGAGGTTAACGTTTGTTTTTATTTTTAATAACATTACACATTACATACAATTTCTTGTTCATATTATTATCTCGTCTAAGATAATTGTAAGGAAAGGGATCTGCAGAGAGAAAAAAGATTTACAATATTTTGCTCCGTGCAACAAACGAACGAACCTACAATTTAGATGTAACTGCAATTCGAGGTTCCATTGTGCACAACTCGCACACCGATGCCAAATCTAATTTCGATGAACGTGACGTAACAAACACATGTTTTCCAGATTATGGAAAAATTAGCTATCAGAGAATTCAAAAAACAAAATTCTCAGTGATATTAGCACATATACTTTCTAATTACAGTGTTCCCTCATAGTTCATGGAAAGGTCCATTGCATACAGAAATAATATAATGTATAGAAATGGGTATATATTGTACTGTAATGATATTATATAAACTTATTAATTTTTTTTTTAATAATTTATCATTAATACAATACATTAAGAGCATGCATGAGATTTCTTTTGGAAAAATTTTACTATTGGGGCTCAGCCCCAATTTTGATGGGATATTTTTTTTTAGACTAATTTTGGGTCGCTGATCACGAATCTGCAACCAGTTTCCTGCGGTCTCATCAAACAACAAAGTTATGAATTTTTTTTAAATAAAATGGTCACCTGAATAGCGGTCAGAACGTAAACTCTTGTCATATTTTTCGCTGTGGCTAGGGTCCCGTCCCTCGGAACTCCAATTTTTTCCCGTCTAACAAACGCATGCGCATTGCGTAACATAATAAGTATATTTACTGGAAATATTACTTTGTACCTCATTAATATGAGCACACCTGAACTTATCTTTTACCTGACCTCATATTACTTTGTACCTCATTAATATGAGCACACCTTTTACCTGACCTCATATTACTTTGTACCTGCTCATTAATATGAGCACACCTGAACTTATCTTTTACCTGACCTCATATTATTTTGTACATCATTAATATGAGCACACTTGAACTTATCTCTTACCTGACCTCATATTATTTTGTACCTCATTAATATGAGCACACCTGAACTTATCTTTTACCTGACCTTATATTATTTTGTACATCATTAATATGAGCACACCTGACCTTATCTCTTATCTGACCTTATTATTTTGTACATCGTTAATCTAATCACACCTGACCTTATCTTATCTGATCTCACCTGATCTGTTAAATTCTGGTTTATTCAGACGTCCATTGGATATTGGTTATTTTTCAATAACCAATAATCATGGCGGTTTCCTATTCAGGTGCACATTGAAAGTTAAAACACAACTGGCATTAGTTCTTCAATAGCCCTATTCAGAAGATCATTTTTAAGCAAGAACAGATAATTGAATATTGGATTTTAAAAATAGTGCTCAGGCTACTATTTTGAGTATTGGTTATTTGAATTTTGTCTGTTACACATTTGTTTTGTTGTGTCAGAAGAATAATAATTGATATTTGTGAGTAAAATTTTTACTTTTCCGCCCACCGCTATACCATAGAGGAAAAGTAATGTAATCGTGCAAAAAAAAAGTCCAAAAAATATTTTTTTTTGCGTCCATTCATCGTTATTTGGCCTGAAAAACGCGAAAAAATACGTATAGAACCGATCGGGTTGAGACCACTGAAATGATACAAGGATGACGCCTATTGATTTTGGGACAGGTCGGATATCTCCATACAAAAAAATTCTTGGAAAAATTTAACATTGAGGAATCCTGATAACCAATGTTGTTTATTGAGAAATAACTAATTGTCGTCTGAATAAGCCAAATTCTATTAATTTCAAGTAATACGCAATACAGATGCGTTCATCAGACGAGAAAAAAATTGAGTCACGGTAGGACGGGACGCTAGCCACAGCGAGAGTTTACGCTAATCGCAACTCAAGTGACCCTAGTATTGCCAAATGTCAGTACGTCAAATTGCTGTATGAATTTTTAGGTTATCTTTTATAATTTAGTATATTTAGCTGAAATATTACTGTGTACATCATTAATCTAACCAGACTTGACCTATCTTGTACCTTAAGTCTTTTGGTTTTAATATATATTTATATAAACCTACTTATATACATATTTTTCTGGTAAGTATTAAAGAAAAGTTGACAATTTATTTCATTTAAAAAATTCATAACTTTTTTGTTTAATGAGACCGCAAGCAACTGATTGCAGATTCGTGATCAGCGACCCCAAATTAGTCTAAAAAAAATATCTCATCAAAATTGGGGCTGAGCCCCAATAGTAAAATTTTACCTTTCTTTTTTATATATTTTATTAAATTTATCTTACTATTCTTTCTCTTAAACTCAATACTGTTAATATATATATATATATATATATATTTTTTATTAAAATACAAATTTTTCAAACACCAATAATAAATTTTTTATTTATCAAAATTTTTTTTAACATGAAAATGTTTAAATTATTATTTATAATTTTTTTACAATATTTGAATACAACTCTGTCTCTTTATCCAAATCAATGCCAACCACAAACATATAAATATTTAAAATTACAACTATGTTGGTAGCATTGACTGTCAAAACATCCTAAATACCTTATAACTACTACAATCACCTTCATAGAGTTTGTAGGAAATAACAATAACAAAAAAAAAAATCTTATTCTACAAAGAAAAAACCATCATCCAAATTCAAATGTTCATGATCTTTAAAATTTATAAATGTCCCTTACCACTGTGTTTTTAAAAAGTTTTTAATTTATAAAACGCTTTAATATCCAAATTCTTATATGGATTCCACCTGTCCACTTTCATGTAAGTATGCTTGACTTATTTTTATGTACGTGTTTATCTAACGTGCACTCACACTATTCCTTGATACAATTGGAAACGTTTATAGACTCTTTAACATATCCTCCCACTCAATATTACATATCCTTCTTTGGGATTTTTCTTCATTTTTCTTTTCCAAATTTTTTTTTAATTGTCATTCTTCACTCAAAACCAAAATTATTATTCTTCCTTCATTGTCCTGTTTCCCTGGAAATCCTTCAGGCATTACGATTTTCGAATTTTTTAACTTCCTTCATAATTTCTTAACGTCACTTTTTTTTTTAAATTTCACAACACAAATTTTTGTAAACTTTAAATTTAAAAAACTTAATACTAATTACATTTATATATTTTCTTTATAATTTTAACATTTTCTATGTTTATTTTTAATTTAATTAATTTTAAAAAAAATTTGATATCAAACTTTGGTTCAACCATTAGCCTTTAGAACACAACATTACTTTTGTTTACTGATTTGTTATTAAATAGTAGAATATCTGGTCACCGAGCTTCGCTCTTAATATTCAAATCTACATTTTTAAGCAGCCCAATGAGTATATAATTTAAGTATATTTATAACATGACAAATTATTAATTAATTCGCGAAAATCACGGAGTGGGCGACATCTACTTGAACTACTGATAGGGAGATAAATAAAAAGTTGATTGGCGATTGGCTTGAAAGTAGGCGGGAAAATTAAAAAAGCTGTCAGTGTTAATTTTCAATTGGCTGCAGCTATTGTTGACGTTTATCAACTGCTTGTCACAGAGGTTAGTTAAATGCATTAAAGTTGCCTAGTTTCTGGGGATTTCACCCTTTTAGGGCAACTTCTACTGACGCTTGATCTTCGCGAATTCTCACGGTGGACAGGCCCCGTTTCCGGGACGTGCAACAGCAGCGTGTAGGGCACACGTCCCGTCAACAGAAGATCGCTCAGCTCACTCTATTTATCACTATATAAGAAAAACTCTATGTTCAATTGATTTTATTATTTTTTGATCTGCAGTGAAGGAAAATTATAGGTCTGATATTCATACTTGGGTAAAAACCTCCACAAAAACCTGTGACCAGACTCTCGAGGTGTGGCAGATATTGATATCATATTTTTTCAAAAATTCTTTCTCTCTCTCTCTCTGATCATGAAAACTTAAATATTAAAACTGTCCGCATAATAAAATAGTAGCCGTAAGGGGTAGTCTCACACTATCGGGGAAGGGAAGACAAGTGTCCATTTTAACAGTGTTACTCAACGTTCCTATAAATATTTACCTAAACCCATGATTTCTGAAATTGAATTGGCAACGTTGTATTTTCAACTTTGAATTAATAAGATGGCTGTCATTTGACAAGCAAATTATTTATGTCCGTCAAATGAACCTTTCCTTTTTTATATAAAGCGACAAATTTAAAATTGAATTCTTTCTGATTAAAACGCCAGAAATTAAATAAAGTCAAACCTTTTTACTACTATACTATACAGAAGAAAGGAGTGCAGTATTTAATTTGCAGAACGTAGTACAGGTTCAAGAGGTAGAAATTTTATTTTTACCTCATCCTTCAATGCTTATTTGTAGTTAAAATTTAAATTTTAATACATCTGATCGGCCTAATATAGTTTTTGTCTAGATTCTTGTTTCCATGGTTTTTACTGTAATAAATTTGTTCTTTTGATAGATAAGTCAGACTTTATTTATTCATAGCCGTATCGTATGTATTTTAATTGATTCAGAATTTTGTATTAATATATATTTCAAAATGGCTTCATTCTAAAAATATTATCAGTCCTCCTAAATCCTTGAAGGCAGAATTATTAGTAATAGCAAGGCAACATAAAAACAAATTCAAAAAATATATTATGGATGAGATGGCCAGAGAAAAAGGAATTAAAATTCTCAGATTTCCTCCGAACCACGCAGAGTTAAATTCCATTGAACTGATCTGGTCTCATTTATTAAAAGGTTATGTTTCTCAAAACAATAAAACATTTAAATTTCCTGATGTGCGAAATTTGTTTTTGAAGGCAGTTTCAGATGTAAATAGAGAACATTGGGGAAAATGCATTGATCATGTTTAAAATGTGGAAAATTCATTTAGGAAAGTGGATATATCAATGGATAATTTAATAGAACCGATAATAATAAACATGAGAAAAGACAATTATAGTGTGCCGTTGCTAGGAAATAAAACTAAAAGCTTAACTTTTCTTGTAAATATCTCGGAAGATCGAATTTTCACAGACATGAGACCTACATTTTTCGCCGATTTAGATAGGAATTAGTCTACCCTGAAAGTTTCATTGAATTCTGACGAGTGGATTTCGAGATCCTCTGGACACACACACACACATACACACACACACACACACACACACACACACACACACACACACACACACACACATACAAACCTTGCTCGTTTAATAGTATTTGATAATATAATACTGATGTATCCCATGCATATTTTATGTATTTTAAATAACACTACAATATCAAACAAGAGAATCATCCATTTCACTCAATGAAAAAGGATGAATTGAGTCTTAAAATCAAACATTCATACTCAGGACCAAGTTTACATTATTTCAGACTCGTGTCTGACATACCCCCTAATAACAGAACTGTTTACATTAATTCAAATAATTTCGCACTTTTTAACTGGTTATCGAGTAACTAGTTTACTTCGATATTTTCTTGATAATAAAGCTTGTTCATTCCCCTTAAAATAACCTCTTTCCCCCCGTTTTAGAGGATGCTGAGCCTGGTGGTGGTGTTGAAGATTGCTTCCTACCCTCACCTACCCCTCCACAGGTCAAAACTCTCAACCGAAACACCTCCACCATACTCGGCATCATTGAAAACGGGGGGAAAGACGTTTTTTTACAGGGAAATGACGTGCTGCCCGTTTAACCCCTTTAGGGGGTAGTTTTTAGCCGTTTTAGGGGGTTCAGCAGTCGAAAATAGAAATTCTGATACCGCCATCGTGTTCAGCATCCTCGAAAATGGGGGGGAAGGTACTCTCGATTTTGGTCCATTTTTCATATTTTTTTCCGACTCACAGACGCCACTATATGGTAATACAAATCGCAAAACGTGCGATTTTTATACAAAAAGTCGATATATAAGTTTTAAACCGTTCATTTCTGAATGACTATTTATTAAGACATTACAATAATCAGATACATTATTTTATATACAGTTTAAATGTTGGTTTTAATAAATAAATATAGTACAAATAAGCTACGCGGCTTCGTGCGTAATTTTTCCATTCATGCGTAATATGCTACAACACTTGTTACGTAATATACTATAAAAAACTTCATAGTACCTCTTTATGAAATTTTACCTTCTAACAATTCTTATAGTCGCAGATAAAGTATAGTATTTAATTCGCCGTAATGGCAATAACTCTCTTCGTCTACGTGAGTTATTGGGTACATTACGCTCATTGAATAATATACTAATTGTCTACATATTGGCTTTAGCACTTTTTTATTATACATGACATCAATATATATGGCACTAACCTATTTTCTTTATTCTTGATGTACACTTTTCAGCGTAGTAATAAGATGCGTAGATATTTGGGTATGGTAGAATATTGTTATTTATAACCAATGATAAGTTATATACTTCCTTATTTGTAAAGTTGGCTTAATCATTTTTTTACCATGATTGTACTTAGTTGAGAATGCCTTGTAATTGTCTCCTACTGCAAAAACTTCCATATCATCCGCAAACATTTTTTCTTAAAGGTGGGAAATGCATTTACGCGCACCCATACGCTCTCCAGGGGTATTATGGAGCTTAGGCTTCTAATACCCAGTAAAACCCACGATACCCCCGCCTTGTCGTATTGTCGCGACGTCTATGTCACGGAATCAAGAGAGGTTTGATATTTCGTGACATTTTTTCAGACATTTTTAAGCTTCGTTCATTCTCTTGCGTGGCAGTGGCATTTCGGGACTATCAGGAGGACGTGCGGCGTAAACAAACAAATAGCAAATATTCGCAATGGAAAAGTTGAATATTGAGGAATTTCCACTGCTTTGCTTTCTGTCTCAGCACTTTTGTGATGAAGAGATGCCATTCTCTATAGTTTTCCTTTAGGTTTAGGAAGGCAACCGGGATCATTTCATTTAGTTGCATTCTCACACTCTCTTGGATGATACTACTATGGCATCCGAGAAGGGTATGCTCCGGGTCGTCCACCTCTTCTGCGCAGTACACATACCTAGTGCCTGGGACTGAGGAACTGAGTCAAGTAGTAGTCTACCCTCCTAAAACGGCATTCCAGTCATATCTTCAGGTCTGCTGTGACTGTTCTCGTCCATTGGGCTTCTGTTTCCAAGTCTGCCACTCTCTGTATCCAATTTGATAACTTTTTTCTCCCTTGCTCTGCCGTCGTCTGCCGCCCTTCCTGCTCTGAACAACCGCATGAGCTCTTCAATCAACACGTCTATCGGGAAGTGGATGACGCTTCCAGAGACACCTTCCTATAGGCACGAGTTACTTTTAGTAGCATCGTCCGCAAAACTAGTAGCAGAAGATTCCTTTAGTTCCTAATCTCTAGTGTATAAAAGAATGGGCTTGATCTTAAGGAACGACCGTGCGGGACTAATAATTCTTAATTTGGTAGAAGGGTGATGAGAATAAAAGACCTTTATGTCTCACAGAGTTACTGTTTATTTTCTACGACCGGTTTCGACATATCAATGTCATCATCAGGTACCTAAATGCTACTACTCAGATAGGGCTACCCCCAACTTTTTTTTTCTATAATTACAATCTGATCTGAAGATCAATAAGCAATTTTGTTCCAACCTAACTTAACTAGAATTCTTAAATACTAAGGTCCTACTCACTAGTGTACCTTAGGGTCTGATAATTTTAGTAACACTACCGGTAACGTGTAACACAAATCCGCACAATACTCTGTTTGTAACTAGCACTGTCACTGAACTAGTTCAAAAGGTTTGTTCCTCTTGAATCTTCTTACTAAATTGGTATTATCGAGGAGCTGGATGACCTCATCGTTCCCATGTTGGAGCAGCCGTTGTTCATGGCTGCTGGCAGATTTAGATATAGTTTTGTCAACAGTTTCTACATCCAGGTTCCTATGAAGATCACTGTTGCGACAGTACCAGGGAACATCGATGATGTTCCTTAATACTTTATTTTGAAAACGTTGGATAACTTGAATGTTACTTTTACTGGCGCAGCCCTAAAGCTGACTACCATACGTCCAAACGGGTTTCAATATCTGCTTGTAGAGGAGCAGTTTGTTATGTGTGGACAACTTGGAGTTTCTTCCTAATAAAACCAATACATCTTTTTATATTTTATACCAAGCACTTCACGTTTCTTTTTAATGTGGACTTTCCAGCGAAGTCTAGCGTCGAGTGTCATTCCAAGATATTTTGCTGTATTAGCATAGGGAATCTGGGCGTTATTTATTCTTATGGGAATGTGTTGGTTTCATTTATTAGTAATGTTAACATGAACAGATTTATTTTGATTTAACTTAATTCGCCATTTTTTAGTCCAGGTGTTAATCTGGTCTACAGATGTTTGTAATTTTCGGTTAGCTTCTTCATGGTCTTTTCCAACAGTCAGAATGACAGTATCATCAGCAAATGTTGCAATAGTATCGTGCTCAAGGTTAGGAATATCACTGGTATACAGGAAGTAGAGTACTGGACCTAGTACACTCCTGCCTTAATTTCTCTTAGATCAGAATATACATCTTCCTGTTTTATTCTGAAATATCTGTTTGATAAATAGGATTTTAAGAGTTCTGAATACTGACGTGGTAGTAACAAATTTAACTTGTGACGGCCCTCATGCCAGACTTTATCAAAAGCCTGGGTCACGTCTAGGAAGACGGTGGAGCAGACTTTCTTTGAGGAAAAGAAAGTCTGCTCCAATAAAGACTTTTCAATTATGTCTGTGATTCTATGCACCTGGTCGATCGTTGAGTGTTTTTCTCTAAAACCAAATTGATGGGAGGGAATCAGGTCCTTTTCTTCTATTGTAGGTTTTAATCTCTTAAGAAGCAATTTTTCGTAGAGTTTCGAAATAACAGGCAACAAAGAGATTGGTCGGTATGACGTTACTTCTTAGTTAACTACTATAACCTCTGCTACTTTCCTTAGCTGAGGTACGTATCTCATCCTAAATGATGCATTGATAAGGTTGGTCAGTTTGACAACAGCTTTACGTGAGGGTTGTTTCAAGATTTCCCCGGTAATGAGATCAAATCCAGGGGCTTTTTTAGGATTTATACTTGTTTTGATTTCCACATATACTTCTTTTGGAGAAGTAGGTCTAATGACTGAATCTTCTTGGGTCTCTTCACCATCGTTGGTCTGGAAAGTCTTTTCTAAGTGTTCTGCGAATCTGGTTGCTTTTTGTATATTATTTCGTGTCCAACTCCCGTCTTCCTTTCTAATTGGTGGGTTATGTGTAATAGGACTTTTTAATCGTTTGGTTGCTTTCCAGAGTGAATAATCGGTACTGCTGTCATTAGTTAATTCACTCAAGTACTCATCAATCGATTCATTTTTAATACGCTGAATTTCGCGTTTTAACTGTTGTGTTGCATTATTTAAAGCTGTTTTATCAGCTGGTGCTCTGGACTGTTGCCATTTTCTTCTGATTTTTCTTTTTTCTAGTATAAGGTCTCTTATCTCTTTTGGATAATTATTTCCTTTTGTTTTGTATTTAAAATCAGGGGGGGGGGGTATTCTCCCAAGCTCCTTGTTGAATATCTTTGACAAAACGTTCGACTTCCTGATCTAGTTGTTCTTCTGTTCTCAACGGAACCGAGAGATTAATTAACCGTTCAAGTTTGATTTTGAAGCTTTGCCAGTCCGTTCGTTTGTTGACTAATTTAGGTTGATTTTCTTTTTGAATCACACTATCACTCAGTGTAAGAAGTATGGGTGAGTGATCTGAGTTCATGTCCCAAGCTTCTTCTACATGTATATAATTTGAGGATATATTTATAATTACAAAGAAATCTATAAGATCAGGAATTTTGTTCGGATCTGTGGGCCAGTACGTTGGCTTCCCAGTTGAGAATGTTTCACATTTGAGATTGTTGCATGTTGCTAATAGTTCTTTACCTTTAGATGTTATTAGTCTGGATCCCCAGTGGGTATGTTTCGCATTGAAGTCTCCTCCAACTATGAATCTGTCTTCTTGGCTATCCAGAAAGTCAGCATATTGTTCTCTTTTTATAGCATGTCTCGGTGGGGAGTATAAAGCTGTGATTGTAACTTCGTAAGTCTTTGTTTTAATTTTAAAAGATGTGGCCTGTATCTCTACCGTTTGGTAACCCATTTCTTAGTGGTGTAATATAAATTCCTTTATTATAACTGCAGTTCCGCCTTTTGCTGAATTGTCTGGATGGATAGTATGATACAGCTTATAACCCTTAAATTTGATAAATGACTCCTTAGTGAAGTGCGTTTCAGCAATGAGACAAATATCAATTTTTTCTAGTTCCAGGATTGTTTGTAGTTCTTGTTGGTGCTGTAGTAACCCGTTTGCATTCCATTCTAGGATTCTTAAGTGTTTAGCCATTTCTGGTTTTAGGGATTGCTCCTTGAGCACGTTTTTCTAGGTTTAAAATACGCTCATCCATCTTGTTTAGTTTGTCCAAGATTTGTTCGAGCATACTGTCAATATTTGTACTTGCTGTACCTTGGTGTTGCGGTTTTTTGTTAGTTTGGGCAATATTTTGTATTACTGCTTGACTACAGGCTTTATTTTGGCTATAACTCTGACCCTGTTTTGGAGGTTCTTTACTTTCTCTATTTCCTCGCTGGGGTCTAGTAGGCAGTTTGGTTTTGTTCAGTTGTTTATTTTTAATTTTTTGAATTTCTTTGGCTACCATGCAGCCTCGATAGTTCGCTGGGTGACCTTCTCCACAGTGAACACATTTTGGGGTTGCATTTTTTGGCTTATCACAATCAACTGTGAGTGCATCTCACACATCTGGGTTCTTTAGCGCAATATTTCTGGGTGTGCCCATAAGTTTGGCATTATTTACATTGCGGGACTAATTTAGTTTTTCTAATTGGCTGAATTTGAACTCTTATTCCTAATATGTCAGTTATACTGAATATTTTATTAACATTTTCATCGTTGCTGAACGACAACATAAACATATTTAGAGGCTGTTTTGTTTCGTACTTCAGTTTTCTAGTAACTTCAATTATTTTATATCCTCTTCTTTTCATTTCCTGGATTATTTCTTCAGGAACCCCTAACTTAAATTCTTAATTTACTTGTTAAACTTTGTCTCACATATAATTTTTCATTGTACTTGGTGTTAATCTTGGGATTTGTTATTGATTTATGTTTAAATTTTCCTAAGAAACTTCTATTTTCTTTTCAATCAAGAAAAAAACCATTTCTGGCAATTAAACTTATAGAGGTGATATGTTTTGTTAAAGAACACGATCCATTAAACTCTACTATCATGAATTTATTCAACTAAAATAAATGAATTCAAGTCTATTTGAAATTTTATCTCTGAGTTAAATGGTCCGTTTCATTGAATTAAACATGGAATAGAATCAACAGATTGCAGTAAACATCTAGTTGCCTGCGAAATATATAGCCCCGCCGCTGACACTGTTTAAAAATGGATGAGTGCATTCGTTAGCAGAGGGATATCAAAAACCATTACTCTGAAGAGTATACGAGGAGCGTTTAAGAAAATAATACTAAACTGATTTTTTTCATATATTGTTGATGGGAGCAATTCCTATACATTTTTGTAATTTTTGACTTTTAAAATAAATTTATGCAAAATACAATGTTATACATTATTCGGCGAATTCTACAGGAAATTCCCCCTATATAAGCGACAGCAGGAATATTTGTTAATTTTACGTGGCGATTCCGGTCTTTTAATTCCTCTAGAAACAACCGGATTATGCTGTACTATTTACAGAAACATTGATTTACCTTACTTTTAGTTTGTAACAACTGTACCCAACTAAGATATGTACCCAATTTATTTTATATACAGGGTGTTTCATAGTTAACTGTAACTAGAAGGAACTTAGGTGATTCCAAATAACCTTGGTTAACGGGTCTAACGCCTTTAATAACCGAGATACGGGGTGTTTCATCCATTTCGGCCAATATTTTGATAAGCCATAACTTTAGAACCACCCTGTAGATTTCTCTCATACTTGGTACAGGTATAGTGTATTAATAGCCTAATCCTATAGTGTAAGAACTACAATTAAAATCCAGATCCGGATTAAGAAGAATTTGTAAAATTGGAAAATCCCCAAAACAACACCCTGTATATTAGATTTTTTAAAATTGGGATGTATATTTTAGAGATTACCAACTTTTACAAATTTTTCTTAATACGATCTGGATTTTAACTCTAGTTCTTGTATTGTACGATTGGGCTATTTAAACAATCTACCTTTACCAAATATGAAAGAAATCTACAGGGTGTTTCCAAAGTTATGGCTTATGAAAATGACAATATGTATTGCATTAATTGAATTTACTTTAAAAGTTTAGTAATATGTAGAACGAGATGTGCATTTGTAAAAATATGTCAGAATACATCAGTTTTTTCCATTCGCTTCGAATGTCTGATCCAATTTAAAAAAAATCTGATGTACAGCGTGTTGCTGTGGGGATTTTAAAATTTTACAATTTTTTCTGAATCCGTATCTGGATATTAACTGTAGTGCAGTCCTTACATTATACGATTGGGCTACTAAAAAATGATACCTCCACCAAATATGTAAAAAATCTACCAGTTATTTCGAAAGTTACTGCTTGTGAAAATGAAAAAAATGCATTTGATGTTAAAACTCCAGTAGTAGAATGGGATGTGCACTTAAAAAAAATTTTCACTTTAACTCATTTTTTTGCGCTCTTTTCAAATATCCATCCCAATTTTAAAAAATCTGATATACAAGGTGTTGTTTTGGGGATTTTCAAATTTTGCAAATTATTCTTAATCCGGATCTGGATTTTAATTGTAGTTCTTACACTATAGCATTGGGCTATTAACACACTATACCGGTACCAAGTATGAGAGAAATCTACAGGGCGGTTCTAAAGTTACGGCTTATCAAAATATTGACCGAAATGGATGAAACACCCCGTATCTTGGTTATTAAAGGCGTTAGAGCCATTAACCAAGGTTATTTGGAATCACCTAAGTACCCTCTATTTACAGTTAACGTATGTCGTTTTAACTATGAAACACCCTGTATTATAATTTTATATTTGTTTTATATATTATAATTTTATATTTGTTAGTCAAATAAATTATTTATTATTTTATTATTACTATTATCCTTTTTGTAATATATTTTAGAATTAGTAGTTCATATCAACTGGCTCTATCACGTACAAGCGATACTTATATTATTGCTTCTGTGAGGCCCTTGTTTATTTATACCTATCTTCTAAATGTACAAAAATTTTTATTTCTATGTACATTCTATAAATAAACTTTATTATTATTATTATTATTTACCGGAACTGTAATTTCGATTTAACAGGAATTTCCTGTTTAATAAACAAACTAAATAGTTGTGTTCGAATCTTCGAAATCCAGTTTTTACAGAAATTTCCAGTAATTAATCGGAACTGTAGTATCTATTTAACAGGAATTTTCCGTTGAATTAAAGATCTTTCATTAATACATTACAGTACTAGTTAGTTGTATTCGAAGCTTATAACCTGAGCTTTTACAGGAATTTCCTGTAGTTACCTAGTATTTAACTGGAATTTCTTGCATTTCCTATTTAATTTCCATGGAATTTTACTGGGAGTTTCCGGTTAGTTCTACCGTGGAGCATTGTTGTAATTTAGGGTACTTCCTGTCAGTATTCGAGAGCTATATAGGTCGGATATAAAAAATATGAAATTCAGAATGTTCATGTTTAAATTTCTTCATTAAAAAAACAATAATCGTTATAATGGGAACATGATAGAAGACCAATAATTCTTAGAACAAATAAAAAAATACCTTCTGCAAGCTTCAGTGGCTTCTTCAAATTGGCCACTGAGGATGAGTCGATGCGAGTGTTGATTGTATTTAACAACCTTTCCCTTGTCAGGGAAAATGTCCTTGTTAGTGCCTCTGTATGGTCTGGGTACATAACATTGAAGTCAGTCAGCAACTAAAAGGAAGACGATAATATTTACAAATCATTACTATCTTCAAAAGTTACAAAGATGATACAGTATTAAACATATTTCAATTTGGACCTATGTATAAAAAATACTATGGATAGATTCCATTCAACAATAAAAACTGGAAGCATTTTTAAAATATTCGAAATGTTTTATGGTGTATATCATAGTGTTTTATTGTTTTCACATATTAATTTATTAGAATACCAATGTATTTTAAAATCCAATAAAACATTTTTTCTATAATTTGGGCTTAGCAACTCTTAATGCTTATGCTTTGATTGACAATTACTTCAATAAACATTGTTTTAATGACAGACATTTTATAGCCAAACAATTTGAAATAATGAAATTTACTTACACCTGAATGTTTCAGTGTACCTAATTGGTAAAATCCCATCTTCTTAAATATCATTGTATCAGTCGTTTCACCAATTACCGAATATAGTTTCTCTTCCCAATCTGAGACAATCGGTTCCAAATGGTATAAAAAGTTAGATTTAGCACTTGACGCCGACATAATTATTTTAATAGACAATGACTGCACAGTGCACTTGCATAGAAAAATGGCTTTCGCGTATGCCACATAACCACATATCGTCCCCTGCAAGACAGAGTATCGTAAGCACCAGCTAGCCAACTTTTCAGGAGGAAGAAAAAACATTGTGAAAAGAGAAATGAATGTTCAATAACGACAACTTTTTTCTGACATATGGGATATGGGTATCAAACAACCAACGAACCAACACGAATGACGAATGACTCAATAACGAGTTACCACGTCGGCGCCTATTGCTCAGAGTAGCAGATTTACAGGATATTCCTGTAACATTCACGGTGTTTTATTCCGGTTGCACCTACGTATGTTTTACAGTAATATCTTGTAAATATAGCAAAATGTTATTCTATATACACAGGAAATATTCCTGATAAATTAACAGTAACTTATTACTGCTAAACTTACCGGTTTTTCCTGTTCATACGACTCAAGTCACTTTAACTGGAATTGTCCAGTTAGATTGCAAGTAACCGGACACCGTGGCCAAGTTGGTTAAGGCCTCGGTCTTTATACTAGGCCAGTGTTCGGTTCGTAGGTTCGATCCCTGCGAAAACTCAAGTGGAATTAAAAGTCATATAAGACTTTGGCAAGTGCAAAAAGGTAGTTGTGTCATACGCAGTTTCATTCACGCCGGTAAACAGGCCGGATGAGATCGGATATCTCGTGGAACTGATAGGGGTTGGTGGCACATTTACACACTTGCTGGTCGGTCCAGATTAGCCTTAGTTGCAGGAAGGAGACATTAAAATTAAGCAAGCAAGCAAGATTGCAAGTACATATTGTTCTCAAAACGGTTTTTTCTTGTCATAGTAACAATAAAATTGGGAAATTGGAACCTTTGGTTTATCAACTAAGTTGAAACACTATCGTCGACCACTCAACCAAAACACAATTTTAACACACTCTACGAGCGTTTCGCCAACTATGTTGGCATCATTAGGAGTTGATGAGTCTATCATCAACTATCATCAGGAGTTGATGATGAGTCATCAACTCCTGATGATGCCAACATAGTTGGCGAAATGCGCGTAGAGTGTGTTAAAGTTGTGTTTTGGTTGAGTGGTCGACGATAGTGTTTCAACATAGTAACAATAGTTGCGTTTAAACAATAGGAATTCATTTAACCGGAAATTCTCGGGATTCGTTTTTTTTTTCAGTGTACTTCAAGGAGATGGCGTAAAGACAAATATGATGATATTTTATATCCATTTTTTGATGTATTGTATTATAAGATTCAAGATATTTGAGACTGACTGTTGGCTTTTTACCTGCGAATTTTGCCTAATCATAATTAACTTATCAGTTGTAACAGTAAACAAACACATCAGGATTGTACTACACAAATTGACATACCTACACATTAATTTTTGTGTTTTGCCAGTCCTAAGTCTGGAAAAAGCCAAGTTTTAGTTTTTTTATGAAAGTAAAAAACCGTAAATATTTACATACGAAAATACGCCACAAATTTGAACCAAACAAATAAATGCTCAAAATTTTATTAGTACAACGCTGTGGTTTTAAAAAATATGTTTAAATTTTGAACAAGTGTCTCATTGAACATTTTTCTTGCCTGACGAAACTTAACTTCGAACTATATTTTTATCTTTATCTTTTCCTACATAATGTACTTTTTTATTAGTGTTTCTGTCAACCTACATCTCACAATAGAGTACATTTAGTTGCCTAATGAGTCCTTAGATGTTCAGCGTTTCTTCTTTTCTTGAAATTAATCAATAAAATTTAATAAAAAAATTGATACATAATTTGGAAAAAGATATCTAAATGAAACTATTGAATAACTTGACCTGGAATTATTCAGTATTCAAATACCAAATAAATATTAACAATTATAAATTTTTCTTTCAGTCCCTATTATACCGGAGTTCTTATATGATATAAACCATCCAGAAGCACCACTAGGATCAGTAAGGGAGACGACCACGACGACAACCACGACACCTTTCCCTCCTTGCCCTTGTGAACAATTCAATCAGAGTGTCAACTATTCTACACCAACACCAACAAGTATTGATAACTGTAAGTATTTTAGAAAAATAAACACTAATAAGGTAGAAGTACCTGTACCTGACACTGTACGAGTAGCTGACATAGATCATTTAAATTTCTAATTATAAGGTTACCCTGCCTTATCAACGAATTTAGTTCATTTTGGCGAGATCTGGCAACGATACTCTATAAATAAGAAAAGGCCATATAGTAACAATGCATTATCAGTCACGTCAACAACATTATTTGATGAGGGTGCGCAGTAAGGTCCTTATTTGTCGGACGCTTTCCACATTATCACAAGAAGGCGAGTCTATGCCATAAAGTTTTCTAGTAACGATTTGAGCTGTTTTGAACACTTTTTTGGTTGTTCAGTTGATTGAGCCGTCAAATAACGAATTTTAACACGAAATAATCACCTAGAAAACAAAAAACATATTTTATTTAGTGTGTCATCTATAGGTTCACATAATATAGTAATAGTCACATCGAAACCCATAGATAACACAGTGTGTCATCTTTAGGAGCAGAGTTGCACCTGAAGATGACACAGGGTTAACACAGAGTGCCATGTAAAGGGACACAGTTGAGCATATATCTGACACCTATCAGGATGCTGATATTTTTCTTACTGCGAAAATGTCGGCGATCAAGAAAATTCTAAAAAACCCGGAAGAGAATATGGTATCCGCTCTGGAAGTAGTTAAAGCCGGAATGCCAGTTAAAACGGCTTCAAGAAATTTTAATCTTCCACGTACTCTTTTGTATAAATTAAAGGGAATCCATCCCGAAGGAAGGAAAATAAGCCCTGAAACCATTCTAAACACCGAACATGAAAACATTATATCTGAATGGAAAAATCAGGCTTTCCTGTGTCCAAAGAAAACTTTTAGTAGTAGAAGTATATGTACGTCTCAAAGAAACTAATTCCACCAGCATTTTGAAAGACCCAACTAGAATTTTCAATGCCGATGAGTCACCTTTCTTCTTGAATCCGAAAGCATCAAGAGTTCTGACGATATAATTACAACAAAATAAATGATAATGAAAAAGAGTGCATAGCTGTTCTTGTTGAAGCAAATGCAGCAGGCCAAATCGCCCACCCATGGTGATATTTAAATCTAAAATTTATTGCAGTCGATAGATGTTGCTGTCTTCAGAACAATAAAGATAGGATGGAAGGAAAAGGTAATTGAAACCCTACAATAAACTTATCCCCGGTGGAAGATAGTGCAATCGAATTACAATCAATATCAGAATTTTCAATCACAATCATTTAAAACGAGTATGTGTCTACTAAAGGAGCACTAGGTGTCAGCCTTAGATCCAAACCAAATTCTTGGGGTCAGGTTCAGGTGCGAATACAACGCTCCTTGTTTTCAATCAGTTATGTTATTAAATAGGACCCAGCTTGAATAAGTGTATTTAAAACACATCCTGATACATATTTCTAAATCATAAATGTACAATCATTGAGTGAAAATAAGTGATAATATAGTGCAGTCGATATTTCCACGAAAAAAATCTTAAAGTGTCAGGCACTGGTGCTTCTACCTTACATAACAAAAACACCAAACTAAGATGTCCTAAGATCAGATATATTTCTGTAACTTGCCAAGCGAAAAATGAGACTAATTATTATTTATAAATAATGGTAAATATGTAATATATCTCCTCTTATAATATTCCTTTTAGCCAACATTTTTCCATTTTCATCTTTCACATTCTAGAAGATATTTTATATTTGATAAACCTTTATATCTTATAAATAAAATTCTATTTGGTCTACTTAAAAAACGGAGTGAAGAGAATTAATAATGCGTAATATTTTTTTTACAAAAACGAAATATTTATTTTCTCTAAATTTTGTGGTTCTTATTTATTACAGATACCACTATAGACCGCGAGGACGAGGAGAGAAAATTAAGGCATAAGGATTTGGTGCAAGAAACTGTTCAAGTGGGGATAATGTTTGCCTCGAAGGCATTTGTGCAGTTACTGGCCAATCCCTTTGTTGGACCGTTAACTCACAAGTAAGTTGTTTATTTTAAATAATTAATATATTCGCGGGTACCTAATACCACTAAAGTTCAGATTTGGCCGGATAGTTTTTTTAAAGTTTTATCGAGTGATTTTGTCAAATTGATCGCGTTAAATTGCCTATTTGAAAGTACATACGAGAAATAAACTTCTGTTCTGTTTGGTGTAAGATCTTCCTCCAGTCCTATTGCTTTCAAAAAGTTTAGGATGTCGGTAGGCTTCAGGTTAGGTAGATCTCTCTCTTCCATTTGATATTCTACGAGGTATCGTACCCTCAGATTTTGCATTCTTCTTTCGAGTTTCTTTAGGTTCCCTCTCAACCGGCAGTGCCCTGTGCTGGTGCAGTCATCTTGGCCTGCCTCATTCCTTGTAGTCATATCCAGTATTGGGTTCTTTTGTTATTTACTCCTTTTTCAAGTTCATCAAGTATTGTACTGGTGTTTATTCAGCAGAAGGGTTCAGGTCGCAGAAATGGTGTTCCAGTCCCTTTTTTGCGAGTACCTACGTCTCATATTTCATTACCCTCCTCTCCAGTGTGTCCTGGAACCCATAGGAGGATAACAGTGTTGTTATACTTCATTTAGTTTCTCTAGGCACTCCCAAACCATCTTGGAGTTGATTACGTTCAGGAAAAAGAAACTTAAAAAAATATCCTGCCCAAAATCTGAGCTCTAATGGCAATTCCATGAATTTAAACTAACGTGACACATAAACAAATTGCTACCCGGGTAAAGTGGTATTATCGTCTTTTTATCCGGTTATATCTTCTCTTCGGCGATTCCCTCCTCGTGTTCGTCTTTACCTGCTCCTAAAATGACTGACCAACTCGTGCTCGACCGAATACCAGGTAGAAAATCAACTGACCAACTCGTGCCCAAGATTTTTAATTCTTAGAGTTAATACGTCTTCCGGGTTTGGACCGTGTCATTTCGAGAATAGGTCTCAACGTTTCGCCTGCTATCGTAGGAGGCTTCCTCAGGAGCATGAGTGAGGGCACGGTAACTCAGTATGTTAACCATAGCAGAGGCGAAACTCTAACTTCTGGGATTTGGTTGAGGATTGGTATTTATATCGTCGAGGGACGGGGTACTGGCACAGGATGGTACGGCTGGATGCGTTTCGCCTTTGGTATGGTTAACATACTGAGTTACCGTGCTCTCACTCATGCTCCTGAAGAAGCCTCCTACGATGGCAGGCGAAACGTCGAGACCTATTCTCGGTCCAAACCCGGAAGACGTATTAACTCTACTGATTCTGGCCGTGGAAACGATTTTTTAATTCTTAATAATTAAAATATTTCAAAAAATATTGGAAAAGTTTTCGATTATCTTCATCCAAAAAAATTAATACGTAGACATACTGAAGGTATTCATATATATTCAAAATAAAACTACTAAAAAATATATATTAATTCATTACTTGTACGAATATAAAAATTTTAAACTTAATATTATTTAGTACTATTATACCATGTTAATATTTTAACAAATACGGAAACGTCACAAAAATATGATTGAAATAGATTTTGACATCTTCAATCTCAAAATCTTATTCTATGTATACTATGTTGATGTCATATTTTTGCAAGATTATCAAGTGTTCTGTTTCTAGTAAATTTATTTATTTTGTCATTTTGATAACGGCTTTCGATATAGAAAGCCGAAACGTCAATAAAAAAACTTTTTTAACAACTAAGTGGTTTTAATCCAGTGGAAAGAGAGAGAGAAATTACGGAAGATTCACATAATAACTTACTTTAATCGTATCAACAAAATTCATGGTGCGGTTCTAATACATAAAGAAAGAGATTAAATATAAAAATCTTGACTTTGTAAATAATTTATCAATTGATACTGATTTTGTAAATATATATATATAGATCCCCATCAGGAAACAGTGAGATATTCATGGACCGACTTTTTAAAGTCATAAATTTTTGTTCAAATAATTATGACGATACTATTTTATTTGTGGGGACATTAACATTGATTATTTAAGTATATCACGTGAAAGAACATTACTAATTGACTTAATGGGGAGTTTTAACTTAAACTTAAAAAATTGTGATCCAACGAGGATTTTCACAAATAAAAATTTGAAAACGATAAAAACTAAAGTTGACTATTTCTTAACTAATATGATTTTTGAGTATAACGAAAACGTGATTGATTTGCAACTTGGTGATCATTTAGGACTTAACATTCAAGTAGATTATCGATCGAGTATAGTAAGTACATATTGCGAAAATAACCTAAATAAAACAAAGATAAATCGAATTTACTGAGTTTACAAACTCATCTAGAAAATGAACGTTTCTTGTCAGTCTATGAATATCTAAATAATACAAACATTTCAAGTGTTGATCTTGTAGATTTTTAGATACTATTTTTTACTATATTGATTTTATTTGCCCTATTTTAACAAAAAACGTATGTAATCTAACCAAAAAACATGGGTTGATCGCAAGCTTACACAGATGGGTGATGATCTTAGGAATAACAAAATATTTCCCAAATCCCGATGATCATTTAAAATATAAAAGGTTAAAGCAAAACTATGTCACTGAAATTAACAAATCAAAAAAATTGTTCTACCAAAAAAATCTTGAAAATAAAAATGTAAAACAAAAATGGCCAACAGTACAACAAAAATTAGGAAAAAAGAGACATACTACAATTGATGCCGTGGATGTAAATGGAGAAATAACGCGGAATAAATACGAAATTGCTAATTTGTTTGCCACTTTCTTTGCAACGAACACTAAAAAAGCAATAAATACTCACTTTACTGGCAATAGTTTTAAAAATTATACAACAATGTATGTCGCTAATACTTTTTATTTCAATCCTGTTATCCCTGAAAATGTGTTGGATGTAATTAATTGCCTGAAAAATGTCTTTCAACAAAGGTTATTAAAAGTATAGTTCCACAAATTGCTTGCACTCTAGCAGACATTATTAATTACTAAGTAGAAACAGAAACGTTTCCATCTAATCTAAAGATAGGAGTTGTTACACCAATACATAAAAAAGGTAGCCTTCTTAGTCTTGATAATTATCGCCCATTAACAGTCCAGTATGTAAAATAATAGAAAAATGTATTTATAAACAAATGTTTTCTTTCTTTGAATAGTATAATGTTATATCTGACTATCAACATGGTTTCTTACCTGGCAGATCAACTGAGAGTGCATCCATAGCCCTACTTAATTTTATCCACACCTCATTGGATGGGAAAAGGTATGTGGTTGCACTCTTCTTTGATCTTTCAAATGCTTTTGACTCGGTTAGTACTGATACAACAATAAATAAGCTACGAGATTTAGGATTTCGGGGCAAATTTCTATCGTGGCAGAAATCATACTTGGAAGCTAGAAAAATTATTGTTAGAATTGAAGATCAGAAGTCCCTTCCCCAACCTGTAGAAATTGGCGTACCTCAAGGATCAATCTTAGGTCCACTGATATTTTTTTTATACATAAATGATCTCTGTAAATATGTTAGCACTAATCATTTGATACTATATGCAGATGACACCACATTAGCGATTGATGCTGAATCTCCAGATGAGCTAATGTTAAAGATGAATATTTTATCAAAAGAATTTATTAGGTGTGAAAGGAATTCTTTGATAGTAAATTCGACAAAAACCATCCTTATGCATTTTTTTACATGGACAGATATTCCTGAAAATAGTAGTATCTCAGTTAAGGATACTGTTGTTTCTTTTTCGAGTTCTACCAAATTTTTAGGTACCTACCTTGATATGAATATGAGTTGGAATACCAATATCAATCAGCTTGGTAAAAAATTAAATAGCAGTTACTTTGCAATACTTCAGTTAAAAAATATGTTTACAACTATGCAATTGATTAATGTCTATCATGCAATAGTATACTCCCATATGTCGTATAATGTTATACTCTGGGGAGCTGCGGCCAATGCATCAAGGGTTTTTATTTCCCAGAAAAGGATTATCCGTCTAATTTTTAATCTAGATTATAGACAAACATGCAGAAATCATTTTAAAGAGTTCAGTATCCTCACTTTTTATTCCATATACATCTACAAGTGCATATTATACACAAAAAGTAATTTTAATGATTTTAACCTAAATTCTGATTTCCACGATTACCCGACCAGGTCTGGCAAGCTTATCAGGCCTCCAAAACATGTTTCTTCAGTATTTGAAAAAAGTCCTGTCTATAAAGGAGTTCAATTCCTAAATCATTTGCCTACCTGTATAAGATATGAGAGCAATTTCAATGTTTTCAAACGAAAACTTAAAAAATTTTTAATTGAAGAATGTTTTTATGATGTATAGTAGAACCCACCGCTTTATGAGAAAGAAAAACAGCAAATGATACCGCCAATAGAAGAAATGCTAATTGATCTGGACCTTTTTGAGTTCTTTAATGTCGAAAACACCGTACACTATCCATATACATAAAAATAAAATGATATTTTGGCTATTAGGACCACTGTGCTAAGATTCAATAACCGACTTAGCTGGAGATCGTTAGGGGTAATTTGCGTAAAATTTCTATATTGATTAAGTTTCTTTAATATGAATTTACATTTTAATTTCTAGGTATAAAGCGGCGTTCAGACTTTACAAGTTACTTGAATTCAAGTAACTTGAAAGGAGTAACCTGAATTTAAGTGAACGTTCATACTATTTCAATATTTGATTCAAGTCATTTCAAGTTGACATTTTTATTTAAATGATTCCTGTTTCAAGTTACAAAAATTGCGTCAAATGATATGATTCCTGCTGGAATAAAAGTTGTTAATCAGCTAATTGTGGATGGATTCCTAAAAATCAGAGAAAAAATTCTACACTTTATTTTACAAAAAAATACCTCACAATTTGTTTTTTAATTTGATATATTAGGTAGGTGTTAAAAAGGCTCGTTCAGACTTTACAAGTTACTTAAATTCAAGTGCAATAATTGGTGCAACTTGAAATAAATTGAAAGGTGTGAACACTTGAATTCAAGTAACTTGAAAGGTGCTTTCAAGTTTCAAGTAGAAGTAGAGACCAAGTTAACTTTTGCTTTCAAGTTGGGGACTTGAATCACAGTTGAATAGTGTGAACTGATATTCAAGTGCACTTGAAGTCACTGGAAGTAGTGAAAGTGGCTCTGCACTGCGGCAAATTAGTCAACCACATTTACGTCTACGGCCCAGCCGTTTTTCGAGTGCCCACGCTGTTGCTAAACTTATCGCATAACCTAATGCACGAAACATTATATCAAAAAATAATAAAATGTAACAGATCAATAATTTACAGGGTGAGGTCAGGTAAGATTAGGGTACGCCAGGCCAGCTTAGCTCAGAAAAATGATGTACAAAGTAATATTTCAAGTAAATATATTGTATTGGCATTTGGCAACACCGTGGGCACTCTAAAAGCAGTTGGGGTTTAGACGCTGACGCTAGTGTGAACCACCCACGGAGGGTTCTAATTGTGTGGTTATTTTGTATAAAAATTTCAACTTGAAATTTTTTCTCTGATTTTTAGTAATCCATCCACAATTAGCTTATTTACAACTTTTATTCCAGCAGGAATTACATCATTCGAAGCCATTTTTCTAACTTGAAACAGGAATCAAGTAAAAAGGTCAACTTGAAATGGCACTTCTAAACATTTATACATATCGTTTGGGCATCTTTACATATATATTATAAAACTTTTTATTGATGAAATGGCATCAAAAAGGGGCCACGAGGTATTGTGCCTTCCGCCCTATTTTTGTGTATTTAACCTCACAGAATTAATTTGGGAAAAAATTAAAAAAGAATAAGGCGTTATAACGTGTTTCCCAAATTTGACAGGTTGATAGCAAATTTGGTAAAAGAAGAAATTAACAAAAGTTCAGCTGATGATTGGCAGACAAAGATCAAACATGTTATCAAAGAAGAAAATTCTTATATAACGAGTCCGACCAAATTGATTATCAATATTGATGACAGTGAAGCCAATGGTGAGGGTTGAGATAGGGTAGGTCAGCTTAATTAATTTATAATATTTATGACTTTATTCACCGTGTTTTTAATTGTAGAATTAAAATTTGGGACAAAAATTTTAATTAGCAACGTTTGTGAATCTCACAAGAGATCAGAAAATGAACCTATGGGCGAGGTGGAGTGGTCAACTTCTATTGAAATCTAATATGCGTTACAGAAATTAAAATGTAAATTCATATTAAAGAAAGTTAATCAATATAGAAATTTTACGCAAATTACCCCTAACGATGTCCAGTAAGTTGGTTATTGAATCTTTGCACAGTGGTTCTAATAGCCAAAATATCATTTTATTTTTATGTATATGGACAGTGTACGGCGTTTTCGACATTAAAGAACTCAAAAATGTCCAGATCAATTAGCATTTCTTCTATTGGCGGTATCCTTTGCTGTTTTTATAGCGTTTTTTCTTTCTCATAAAGCGGTGGGTTCTACTATACCAGAGTTTTTAAACAAACGTTTTTAATTTAACTAGCGTCTATGTAAATAATATTTCAAGGTGCATGCTGTTTCAATGTAAAATCTGTTTTTGACCTGACCTATATCATGTATTATGATGAATAAAGTATTATTATTATTTATTTTAATGGTTAGGTAAGGTTAGGTTAGATAAGGAAATTCCAATTTTTCTATAATACCGGTTTGGGACTTTATTTTAAATCTATAAAATTAGTTCCTAGATTTAAATTAGATCGATACTTAGGTATATTTTTCAAACGGTACGAGTTAGGCATGAGGATTATAAAGACTTTTACCTTTTGAAGGATTTATTAGTGGGCACGAGTTGAGATGCGCACCTTCCCTTCCTTCCTAAATATGCAGTAACAAACTATGATTTTTGTATTAGAGTACATGTACATGATTTTTGTGACAGAGTACATGTTTTGTTTGTTTTTTCAGTAAGCATATTTTCTTTCAGTTTCTTTGTGGTGTTAGCAAGTTAAGTATTCTTTTATCAAAAATATTTATTTATGCCTGAAGAAGGTCTTGCGGTTTAACGAGAGTGTAAAAGTCTTATGTTTTTACAAACCAACAAATTAAATAAATTAATTTAGTTTGGGATTTTTTTACACGTTTATGTTGTAACTAGTTCAAATACTATAAAAAGGCAATTCAAACTTATTAAAATTAGAAGGCAATTTTGTACTTTTTTCGGTAGTTAGTTTTCCAATCTCGTCGCCAAAACAAGATAAATTAGCTACCAGTTTTATATTTATCATCATACCGTTTTCTGCTAGTATTTTTAATTAATTTTATTTCATTGCAGAATTGGCTACAGTATCCCCATGTTCGCAGGTTTCGTTATAATGTTTCTGTCTACAATAAGTAAGTACATTTAATTTTTTTTTCTACGACTCCTTTAAAAAGCGGACACATCGATCTGTCACTTAACTACAAAAACTTCTATTTACTCAAGAAAAAAACAAATGTATTATTAGTATTATTAGTATCATGGAAAAAATGTAATAAATTATTCCACCGTTTCTACAGATGAAAATAAGTTGATCTAATCCAATTTATCTAAATTACGCCCAATTGGCTTAAACATTTATACGAAATATCCCCAATGAGCAACTAATATTAAGATATAAGAATAATAAAACAATTTCAATGCATCTAGGTCCCTTCATAGTTGTATCTTATAAAATTAGGTTATTTGTGTTTAAGAATTATTCTCAGAATTTTATGATTGGATTATTGAAGAAAATAGGCGAGACGTAAACTTCACACGTAACATTTTATTTACCGATGAATCTACAACACTCATATCTGGGCAAATGAAAATTCAAAAGCTAAAACAAGTAGTAACGGCACCCGCTAGAGAGCGGGAACAATAGACTTCTAAACTTCCGGTTAAAGTTTTTAAAACCAGTTTTGAAACCGGAAGTCGTAGAAAGCTGAAATTTAGGCGTGCGCACATTCAAAGTATCCTGAGTTCATATCCGTTGTCCGTTAGTCTCTATCGATTCAATTCTGGAAGTTGAGTTATAAATGCGTACAGACGAACAGTCAGACAGACAGAAGCGTTCCTTAAGACTTTTCTAAACTTTAAGGTTTAGAAGTCTAAAAGTAACTCGCCATCAGGTTTAATTCCAAGTAAACGTATCTACCTTAACAAGAGAAACTCCTCTGACAGAAGTTTGGAGAAAAATTAGAGCAATTACAGGAAAAAAATTTGTGCCACCTTCACCTATATTGCTCATCAACAACGAAGAAATTACAGGTGAAACCAACATAGCAGAAGCATTAGTTGCACACTTTGAAAAAGTAAGCAGCTCTGAAAACTTTGCGCAAGAATTCCAATTAATTAAAACCACGGAAGAAACACCATTAGATTTTAATGAAGATCGAGAAGAACGTAGCTACAATACCGCCTTTTCCATAGCCGAATTACAACTGGCATTAGAAGAGTCACCTGGCCCTGACGACATACACTACCACATGATCAAAATGCTTCCAGAAGCCCAAAAAGAAAAAATCCTTCTCTTATTTAATAAAATCTGGACCCAAGGTAGATATCCAGAAAACTGGAAGGAAGCAACAATTATCCCAGTACCCAAACCTAATAAAGTACTACTACAGTACTTTCAAACTACCGGCCAATAGCTCTCACTAGTTGCCTCAGCAAGCTACTTGAAAAAATGGTTAACTCCAGGCTGATCTGGTTTTTGGAGACTAATAATTGTTTATCTAACTATCAGATGGACTTCCATAAACATAGATCAACTATGGATCAAATTGTGCTACTTGATAGTAAAATCAGAGAAAGTTTTGCTATTAGAAACCACTTAGTTGCTGTATCTTTTGATATTGAGAAAGCGTATGATCTAACATGGCGTCACGGAATCCTTAAAAGCTTACACCAATGGGAAATGAGAGGAAACTTACCTATTTTCATATCCCAATTCCTTCTAAACCGCCAAATCAAAGTCAAACTGGGACAAACTACATCCCGATATCTTCAAAATGGAATACGACAAGGCTCCACCATTAGCGTCACACTATTCCTGATTGCAATAAATAGACTATTATCATCATTGGACGAAGAAATCGGCAAGGGTTTGTATGTAGATGACCTCCTTATATATTCTTCTGGAAAGCACATAGCACTAGTTCAAAACAAACTCCAACTAGCTGTAAACCAACTTGTTAGAATGGCTGATTCAAACGGACTACGATTTTCATCACAAAAAACACACTGTATCGACTTCTGTCGTTTAAGACACGAGCATAATAACCCTAACATTTCCATAAAGGGCCATCCCATCAAAGTTTGACGGAAAACTCTACTGGAAGACATATATTGACGAACTCTTCACAAAATGTAAAAAAGCTCTTAATATCATACGATGCGTTTCCAACATTAATTGGGTTGCAAATCGCGAGGTCACGTTAAACCTGTACAAATCTCTCATCCTACCAAAAATAGAATACGGATGCATTGTTTACGCTTCGGCTTGTAAAAGTTATCTATATAAACTCGAAAAGATTCATAAGGAGGGGCTCCGACTGGCCATAGGAGCTTTTCGTACTAGCCCATCTTTATCAATCTACTCTGAAGCAAGAATACCCTCCCTTAAAATATAGACGTGATCAACAAATTTACAATTACTGTTCTAAAATATGGGGCCAACCTTCGGATTCCTGTACACCATATCTTTACTGCAGAAACGAACATCGCAAAGACACTAAAATACCGTTTTCAGACCAACCTGGAAACGCTCGAAGTGGAACTACCACCCGTATTCCCTTTAAAATATCCAGAACTCCCTCCTTGGCTAACTAAACCTGCAAACATACACTTTGAATGCGACAAACATAAAAAAGAAAATACAAACCCTATCGTATACAAACAAATATTTAAAGAAATTTCAGATAACTACCTTGACACTAATATTTTGTATACCGATGGCTCAAAAACAAACACCGGAGTAGGATCAGCTTTTTCATGTACGAGAGAAATTTACCGATGCACCTTACAACCTATAGCTTCTATATTCACAGCAGAACTATTTGCTATACTACAAGCACTAAACTGTGTGAAGTTGGCACCCCCAAGTGAGAATTTGGAAAAAAAAACTATCGCATAATTTTGCCCAAGTTATGCCCAGTATTGCCCAATAGTTGCATTTTTTTGCCCACCTCCCCTTATCAAATATCATGAAATAAAGTAGCCCAGAATTATGCCCAAGTTATGCCTAGTTTTGCCCAATCAAAAAAAAAATTTGCCCATCTATAGAAAAGTACCAAAATGGCGTATTGTTATTCCAAAAATTACAAACAAAAAAAATTGAGTACGAACAAAATGGAAAAAATTGGAGAAAATGCATCATTTTAGTTTTGCCCACTCAGTTTATTTCGCGCAGTCTCCCTTAATCCAAGAGTCAATAGTTAAAGCGTTATTTAGGCCATGTTAAGTGTTCCCCAGTTTTGCCCACCCTCAGATTATAACATAGACGGCATTATGCTGTTAAAAATGCGAAATTAAATAATTCCGTCATAATCTGATCGTCTCTCAATAAATTCTGATATTGGGCAAAACTCGTTCCTCATGGAATGACTATTTAAAGCCTTGTTTAGGCTATGTTAAGTGTTTCCCAGTTTTGCCCACCCTCAGATTATAAAATAGACGGCATTATGCTCTTAAAAATGCGAAATTAAATAATTTCGTCATACTCTGATCGTCGCTGAATAAATTCTGATATTGGGCAAAACTCGTTCCTCATGGAATGACTATTTAAAGCCTTGTTTAGGCTATGTTAAGAGTTCCCCAGTTTTGCCCACCCTCAGATTATAACATAGACGGCATTATGTTGTTAAAAATGCGAAATTAAATAATTTCGTCATAATCTGATCGTCGCTGAATAAATTCTGATATTAGGCAAAACTCTTCCTCGTGGAATGACTATTTAAAGCCTTGTTTAGGCCATGTTAAGTGTTCCCCAGTTTTGCCCACCCTCAGATTATAACATAGACGGCATTATGCTGTTAAAAATGCGAAATTAAATAATTCCGTCATAATCTGATCGTCTCTCAATAAATTCTGATATTGGGCAAAACTCGTTCCTCATGGAATGACTATTTAAAGCCTTGTTTAGGCTATGTTAAGTGTTTCCCAGTTTTGCCCACCCTCAGATTATAACATAGACGGCATTATGCTCTTAAAAATGCGAAATTAAATAATTTAGTCATACTCTGATCGTCGCTGAATAAATTCTGATATTGGACAAAACTCGTTCCTCATGGAATGACTATTTAAAGCCTTGTTTAGGCCATGTTAAGTGTTCCCCAGTTTTGCCCACCCTCAGATTATAACATAGACGGCATTATGCTGTTAAAAATGCGAAATTAAATAATTCCGTCATAATCTGATCGTCTCTCAATAAATTCTGATATTGGGCAAAACTCGTTCCTCATGGAATGACTATTTAAAGCCTTGTTTAGGCTATGTTAAGTGTTTCCCAGTTTTGCCCACCCTCAGATTATAACATAGACGGCATTATGCTCTTAAAAATGCGAAATTAAATAATTTCGTCATACTCTGATCGTCGCTGAATAAATTCTGATATTGGGCAAAACTCGTTCCTCATGGAATGACTATTTAAAGCCTTGTTTAGGCCATGTTAAGTGTTCCCCAGTTTTGCCCACCCTCAGATTATAACATAGACGGCATTATGCTGTTAAAAATGCGAAATTAAATAATTCCGTCATAATCTGATCGTCTCACAATAAATTCTGATATTGGGCAAAACTCGTTCCTCATGGAATGACTATTTAAAGCCTTGTTTAGGCTATGTTAAGTGTTTCCCAGTTTTGCCCACCCTCAGATTATAACATAGACGGCATTATGCTCTTAAAAATGCGAAATTAAATAATTTCGTCATACTCTGATCGTCGCTGAATAAATTCTGATATTGGGCAAAACTCGTTCCTCATGGAATGACTATTTAAAGCCTTGTTTAGGCTATGTTAAGAGTTCCCCAGTTTTGCCCACCCTCAGATTATAACATAGACGGCATTATGTTGTTAAAAATGCGAAATTAAATAATTTCGTCATAATCTGATCGTCGCTGAATAAATTCTGATATTAGGCAAAACTCTTCCTCGTGGAATGACTATTTAAAGCCTTGTTTAGGCCATGTTAAGTGTTCCCCAGTTTTGCCCACCCTCAGATTATAACATAGACGGCATTATGCTGTTAAAAATGCGAAATTAAATAATTCCGTCATAATCTGATCGTCTCTCAATAAATTCTGATATTGGGCAAAACTCGTTCCTCATGGAATGACTATTTAAAGCCTTGTTTAGGCTATGTTAAGTGTTTCCCAGTTTTGCCCACCCTCAGATTATAACATAGACGGCATTATGCTCTTAAAAATGCGAAATTAAATAATTTCGTCATACTCTGATCGTCGCTGAATAAATTCTGATATTGGACAAAACTCGTTCCTCATGGAATGACTATTTAAAGCCTTGTTTAGGCCATGTTAAGTGTTCCCCAGTTTTGCCCACCCTCAGATTATAACATAGACGGCATTATGCTGTTAAAAATGCGAAATTAAATAATTCCGTCATAATCTGATCGTCTCTCAATAAATTCTGATATTGGGCAAAACTCGTTCCTCATGGAATGACTATTTAAAGCCTTGTTTAGGCTATGTTAAGTGTTTCCCAGTTTTGCCCACCCTCAGATTATAACATAGACGGCATTATGCTCTTAAAAATGCGAAATTAAATAATTTCGTCATACTCTGATCGTCGCTGAATAAATTCTGATATTGGGCAAAACTCGTTCCTCATGGAATGACTATTTAAAGCCTTGTTTAGGCTATGTTAAGAGTTCCCCAGTTTTGCCCACCCTCAGATTATAACATAGACGGCATTATGTTGTTAAAAATGCGAAATTAAATAATTTCGTCATAATCTGATCGTCGCTGAATAAATTCTGATATTAGGCAAAACTCTTCCTCGTGGAATGACTATTTAAAGCCTTGTTTAGGCCATGTTAAGTGTTCCCCAGTTTTGCCCACCCTCAGATTATAACATAGACGGCATTATGCTGTTAAAAATGCGAAATTAAATAATTCCGTCATAATCTGATCGTCTCTCAATAAATTCTGATATTGGGCAAAACTCGTTCCTCATGGAATGACTATTTAAAGCCTTGTTTAGGCTATGTTAAGTGTTTCCCAGTTTTGCCCACCCTCAGATTATAACATAGACGGCATTATGCTCTTAAAAATGCGAAATTAAATAATTTCGTCATACTCTGATCGTCGCTGAATAAATTCTGATATTGGACAAAACTCGTTCCTCATGGAATGACTATTTAAAGCCTTGTTTAGGCTATGTTAAGTGTTTCCCAGTTTTGCCCACCCTCAGATTATAACATAGACGGCATTATGCTCTTAAAAATGCGAAATTAAATAATTTCGTCATACTCTGATCGTCGCTGAATAAATTCTGATATTGGGCAAAACTCGTTCCTCATGGAATGACTATTTAAAGCCTTGTTTAGGCTATGTTAAGTGTTTCCCAGTTTTGCCCACCCTCAGATTATAACATAGACGGCATTATGTTGTTAAAAATGCGAAATTAAATAATTTCGTCATAATCTGATCGTCGCTGAATAAATTCTGATATTAGGCAAAACTCTTCCTCGTGGAATGACTATTTAAAGCCTTGTTTAGGCCATGTTAAGTGTTCCCCAGTTTTGCCCACCCTCAGATTATAACATAGACGGCATTATGTTGTTAAAAATGCGAAATTAAATAATTTCGTCATAATCTGATCGTCGCTGAATAAATTCTGATATTAGGCAAAACTCTTCCTCGTGGAATGACTATTTAAAGCCTTGTTTAGGCCATGTTAAGTGTTCCCCAGTTTTGCCCACCCTCAGATTATAACATAGACGGCATTATGCTGTTAAAAATGCGAAATTAAATAATTCCGTCATAATGTGATCGTCTCTCAATAAATTCTGATATTGGGCAAAACTCGTTCCTCATGGACTGACTATTTAAAGCCTTGTTTAGGCTATGTTAAGTGTTTCCCAGTTTTGCCCACCCTCAGATTATAACATAGACGGCATTATGCTCTTAAAAATGCGAAATTAAATAATTTCGTCATACTCTGATCGTCGCTGAATAAATTCTGATATTGGGCAAAACTCGTTCCTCATGGAATGACTATTTAAAGCCTTGTTTAGGCTATGTTAAGAGTTCCCCAGTTTTGCCCACCCTCAGATTATAACATAGACGGCATTATGCTGTTAAAAATGCGAAATTAAATAATTTCGTCATACTCTGATCGTCGCTGAATAAATTCTGATATTGGACAAAACTCGTTCCTCATGGAATGACTATTTAAAGCCTTGTTTAGGCCATGTTAAGTGTTCCCCAGTTTTGCCCACCCTCAGATTATAACATAGACGGCATTATGCTGTTAAAAATGCGAAATTAAATAATTCCGTCATAATCTGATCGTCTCTCAATAAATTCTGATATTGGGCAAAACTCGTTCCTCATGGAATGACTATTTAAAGCCTTGTTTAGGCTATGTTAAGTGTTTCCCAGTTTTGCCCACCCTCAGATTATAACATAGACGGCATTATGCTGTTAAAAATGCGAAATTAAATAATTCCGTCATAATCTGATCGTCTCTCAATAAATTCTGATATTGGGCAAAACTCGTTCCTCATGGAATGACTATTTAAAGCCTTGTTTAGGCTATGTTAAGTGTTTCCCAGTTTTGCCCACCCTCAGATTATAACATAGACGGCATTATGCTCTTAAAAATGCGAAATTAAATAATTTCGTCATACTCTGATCGTCGCTGAATAAATTCTGATATTGGACAAAACTCGTTCCTCATGGAATGACTATTTAAAACCTTGTTTAGGCCATGTTAAGTGTTCCCCAGTTTTGCCCACCCTCAGATTATAACATAGACGGCATTATGCTGTTAAAAATGCGAAATTAAATAATTCCGTCATAATCTGATCGTCTCTCAATAAATTCTGATATTGGGCAAAACTCGTTCCTCATGGAATGACTATTTAAAGCCTTGTTTAGGCTATGTTAAGTGTTTCCCAGTTTTGCCCACCCTCAGATTATAACATAGACGGCATTATGCTCTTAAAAATGCCAAATTAAATAATTTCGTCATACTCTGATCGTCGCTGAATAAATTCTGATATTGGGCAAAACTCGTTCCTCATGGAATGACTATTTAAAGCCTTGTTTAGGCTATGTTAAGAGTTCCCCAGTTTTGCCCACCCTCAGATTATAACATAGACGGCATTATGTTGTTAAAAATGCGAAATTAAATAATTTCGTCATAATCTGATCGTCGCTGAATAAATTCTGATATTAGGCAAAACTCTTCCTCGTGGAATGACTATTTAAAGCCTTGTTTAGGCCATGTTAAGTGTTCCCCAGTTTTGCCCACCCTCAGATTATAACATAGACGGCATTATGCTGTTAAAAATGCGAAATTAAATAATTCCGTCATAATCTGATCGTCTCTCAATAAATTCTGATATTGGGCAAAACTCGTTCCTCATGGAATGACTATTTAAAGCCTTGTTTAGGCTATGTTAAGTGTTTCCCAGTTTTGCCCACCCTCAGATTATAACATAGACGGCATTATGCTCTTAAAAATGCGAAATTAAATAATTTCGTCATACTCTGATCGTCGCTGAATAAATTCTGATATTGGACAAAACTCGTTCCTCATGGAATGACTATTTAAAGCCTTGTTTAGGCTATGTTAAGTGTTTCCCAGTTTTGCCCACCCTCAGATTATAACATAGACGGCATTATGCTCTTAAAAATGCGAAATTAAATAATTTCGTCATACTCTGATCGTCGCTGAATAAATTCTGATATTGGGCAAAACTCGTTCCTCATGGAATGACTATTTAAAGCCTTGTTTAGGCTATGTTAAGAGTTCCCCAGTTTTGCCCACCCTCAGATTATAACATAGACGGCATTATGTTGTTAAAAATGCGAAATTAAATAATTTCGTCATAATCTGATCGTCGCTGAATAAATTCTGATATTAGGCAAAACTCTTCCTCGTGGAATGACTATTTAAAGCCTTGTTTAGGCCATGTTAAGTGTTCCCCAGTTTTGCCCACCCTCAGATTATAACATAGACGGCATTATGCTGTTAAAAATGCGAAATTAAATAATTCCGTCATAATGTGATCGTCTCTCAATAAATTCTGATATTGGGCAAAACTCGTTCCTCATGGACTGACTATTTAAAGCCTTGTTTAGGCTATGTTAAGTGTTTCCCAGTTTTGCCCACCCTCAGATTATAACATAGACGGCATTATGCTCTTAAAAATGCGAAATTAAATAATTTCGTCATACTCTGATCGTCGCTGAATAAATTCTGATATTGGGCAAAACTCGTTCCTCATGGAATGACTATTTAAAGCCTTGTTTAGGCTATGTTAAGAGTTCCCCAGTTTTGCCCACCCTCAGATTATAACATAGACGGCATTATGCTGTTAAAAATACGAAATTAAATAATTCCGTCATAATCTGATCGTCTCTCAATAAATTCTGATATTGGGCAAAACTCGTTCCTCATAGAATGACTATTTAAAGCCTTATTTAGGCCATGTTAAGTGTTCCTCAGTTTTGCCCACCCTTAGATTATAACATAGACGGCATTATGCTCTTAAAAATGCGAAATTAAATAATTTCGTCATACTCTGATCGTCGCTGAATAAATTCTGATATTGGACAAAACTCGTTCCTCATGGAATGACTATTTAAAGCCTTGTTTAGGCTATGTTAAGAGTTCCACAGTTTTGCCCACCCTCAGATTATAACATAGACGGCATTATGCTGTTAAAAATGCGAAATTAAATAATTTCGTCATAATCTGATCGTCTCTGAATAAATTCTGATATTGGGCAAAACTCGTTCCTCATGGAATGACTATTTAAAGCCTTGTTTAGGCTATGTTAAGTGTTTCCCAGTTTTGCCCACCCTCAGATTATAACATAGACGGCATTATGATGTTAAAAATGCGAAATTAAATAATTTCGTCATAATCTGATCGTCTCTGAATAAATTCTGATATTGGGCAAAACTCGTTCCTCATAGAATGACTATTTAAAGCCTTATTTAGGCCATGTTAAGTGTTCCCCAGTTTTGCCCACCCTTAGATTATTATAACATAGACGGCATTATGCTCTTAAAAATGCGAAATTAAATAATTTCGTCATACTCTGATCGTCGCTGAATAAATTCTGATATTGGGCAAAACTCGTTCCTCATGGAATGACTATTTAAAGCCTTGTTTAGGCTATGTTGAGAGTTCCCCAGTTTTGCCCACCCTCAGATTATAACATAGACGGCATTATGATGTTAAAAATGCGAAATTAAATAATTTCGTCATAATCTGATCGTCGCTGAATAAATTCTGATATTGGGCAAAACTCGTTCCTCATGGAATGACTATTTAAAGCCTTGTTTAGGCCATGTTAAGTATTCCCCAGTTTTGCCCACCCTCAGATTATAACATAGACGGCATTATGCTGTTAAAAATGCGAAATTAAATAATTTCGTCATAATTTGATCGTCGCTGAATAAATTCTGATATTGGGCAAAACTCGTAGTTTTGCGAGCTTTAATTTTATTATGAAAGTGAAGAGATGGCGTTGCACTCACCTCCTCTTTCTCGACTTAACCGTTTGTACTAAGAGTTGGTGGGTTCAAAGCGATCTTCAGAATTTCTTTAGAGATAGAAATTCGAGCTAGCCTACTTCTTACTGAAGAGGAACAATAATTCCGAAACCGGTCTAAGAATGGCAAGCTCCTTTAATAATAAAATCAAAGTTTTTGGTTTAAAGCCCCGACTTGGTCGGGCGCCAAACCACGTCTGGACTTTTGTAATTCAATACCTGGGGGGGCATATAGCCCAAGGAGTAGTTGTTGAAGTCCAGACGCTGGTGCAGTGTAGGACATTTAATGTCTTTGTTCTTGGGAACAAGTGTGATTTATTTCACAACCTTAGGTAGTTTTGGTACGCCCATGGTCCTTTTTTGGTATTTTTATGGTTACAAAAAATTCCACCGTCGTTAGAATCTGAGGGTGGGCAAAACTGGGGAAAACTTAACATGGCCTAAATAAGGCTTTAAGTATTGACTCATGGGTTAAGGGAGACTGCGCGAAATAAACTGAGTGTTGGGCAATACTGGGCAAAACTAAAATGATGCATTTTCTCCAATTTTTTCCATTTTGTTCGTATTCAATTTTTTTTGTTTGTAATTTTTGGAATAACAATACGCCATTTTGGTACTTTTCTATAGATGGGCAAAATTTTTTTTTGGTTGGGCAAAACTGGGCATAACTTGGGCATAATTCTGGGCTACTTTATTTCATGATATTCATTTATGGGGGTGCCGCACCCTAGAAATTCGAGGGTTGACTCATTTGTTAAGGGGGGGGTGGGCAAAAAAATGCAACTATTGGGCAATACTGGGCATAACTTGGGCAAAATTATGCAATAGTTTTTTTTTCCAAATTCTCACTTGGGGGTGCCAACTTCACACGGGTCAAGCACTAAGGTATATCGACTCAAGACAAAGTGGAACTTACCTCATATGTTCTGACTGACACAGTGCTCTCCAAGCCCTGCATAACACTTTTTCATCTGACACTTTAATCCAAATGATCAATTGCGTAATACAGTTGCTACGTGAATCAGCGAAGATAGTGGAGTTCCTATGGATCCCGGGACTTATTGGTATCCAAGGCAACGAACAGGCTGACGATGCCGCCCGCACTGCCACTCAGGAACCATTTCTCAATGACATACCCATTCGAATAGAAGACCTAAAAGTACACCTAAAAGAGAAAATAATTAACAAACGGCAGAAAGAATGGAGTGAATCAAATACAAAGCTCAAAGAGATAAAACTGGAAATAAAATCTTTTACGTACCCTTCACTAAAGCGGCGTGAACAAGTGGCATTAACTAGTCTGAGAATAGGGCACACACCTAACGCATAGCCATCTTTTATGTGGGTCAAGACCACCTATTTGCAGTACCTGTGAAGTAGAAATAACTGTTAAACACATACTCCTAAACTGCCAAAAGTACACCTACCTGAGACAAACACTCGACTTACTTAATACCCTACAAAATTGCTTGAACACACACAATTCACTTCTTAAAACCATAACATTTCTTAACCATGCAGGAGAAAACTATTTATCGTCTTTACAAAATGTCCTGTCAACACACTTGGAAAACAAACAACCAATAAGACAAAATATGTGATTTTAGAAGATGATGCATCAGCTCATTTTAGTAATGAAGTCAGAAATATTCAGCACGTTTGATAGGAAGAGACTCAGGTACACCCTTCATCTTAATCCGACATATTGGAAAACGTTTTTTTCTGTTGAAATAACCACTGAACTAAGAATTACTGTAATGTAATTAAGAAACATAATTATTCAAGCAGCTCAGATTAACCAATACCTATAAAAATAAATTAAATGAGTAGTTGAATAAATGTTTCAAGTCATGGTAAAGATCTATTTCATAAGTTGCTGTATCGACAAATTTCAAAACCATATCGAGAGAACAAATAAAAAATCTTGAAACTGTAACAGTTACGGAACATTAGCCTTATCTCTATTGTGTCATGGGTCGAGGAATACTCTTATAATTCTGAAGTTTATATTTTCAGTAAAGTACGGTTTCGTCTTTATACATTTTTTTTTTCTACGGTTTTTAATCTTTTCTGGATTTAGAAAACTACTTTCTGATGGTTTAATGGCAGTTTTAAATAAATTATTGATTTTTTCGTTGGGATAATAAAACAAATAAATGAAATTCGATACTAGATATTTTTTCACTCTTGATTGTCATGTAAATTGTCGTATTCTGATATTACAATTACACTGCAATTGCAGATAACGAGTTCCGCCGTTTCATCTGCATGTTCCACTGTCCACTTTGTCCATCTTACAGGGATGCTATCTAAGTGAGCAGTGTCCAGTGAGAATTCCTGTGATTACTCTGAGATCAGATTTCCACTATGTCAGTTACATCGTTATGTTCAGGTGAAAAGGTTTGTTTCCTTTAAGGGCGGATTTAGCTTTTTTTATGGGAGGGGGGGGGGTTAAAACTTAATAAGACAACATGTTTAAAACAAAATTTTATTAAAACTAAATTATAATGTATTAGAACTAAAAATGGTTAAAACAAAAAAAAAACAAAATTTAGCAAAATTTCTACTTAAAATAATAGATCCATTATCAGGAAATACTAATTCCTTTATCAAAAATTCAAAACATTTTTTAGAAAAATGATCAAAAATCAAAATTATAAATTTTTCAGTAAAAAACACCCTGTATATTCGAAACGGCTAAGCCGATTTTAACAAACTTGGGCTAGTTGAAAAGAGCTATTCTTGGGCTAAAAATGCTATAATATTTGAAGTTTCATTAGTTTCAGATGTCGCCGCTAGAGGGCTTTTTTCAACATTTCGACAGAAATGGTTAATTTTCTCAAAAAAATTAAATGCATTGGTATGATTTCTTTTTCATGAAAAAGTAGCTAAATGATGCCTAAACAAGCTCGCGAAAACTGCATCTCGGTATCTTGTTCCTAACCTAAAATTTAGGCCAAAGAAAATCTCTTAAATTTTTATATTTTATAATTAATTCCTTTTATTATGTAAGTTGTGGCCCTAAAAAGGACCGAATTAAAAAAGAAAGGTTTTTAATGTCCCCGTAAATGCTCGAAATTCTGAAGCCTCTCATGGGTAGACAAAACTGCAGCTTCAATTTCGGCTCTCGGTATGTTACGTAATGCATTACGAATCCGATTTTTCGTATCTCTCTGGTCGTAGGTTGAGTCTGAAAATTCGAGACAAGTTGAGTCTGGTGATCGCGCAGGCCATGGAAACAGACTTCCTCTTCCAATCCAACGCTGTTGTAATACTTCATTAATAAGCTCTCACACAATAATGGAGAATTTTTATTTCTAATTCTTTGGACCGATGAAGCCACCTTTAAAATCTGCACAATATGCATTATTGGTCTGCAGAAAATCCGCATTGGTTGCGTGAAGTTCAGCAATGACGTTCGAGTTTAAATGTGTCGCATACTGGGAGGCAGAATTATTTTTTTTAGCAATCCCTAAGTGGCAATATCTTTCTTGACTTTTTGGCCAATAAATTACCGTTGTTGTTGGAAGATGTTTCACTGGAAACACGTCAAAACTTGTTTTTGCAGTTGAATGGTTGCCCAGCACATTATGCGTTTAATTTTTTGGAGAAAATTAACCATTTCTGATGAGATGTCGAAAAAAGCCCTCTAGCGGCGACATCTGAAACTAACAAAACTTCAAATATTATAGCATTTGTAGCCCAAGAATAGCTCTTCTCAACTAGCCTAAGCTTGTTAAAATCGGCTCAGCCGTTTCGAATATACAGGGTGTTTTTTACTGAAACCTTTGAATACTCCCTACCTCTTTATTTTTAGAGAAATATGAAAAATTGTTAAACAAAAAAGGTTCAGGTTATCCTCTACTTTAAAGATCAGGTATTTTTTTGGTAGGTTAATATAGCGGAATTCGCAGAAACATCACTTTCTTAGCTTCAAGATCGCAGTTACGCCCCCTAGCGGCCATTTCAGAAACTTGAAAATATTTTCTAGGTTTTTCTCTTGACCGTTTTAGTTATAAGTTTTTTTTCCGCAAGCCTCTACGATGGATGGTTTCCACGATACAGTACCTCGCATTCTTATTTGGCCACCCTGTACTAATACACAATAACAACAATTGTATTGAAGCATCAGTTTTTAGAAAAGAAACACATACAAATAGATATCTAAATTTTAATTCAAACCACTCAATATGTATTAAGAAAGGTATTGTCAAATCTCTTTCCGAGCAAAAACAATTTTTTCAAATGACAATATTTTAAATAATGAATTATCACTTGTCAAATCTGTCTTGATTAAGAATAACTACCCAAGTAAATTTATCAATCGTGAACTTTACCGAGACATCAAAAATAAAGATAAAAATTTAAATCCACCAAAACTTCAGTCAAATATAGTAAAAATTCCTTATATTCCAAGATTATCCGAAAAAATTAAAAGGATTGGCAATAAATTTAATTTAAAAACAGTCTTTCTTTAATAGTAAATACAAAACCTTTTAATGAGATTCAAAATACAAAAAATTGTATTTACAAAATTCCATGCGAATGTAATAAATTTTATATAGGAGAAACATTTAGACCTTTTCATGTTAGGCTCAATGAACACCAATCATACATTAAAAATAAACAATTCGAAAAATCAAAATTATGTGAAGATGCATGGGATTTTGGTCATAAAATACAATGAAATTCTTCAACTAGATTAATTAAAAAACCTAATAATTATAACCGCAAAATTAAAGGAGCAGCAGTAATACATATGCTTAAATAATAACGAATGTGTTTCTAATTGTTCGGTTTGGATGCCTATTTTACAAAAAGAGTTTATTTGCAAAAAGGATACCCTCTATATCGGGATAGTATCATAAGTTTTTATCTGGTTTTTTCTGATGATAATATTATTCAGAAAAATTCATTTATGACGAAATATAAATTCTCTTAATAGGCAAATGCGCTATCCTTCTTTCAAAACGTCACAAAAATATGATGGAAACAAATCTTCAATTTCAAAACCTTTCTCCGTGTCCTATGTTGCTGTCATATGTTTGTAAGATTATCAAGTGTTCTGTTTCTATAGTAAATTTTCCTATTAAGGAAGTCGAAACGTCAAACATTAAAAAACTTTTTTAACAAAATAAGTGGTTCCATAAGAAGAGAAATTAAGAAAAATACTTTTAGACTGCTACTATTAAAAGTCTAGTACAATAAGGAACCTGCTTACATATTTCTTTGATACCCTTTTAAGCTTAACTCATAAAAAATAAATACTACTATTGGCATATGATTAACAAAGTGAACTAGAAATTTGTATGTTATAAGAAGCACCACTTTATTATGTAAAACAGTTTTTTCTGAAATCGCTCAAGAATGCCTACTTTCTCGGAGCAATTTCAGTCCCCAAAATACGCTAAGCTAAGCAACGATCGAAAACTGTCCGGCAAAATTTTTGCCGTACAAGGTCAAACTTTTTGCTGTACAAGGTCATCAAAATGGGTCCCCCTACATTTAAGACAGTAAATAAATACACGCAAACAACCAACTCATCTTAAGAACATTTATTAAATATATTATAACACATATTATTATAACTATTTTTGTATATTTATAGTTATGTTGCAGTTTGTACAATTATTAAACATGGGCTAAACTCTACCTGAAAAGTCATTATAAGTATAAGTAGGTATTAAACCGAACTAAGTAGTGAATCTCTGACTTTTCTTATTAGAGGAGGCAATGAAGCAAAATACCGGGGAAAAATTTCGGAGTGAACGGTTTGGAATGCGGTTTTTTGCATTGTCTTCCAAAATTTATTTGTAAAAAATGTGGCGACTTGGATTCCATGACAAATCGGAAATTGCATTACTGCAGCCAAAAATGCATCCAAAAAATGCATTATTTGAGAGGCCTTTTGGCAAATTTAATAACTTTGTAAATAAGAGGCAGAATTGGCCCAAGTCGGGTACCCAGGGGTTTTTGAGGTCGCTGATCACGATTATGATGTTCAAATTGGCCCCACGAACACCTGGAGCTCAGGAACCCCGATAAACGTCATATTCGGGGGACTATCTCAAAATTCAAGCGGAGAAGTAGAGAAACTCGGTGCCCGGGTGTTTTTTGGGTCGCTGAATCCAAATACGGCATCGGTGAACACCCCTGAACACCTGGTGCACCTGAACCTGGACGTGGACGTCATCCCCGAGAATTTTCCAGAAAATATTGACAAAAGCAAACCGAAAATCTCTATGGGGGCGTTTTTTGGGGTGCTAGATCCAAATGTCACGTCGAAAACGACCCCCGAACACCTGGTGCACCAGAACCTGGCCCTAAACGTCGTCTCCGAGGTTTTTCCAGACATAATCGAAAAAGATGAATCGAACATCGTGAAGGGGGTTTTTTGAGGCGCTGAATCCGAATTTCGTGTCGAAAACGACCCCCCGAGCACCTGGTGCATAAGAACCTGGCCCTAAACGTCGTCTTCGAGGTTTTTCCAGACATAATCGAAAAAGATGAATTGAACATCGTGAAGGGGTCAAAAAATATAACATAAACACTTGTTTCTCCTGACTGTGGAAATTTGGTAATGTATTTCTGTAACAGTTTTCTACTTCTCCCAGCTGCGTTGTACGCGTTGGTGGGCGGGGCCTTGACTCAGGAGCAGCTGTGTGTATTGACACAAAAGCGTTTTCAGTGTTGGGAGAAAAGTGAAAGGCCGCTCGGAAAAGTTCGGAGATCTAGCCGGAGATTATTTTCGTCATTCTCATAGGAATGGATCAACTTTTTCGATGGCCCCAGTTTAATGACTGAATGTGTGAAATTATCCGCCGATTTTTGGTGAGTTCTTTGCTGCCTTGTCTGTAAAGGCCATGGAGATGAGATTCAGGGCCAGGTTCCGATGCACCAGGTAGTCGGGGGGTCGTTTTCGACACGAAATTCTGTTTCATCGACCCAAAAACCCCCCTTAACGATTTTCAGTTCGTTTTTGTCGATATTTTCAGGAAAAGCCGCGAAGATGACGTTCAGGGCCAGGTTCAGGTGCACCAGGTGCTCGGGGGGGTCGTGTTCGGCACGAAATTCGGATTCAGCGCCTCAAACAACCCCCTTCACGATGTTCGATTCATCTTTTTCGATTATGTCTGGAAAAACCTCGGAGACGGCGTTTAGGGCCAGGTTCTGGTGCACCAGGTGTTCGGGGGTCGTTTTCGACGTGACATTTGGATTTAGCACCCCAAAAAACGCCCCCATAGAGATTTTCGGTTTGCTTTTGTCAATATTTTCTGGAAAATTCTCGGGAATGACGTCCACGTCCAGGTTCAGGTGCACCAGGTGTTCGGGGGTGTTCGCCGATGCCGTATTTGGATTCAGCGACCCAAAACACCCCCGGGCACTTCCCCGCTTGGATTTTGAGATAGTCCCCCCAAGATGACGTTTATCGTGGTTCCTGAGCTCCCGGTGTTCGTGGGACCAATTTGAACATCATAATCGTGATCAGCGACCTCAAAAACCCCTGGGTACCCGACTTGGGCCAATTCTGACTCTTATTTACAAAGTTATTAAATTTGCCAAAAGGCCTCTCAAATAATGCATTTTTTGGATGCATTTTTGGCTGCAGTAATGCAATTTCCGATTTGTCATGGAATCCAAGTCGCCACATTTTTTACAAATAAATTTTGGAAGACAATGCAAGAAACCGCATTCCAAACCGTTCACTCCGAAATTTTTCCCCGGTTCGGGCATTTTTAGTGCTTCATTACCTCGACTATATAACAATAAACGAACAGTGATTGTCATGGATACGATTTCATAGGTAATTAGATGGTCATAAAAAATTGTTATGCATTTATAAAAATTTCTTAATTTATGATAATGTTGGTTGCGATTTCAGAAAAAATAGTATGTTTACCTCGTAGCGACTCTCAATGCTTGTTGGCCTCGGCTTAAAGCCTCGGCCAACAATTTGCATTGTCGTCCGGGAATGTATCGCTTTTACTACTAGGTAAACAATGTACTATTGTGTGTATTATGTTTTATAAGTTTTTTATAAATTACCCCCTGTAAATGCGCCCTTGGTTATTTTTATCAAAGCACGAATGAAAACTACCTTAAAAATTTAAAAAATTTCTATAATCTGAAAGTTGTGAGCAAAAATATTTCCCACAGAATGAGCAATACTTACATGGTTTTGAAATTAGCTAAGTAGGGGAGAGGGTGGAGGGTTTGAACACTTTTTTGTGTTTTGTGTATAACTTTTCACTTAAACACATTTTATTAGGTCTGTGTGTTTTAGGTCATGCATTGCAATTTTTAAAATAATTATCTAAAGAACCCCACTACATTTGTTCAATTTCTCCTCTGGTTGGGGTGCCTTTGAACAGAAAAGGGGAGGATTTGAACATGGCCAAAATAGCTCAATAATAAATAGCAAAATAATAAAAAAAATACAAGAAACCCTAGCTCTTTAGAGCCACTCCATTATCCACCACCTATAGGCATCTATTGTATAACACAGAGACCAATAAACTCCTCTAAGTGCTTAAAATAGAATTAGACTAGAAACTGCTTGTTCAAAGCCTCGCGATCGCACGTTTTGGCAGAAAAAATTGAATAACTTTTTTATGTTTGAGTTTTTAAATACAGTTGTGTTGTAAACTTACCTCAAAAATATAGTGATAAGCACGAAATATAGAACAATTAAAAACGACAGTCAGCTTTTTTAGAATATGAAAGGATGATCGAAATAAATAAGGAGTTTAGCGAAAATCTTATTTACACTAACAACGACATTTGGTTAATATGCATCTCTATTGATAGGAACATTGTTGACAGTGCATTTTTAATTTCGCAGAAGACAAGAACATATTTTAGTAGAAAATATTTTGATTGTTCAAAACCTCCTCGTGTTCAAACCATCCACCCTCTTCCCTAAGCTATGAGAAATACGCAAATTTGATTTTCGCTAAAAAAAATTCTTTCGGGTAAAAAAATAAATTCTGTAGATAACCACACAAAAATTCAAGTAATTTTATCAAAAACTCTTAAAAAAAATGTTTATGAAACAACAGCTTTTAGGTTGTTACAGATGATAAAAAACTTATGTCATCTAAATTCTTTAAAGTGTGATTTTGACTCTCGTATTCAGGTAGAACCTTTGAAAATTTGAAAAAAATAACACTTCGAATTTAACATCACATGTTCGAACTTACATTTGTGATTAATTCGATTCATTGTATGGGAAGTAGGTAATTGGTAAAAATAACTTCTTCTTTGTGCATTAAAATTGAACTAATAAGTATTTCAATAAATCAACCTTCACGAAAACTCGGTTAAAGCAACATTTCGTATATCACCTGTCGCACGTCTATGTCTATCTCCTGATTCGTATAATTACGAAAGAGATAGACCCAATACAAACCAAAGTCGTTTCACTTTTATCTAATGATCGGGAAGGCGGAGGAGAGCATCTCCATTAGTTGTGAAGTCGCTTCTTATTAGCGCTGCTCCCCAAAGTGATTTAATTAGAACCACTTATACGCCGTTCTATCACAAAGCGCCTTTAGATATTACGCTTTACCGTGCTAACTAGATTAAGGAATGTAATGAGCCGAATCATTGCAGTTGATACAGTTTTTATTTTGCTACTACTAGTAGCGGTATAGGGTGTCGGAAATCTAAAAACGTTTTTTATTTAAAACACTTCCAGAATTATTACAAAAAATATGTCCTTAGGTGATTGCCCCTGCCCTGTCATCAGAACAAGCAGTTCTAATTAATTTGTCGAATTCCTGTGATTTTGAAAGGGCAACGGTCACTAGCAAGACATCAGCATCCTCTTCTGCTTGTTGCACTTCAATGCCACACTGTACAAATTCATTTATTAGCAGTTGTATCAGCCGATCCTTATTGTTGTCATTTCCCAAGAACTTGTCTTGTGCAACTTGATTTATTATGTTACTTTTGACAACTACATCAGCAGACTTTAGAACGACGTAATCTTTCTGAACTGTTTGTTCCACTTTGTACAGGATGAGATGGATATCCATAAAATATTACTGCTTTAGATCCGTAGTGTCTTTTCGGGTAAGAAGAGTATGAAGTATTTCTAGGCCAAATAGGTTTATGTAAGAGATATCCTCCATCAACTTTTTTTTTGCGGAGGTGAAGAAAACCCTTTATGGGGAGGTTATGAGCCTAAAACCTCTCTACTGTGAGAATATCCTTTCCAGGGCCTACTCACTAAAGACTTCACCCACTAGTTGGGCCCGTTTGACCGAAGCCTCCGGTGACACTTAGGCCTATCGGCCCATTGTATCTTTTTTGTGATTACAATACCCAATACAGTACTTTGGTGTCCCGTACAAGCGTGTATAGGTCCTTTACTGGGTGGGAGTTGTATAGTTCTGGCTCACCTATTGGCTGCCCAAAAATTTGCTGTCTTTTGCGGTCCAATGCCTCGCATCTACACAGTATGTGTGTCATTGTTGCTCTTTCCTTACCGCACAGTCTGCAGGTAAGGTCACCATTATACAGTCACATCTTGTTAAGGTGCTCCTTTACTGGCGCATTTCCAGTGAGGAGTCCTGTGGCGATTTTCAGTTGGCTCCTGTTCATCTTTAACAGGTCTGCCGCTCTTTTGTGGCACGGTCCTTTGATGTATGCTTTCCCGTGTTTGTTTCCCGGGACGTTTTCCCAGTAATTTTTATGTTTGTCCCAGATCCAGTTTATTACAGACACTCTTGCTGTACGCTTTGGTACTTCTAGTGTCCGCCTTTGGTCTGGGGGGTTTTCCGAACCTCTTCTTGCGAGTTCATCTGATTTTTCGTTACCTGCAATTTCCTGATGTCCCGGCAACCATATCAGTTTGACGTGATTACGGTCTGCCAGCGATCTCAGTTCTTCTTTGCAGTCCCATACCAGTCTGGACGTCACTTCCTTGCTGCACAAGACCTTTAGTGTCGCTTGACTGTCTGATAGAATATTAATTCGCGCGTTAACTATGCGTTAACTATGTCCTCCATTAACTACAAAAATAGTTATTTGTGTAACTAGTGCAAAAAGTGTATATTTGTTGCACGATGCATGAAGTTTGCAACTCGAGACGACGGCGAGAGCTGCAATCATGAAGAAGTTCAGAAAGATTACGTCGTTGTAAAGTCCATAGGTCTGCTGACGTAGTTGTCAAAAGTAACATAATAAATCAAGTTGCACAAGACAAGTTCTTGGGAAATGACAACAACAAAGATCGGCTGATGTCGCAGTTAGAGCAATTTACAATGGTAACCGACGGACAAACTTCATACCTTTTACGTAAACTGCCACTGTCAGAGGCCATCCATAGCTAACTATGAATATGCTTTCGTTAATAACAAGATTTGGATTTATCAAAACTACAGTAAAAAATGTTTCTTTTTAATATCAAACAATAATGTTTTGAATAATATTTAATGGTACCAAAGTACTTATATAATAGTAGGGGAGGCCGAGATGATAAATTTGCAGTTACTAAAGCGTCATGGGGACCTATTGGATTGTGAAGATTAGGTTCTAAAACGAAAAAAATGTATGTTAAGTTTTCCATTTTAGTGGGGGGAAGAGCGTGTAAAAAAAATTTTCAAACATCTAAAAAAACAGTAATATGGTAGATGCGACGATTCATTGTGGCTAAACGGTTAATATTTTGAAAATTTTGTTTTTTTCATGGATATGTGGGTTGATAAAGGCTACATTTTAAAATTATTTTGAAATATACAGGTTATCCCAAATCTATTAATTTTGGAGTTATTTTTATTTTTGTTATATTTTACATTATTTTTCTACCGTAACGCCTAAATATAACACCCTGTATTTGATCAGCTTGGACTATGATCCGAAAAAATTATCTTTCAAACTATGTGTTTGGTTTTGACATTATTAAAAATGTTTCGAGATGCATCAAAATCTGTATGGAAAAGACGGATAGATTTTTGTTTATGGGCATTGGAGAAGGTTAGTGAAGATGATTTGTTTATAATATGCTGTTTACAGATGAATCCACTTTCCATAATAATGGATTATTCTGACGGTTAACCATACAGATTTTGATGCATCTCGAAATATTTTTAATAATGTCAAAACCAAACATTTAAAATAAGAACGATATTGTCGTTTGAATATGTCATTAGAGAATCGCCCCATTTTGGACGCACTCTATAATTTTAAACAACTCTAAATAAATTATTGCTTTTAATTGTTTGTCTAATTTTTTGCAGTTAAAATAGGATTTGGCTGATTCCATAGGTTTCGAAGTTATTGGTTTTCTTGTAAGTGCTTCCATTTTTAGAAATATCAAAATATCTCGAAAACTAAAAAGCTTAGGTATAGGGAATACTTAAGAAAGTGTATCTTATTTTTAACTATATTAATGGTTCATATATGGTAGCGGTACATTACAGGGTGCAAGGTTTCTCCACATATGGATTTCTGACGCGCTCGAGTAACGCGGAAAATCCCCGCTTGGCCTCCCCTACTATAAGTACACTCAAATTACAAGGATTATCTTTTCATCTGTCAAATCAGTCAGATTTTGTGGTTTCAGCCAACAAGAGCTCACGATCCTAACCAATCATTGAGTTTTATACTGATTATTTTTTTCATCTGTCAAAAAAGGCAGATTTTGTGATTTCAGCCAATAACAGCCCAGGATCCTAACCAATCATTGTGTTTTATACTGATAAAACCGCTTCTTCGTTTTTGTTTTTTTGATTAAACTGTGTTTATCTTTTTTGAAATGTCAAATGTAAACATTTAACAATTTTTATTTAGCATTATCAATTATTATTATACTAAAATGTATTGCAAATCTATGTTAATACCCAAATTTCAAAATGTATTTGTAAAATATAAACATTTAACAACTTTTATTATACTAAAATGTATTGCAAATCTATGTTAATACCCAAATTTCAAAATGTATTTGTAAACTAACCTGTTTTTATTAGTTTATTTCAACATTTTTACATACCTCACTTCAACACTAAACTTTTTGTTCATTAAATATCAGTTTTTGAATACCTAAACACTTAAAATTAATTAAATTAAGAAAGACTTCATTTCAGACTATAAACTTATAAACATGGCACAAATCCATTCTTTTTCTTCTTCGCTTTTATTTACGGCGCCGTTCCGCAGGGTAGCCAATCAAAAAATTATGTATGCCTTGGTGGCCCTGTATGTAAAACTATAACAGCTCATCATGAGGTTTCAATTTAAATTGATAAAGAAAATTTTCAACATTTGTGTGTAAAGTGTCTTTTGCATAAATGACTATGTTCTCTGTTTTTAATACAAAATGATTCAAAAAATAAACCTTCCAAATACCACATGTCCTCTCAAATTTTATAGATTAAATTTTTGATCTCCATACTCAAACGCCTTTATTTTAGGCAAAACCACTCAAACAAACTGATTTTATCAATCAGTTTGTTTTCGTGGTTTTTCCAAATAAAGCCGTTTTCGTGAAAACCAAAAATTTAATCGTTAAAATTTGATTATTTTTTTCATCTGTCAAAACAGTCAGATTTTGTAGTTTCAGCCAATAAGAGCTAAGGATCCTAACCAATCATTGTGTTTTATACTGATTATTTTTTCATCTGTCGAAACAGTCAGATTTTGTGGTTTCAGCCAATAACAGCTGAGGATCCTAACCAATCATTGTGTTTTATACTGATTATTTTTTTCATCTGTCAAAACAGTCAGATTTTGTGGTTTCAGCCAATAACAACTCAGGATCCTAACCAATCATTGTGTTTTATACTGATAAAACCGCTTCGTCGTTTTTGTTTTTTGATTAAACTGTGTTTACCTATTTGAGATGTCAAATGTAAACATTTATCAATTATTATTATACTAAAATGTATTGCAAATCTATGTTAATAACCAAATTTCAAAATGTATTTGAAAACTAACCTGTTTTTATTAGTTGATTTCAACATTCATTTAACATTTTTAGATACCTCACGTTAACACTAAACTTAAAATTAATTAAATTAAGAAAGACTTCATTTCATTCTTCTTCTTCGCTTTTATTTAAGGCGCCGTTTCGCGGGGTAGCCAGTCAAATAATCGCCTTGGTGGCCCTGTATGTAAAACTATAACAGCTCAGGTTTCAATTTAAATTGGTAAAGAAAATTTTCAATATTTGTGTGTAAAGTGTCTTTTGCATAAATGACTATGTTCTCTGTTTTTAATACAAAATGATTCAAAAAATAATCCTTTCAAATACGACTCGTCCTCTGAAATTTTATAGATTAAATTTTTGATCTTCATACTCAAACGCCTTTATTTTAGGCAAAACCACTCAAACAAACTGATTTAAGATAAAATCACTCGTCCTGCGGACTCGTGATTTTATCAATCAGTTTGTTTTCGTGGTTTTTCCAAATAAAGCCGTTTTCGTGAAAACCAAAAATTTAATCGATAAAATTTGGAGGACTCGTGGTATTACCTTTGATAAAACCGCTTCTTCGTATTTGTTTCTTGATTAAACTGTGTTTACCTTTTTTGAAATGTCAAATGTAAACATTTAACAAATTTTATTTAGCATTATCAATTATTATTCCACTAAAATGTATTGCAAATCCATGTTAATACCCAAATTTCAAAATTTATTTGTAAACTAACCTGTTTATTCGTTTATTCACACACACAACATCAGTTTTTGAATACCCAAATACTTAAAAATCCATAAATCTCTTTAAAACTGACAAATGTCAAACTCTATACCCGAATTAAGCCAAACGCAATCCCGTATGCCTTGGTGGCCCTGTATTTAAAACTATAACAGCTCATCATGATGTTTCTTAATTGATTAAGAAAATTTTCAACATTTGTGTGTAAAGTGTCTTTTGCATAAATGACTATATTCTTTGTTTTTAATACAAAATGATTCAAAAAATAACCTTCCAAATACCATATGTCCTCTTAAATTTTATAGATTAAATTTTTGATCTCCATACTCAAACGCCTTTATTTTAGGCAAAACCACTCAAACAAACTGTTTGTTTTCGTGGTTTTTCCAAATAAAGCCGTTTTCGTGAAAACCAAAAATTTAATCGATAAAATTTGGAGGACTCGTGGTATTACCTTTGATAAAACCGCCTCTTCGTTTTCGTTTTTTGATAAAACTTTGTTTACTTTTTTTGAAATATCAAGTGAAACATTTAAAAACTTTTATTCAGTATTATCAATTATTATTATACTGTATTGCAAATCTATGTTAATACCCAAATTTCAAAATGTATTTGTAAACTAACCTGTTTATTCGTTTATTCACACACACACGTTTATTTCAAATCGCTGTAACACACGCATAACACTATTCAACACTCAACATCAGTTTTTATATAGGTACGTCCTAAACACTTCAAATTACATTAAAACTGACAAATGTCAGTCAAACGAATTAAGCCAAACGGAATCGCGCATGCCTTGGTGGCACTGTATTTCAATATATACCAGCTCAATATTTGACTTTTCAATTTAAAAATTGGAGGCGTAAATTTATGTGAAATTGATAAAGAAAATATTGTGTGTAAAGTGTCTTTCGTATAAATGACTATATTATCTGTTTGTAATACAAAATTATTCAAAAAATATCCTTTCCAAATACAACTCGTCCTCTGAAATTTTATAGATAAAATTTAATCGATAAAATTTGGAGGACTCGTGATAATACCTTTGAAAAAATGTTTTCTTCAGATCAAACCTAATTATAGAGTATCAAAGCACTTTTTTGCACTAGTGCAACAAAGTAAGTTACTTTTTGCACTAGTGCAAAAAGTACTAGATCGTACTAGAAAGTATTTTTTTCAAGGTATCTTGGTTTTTTACGGTAAAAGCGCTGTATAAAGCAGATTTGGTCCCTTTCCGAATTCCTTCTTCCGTGAACATTGATATAGGGTAGGGTGTTAATTCATAGGTGAATAATATTTCCAAGTCTTCATCGGACTGTTTGGCAATACACACTCTCTGAAAAAGTGTCAACGGATCAACTGCTACAACTTATGTCTGAGTATTATACTAATTCAGCTATACTACGCATTACAAGACTAAATGCCTTTTTTGTTCTGTAAATTCGTGTGTATTTTTGGCAATTCTCAAATCGATTTTTAAAACCAAATAGTGGTTGGAAAGATAATTAAGTTGCCTACAAATTTACCCATAATGTAAATATACGCACTTGAAATAGGACAGAGACCAGAGACGTTCAAATACGTTGCCGATTCTTTATTATCAAAACGAAGACACGTCATACCCCTTCAACAGAAGTATGTAACAAAATGAAAAATATTCAATTACCTTGCTTTTGTATTATTACTGATTATAAATTATTACAGGATGATGCAAATGATATGCCAAGTACTTCCAAACAAGGGGACGATCTTTCATTAACAAAATTAAAAACATAATCAAGAATACAATAACTTTTTACGTTTAATAATTTAATTTATATACCATTTTACAAGCGAAATAGCTAACAAGAAATAATAATCTTTCATTCCATTACATATCTACTATGAATAATAAAAAGTTTGTTTTATCCTCCACAGCTCCAACCTGTTAATTCGCAAAAATGGCTATATTTTCGGCACAACATGAACATATACAAGATGAAATAAAATCAAATACCCGACCTTTTGTGCGGACTCATCATTTTTTTGGACATAGCTACTGGGCTAGTAAGATAGAATAGAATTACTAATAGAAAACCGTTGCTATAAAGATTATTTAGAACAAAACAATATCCTGTTGTTTAACCAACATTAATCAGCAATATTTTCTAGTAATTTTTAATGTTGAAATCTTGCAACTGATTGCATTCGACCAATCAATAATTTTATTAATCTGTATGATCTAATTATTACTTAAACTAAGATATTACAGTTTTCAACTAGTTAATTCAATGTAACTGGTGGTCATAAATCAATATTAGCCGACAACCCTCATTATTATTATTATTGTTCGAGATGTAATAAAGCAATAAAATTGTCTGTCGTTTGAAGGATTTGATTGATTTGATTAAAGATGTAAGGAAAAGCGGCCGCGGGCGAACACTGATTACTTAAGCAAATATCTTACGTGAGTAAAACTAAACAAGAATTTGACGTTTTTTGTCATATTCGAATAATTAAACAAAAATACCTTTGAAGGTATGGAAGAAAATAAAGTCCTTTTTATCTCACAAGTTATTTATTTGAAGAAGCGACCGGTTTTGGCGATCAAGATATCGCCATCATCAGGCCCTGCGTGGAAAAATTATGAAGTTAAAAGGCAAATTTGTTAAGTTACATGATTTAAAGAATTTATTTTAATTTAATTTTATTTCAATTAAAGCAAAAAAACTCACCATAACTTTTCCACGTAGGAATTACAACAGGAACACACCAAAAACAGCACCAAATTAATTACAATTCTATTTTGTAGATAGTAAGAACGAATTGTACAGGTCCTAATTTATATAATATAAATTTAATTTATATATCATCAAATACTATTAAACGAGCAAGGTTTGTATGTGTGTGTGTGTGTGTGTGTGTGTGTGTGTGTGTGTGTGTGTGTGTGTATGTGTGTCCAGAGGATCTCGAAATCCACTCGTCAGAATTCAATGAAACTTTCAGGGTAGACTAATTCCTATCTAAATCGGCGAAAAATGTAGGTCTCATGTCTGTGAAAATTCGATCTTCCGAGATATTTACAAGAAAAGTTAAGCTTTTAGTTTTATTTCCTAGCAACGGCACATAATAATAACTTGTTTCTATAGTAATATATAATATAAAGGATAGATGAGTACATTCAAAGTGGGGATATAACGTCACATTCCATAGGCGTACTTTGCAAAATAAGTTTCTATAATATAAATAAGGTCACAGCATATAAAATATATATACGCACTTCGTAGATTAAATTTTGAAGTTATATTATTTACAAAAAATAAAAATAAACTTTATGCATCCGACACTTTAACATTGAACGAATTAAATTTAACCAATAAATAACAAGGAGGATTATATGTTGGGATTAAATTAAATCTCTTGGCATTAAAACTAACGCTTCAGTACTTACCTAAACTCAAAGATTAAAAAAAAAGTTAGTTCAAGAACTACCTTTAAAAGTCACTGTCTTCACTAAAACTACTGGCATCACTATAATTGTCTTTTCTGATGTTTATTATTATCGGTTCTATTAAATTATCCATTGATATATCCACTTTCCTAAATGAATTTTCCACATTTTTAAACATGATCAATGCATTTTCCCCAATGTTCTCTATTTACATCTGAAACTGCCTTCAAAAACAAATTTCGCATATCAGGAAATTTAAATGTTTTATTGTTTTGAGAAACATAACCTTTTAATAATTGAGACCAGATCAGTTCAATGGAATTTAACTCTGCGTGGTTCGGAGGAAATCTGAGAATTTTAATTCCTTTTTCTCTGGCCATCTCATCCATAATATATTTTTTGAATTTGTTTTTATGTTGCCTTGCTATTACTAATAATTCTGCCTTCAAGGATTTAGGAGGACTGATAATATTTTTAGAATGAGGCCATTTTGAAATATATATTAATACAAAATTCTGAATCAATTAAAATACATACGATACGGCTATGAATAAATAAAGTCTGACTTATCTGTCAAAAGAACAAATTTATTACAGTAAAAACCATGGAAACAAGAATCTAGACAAAAACTATATTAGGCCAATCAGATGTATTAAAATTTAAATTTTAACTACAAATAAGCATTGAAGGATGAGGTAAAAATAAAATTTCTACCTCTTGAACCTGTACTACGTTCTGCAAATTAAATACTGCACTCCTTTCTTCTGTATAGTATAGTAGTAAAAAGGTTTGACTTTATTTAATTTCTGGCGTTTTAATCAGAAAGAATTCGATTTTAAATTTGTCGCTTTATATAAAAAAGGAAAGGTTCATTTGACGGACATAAATAATTTGCTTGTCAAATGACAGCCATCTTATTAATTCAAAGTTGAAAATACAACGTTGCCAATTCAATTGCAGAAATCATGGGTTTAGGTAAATATTTATAGGAACGTTGAGTAACACTGTTAAAATGGACACCTGTCTTCCCTTCCCCGATAGTGTGAGACTACCCCTTACGGCTACTATTTTATTATGCGGACAGTTTTAATATTTAAGTTTTCATGATCAGAGAGAGAGAGAGAGAGAGAGAAAGAATTTTTGAAAAAATATGATATCAATATCTGCCACACCTCGAGAGTCTGGTCACAGGTTTTTGTGGAGGTTTTTACCCAAGTATGAATATCAGACCTATAATTTTCCTTCACTGCAGATCAAAAAATAATAAAATCAATTGAACATAGAGTTTTTCTTATATAGTGATAAATAGAGTGAGCTGAGCGATCTTCTGTTGACGGGACGTGTGCCCTACACGCTGCTGTTGCACGTCCCGGAAACGGGGCCTGTCCACCGTGACAATTCGCGAAGATCAAGCGTCAGTAGAAGTTGCCCTAAAAGGGTGAAATCCCCAGAAACTAGGCAACTTTAATGCATTTAACTAACCTCTGTGACAAGCAGTTGATAAACGTCAACAACAGCTGCAGCCAATTGAAAATTAACACTGACAGCTTTTTTAATTTTCCCGCCTACTTTCAAGCCAATCGCCAATCAACTTTTTATTTATCTCCCTATCAGTAGTTCAAGTAGATGTCGCCCACTCCGTGATTTTCGCGAGTTAATTAATTATAATTTGTCATGTTATAAATATACTTAAATTATATACTCATTGGGCTGCTTAAAAATGTAGATTTGAATATTAAGAGCGAAGCTCGGTGACCAGATATTTAATTTAAAGTATAGTTATAAAATTTAAAACTTTTTAAATAAAACCAGTCAAAAGGACATTTACAAACAAATTAAAACATTAAACCTAACAAAGAGACAAACTTTAAAAATTAGCTGGTTTAAACAAAGGAATTAATTTGTTTGATTTAATTTAAAAGTTATCTGTAATAAGAACTATCTAAAAACAGGTATGGTTTGTTGAATATAAGGTAGGTGGCGTTAACATACATAATATAATTATTTAAATATTAGATTTATTTCAAAATAAATAAGAAAATATAATGTAACAATTTAAAGTGAAAACATTTAATATGAAAATTTAATATTAGAAGTTTTTGTATTTGGTCAAGGGTTAGACAATAAAAAGAAAAATAATTGTAGGAAAGAAAAGGACAAAAGATAATGAAAGAAAAGAAACAAAACGTCCCAATCTGAAAATAATTGGAAATAATCCAGGGCCTGATGATGGCGATATCTTGATCGCCAAAACCGGTCGCTTCTTCAAATAAATAACTTGTGAGATAAAAAGGACTTTATTTTCTTCCATACCTTCAGTAATTACTACTCACATATGGCTAACCCTACTTTAAAAAAAATACCTTTATTATTGGATTGTGTGAACGTTAGAATTGTACTAAAAGAACCATGGCTTTTAAATGTTACCAAATATCTATCAATCAAAGCCAATCAAAGTGAAACCTTGTGGAATTACTTCATTTTCTTAGAAAGGTTTGGTAGGGTATTATTGGTTCCTTGCCCCAATATGCCCCACTTTTCGGGTACAGAGGGTGGCAGCTACTAGATTTCTTATTTTTAAAAATCCTTATAAGCTAAGGGTTTTGAGGGATCGCTGATTACGAATTTGAGGTAAAAAAAAGTGAAAATTCAATATGGCGCCCGAAAAATCACATTTCCGAGGCAAAAAGTGACTAAATCATTATAGTGTTGTGCCGTTAGGTTTATACCTAGAACGAAGTTGGCAGTACTCGAATTATCATTTTCCCTTTTGGAATGTATTTTTGACACTACATACTTAAATGACTATATTTTATTTTTTACCGCTTTTACTTTTCCTCCCTCCACTATACCATAGAAGAAGGTAATGTAAGGAAAAACAAAAAAAGAAAAAAACTCGCGCAATATTAAATACAATTTTTCAAGAAAATGAACCCCTCCCGAGTTATAGGGCTTAGAACATTACGATTCTACAATTTTATTAAAAAGAAATGTATTTTTTGCCCGTAACTTTTTATTTCATTTTAAAGCTTAGGATATCGCTGAAATGTCATGTTACGACAAATTTTTTCATTGGAATGACCGTTTTTTCAATATTTGGAATTTCAAACAGCCATATCTCGTTACAAACAAAAGATAAAAAAAAAAATGAAAATTATTCGGAAGAACATTTGCTCAAAGCCTGGTTGGTCTCTTTAATTTTTTTTCAAAAATCAATACTTTTCAAGCTAGTGACCAAAAATTAAAAATGTCTTATAAAAAACAAAAATTTTGCTCAACTTTAACAGACCAAAACTTAAAAAATAATTATCCCATAGGACTAAAAATTACTGGACAATTGTAGAAACATATGGTACGTCTTTCTGTAAAAGGATGTTTTTTTGAAATACCACAGTCTAGATGGCGCTAAAAAAATGTTTAAAAAAATTTATTTTGTCCATAACTTTTTTTCTGTTTATGTTAACCCTCGAGCGGGCGCGCTTTTTAGAATTACACGAGAAGGCGCGCCGCGGCAATCTGCCGCAGTTGGTTTTTCAGGTTTGTAGTTTACAAATAACGAAGAAAATTTAATTAACATTTTCTAAAGTTTTTGACCTCGAGGACCGTGTGATAAAAGAGGAGAGGGTGGAAAACTGCAAAATTTTCGACCTTCCTCCGGTTTTTCCTCAATTGCTTTTTTCCCTTACGTCCTACGGCAAAGGCATTTCTATACTTTGTTGTAGAGCGTTAAATTCTCTACAATTGTGACTATTCAAGCATGTTTGTATGTCAATTCTTTACCGAGATATGGCGCTTCGAAGAAAAGGTTACTTTTCAAATTTCGCTAAAAAATTTCAAAAAAATTCAGAATTCCAACGTATTTCTTCTTTTACACCAGAATTATGATGATGGTTTCTGATTAAAATCACGAATCGCAATAAAATGACCTTTTCTTCGAAGCGCCATATCTCGGTAACGAATTAACATACACACAGGTTTGAATAATCAAAATTGTAGGAAATTTAACGCTCTACAAAAAAGTATAGGGATGCTTTTGCCGTATGAAAGAAGCTCTACGCTCTATTGCGAAAAAAACCGGAGGAGAAAATGTTAATTAACCATCCCTGAACAACATCCCAAAGTTTCAATAACTTCCGTCCTTTTTCCACCTGAAACTACCTGTCGACTGGACTAAATCGTCACATTTTAATTATAACACAAAAACAAAAAGTTGCGGCAATCTGCCGCTGGCGCGTCCGCTCGAGGGTTTTAGACAGTTCTGGATGGTCTTAAAATGTTGCCAATGTTGTTCTCTCATTAGGATGTTGTATACATTTTTTTTGTGGAAGTCATATTTTTCCAGATATTTATGCTACAACGATCCAGTTTCTTTAAACACCCATTTTTGAATTGCTATATCCTCCTTCGTATTAATCGTAGAAAAATAAAAAAAAAATCAGTTTAATTGTTAGCTCAAAGCCATAAAATTAGTTGATATCAATTTTTACGTAATACTAACAGATTTTCGGTTATATTTAAAAAACTTTTCGAAATGTACGTATTTTGTGGTGAAAATCTACGCCCCATAACTCGGGTGGGGTTTATTTTTATGAAAAATTTTATTTAACATTAATTCATTAAAAAAGGATAATTTATCGATTGCGCGAGTTTTTTTTGTTTTTCCCTCACATTACCTTCTTCTATGGTATTGTGGAGAGTGGAAAAGTAAATAAAATATCACTGTCAACTTCGTTCAAGGTATAAATCTAACGGCACTCCACTATAATCATTTAGTCACTTTTTGCCTCGGAAAAGTGATTTTACGGGCGTCATATTGAATTTTCACTGTTTTTTACGTCAAATTCGCAAATAGCGACGCCCCAAAACCTCTAGCATATAAGAATTTTTAAAAATAAGCAATCCCCTGTGTCCCAAAAGTGGGGCATATAATAATACCCTACGAAACCTTTCCAACTTTGATATTGGGCCAAAAATGAAGTAATTCCACATGGTTTCACTTTGATTTGACCTGACTCAGAAAATTGCGTAGTCAAACCGAGTTTTTCCTGGCCTAACTATAAACAGGCCCGTGCGCAGGATTTGGTCGAGTGGGGGGGTTTCTTTCCATTAACAAAAAATCGAAGGAACTCTAGTTTGTCCATCGTAAAGAATAGTATATTGTGCAACAAGTGGGAAAAGTACTTTCCCCACGTGTTTCACACTATACTTTTTCTGCAACTGCACAAATTTAAAGAATACAAGTAATGTAACTTGTAACTTAATATTTATTTTTATGGTTAGCAAAACTAAAATAACATGAAAGTATCCTACCTCTTAACAGTTGAATAATTTTTTTTAATTTTATTTTTGTGTTTCTTCTCCATTTCATAAATTTTTCGTATGCCAATTCAAACTTTTTTCTTGAAATTATCGGCAACAAATCTAACGTTATTTTTGCGGCTCTTTCTCTGACCTAGTATTATCAAAATCGTCACTACTGCCATTACCCATATTATTTATTATAAATAGGTATGTCTTATTACAATAATATTTAATGGAAATTGCGATTTTTATCAAAGCACGAATGAAAACTACCTTAAGAATTTAAAAAACTTCTACAATCTGACAGTAGTGACAACTATTTAAAGCTGAACAGCAGCCTACTAAGTTGTTGTCGATTTTTGTTGATTCTCCATATAAATGTATGTGGTGTGGGGCAAAGTGCCGTGAGGAAAAGTATTCCCGCACGGTATGAGCAATACATGGTTTTGACATTAAGTAAGCTATGAGAAATTCGGTACTTTTCATAGCAGTTGTAGAAAATATTTCAAGTAAAGATACAGAAATTTCCCTCTTGAGGGGGGCTCCAACCCAAAGACCTGACTATAAATATGGTTATTCAGGAATAAGACCATATTTTCGAGACATTTTATTTCCACGTCGTTAGTGCGTTGATTAAATGAAATATTTTTTTTTCAGTTTTCGCATTTGGTAGAAGCTATAGTGTATTATTCATAGCAAGAGCCCTACAGGGTATTGGCTCGTCTTGTTCCAGCGTATCAGGTATGGGAATGCTTGCAGAAAGGTACCCCGATGACAAGGAAAGAGGAAATGCCATGGGTATTGCTTTAGGTGGACTAGCACTGGGAGTTCTAATAGGCCCGCCTTTTGGAGGTGTCATGTACGAGTTTGTTGGAAAATCGGCTCCATTTTTAATACTTTCAGCACTAGCTCTTGGAGATGGGCGTAAGTTAAACCTAAAAATAATATATTGTCATAAAAATATTATTTTTTAAGATTTTCATTTATTTAAATATACTATTCTTTTATTTAAATTCAATTGAAAACCAAATTTATTTTTATTTTAAATTTAATTTAGATTCCCAGGTCAAAATTATTTAATGTACTTTGGTGAGATCAGTCAAAGTACAGTTTTAAACAAAAAAGATTCACCTGTAAATTGTTTATAAAAATTTAAAATTCAATCACCCTCGTATTTCAAATTTTCCAATTTTAATATTTACTTATATAAACTGTTTTTCCCATAATTTATACCACAATAAATTTTAATTTATTTTATTTATTTTCTAATTCTTATCTAATTGAAATTATAACATTCGTTCAAAAACACATTCATCGATTCATCCCTTATACTAATTTTAAATGTCACACAAACTGTCAAAAAAAAAACTATTCTTTTAAAAGAAAAACTTTAACTTAAAACTTCAAAAATAAAACCAATTCACCAAAATTATTCAACAACACAAAACTATTTTGAGAGTTTGTTATAAATAAAGTAAATGAAACAAACTAGAATTAAGAAAAATTACATCACACTAACAATACAATAGTTTTTTTAAATACCTCTTTTCAGGAAAAGTACTGTTCAATATTTCTCTCTCTTCTTTTAATTTTTCTAAAACTTCGTTTAGTTCCTTCAAATTACCTCCAACATCTCCTCTTTCGTAAATAAAGTCCTTTTCTTTTTCTTTCAACTCAAAACAACCTCCTTTTTTACAATATTAAGTCTAATTGGATTCCATATTAATATAATTATAAAATATCTGGAAAAAACTCCAAAATTTCTTTTTCAGCCAAAAATTTTTCTTTCCCTCCTCTCCACTTTCTTGTAAAACCCAACAATTTTACCACAAAAATCAAGTTACCAAATTTAGTTATACAGGGTGGTCCAAACCTCTGTCGAAGTTCTATAACTCCTACTATGCAATTCTCAACGATTTATTTAAAGTAAATCTGTCAATGGGGGGTTAAAACCAAATATCCTAAAAATATTTTCTTGTCTACAGGGTGGCCCAATAGGCAAATCACTTAATTTTTTTAAATGGAATGACCCAACTTTTTTTACATACCTACAAAATATTGTTTCTAACATCCCACCCCTTTCGAAGAAAAACAAATTTTACCGAAAAATATTACATTTTCATACGCCTATTAAAATATGCAGGGCTCTTTCGAATTTAACGTTAGAATTTTAAAAACTACAAGTCTGTAAAGCCAATAGATCAATGATTTTTTTAGACCAAGTTTTAATTTTTATTTTGTACAGGGTGGTCACAAATTAATTTCATTTTCCAAAAACTTCCAGGACAGTTTTTTCAAATTTTTCAAATGGAACACCCTGTATTTCTATTCATCAACGGGCGGAGAATTTTATACCCTTCAACTTCCCCATATACTTACCTATACCTATCTGTCTTCCTTAAAAAATAAATTCAAAAAAATATTTATCTATGGATAAAAAGTCCAATTTCTTCTAGTGTTTTATCGAAAGTGAACATTCAAGTAGGCTAGGTCTTAATGAAGTGTCAGATGGTTTAGTATCTGACATTAATATTTTAGAGGTTATTTTTACTGATCGCGATAATTCTTTCCAAAAGTTTCCAGGGAAACTTTTTCAAATTTTTCAAATGGAACACCTTGCATTGCTATTCATCAACGGAAGGAGAATTTTATCCTCTTCGACTTCCCCATATACTTACCTATCTGTCCTAAAAAATAAATTCAAAAAAACATTTTTTAATTGCGGTCGAGAAATAGCCCGTTTAACAAAAATTACAATACAATTTATTTGAAAATTATCTGAAAACATTTTATAAAAGATGCTCAAAATGTCGGCCATTTTCTCCAATGCATATATTTATTCGTTCGGCGAATGATCGAGAAACGTTTCTAAGCATATCAGGTGTAATATAATGGAAAGCTTGCACAATCCTTTCTTTCATATTTTCGGCTGTTGTAGGTGGTGTTAGACTAGATTTTTAATATAACCCCACATAAAATAATCGGGTTTTGTTAAGTCAGGTGATCGAGCTGGCCATTTTTTGGGACCATTTCTACCAATCCATCTATTGGGAAACTTTTCATCTAATTCATCTGCCACCTCGCGCAAGAAATGCGCTCCTGCCCCATCATGCTGGTACCACATTATTTGTCTTACAGCAAGGGAAATGTTTTCAAGTAGAGTAGGAAAAAATCTAAATACATCAAACCATTTAAGTTGCCTTCAAAAACCTTTGGAATAATAGTGGAAATTATGTCTATTAACAAATCCGTTCTTGTGAAATGTAGATTCATCAGAAAACAGCACTTTATCAAAAAAAGTTGGATTTTGTTGCAGTTTAGTTTGTGCCCAGTTACAAAACAACCGCATTCGTTTATCAAAATCGGTGTCTTTCAGCTCTTGATGCAATTGTATTTTGTAAGGGTGATAATGATGCTGTTTTAAAATTCTTCCAACAGATGTTTTACTTATACCCACTTTTTTGACTTACATTAGGATCTTCTATCGCTGTCAAAATTACATATAATTGGTACATCAGTAGCACGTTTGTCAATTACTGGTTTTTTATAAGCAACATTTCCTGTTTCGGTAAATCTTGCATGTAACTTTTTAAAACTATTTAGATCAGGGATGCGTCTATCGGGATATCGTTGATGATAAATTCTTATTACCAATAAACAATTTCTGTCGGACTCTCCCAAAACATAGACCATGTCAATTAATTCGTTATTTGTAAAATTCATTATTAATAGAAGAATTATCGCGATTAGTAAAAACAACCTCTAAAATATTAATGTCAGACACTAAATCATCTGACACTTCATTAAGACCCAGCCTACTTGATTGAATGTTCACTTTCGATAAAACATAGATAAATGTTTTTTTGAATTTATTTTTTAAGGAAAACAGATAGGTATAGGTAAGTATATGGGGAAGTTGAAGGGTATAAAATTCTCCGTCCGTTGATGAATAGTAATACAGGGTGTTCCATTTGAAAAATTTGAAAAAACTGTCCTGGAAGTTTTTGGAAAGTGAAATTAATTTGTGACAAAATAAAAATTAAAACTTGGTCTAAAAAAATCATTGATCTATTGGCTTTACAGACTTGTAGTTTTTAAAATTCTAACGTTAAATTCGAGAGAGCCCTGCATATTTTAATAGGCGTATGAAAATGTAATATTTTTCGGTAAAATTTGTTTTTCTTCGAAAGGGGTGGGATGTTAGAAACAATATTTTGTAGGTATGTAGTACTGACTATAGAGTATAGTCGAACTCAATCCTTTATGAGAATGAAAAAACAGCAAAGGATTACCGCCAATAGAACAAATACTGATTGTTCTGGACATTTTTGAGTATTTTAATGTCGAAAACACCGCACACTGTCCATATACATAAAAATAAAATGATATTTTGTCTATTAGGACCTCTGTGCAAAGATCCAATAACCAACTTAGCTGGATATCGTTATAGGGGAGAATGGCGTATAATTATTAATTATGAGTTTAATATGAATTTACATTTTAATTTCTATAACGCATATTAGATTTGAATTACTAATTAACATTTTGTCTTAAATTAATTTAACTAAACTGTGAGGTTACACTCATAAGAGGCGACAATGGAAGTGTGGTTATGGTTTTTACATTTTCAATTGCAGAAACAAAATTCTCAGATGTGCAGACAGGTTACTTTGGCGGCTTGTAGATGTGCCGACAAGTGGCTTTGTCGGTATTAGCGGCATGTAGATGTGCCGAAAAGTGGCTTTGTCGGTATTAGCGACTTGTATAAAGCGGGATCATTTTGTTCTGCAATTAAGTAGGAAGTAGGAAGTTAGACAAATATTGTCTTCAGTAGTGAGGGCTAGGAAAATATTCATACAGTGATACACTGTGCTTGTGTTCGCACTTGATTTTTGATTTAGTGAATAGTAGGTCGTAGGTGATTTGTGGCGTTAGTTTATTTCAATTAATATTATTCTTGGCTTCCGTGTATATACATGCTTTTTTTTATTTTGAAACATTGTTACAGTGTACTTCTTATTTATTTATTCGGTGTCAATTTCAATATCTTTCGTCCTTGGGAAAATACAGTTTTTTTTAAGTGGATCTAAGAATCGGAACAATCACTAACTGATATTCCAATGGATTATGTGGTATCAGGTTGTAGTCCCAAAGATTCCTGGCATCAAAAAGGGGCCACGAGGTATTGCGCCTTCCGCCCTATTTTTGTGTATCTAACCCCATATAATTAATTTGGGTACAACTTAAAAAAAAATAAGGCGTCATAACGTGTTTCCCAAATTTGATGGGTTGATAGTAAATTTGGTAAAAGAAGAAATTGGGGGGGGGTGAGTGGCTCAGCGGTAGAGCACTGGACTCATAATCCAAGGGTTGTGGGTTCGAATCACACCAAAGGCAGAAATCATTTTCTGATTTTTAATTAATTAAAAATTTAGAAATTGATTTTCATATACCAGGTGTGATTCCTCACTCGACCATTCACTGTTGGGTTCTAATTAACAGTGCTGTTCCTAAAGTGGCGCTGAGAAACAGTAACAAAGCATACACAGAACATGAGGCTAATGGCCACAGTAGTAGAAAAATTATCTCAATTATATATTTAAATTTTAATGCTACTGTCACCATCTATTGGTGCCTAGATAACAACAATCTGTATATCTAGAAAGTGGACCTAAACCTTAATTAACTAAGTCTCCTTCTAAAACTAAAAAGAAGAAGAATTTAGTTGTTGTTATTATTACAAATACTAAACACTGCTGAAGTGGTGTTTTATTTTTGAATTGTTTTTTATTGTTTCAAAACGGTCTATTTTATGTATTTAGTTACGAATTGAGACGAGCACAACTTTGAAGCGACACCACCGGTATTATTAATTTGAACCTTCACGAAAAGCATAATTTTGTTTGTTTACCTGCAAGTCGAACGTGTGTTTTGATTTTGTGCTTCGTGTATTTTGCTGTTATTTGTTAGTTAAACGTTAAAAATGCCCAATAAAAATAATACAAACTATTGCGTTTATTGGTATACCTCTAGGAAATCTAAAAATATGAGCTTGTAACTTAGTGTTTAGAGGTACCTTCACTGTACCAGCGAGTAGTGAGTCAAGAAATGTATCTATTTATTCATAGATGAAGCTACATAGTCAGATTCTATTGTTTCCGCTGAGTTACTTGTTAGAATGTTTCAAAGTGCAGACTGTTACGAAACTATTATTTTTAACTTAATTTTTTTTTCAGTAGTAGCTTTTTATTATGAGCAAAACTTCAAGTTTAGTTATTTTAAAAGTAAAAAATTTTAAAAATACCCATTGTCTATCAATTAATTAAAAAACACCTGTTTTTACAAACTATGTGACTCGTCTCTCTCTCTCTCTCTCTCTCTCGATCTCAATCGATCACTCGATCACTCCATCACTCACTCACTCACTCAGTGAAGTATGTTATTTAAAATATGTAAGTCAAACTTTAGTAACCATGCTAATTTGCATCATTTTCAACAATCAGTCAGTGGTGTTTCAAAAGGAGTTTAAAATATATCTTTAACAATATTTTTCAACAAAAAACTAGTTTGACACAGAAGTAAAAAAAAAAAAAAAAAAAAAAAGAAGAAATTAACAAAATCAAACATGCCATCAAAGAAGAAAATTCTTATATAACGAGTCCGACCAAATTTATTATCAATGTTGATGATAGTGATTCCGATGGTGAGGGTTGAGATAGGGTAGGTAAGCTTAATTAATTTATAATATTTATGACTTTATTCACTGTGTTTTTAATTTTAGAATTAAAATTTGAGACAAAATTTTAATTAGCAACGTTTCTGAATCTCACAAGAGATCAGAAAATGAAGCTATAAGCCAGGTGGAGTGGTCAACCTCTATTCAAATCTAATATGCGTTATAGAAATTAAAATGTAAATTCATATTAAAGAAAGTTAATCAATATAGAAATTTTACGCAAATTACCCCTAACGATCTCCAGTAACTTGGTTATTGGATCTTTGCACAGAGGTCCTAATAGACAAAATATCATTTTATTTTTATGTATATGGACAGTGTGCGGTGTTTTCTACATTAAAATACTCAAAAATGTCCAGATCAATCAGTATTTCTTTGCTGTTTTTATAGCGTTTTTTCTTTCTCATAAAGCGGTGGGTTCTACTATACCTAAAATTGTAAAAAAAGTTGGGTCAAAAAAATTTAAGTGATTTGCCTAATTTACTATTGGGCCACCCTGTAGACAAGAAAATATTTTTATTATATTTGGTTTTGACTCCATTGACAGATATACCTTAAATAAATCGTTAAAAATTGAATAGTAGGAGTTATAGAACTACGACAGAGGTTTGGACCACCCTGTATTCAAAAATTTTTAAATTTGTATTAAAATTGAAAATTTTGTAATTTTGACATTTAATTTTAAAAGGTTTCATTAAACAATTTGCAAGTTTTCTATTTTTAATATTTTAATACCATAACAATATACATTATTCGTCAAACTTTACTTTTTTCTCAATAAATAGCGGGAATATCCATGTATGTCACTCAAAAATTACCACGGCCACTACTGAATGTAGTTATTCTGAAACCACTTATAATAACAGAAAAGAAACATTCTCGCTCTTGAGATTGAAAGAAAATTCTGAAACAATTATCTCTTATGTATTTTATACGTATTTCATTCTTACTCGAGTGTCAGCACGTTCATTCTGTAATACGTAGCTGTAAATATTACGTCCGCATCCTAGATAGCCATGAATTTCATGTTTGACAGTTCTACGCGACGTGTTATTTATTTAGTTTGAATTTGCCTGAACAAAGATAAGCTGCGGTTTTATTTTACTATATTCAATTCCTACTTTCTGTGGCCGTGGAGAAAGTACAGTCTGTTACTCTGTTGTAATGAAAATTCGACACTCGTATCGAATTCTCATTCCAACCTTGTTACAGAATATACTATTATTAGAACGGTCATGTATAAGATTAAAAATGATGCTGAGGATTATAATGGAAGATATGTAGTGTAGATTTTTTTGTTTGACGGAAGGAGTAAATTGTTTGACTAGTTTGGTTAGTTCTGGAATAAAGAAAAATCACCATATCGCTGATGGAGAAAAACGACTCGTTTGGTAAGGTTGAAGCAGTTATACAAGTGGAGAGTCCGAAGAGTAAATGAAAAGATGTACTATTTTTTACGTTACAGACCAGATTTTTTATGAAGATAGTGATAATTGTAAGGTGTTCATCAAGTGTTATTATTCGTTTTCTTGAACTCTTTTGAGAATATTAATCTGGTGGTCTGGAGTCTTCTATGTTTTCTATTTTCTCTTTATACCTATGCATAGTGTTTTAGGTAGTTAAAATTAAATTGGAAAATTGCAATGTAGCGGTCATGGGTCATGGACAGAAACAAATATTAAAAGGGCAAGCTTTCAAATTTGGGGGTACCTTTTTCTCTGAAACCGTTCATCCGATTCACTTGCGATTTTGTAGGATTATTCATTTAAAGAGCTGGTGAGAATTTTATTTAAAAACATCTTTTTAAACTTGTTTTAATAGCAGTTGAAAAAATCGAGTAAATCTTGACCTGTTTGAAAGATCAAAACTTAATTTGGGTTATAGTTTGAATTTCACGCTTGTCACCCGAAGATCTCAGGGTTGCCACGAACAAAAAATCACTTACATAGAACCAGAGGTAAATAAAGAAACTTTTATAAAAAAATGCTACATTTCAGGAAAGCAAAAAAACTTTTTTTGCATCTTTTTTTCACCTTTTTGTATTTTTTTCACAAATTTTGTTGTTATTTGTATGTATTCATGGGAAATCGCAAAATGTGAATGAAAGCATCTACCACTGTATATGAACTATTCTTTCCAAAAATATTTTAACTGGGCTGAGGTTAGAAACCTTCAAAGATAGCAATATTGAAAGGTGCAAATTTCTTGATACTTTGGGTATTATACTGGGAAAGTTTTACATATCCTTACTAAAAAAGGAAGGTGGCAAAAGAGTGGCAAAGGCCAACAAAAACTTTATCAAGACTACAAAAGCTGGTCGCCAAAACAGAGCAAAGGCCAATTTGACAATTTCAAACACCTCTTCACTTTTATAATAGCTATTACTTAACAGTTGTTCGGGTGACATGTGACGGATGGCCGGTTATGGTTGATAAATGGTGGGCCACAGGAACAAGCGATAAAGTCTTCATCGACATGTGACAGCTGACAAAAGAAGAAGAAAGAAATATGTATGGGGATGAGTGAAGGAAGTTTCAAAAGTGTCGCCACTGTTACTGGAGATCAGCTGTGAAACTTTGTCGTCCAATGCAACGTTTCTGAGTGACAAAATATTATCACCACGTATTTTTTTATAATTTAACAAATTCACGAAAGAAGAGCTATGAGTCTGTAGATCGAAAAACTGGTGTTTGCTTCTTTTTTATTTAATGGTTAAATGTGATCAGTTTGTGGTCTCCACTGTCCTTTTATATTATGTATCTATAATGTTTATCCTGCCAAATAACTATATTATCACAGCTAGAACTTTGTCAATACTATGACTTTTCTTATTAAGTATATGTAAATCAAATACCAAAATTTGACAATTTAAAAGCAACAGCAATATAGCAGGAATTATGTTATATTGTCTCAAATAGTTTTATTTTATTACCATATGGTTCGAAATAAACAACATGTAGATTGTAGATTGTAGATTACAATGGGGTCGGTTGGTCCAATTGGCCTTACCACACTGCGACATATAAGATCTTTTGTGTATACCCTACATCTATGTTTTGTCCAAAAGATCTAGGCTTTTTAGATAGCCTATTATCCGTTTTGGAGCTAGGTCTGTAACCTGATCAGGTTCTAGGAAGACCTGTTCCAGCTATTTAAGGCGTTGGCGGACAATTACCCTGCAGCAGATAATATGTTCGGCCGTCTCATCTGCATCATCTCAGAATCTGCATGTTACACTGTCCACTTTGCTCATTTTACAGAGATTGTATCTGAGTGAACAGTGTCCAGTGATAATTAGTGTAATAACCCTGAGATCAGATTTTTGAAGCTCTGAGAGCAATTTAGCGTAGCGAGCAGAACGTCGTATTAACCTTTTTGCTTGTCTTTGGTCTGGAATATTTTTCCAGTAGGCTGCAATAAGTTCATTTTCCCATTTTCGGATTTCTTTCACAATGCGGCTTTTTGCGAGACCGTCAGTAATCTCATTTCCGACAATTCCTTTATGCCCTAGCTCCCATAACAATGTTACTTTGTTGTGACTAGCCAGTTGCTTAAGGGATTGTTTGCTGTTCCAGACAGTTTTAGACTCATAAGTTGTGGACTTCAGAGCCTTTAAAGCAGCCTGACTATAGGATGCAATAAATATTCTGGCTGAGTTGAGGCTTTTTTGAGACACCCTTGAGAAATCTACTGCTAATAGTTCCGCTTGGAATATTGTGAAATAAACAACTTTGGTTATAAAACGATTTTTCATTGTAAAAGTACCATAAAGATGAATTTTTAATGCTATTTTGGTGTCTATAAAAATAATTTCATTTTAACAATAAATTCATTATGTAAACTTTTTGGTAGTAGTATTTACTAATTTATTTTCGTTATTTTTTTAGTACTTCAACTTTTAATGCTTCAACCATCTGTCATCAGGCAGGAATCAGACCCACCATCACTTAAAGCTTTGGTTTCAGATCCGTATATTATTATAGCAGCAGGTAATTATATTATTCATATGCATATTTTTAACCGTTGTTAGAATATATATTAATTTAGCTTAAAAATGAAATGTATCTAATTAGGTGGGTGCCAGTAGAAACATAACAACAACAAAAAAATAAATAATATTTTAAGTGTTTCGAATCTATCGCCACTTTTATGTTGCCATGAGAATTATTTTAACTGTATTATATATAAATTAAAGTATAATGGGTTCCTTTTTTTAGGTGCTATAACTTTCGCCAATATGGGTATCGCCATGCTAGAACCATCTCTACCTATTTGGATGATGGACACTATGGGAGCGGGAAGGTGGAAACAGGGGGTTACCTTTCTCCCTGCAAGCATATCATATTTAATAGGCACAAATTTGTTTGGTCCTTTAGGGCACAAAATGGGCAGATGGTTAGCTGCTTTGTTAGGATTGATTGTAATAGGTGTATGTTTGATGTTGGTAAGTAATCATTCAATCAACGTTTATAATGCGTAATATGTTAATAATGTTAATTTATTGGAAGTTTAAAAATTCTTATACGTGTTTCGGTTGATAATGCTAAGAAATGAAGTTACTAATACATTGACATTTCTGGCGTTTTGGAAGGTAAACATACGCCATCAAAAGCCAGTTCGTTATTAATTGTCATTGTGCGAAAAACTTAGTTCTTCATAGCTTTGAATATGTAGAATTTCGTAACAGAAAAAGACATTTTGCGGGTAACCTTCCTACATTTGAAGAAAATGGCTACTGAAAATGAACTATTGTTAGTTAAAGCTTATAGTAAACGTGCTCCAGCCCAAAAAACTCTTTAATAATTTTGAATAATTTTGGACGATATAAATTTGCATGATTATTGGATGAAGACTCAACTCAAACGTTAAAACAATTAGCAGAAGCATTAAATGTTGCCCAGTCCACCATTTCCGAACGTCTAAACGCATTTAGACCAGGGCCAATCATTTTTAAAACAAAAAAAAATTCTCAGCAGTACGTGGGTTGGATATTGGTTTTTTACAATTTGTGGCTGAAATATGCTTCCTATCGAAAAAAAGATTAATATAAAAGTTGTAGATAATTAAAAAATTTAAAACTTTCGTTTTAATTATTTTTCAACATAACCTCAAAATTATAGAGAAAAATAATAAAAACCGTTTTTAACTTTTATCAAAGGTAATACCACGAGTCCTCCAAATTTTATCGATTAAATTTTTGGTTTTCACGAAAACGGCTTTATTTGGAAAAACCACGAAAACAAACTGATTGATAAAATCACGAGTCCGCAGGACGAGTGATTTTATCTTAAATCAGTTTGTTTGAGTGGTTTTGCCTAAAATAAAGGCGTTTGAGTATGAAGATCAAAAATTTAATCTATAAAATTTCAGAGGACGAGTCGTATTTGAAAGGATTATTTTTTGAATCATTTTGTATTGAAAACAGAGAACATAGTCATTTATGCAAAAGACACTTTACACGCCAATATTGAAAATTTTCTTTACCAATTTAAATTGAAACCGAGCTGTTAGGCTGTTATAGTTTTACATACAGGGCCACCAAGGCGATTTTTTGACTGGCTACCCCGCGAAACGCCGTAAATAAAAGCGAAGAAGAAGAATGAAATGAAGTCTTTCTTAATTTAATTAATTTTAAGTTTAGTGTTGAAGTGAGGTATGTAAAAATGTTAAAGGCGTTTTGGCGTTAATAAAAACAGGTTAGTTTACAAATACATTTTGAAATTTGGTTATTAACATAGATTTGCAATACATTTTAGTATAATAAAAATTGTTAAATGTTTACATTTGACATTTCAAAAAGGTAAACACAGTTTAATCAAGAAACAAATACGAAGAAGCGGTTTTATCAGTATAAAACACAATGATTGGTTAGGATCCTGAGCTGTTATTGGCTGAAACCACAAAATCTGACTGTATTGACAGATGAAAAAAATAATCAAAGGTAATACCACGAGTCCTCCAAATTTTATCGATTAAATTGGTTTTCACGAAAACGGCTTTATTTGGAAAAACCACAAAAACAAACTGATAAAACTGATTTTTATCTTAAATCAGTTTGTTTGAGTGGTTTTGCCTAAAATAAAGGCGTTTGAGTATGAAGATCAAAAATTTAATCTATAAAATTTCAGAGGACGAGTCGTATTTGAAAGGATTATTTTTTGAATCATTTTGTATTAAAAACAGAGAACATAGTCATTTATGCAAAAGACACTTTACACACAAATATTGAAAATTTTCTTTACCAATTTAAATTGAAACCTGAGCTGTTATAGTTTTACATACAGGGCCACCAAGGCGATTTTTTGACTGGCTACCCCGCGAAACGGCGCCGTAAATAAAAGCGAAGAAGAAGAATTAAATGAAGTCGTTCTTAATTTAATTAATTTTAAGTTTAGTGTTGAAGTGAGGTATGTAAAAATGTTGAAGGCGTTTTGAAATAAACTAATAAAAACAGGTTAGTTTACAAATACATTTTGAAATTTGGTTATTAACATAGATTTGCAATAGATTTTAGTATAATAAAAATTGTTAAATGTTTACATTTGACATTTCAAAAAAGGTAAACACAGTTTAATCAAGAAACAAATATGAAGCAGCGGTTTTATCAGTATAAAACACAATGATTGGTTAGGATCCTGAGCTGTTATTGGCTGAAACCACAAAATCTGTCTGTATTGACAGATGAAAAAAATAATCTCTCTAAAACCATCTTACCCCGTATGATTGGGTAAGCTAATTTTATTCACAACAAACAAATGAACATAATAAACATAATGATTATGTTGCAATTTTGCTCTATGTGAGTCGTGGAACCCTTGTAGAAGTATAAAAGAGTAGGGTTTATTAGAGGAGATAACGACGATAAAAGTGAGTAGGCCATGGCTGTAATGATTAGAAGAACTGTCAATCTAAAATTTTATAAAGAAGTACCTTCATTACAATTTGTTCGGTCTATGACAATGCTAGAAGAGCATTCTCAACTGGTTTATTGTGTTATCAAAGGTAATACCACGAGTCCTCCAAATTTTATCGATTAAATTTTTGGTTTTCACGAAAACGGCTTTATTTGGAAAATAACAACTCCGGCTCCTAACCAATCATTGTGTTTTATACTGATAAAACCGCTTCGTCGTTTTTGTTTTTTGATTAAACTGTGTTTACCTATTTGAGATGTCAAATGTAAACATTTAACATTTTTTATTATACTAAAATGTATTGCAAATCTATGTTAATAACCAAATTTCAAAATGTATTTGTAAACTAACATGTTTTTATTAGTTTATTTCAAAACGCCTTTAACATTTTTACATACCTCACTTCAACACTAAACTTAAAATTAATTAAATTAAGAAAGACTTCATTTCATTCTTCTTCTTCGCTTTTATTTACGGCGCCGTTTCGCGGGGTAGTCAGTCAAAAAATCGCCTTGGTGGCCCTGTATGTAAAACTATAACAGCTCAGGTTTCAATTTAAATTGGTAAAGAAAATTTTCAATATTTGTGTGTAAAGTGTCTTTTGCATAAATGAGTATGTTCTCTGTTTTTAATACAAAATGATTCAAAAAATAATCCTTTCAAATACGACTCGTCCTCTGAAATTTTATAGATTAAATTTGGAGGACTCGTGGTATTACCTTTGATAAAACCGCTTCTTCGTATTTGTTTATTGATTAAACTGTGTTTACCTTTTTTGAAATGTCAAATGTAAACATTTAATATTTTTTATTATAATAAAATGTATTACAAATCTATGTTAATAACCAAATTTCAAAATGTATTTGTAAACTAACCTGTTTTTATTAGTTTATTTCAGAACGCGTTTAACATTTTTACATATCTCACTTCAACACTAAACTTAAAATTAATTAAATTAAGAAAGACTTCATTTCATTCTTCTTCTTCGCTTTTATTTACGGCGCCGTTTCGCGTGGTAGCCAGTCAAAAAGTCGCCTTGGTGGCCCTGTATGTAAAACTATAACAGCTCAGGTTTCAATTTATATTGGTAAAGAAAATTTTCAATATTTGTGTGTAAAGTGTCTTTTGCATAAATGACTATGTTCTCTGTTTTTAATACAAAATGATTCAAAAAATAATCCTTTCAAATACGACTCGAAATTTTATAGATTAAATTTTTGATCTTCATACTCAAACGCCTTAATTTTAGGCAAAACCATACGAAGAAGCGGTTTTAAAGGTAATACCACGAGTCCTCCAAATTTTATCGATTAAATTTTTGGTTTTCACGAAAACGGCTTTATTTGGAAAAACGACGAAAACAAACTGATTGATAAAATCACGAGTCCGCAGGACGAGTGATTTTATCTAAAATTAAGGCGTTTGAGTATGAAGATCAAAAATTTAATCTATAAAATTTCAGAGGACGAGTCGTATTTGAAAGGATTATTTTTTGAATCATTTTGTATTAAAAACAGAGAACATAGTCATTTATGCAAAAGACACTTTACACACAAATATTGAAAATTTTCTTTACCAATTTAAATTGAAACCTGAGCTGTTATAGTTTTACATACAGGGCCACCAAGGCGATTTTTTGACTGGCTACCCCGCGAAACGGCGCCGTAAATAAAAGCGAAGAAGAAGAATTAAATGAAGTCGTTCTTAATTTAATTAATTTTAAGTTTAGTGTTGAAGTGAGGTATGTAAAAATGTTGAAGGCGTTTTGAAATAAACTAATAAAAACAGGTTAGTTTACAAATACATTTTGAAATTTGGTTATTAACATAGATTTGCAATAGATTTTAGTATAATAAAAATTGTTAAATGTTTACATTTGACATTTCAAAAAAGGTAAACACAGTTTAATCAAGAAACAAATATGAAGAAGCGGTTTTATCAGTATAAAACACAATGATTGGTTAGGATCCTGAGCTGTTATTGGCTGAAATCACAAAATCTGTCTGTATTGACAGATGAAAAAAATAATCTCTCTAAATTTTTTTTTACCTCCCATTATATTTACAATCTGTAAATTAGAATTACAATAAGCAAATAGTTTGTCACTAAACATATTGGCATGCAGATCAATAGTCCTATGACCATACTCATTATTAAATATTTTATACTGGGTATAAAGTTATTTGTCACTAGGAAATTTGCACGTTAACTTAAATAAAAATTTAAAATCTTGTTGGTAAGTCACTAACGATTTAACGTTTCAATCTTCGCCTTGCTGGTATTCCCGTTAGGGTCTTCGCTAATTTGTTGGAATGTTGGTGTAGCCTCTGTTGGTATTTTTGAGCGAAGTTTGAAATTTCTTCTTTTACAGTGGGTTTGGAGGTCATTTCGTATGTAATTGTCAGAACTCGAAAGGCTTTGGATTGAAACCTTTCCAAGATTTCGAGGTTAGAGTTGGAAGAAGTTCCCCATAGTTGTATTCCGTAGGTCCAGATGGGTTTAAGAATTGTTTTATAAATAAGTATTTTATTTTGTAGGGAAAGTTGTGATTTTCGACCTATGAGCCAATATAAGCTACGAAGTATCAGGCAAGTTGTTTTCTCTTCATGAAAATATGTTTTTTCCAGCTCAGTTTTCTGTCTATATGCACACCTAAATATTTCACATCTTGTTGCTGGTCAAGCTGTTGGCTGTTCAGAGTCACTGGTGGACAATTTCCTCTTCTGTTCGTAAAAGTGATATGCACCGATCTCGTTACATTTGCTTGTATTCGCCATTTTTTTGTCCAGGTTTGTATACTGATCAGATTCATCTGCAATTTTTTGTTGCCTGGTTGGGGTCTTCGGGTGCTGATAGTATAGCGGTGTCAACAGCATATGTGTCTGTTACAACTCCATTAGTGGTCCGAGAACACTACCGTTAGGGACTCCAGATTTGACAGGAAATAGTGTCGTATACGCGTCTTGGTATTTGACGAGAAAATGACGATGTTCTAGGTAGGATTTTAAGGTTAGGAAATAGCTAAGGGGAAAGCTCAAAAATATATTTTTTTAAATTTGATGAAAACGTTCTTCTTTCTACTTTAAATAAGCTGAAAAAGTTTCCGTATAATATTTTAAATTTTTAACTTTATCAGTGCTCATTTACTTCGTTGAAACCTCGACTTTAAGATGGTATGAAAAAATATATTGTTTGTATGGAAAAATGTCGTTAAAAATGTAGAAAACCAAAAAAGGTCTTTTTTATAATTGATTTTTCAGTTAATCCAGACAATTTTTTATTTTTTATTGCAAATAAGCATTGAAATTGATGTAGTATAATGTCAATAACTTAATGGTTTTGAAATTACCGAAAACATTGTTTAAACAGTAATCGAATACATAAAAACTTCATAAAACTTCGCTCTAATTGTTCAGGGAGTTTCATAGGTAAATGAAGACACGCTAACTGTGGATAAAGGACACTTAGACGAATAAGAAAAACCCATATTTGATATATCAAACTCGCTTCATTACTGAGTTACAGGGTGATTTATCATTTCTTTTATCCCCCGTATTTTTGAAACCACCTTATATCTCTATTTGAGATTTGGCCAGCTTCTTCTACTCCATTAAAACAATCAAGAGACATAGTGACCAAAATTAAAATCCAGGTCCGACTTCAAAAAAAATTATCGATATGATTTTGCTTTTAAACAACACCCTGTATATCAAAATTTAAAAAATTGGGTTGCATATTCGAAAAGATCGGAAAAAGTTTAATGGGAATACAAAGTTTTTGAGACTGCACGTTTAATTCTACTAGTAACATTTTAAAAGCAAATTTAAGAATTCCGAATTTTCATGGAATTCGATTATTGTTTTATTGTTTAAACAATGTTTTCAGTAATTTCAAAACCATTAATAGTTAATTTAATATAAATAACATTATATTACATGCGAATTAATCTTTTTCATCAATTTCAATTTCAATTTGCAATAAGAAATAAAAAATTGTCTAGATTATGAAAAAGTCGTTTTTTGGTTTTCTGCATTTTTAACAATATTTTTCAATACGAACAATATATTGTTTTCATACCATAAAAGTCGAGGTTTCAACGAAGAAAATGAGCACTGATAATGTTAAAAAATTTAAAATTTGTATGGGAACTTTTTAAATTGAAAATTAGGCTTTTTTTAATCTAAATTCGTTTAAAATCGAAAAATAAATATTTTGCTTTGAAAGAATTACAACTCATTTAAAACAAAAAGAAGAAGGTTTTCACAAAGTTTCATAAAAAAAATTATGATTAATACAAAAGTTTTGCATTTTTTAATTATCCTCAACTTTTACATTAAACTTTTTTCGATAGGATGCATATTTCAGCCACAAATCGTAAAAAACCAATATTCAACTCTCAAATTGTATATTTAGCTATTGGTAAACATGTGAATTCGGTCTACACTATTGCAGAAAAAAAAAATGATAAACTATTTAAGATTAAATTTAAATCTGTTAAAAATTTCTTGTATAATTTCTCATAGGCGTTTTGACGAGAAAAAGAGAAAGAAATCACAAAACAATTTAGAAACATTATGAAATATAGAGATTCATTTGAAATCAAGCCATAAAATTTGGTCATGAGATGTACTAAAGGTAATCTAACATAAGGGTACAAACAAACAATCGAAAACGTACTAGTAGATAGAGAAAGGAATCAAATGCTAATTAAAGGTAAGCTGTTTTTGGAATCAAATGCAATATACGCCGTTTCTAGAATCAAAGCTTTTACAGTGTGTCACAAAATACGTAATAAATAGTTTTCACATACTGAGAGCAGTTAGTAGGTTTATGTAACTACTATATACCAGTACCAGTTCATTCGATTGTCAAAAATCAGAAAACCAGCTTGCTGAAGGGTAATAGTTGCCCCTTACAGTAAACTATAACCGATATGAAGAATTATTGCTCTGTTTCAGGACATAAAATCAATTAAAAATTAAATAAAACTCAAAATTTAAAACCATGTACAGTTTTACTTACAGGGACATATCTTAATTATTCCGTTGTCACCACGATTCAAGATATTTGAGACTGACTGCTGGCCTTTTACTTGGGAATTTTACCTAATCATAATAAGTTGTAATAGTAAACCAGCACATCAGGGTTGTACTATACAAATTAATTTTATTTTTATTTATTAATTTATTAAGTTTTGCCAGTCGTGAGTCTGGAAAAAGTGTAAAGGAAATTTTAGTTTCGTTATGAATGTAAAAAACTCTAAATATTTACATACGAAAGTAGAAATATCCACCACAAATTTGAACTAAATAAAGAAATGCTCAAAATTTTATTAGTACAATCCTGTGGTTTTGGTAAGTAACAATTAATGCAAATCTGTATCTACCATGATAAGAACTATTCGAGGTCGTCCCAAATATCTTGAATCGTATACCGTTGTCGATTATCTCGAGTTTTCTGAAAACCAACCATATAACTTAATAGTTCCGTGAACATTTCATTTAGCAAAGCTAATTACCAACATTATTTTACTTACTGTCACCCAGAAATGCGATTTGCAATTATAAATAAATATAAATTCACCTATGTATTCATTTCTACATATTAGATAAGATTCAAGTGAGTAAGATATTAAGAAAAATTATAAATACTATTACGTTGATTGATGTAAAGTTAATTAACAATTAAACTAATTCAATATTATTTAATTGGTAAAATTCCATTTCAATAATATACAGGGTGTTTCATTGCGAAGTGTCCATATATTAAACGCAGACATAACACAATTAGACAATTCCAAAAAACCTATACTTGTTGAGTGTAACCCCCTTCCTAACCGAGATACAGAGTGTTTTATTAATTTTGGTAATTTTTCCTCGGCCTGTAATTTACGAACCACGCTGTAAATTTTTTCCATATTTCCAATAGGAACTCCCTTTAAGGTATCCAAGCGATTAGAATATTTGTAAGAAAAAAATCCAGGTGCGGATTAGGAAAAATTGACAAATTTTCCAGGTTCAAAAGGATTTTTAAAAATATCTTTACATATTTGGAAAGAGCACAAAAATCTGAATTCGTCGACGTATTTTTTGTTTTCCCGTAGATAATTTTACTACTAAAATTTAAAGTTTAACGTTTCAGTTTATCAGAATTATGGTGGCTCAAAATGTAATTAGATTAGTGAGATTTTTATTAAATGAATGACATTTTAATAAATATTATACATTTTTAGAATTTATGATCATTTTCCTCTAACTAATCAAAATGTCTAATTAAAGGATAACGCAAAAATTACGTAATTTTTATTGTTGTTTAAACAGAATGCCGCGTACAAAAACAAAACCAACAGAAACGCACATACTAGGAACTATGAAGAGAATAATTGAATTAATAATTATCTACTAAAAACTTAAGATACCCCCAAACGAAATATATCTGTATCTGTAGAGTAGGGAGGGTGAGTTAGTCCCACAGCACAGTCCCATTTGACCCATTGTACATCCTCCCGAGGAGTTGTCCTCCTAGGTCATCGTTCATCCTGTCCTTTCCAGGAAAGTGGACAAGTCACTAGAAGACATCTCCTTTATATCGGCAGGTGTAGGCCAAGACTCACCGAACACGCACTCTCTCATTGACGATAACTCCGGGCCATCGCATAGGACATGATTGGCAAAACTGCATCCCTTGATTTCATTCCATCTCTTTAGAGATTAAGCATGGGTGTAACGTTTGGCTAGTTCCCGAATTGCCGTCAAGCCGTAAGTGTCGCTGGGTCCCAAAAATCCTAGTCCAGCCGCTTCCCTGGCTAAGGAATCGGCAATGCGGTTACCTTTTCTCCTGTCGTGCCCTTTAACCCACCTCAAGATAATATTGTTATCTACCGAGGCGTTAGCTAAAGCTTGATGGCACTCTAATACTAGCCCTGATGTAACACACTGTCTATTCAAGGCTTCAAGGCTAGTAGAGCTTGTCTGCTGTCAGTACAGATTATTATGTTTTTGACTAACCAGAAATTTGTTTTCTGGTTAGTTATTTTGTGGCAATTGAGATACCAGCCAGTTCTGTTTGAACCACGCTGGTATTATTTCCCATTCTCCACTTAATTTTTAGGCTTAGTGATCTGGAGTAACCACCACATCCTGAGCCTTCTTTAGTTTTGGAGCCGTCTGTGTATATGCGTATTGCATTTGCAGCATCTAACTACGTGTCCTGTTTTATCTGTATTTTATAGGGTTCAATTGCAGTAAGCGCATCTCGCCATAGGCTTAGTCTCAATTGACCCACTCCTACTTCGGGGTTTACACCAGCCGTGCACAATCGTAACATCGCCATTAAAGTAACCTCTTTGACGTGCAGGTTCAGAGGGGTCAGACCAGTAATTAATTCCATTGCCGCGGTTGGTGTTGTTCTCATGGTTCCTGTTATGTTTAAACAAGCCATTCGCTGTATTTGATATAATTTGTGGATGGCCGTTGCTTGTAGAACCTTCCATCCCCATGCAATAGCTCCGTATGTTAACGTGGGTCTTATGATTGCAGTGTAGATCCAGGTTAGCACTCGGGGTGAAAGACCCCATGTACTTCCCACTGTTCTCCGACATTGCTCATAAGCCACATATGCTCTTTTTGCTCTGCTTTGTAGGTGAAAGTTCCATGTTAGTTTCCTGTCGTGGGTAATACCAGGGTATTTCACCTCTTCAGTGAAGTTTAACTTGCTTTTGAAGATTTCAGGGAGTTTTAAGCCCGATATTCTTTTTTTCCTGGTGAAAACGAAATAATCAAGGGGATTAAAATCAGGTAATCTTTTTTTTTTTTATGAGAAACCTCATGGCAACCCCAGCGCCTGGATATCTTCCACTGCTACTGGGAGTGTGGGATTCAGGGTCTCTAGCCCTTGCTAAAGTAGTGCAAACCCTGCCTACTGCACCAAACCTCACCTCTTACGCCTGGAGCACTGGGAACACCTTTCGGCTTGTTTCAAGTGTACCAGCGTTTTCCTATTATTCGTTTTCGCGATATTTCTAGTAAACCTTCTCTCGTCTTCTTCTTTCTTGCTCATCATTTTAATAATAGAGTCGTACCCTATTTTCTAGTTGGTTTCCGGTCATCTACTTAATTATATTGTGCGCTCTGTTGCGTTATCCGATCGTTCTGCTGCGACTCTCCTGGCTTCTGCGAATTCCTCACAAGCGAAGAACGTAGGTTCCACGCTGTCAACGTTTCCGCAGTACATGCATAATTCGTCTTCGATATTTTTTATTCTGTGTTTTTAAGCTCCCGTGCCCTATTAAGAATTGTCATGTAGTAGTTCGTCTCTCTGAATCTGCATTTACACCATTGCTCTATATCCGGTATCAAGCGTTTCGTCTATTCCCCACGTTTATCGTTTGGTTCCATCTTGCTTGCCACTTCTCCTTGGTTATTTCTTCCTCACCCTTTTTCAATTCCTTTGGTGTCGTTTCTTCCTGCTCCTTTCCTTTCTATGGGTGGGATTCCCGAAATAACCTGTACGGTCTCCAAGGCAGTATTCTGCTAAGCGAACTGGCTTGTCTGCTAGCTTTCTCGCAGGACTTTCGTACATGTTTGTTGAAGATCAATTTGTCGTCCAACCATACCCCGAGATACTTTACATACATACTTGGCGTTGTCTCCATGCCTTCTATATTAAACTTAACTCCCTCTCTATTTCATGGGCCTTTAAGGATGATCGCCTCAATCTTTTCTGGAGCCACTTGAAATCAGGTGATCTGGAAGACCAGTTATCTCTACCTATCCACAAATTACCAAAGTTATTATTTAAAAAATTCTGACAATTCGCCTGCAATGTGGCCATACATACCAGCGATTTCAACGTTTTCCGGACCTGGATTTTTTTCTTCCAAATATTCTAATCGCTTGGATACCTTTTTTTTGTTGTAGAGGAAATCCCTTCGAATTCCAGGCTCATGGTTCTGCCCTAGTCTGGTAAACCTCTCCCTCTCTGATCCCGGAATCGGCGGGGTGCATAATATCAGAGTCAGCGGCGTTTCTTAAGTCTCCTACATTCGTGCTGCTTCTGTTTCCTCTAGTTCTTTAGTCCTTGTGACCGTTTTCAGAAAAGAGTGCATCTGTCTCCACTTGTTCTCATTTGAAATCATGTTTTCCACCAGGTTGTTTGTATTCAGGTTTAGGCCAAGGCTCCCGTACGGTTGTGTCCTTTGGTTTTGCCGTCTTTTGCAATGGAAAATGGTGTGTTCTACTGTATCTACTGCTCCATAGTATACACAGAGATCATTGTCTGTTTTCCCTATTCTCTTTATGTAGGTTCTAAAGGATTCGTGCCCTGTCATAGTTTGTGTTAAAAAATATTCCGTTGTCCTGTGTCCACATTCGATCCAATCATGTATCCAAGGTATCAGGGTTTTTGTCCAACAAGCAGTCCCCTCTGTATTATCCCAAAGTTGTTGCCATTTATTTATCGTAGTCCTTCTCTCATCCCTTTTGGCTTCCGCTGTGCTTCCGTGTCCCCTTTCATATAGTCTCCACCTCTCTTCTACCAGTAGTTCGATGGGAAGAATTCCTGAGATGACTTGTACAGCCATGGACGATACTGTGCGGTATGCACTTGTCACCCGTAAAAGCATTTTACGCTCTACCTTTGTCAGTAGGTTTTTATGCCGTTTTATATTTGTGTATTCATGCCAGATTGGTGCAGCATATAGTAGTATAGACTGGACCACATTCTACAACATCTTTCTCTTTTTGAATCCGGGACCTCGCACGTTATAGGTTATTCTGCTTAAGACGGCAACTTTCTGTTCTGCTTTTTGAACCGCGGTTTTTATGTGCCTTCTTTTATGGTAACTCCCAGATATACAATACTTGTTTTACAATGTATTCCCACTCCTTCACATTCGAAATTAATTCCTTCTTTTTTCCACTGACCATTCAGGATAACTGCCTCTGATTTCTGTGGTGCAAGTTCTAGCTCGTTTTTTCTCATCCATGCGTTAATTTGGCGCAACGTTTCTTTCCCTTTCCAGTTACGCTTGGATACCTTAAAGATAGTTCCTACGTGAAATATGAAAAAAAGATACCGTAAGTCCCTGGGGTAACATCCAACAAATATAGGTTTTTTGGATTTATCTAATTGTGTTATGTCTGCGTTTAATGTCTGGACACTCGGCAATGAAACACCCTGTATATTCAGATATTTCTAAGTTATATAATTTTCCTAATTAAAGTTGTTTACTAGTAGTTTACTAATATAAATGTTGTCCACATTAAAGAAATGAATATATTTATACAGGTATTACATAAAGATTATTTAAAGTTGCTAATGTTATTGTTAAAATAATAGACCTTACCGACTATTCATAAGAGACCGGTAACCGGCAGGATAATGTTGACAATAGTGAAACAAGACTCCAAAACAGGAACGTACTCTACTGAAGGATTTATCGTTTGCACTTAGATGCTATTGAAAACCAGTTTTAGTTTTATGTGACCTGATTTACGTTACATATAAAAAAAATTTACAAAAAAAATCTTTATTTAGATATATATTCGTTTTCTAATTCAGAGTATCGAGAAATAAATTAGAAAGCTTTTCCACTTTGTAGTAGTTCAAAATAGTTAATTCTGTCATTCCAGAAACTGACAAGGCGCAAATATTTTAATTATGATTTGTTATGTCAAAAAGGGACTAAAACCAGAAGAATGTTTTAACACTTTAAATTTGGTGGCTCAGGTACTTCAAGAGCTACAGTCTTTGGTTTGCAAAGGTTAAAAATGATACATATTAATTGATGAATTATCACAGACATATCGACAGAGCAAGAAATCGTAATAGTCCAATAAACGAAGTTGACAGGTATTCATGGGTACATTCACCCCCAAAAATCTCAGATGTCTGAAATTTGTGGAAGGGCGGAAAAATGGCTCATTGGTCTCAAAAATTAGTTTTTTTTCGCCTATTTTCGCCGATATTTGCGAAAATATCACACTTAGAGAATTTCTGTTTGGACGAAAATCAAGATAAGTTCATTATCTACAAAAATGATTCTCATCATTTTTGTCAAAAATATGATACTTTTCGACATAACCGGCTCCAAAACGCACCCCCATTTTTAGCTCCTGCCCTGCATTTAGAGGGCACGCTCTAAAGGAATGACACTCCCAAGCGGATTACAAATTTTTCAATAAATCACGTAAAAATTAATATTTATTCATGATTTGAAGTTCAAATGAAAGAAGGAACCCGTAGCTATAATATCATGTTACTTTTTCCTTTTATCTATTTCTCTGAATTATTGAAAAACCTGCCCAAAGTTTGTTTTTGCTCGATATTTTGACCCTCCTATAAATGTATTCATATTTTTTTAATCAAGACTAATTTCACCGAATCCTTTTGGATAACGGGGCTTTGCAAGATATTAAATACAGGGTGAGTCACGAGGAACTTTACATACTTCTACTATAAGCAGAGGCACCTTAGGGGATTACCAAATGACTATTAAAAAATGTCTTCTATTTTTCTTTACTATGGTCTATTTTTATGAATGAGAGAGTAATAAAACAGCATTTCTAATGCAAAACTTAGTACGGTCATTTTAAATATTTTTACGGAATAATCTAAATATTTCCTAAAATTGTCATAAATGTACCTGAGCTAATACAAGTTTTGGGTGTTTTATTGGTCTTTTATAACCATAAGCTGTACAGAACAATAGAAAAAGGTTTGGACAGGCCAAAAGCCCTGTGTATTAAAGATAACATAGCCGTATTTTAAGATTATTTTCAATAAGTACCTATTTGCCAATTTTGTTTTATTTTAATTCCAAAAATTTCTTACAGTAATCGAATTATAAGTAGATAAATCCCTTACCAACAAATTTCACCGAAAATGCGATTGTAGGTTTTCCATTTAGTAAGGAGGTCCAGTTGTGTATTCTTGACAGCTTACTAAATGTCGTTTAGTTGCAACATGCAAGGTGCAGTGTGCAGTCTATTGTGAATTCTAGTGTGATCATGGAAAATTTGGAAGTACCGCGTAAACGACAAAAATCGGTCCTTTAACAGTTAATGAAAAAACATTAATATTTAATTGTTTTAAATCATTTACAGACAAACATTTATGTAAAAGTGTTGATGACACAGTGGAATTAGTTAGTAGTACGCTTGGTGTTGGGAAATCTACGATTTACAGAGTTGTTAAAGAAGAGAAATGTGGCGAGTTTCAAACAGCACGTAAAGCTCCAGGAAAACCAAAATTTCAAATAGAAAATCATTTGAAAGAAAGACTTCGAAGGAAAGTGCATGCGTTCTTCTTTAGAAAAGAATTTCCGACAGTAGACAAAGTTCTTGCCACGGTTCGAGATGATAAGGATTACCCTGAAATGAGTGGAAGCACACTATGGAAACTTTTAAAAGAAATAGGTTTTCTATGGAAAAAGCATTCCAGAAAGTCTATTTTAATAGAAAGAAGCGATATTGTAGTATGGAGAAGAAATTACCTAAGGACTATAAAATAAATGAGAAACCAAAGAAGAAATATATTTTATTTAGATGAAACATGGATCAACGAGGGACATACACCAAATAAATTTTGGCAAGATGAAACTGTTACAAGTCGAAGACAGGCTTTTTTAAATAATTTATCTACTGGTTTAAATCCACCATCAGGAAAGGGGCGCAGACTGATAATAGTACACATCGGTAGTTCAAACGGTTTTGTTAAAGGTGGTTTATTGACTTTTGAATCTACTCGTACCGGTGACTACCATGAGGACATGAATGCTGATGTCTTTAAAGAGTGGTTCGAACAAATGATAGATCTTCTTCCTCAGAACTGTATAATAGTAATGGATAATGCAAGTTATCACTCGAGACTTACAGAAAAAATGCCCACAACCAAGTGGTTAAAAAAAGATTTACAGAATTGGCTAAATTCAAAGAATATTAAGTTCCATCCCGGTTCTTCATAAAGAGAAATTAAAAAAATATGAAATTGAGGAAATTGCAAAAAATCGTGGGATGACGGTGGTTAGATCACCACCATATCATTGCGAAGTAAACCCGATTGAACTGATATGGGCACAGATAAAGAGAGAAGTTTCAAGAAAAAATAATTCTTTTAAAATGAGTGATGTTAAACAGTTGTTTTTGGAGGCTGTAAATAATGTGAAGCCTGAAAACTGGGAAAAGGCAGTAAATCATACCATTAAAGAAGAAGAGAAAATGTGGAAGTTGGACAATATTACTGATCAAATGATCGAGCCACTCATTGTAAATATTGGTTACGACAGTTCATCTTCTGATTTCGATTCTGATTTGGATTTGTAGGTAAGAAGTAGTTTTTATATTAAAATTATTATTTATGAACGTAACGTTGTTTAAAAGTCAAAGTTTAAACCCTTATACCTACATAACCCGTTTGACACAATGTTCTTAATATACCTTGTGGAAAAATAAAATATTTTAGAAAAAATTGCACTTTTTTACCTTCAGCTGCTTAGAAGTTAATTAGGTGAAAATATAAGTGTACACCCGATATATTTATTATATTTATACAAAGGTTATTTCATACGGAAATACTCGAGGTATAACTTCACAAAATATTTTAACTGTCTACTAAAAGAAGTGGTACGCCTATGGATTACGAACGCTTTATTATTTTAATACTCTCTCATACATAAAAATAGAATAATGTACAGAGCGATTTATGGATTTGGACCAAAATAATGTTTGGTCATATCTTTTCAATGATTAAGTCGATTAGTCTCATTTTTTGGTAAAAGTGTGTATTGGTGTCTAGCAACTAACTGACATATTCAGAACTAAAAATTTTCAGGCCGGCTTCGCGAAAATTTGTTGAATTGCTATACTTGCAATAATTCACCCTGTACATGATTTCTCTAAAATGTGATATGATTTCTCCAGAGGACATAAATAGACAGTTAAACCTGGATATATGAAATTTTTTTGTTACACTTGCCTTACTTTTTTAATTAAAGATTCATTTTAAAGTCAAATTGAAAATTGGCGATAATGAAATATCTTACTGTATAATAATGTTTAGTAATTAATTATAAAGAAACCTTTAAAATAAACAATAACGACACACACTGTATTCCAGTATAGTAAATACCAGACTTTGAATCAATTTACAGGGCCGGATTTAAAAACTGGCATATCTGGTTCATGTCAAAAAATGCACCCTGTAGATTGAAACTGTTTGGATTAAGTTACCTAGTTTTGTCATTTGTTTCAGCAAAAATCATGTGTAATTATTTTAATCGAAATGAAATTAACAACCCCAATAAATTAAGATATAAAATAAATAACAATAACCAAAAACAAAACAGTTTTAACAATGCGGAACAAAGTAAAAAACAATATAATAAACATTGCGATTTTAAAAGATGTTCAAAATAAAATCAATTTGTCTCAATACACTTTTCTTGGCGAATGTTTAAATGTGTAAATGAACTTTCTTAACAACAGCTCATTGATAGAATTATTCGCTGTTGCAATATTCAGAAATAACCCATTGACAATAAGAAAGTCCATTACACATTTAAACATTCGCCAAGAAAAGTGTATTGAGGCAAATTGATTTTATTTTGAACATCTTTTAAAATCGTAATGTTTATTAAATTATTTTTTACTTTGTTCCGCATTGTTAAAACTGTTTTGTTTTTGGTTATTGTTATTTATTTTATTTCTTAATTAAATTTATGAATAAACATTTCTTGGGGTTGTTAATTTCATTCCGATTAAAATAATTACAGATGATTTTCGCTGAAACAAATGACAAAACATTTACAATCTAATTTCAGTCCATTGCGGGTGGAAAAAGTTACATACAGGGTGAATTTTTGACATGAACCAGATATGCCGGATTTTTAAATCCGGCCCTGTAAATTGATTCAAAGTCTGTTATTTACTATACTGGAATACAGTGTGTGTCGTTATTGGTTATTTTAAAGATTTTTTTATAATTACTAAACATTATTATACAGTAAGATATTTCATTTTCGCCAATTTTCAATTTGACTTTAAAATGAATCTTTAATTAAAAATGTAAGGCAAGTGTAATAAAAATTTCACATATCCAGGTTTAACTGTCCTCTGGAGAAATCATATCACATTTTAGAGAAATCATGTACAGGGTGAATTATTGCAAGTATAGCAATTCAACAAATTTTCGCGAAGCCGGCCCTGGAATTTTTTAGTTCTGAATATGTCAGTTAGTTGCTAGACACCAATACACACTTTTACCAAAAAATGAGACTAATCGACTTAATCATTGAAAAGATATGACCAAACATTATTTTGGTCTAAATCCATAAATCGCTCTGTACATTATTAAAGAAACACAGGAGACATTTTTAATGGTCATTTGGTAATCCCCTAAGGTGCCTCTGCTTATGGTAGAAGTATGTAAAGTTTCTCGTGACTCACCCTGTATATTCAGAAAGATTCAATAAATTATTTTTGTGTATTTTCATAAACATGTTTTTTAGGGCGTTTTTTTTTGGATTTTCGGAGTTTTCGAGTCTATCGGGAATTAATAGATAATCAAGGACCATATCGGTTGTCAACGCACATCATTAGAAAGCTTAGCTTGTCCCCTTGTCGATGGCATTTTTATTTTTTTTTTGGTTTTCCGGATAATTGAGAAAATTCTTACCCCTATGAAAAATCCACATTTTTTTTTGAGGATTATTTTCAATTCATTTCGGAAGCTCATAGTGGTTTGTATTTCAATTTCTCTTTTTTTCTTCACTGGATTAAAAAAAAGTTTTTAATTGACGTTTCGGCTTTCTCTGTCGAAAGCCGTTATCAATAATAGTAAATTTATTTATTCTCTCAAAATTGCGAATTTTTGAAACGCCGTTTTTGCAAAAAATATTAATGTAGCGAAAAAATCATAGGGACAACTTTTGTAATGTAGGTAATGAACTGCTCTTTATTTTTTGTCTAAACAAAAATGCTCTAAGGGTCATATTTCTGCAGATATTATCAAAAACGGATTTTCGGGAACTCTAGAGTCATTTTCCCACACTTCCACAAATTCCACGTAGCTGAGATTTTCGAAGGTAAATGTACCTATGAATACCTGCAAATTAAAAAAAAATTGACGGACAGACTTGATGCCCAAGTTTGGGGTTTTTGTGGCATTAATTTACTGGACTATAAGTGAATATAATTCACCTTCAAAAGCAATGTTCCCATTGAAGGCCCCTTTTACAGTCAAAGACATATAATAAAGCCATGGTGCAATAATTTAGATATATGGTGGAGAAATTGAACAAATTAAGCAAAAAATGTTTTGAATGTAGCGAATCATGGATATGCAATAATCCAAAATTAGACTCCACTCCTAAAAGTGAGAAAAGTGTTCATATGCATTCGCTATTTTTCTACTGTCAGTTAGAAATAAAAATAATTCATTTTTTGAACGTACAAACATAAATAAATAATATCTGCAATATTAATTTATTTTTATAGAGATAAAGATTTAGCTTTATTTGATGGGTTTTCAAAATATTTACATTTACATTTTCTGAGAGTAAAACTATATTTTTTGTATTTCATCACAGTTTATAAACTTCATATATAATTTCTTATAAAATTTTGTCGCTTTTTTGGTTGTTTTTATATATTTTCAGGCGGTGAAACTCATTCGTATTTTTCCATACGACCAATATATTTTCTTCATAGTAGTTGATACTTAATTAGCAAATTATGGTAATGGAAAATGAGGCAATTTTTTTACAATAATCATTAGTAGATAAATTTGAATGTTGGCGATACAAAAAATTGTAAACACTGCAAATTTTCTGGTAGTAATTGAGAATATTTGATAAATATATATGTTCCGTCAAAGTCATAGCTTTTGATTTAATTTTTACTTTCCAAATTCGTGTTCAAAATTTAAGTACCAAAATAGTATGCCCAAAAACAAATGCACACAAATACTTAATACGGTGTTGTTTGGATAATAAAAAGAGTTTATTGATGTTTTGTTAATACGGATCTGCATTTCGCTTCTCGCTAGTACATTAATCGTTTGATTTAAATTAAAGAATATAACATTATAGTTCACTAGATCATCCATGTCGAAGAGCCTACATACTAACATACCGTAGATAATTTACCGGAAAGGTGAAACTTTGTAATAAGTTCTAATAAGTATATCTATTTCTTTTTCAAACATAGAAACCAAATATTAATATGGATTTTCACTACAAAATTCTGTTATTGATACTAGACTATGACATTGCATGTATTGGCACATATGTAATTTATTTTTTTGATTATGCAAGTTTGTTACTTATTTTTTTCGTACAGAAGAATGAACATTCTTTGGTTTTGTTTAAGTGCAAATCAAAACGATATGCAGGGTGTTTTATTGGGAAATTCGTAGAGTAGATATACAATGAATATACCATATTTGGTGGGATTTTCAATCTTTAATATAACCGAGATACCGGGTGTTGTATCCATTTTACTCATTTCTTTTGTTCATCATAACTTACGAACGACACTGTATGGGAATATTTTTTAATATTCGACGTTTTCCGTGTCGATTGCAGTAACGAATATTATGAAAATTGTGTCCCTACAGCTTAATAAAAAATTGACAAATCTGTATTACCTCAAAACAACATACGGGTGGCCAAATAAGAATGCGAGGTACTGTATCTGGGAAAATATCCATCGTACAGGCTTGCGGAAAAAAAGTTATTACTAAAACGGCCAAGAGAAAAACCTGGAAAATATTTTCAAGTTTCTGAAATGGCCGCTAGGGGGCGTAATTGCAATCTTGAATCTAAGAAAGTGATGTTGCTGTGAATTCCGCTATATTAACCTAACAAAAAATACCTGATCTTTAAAGTAGAGGATAATCTGAACCTTTTTTGTTTGACATTTTTTAATGTATCTCTAAAAATAAAGTGGTGGGGGGTATTCAAAGGTTTCAGTAAAAAACACCCTGTATATTCGAAACGGCTGAGCCGATTTTAACAAACTTGGGCTAGTTGAAAAGAGCTATTCTTGGGCTACAAATGCTATAATATTTGAAGTTTTGTTAGTTTCACATGTCGCCGTTAGAGGACTTTTTTCGACATTTCGATAGAAATGGTTAATTTTCTCAAAAAAATGAAATACATTGGTACGATTTCTTTTTCATGAAAAAGTAGCTAAATGATTCCTAAACAAGCTCGCGAAAACCGCATCTCGATATCTTGTTCCTAACCTACAATTTAGGCCAAAGAAAATTTTATACGGAAATCCCTTAAATTTTTATTTTTTAAACTAATTAATTCCTTTTATTATAAGTTGTTGCCCTAAAAAGGACCGATTCAAAAAAGAAAGGTTTTTAATGCCCCCGTAAATGCTCTAAATGCTCTAAATGCTGACCATCACGCTCTGTGCATTGCTGAAGCCTCTCATGGGTAGACAAAATTACAGCTTCAATTTCGGCACTCGGTATGTTACGTAATGCATTACGTATCCAGTTTTTCATATCTCTCTGGTCGTATGTTGAGTCTGAAAATCAAGACAAGTTAAGTCTGGTGATCGCGCAGGCCTTGGAAACAGACTTCCTCTTCCAATATGCTCTCGCACAATAATAGCATAATATGCTGGGCAACCATCCAGCTGCAATAATAAGTTTTGACGTGTTTCCAGTGGCACATCTTTCAACAACAACGATAATTTATTGGCCAAAAAGTCAAGAAAGATATTCGAAAAAATATGGCACAACAATTCTGCTCCCAGACCACACATTTAAACTCCAACGTCTTTGGTGCTGAACTTCACGCAACCAATGCGGATTTTCTGCAGACCAATAATGCATATTGTGCAGATTTTAAAGGTGGCATCATCGTTACAAAGCATTTGAAATAAAAATTCTCTATTATTGTGCGAGAACATATTAATGCAACAGCGGTGGGTTGGAAGAGGAAGTCTGTTTCCATGGCATGCGCGATCACCAGACTTAACTTGTCTTGATTTTCAGACAACCTATGACCAGAAAGATATGAAAACCCGAATTCGTATGCATTGCGTAACATACCGAGAGCCGAAATTGAAGCTGCAGTGTTGTCTACCCGTTAGAGGCTTCAGCAATGCGTAGAGCGTGATGGAGCATTTAGAGCATTTACGGAGGCATTAAAAACCTTTCTTTTTTAAATCGGTCCTTTTTAGGGCCACAACTTACATAATAAAAGGAATTAATTAGTTTAAAAAATAAAAATTTAAGGGATTTCCGTATAAAATTTTCTTTGGCCTAAATTTTAGGTTAGGAACAAGATATCGAGATGCGGTTTTCGCGATCTTTTTTAGCATCATTTAGCTACTTTTTCATAAAAAAGAAATCATATTTCATTTTTTTGAGAAAGTTAACCATTTCTGTCGAAATGTCTAAAAAAAGGCCCTCTAGCGGCGACATCTGAAACTAACAAAACTTCAAATATTATAACATTTGTAGCCCAAGAATAGCTCTTTTCAACTAGCCCAAGTTTGTTAAAATCGGCTCAGTCGTTTCGAATATACAGGGTGGTTTTTACTGAAACCTTTGAATACCCCCCACCACTTTAGTTTTAGAGATACAGTAAAAATTATGAAACAAAAAAGGTTCAGATTATCCTCTACTTTAAAGATCAAGTATTTTTTTGTTAGGTTAATATAGCGGAATTCACAGAAACATCACTTTCTTAGATTCAAGATTGCAATTACGCCCCCTAGCGGCCATTTCAGAAACTTGAAAATATTTTCCAGGTTTTTTCTTGGCCGTTTTAGTAATAACTTTTTTTTTCCGCAAGCCTGTACGATGGATAGTTTCCCAGATACAGTACCTCGCATTCTTATTTGGCCACCCTGTACTAGTAAAAATTTTAAGTATATCAAAATATTTTGGTAGGTAATTTCAGTTTATAATAGTATAATTTACAAGAAGCACGAAATGATACGCATTTCGTACGTGTAAGGTATTAGAGTGCTACAATACTTTACGAGTACACTATACTACATACAAAGAGTTTATACTTTTATTTGACGACTATTAACATTTAATTACTATTGTTGAAAGTAAACGAGTTAATCAATAAAATACTTGGCGAAACTTTAGTTTCGTTGAAAGTCATCTCGGTAATATTAACAAAATTGTTTTCACTCTTCGAAGTAGATGGTTGTAAATTTGTGTTATTGACAGCAGTGTTAATTTTATTTGCTATTTATATTTTATTTTCTCTATGTATGATTTGGCAATGGTAATGGACTTCCACCCACCATGCATCTACATAATTCTACAAGAATGGTTGTATACATTTATACCTACAGGCTATTTGGGCCATTTCCCTTGTATCTTCACTAGTACTATCGATATTTTTACTTTAATTCATGCAAACTTATTGAAATTATTGCGCTTGAGAAATGTCAGTTGCTGCCAGTGAAGTTTTATCAAACTGTCAAAGCCTCCTAGACGATGTTAATTTCATACACATAATTCGATGGAATAATGACTGAATCCCAATGTAATTGTCTAAGAAATTTTTAGGAAATGAATCATTTCTTACGGGTTCGGCAGTAGGAAATGAACACTTAATGGCGCATATGAAACTTGTATTTTTCTTTATAATCGTAGAAAAAATGAATTTTTCTTGTCAAGTTGAGAAATAATTAAAATTGAAAGATCTGTTTGAGACTAAAAGAAAACCATTTTAATTTTTCAGATACCTTTAGCTAAAAATATCAACCATTTGATCGTTCCGAATGCTGGCCTAGGTTTTGCCATTGGTATGGTCGACAGTTCCATGATGCCAGAACTGGGTTACTTGGTGGATATTCGACACTCTGCAGTTTACGGAAGTGTTTACGCAATTGGCGACGTTGCTTTCTGTTTGGGCTTCGCTATCGGTAAGTGTAGAATACTTTCAGAAAATACATTTTTAATGAAATCTTTTTTGGTGAGACCTTTTATTCGCTGAAAAAAAAATTAATAATACTATGTAGAGACAGAACACGATAAGAATATCACACCGCGTCATAGCTGTATGAGGTCACAGTTCTTGGTCTTCACCTACTCGAGCCCAGTGGCCTGTTGTGTGGCACACCAAAATAAAACTGCTTATATTGTAAATATTCAATATTTTGTATTTACACAGAATTTTAGTTTTTACTTGTGTTTCCACGAACAATAGCCTGATGTTACCATTGTACTGGTACTAAAAATTCTAGAAAATCATATATTAAAATTGACTTACCTTGTTGAAAACCTTTTCTTTTGCATTGTTTCTTTTAATGATAGTATAAAATAATAATTATATTTACTAATACATAGACGAATACGTTGAAATAATACTCACAAGTGAATTCAACAATACAAAACAGAATAAAACGTGCGGTTGTTAAGGAAGCTACGCCGTTGCTAAGAGGAGGTGTAACTGGGCCTATGACGCGATGTGATATTTTCATCGTTTTCGGGTTCTACTAGCTGTTTCATAAACACTGCAAAGTGTTTTTGTAGTACGTACAATGCTTTTATCGTATGACGCCAAACTTATGTGGAAATGTGCCTGTGCCCTGAATGAACTAGCAAACCGCAAGAAAGTGGCCCTGGCATGGGTTTCAGGTTACAAAGGTCACCAAGGGAATGAAAAAGCCGACGAACTGACCAAACAAGACTCGTCAATGGCATTCTATGGTCTGGAACCTTTCTTCTGCATAGCAAAAGCAACCGTTAAGAAAGTAATCAGCAAATGGGTGGATGGAAAAACAGGCCCCAAACCTGGTGGGAACAATCCCCAGGACAGTGACGGACAGTAACGTTGAACCAGAAATAACATCTGGGGATTAATGAGAATTGCTTTTGTTTGACCAAAAATTATCTTTATACAGGGGTTCTGTGTAGATTTTTTTTTCATTGTCCATAGAATAAGAAATCCAGGAAACCGAGGACGGCAAATTATAGACCACCAAGTCCAATCTGTCGTTGAGGAAATTCTTTTTTAAGTATTGTCACACAAGCAAATGGAAATGTGAGGAAGCTCCGTGAAGCTTGAACCATATGTCGTTTTGGTTTTTAATGAAACTGTTTATAATAATAGGAAGCATGAACAAAAAGTGGATTAGTACAATTTAAAACTTAATACTAACGAACACCCAAGCTACAAAGAAACAGTATAAAGCTGGCATTGTTTCATCAGTAAGATTTTTGGATTGTTGGAACAAGATTCTGGCCATCATCAAGTATGATAACCAAATGGCTTGCCTACAAGATGATGAAAGTGCCATATACTAACACATACTATACTATACTAACATATACAAACTAAATTTCTTGGTACACTAATTGATTCTAACTTAAATTATGATATATTCACTTAAAAATGATATCCCAACAGAATCACTACTGTCAATTTACTATGCTCATGTATACTTAATCTTAAATCAAAACATAATCATTTGGGACCAAGCAACCGACAGCTCCCGTGTATTCATATCACAAAAAAGAATAATTCGATTAATTTTTAATTAAGGCTATACAGACAGTTGCCGAGAAATTTTTAAAGGTAAAAATATTCTGACCCTTCCTTCCCTGTATCTATACAAGTTGTTATCTTTCACTTTCAATAAAATGAATGATCTAACAAAGCACAGCGATGTGCATGGATATAGCACTAGAAATGCTGAAAAGATATATCTGACGCAGCATAACCATGCAAACTTTAAGAAATCACCCTGTTATGCTGGCTCTTTATTTTATAACAAGTTACCGCAAAAAATATTTCAAAGAGATCTTAAAAAGATGTTGGTAAATAATGCTTTCTCTAGATGAGTATCACGCTTGTTATGATAAATACGGATATATGAGATTTTTAATTTTTGTTCTGATTTGTAATTTGTCTTACTGAATTGTCTATTTCTTATTTCTTTTACTTTGATTTTTAATTTTGATTTGTATTTTTCTTAATTACTGCTTTTGCTTTGAGTCATCGTATACTGTGTTGCTAACTTTTGTCTATTTTGTATATTTTGATATTTTATATTTTTTATATTTTTACTTTGTATATGACAACAAAAGGTCAATAAAGATGATTATGATTATGATTATTACTAGGCACTCGGCCTATGTTATTGACACTGCAACGCTGTTCTGCTTCTGGTCTGTCCAAGTAACTGTAGGATCGACACAAAATTGTGACAAAGCGTTAATTTTTGTCTACCCTTTCATCAGTTGGTTGTGCTTTTCTTAAAATTGTACCATAATCCAGTGGTATTGAGGTGAGGTTACAATTATTTAGATTATATTTATCTAAAATTTTATAAATATATTGTTATTGAGATAGTGTTACATAATCATCAAACCAGGATATTTGAATAGACTGTAGATACTTAGGTTTTCCGAGAAAAGTGACTTCAAAATTTTTATCAAGATGATGTTTAAGTATGTTGACATCCTCTAGAGTAGCTCCAAGAACTAGTAGATCATCTACAATTTATCTTTTATCACTAGATGTAAATCTAGAAGGGCCAGCTCAAAGAGATTTGTTCAAGAACTGAAATCAACTTATGGTTCCATTGTCTTGGAGATTGTTTTAACCCATAAATACTTCTTTTAAGACAACATACTCTCCCTGGTTCTGCATTTAATCCTTCTGGAATTTTCATATAAATTTTGATGTCTAAGTCACCGTCTAAAAATGCCATCTTAATATCCATAATCCATAATAAACATTAACTTTAGTTCTTGTATTGTACGATTGGGCTATTTAAACAATCGACCTGTACCAAATAAGAAAGAAATCTACAGGGTTTTTCCAAAGTTATGACAATAAGTATTGCATTAATTGAATATTAACTTTAAACGTTTAGTAATATGTATAAAAATATGTCACAATATCTCAGTTTTTTCCATTTGTTTCGAATGTCTGATCCAATTTAAAAAATCTGATGTACAGCGTGTTGCTTTGGGGATTTTCAAATTTTACAAATTTTTCTTAATCCGTATCTGGATTTTGACTGTAGTGTGTAGTCCTTACATTATACGATTGGGCTACTAAAAAATGATACTTGTACCAAATATGAAAGAAATCTACCAGGTATTTCGAAAGTTACTGCTTGTGAAAATGAAAATAATGCATTTGATGTAATTTGACGTTAAATCTCCAGTAGTAGAATGGGATGTGCACTTAAAAAATTTTTTCACATTAACTCATTTTTTCCGTTCTTTTCAAATATCCATCCCAATTTTAAAAAATCTGATATACAGAGTATTGTTTTGGGGATTTACAAATTTTACAAATTCTTCTTAATCCGGATCTGGATTTTAACTGTGGTTCTTACACTATAGGATTCGGCTATTAACACACTATACCTGTATCAAGTATGAGAAAAATCTACAGGGTGGTTCTAAAGTTACGGCTTATCAAAATATTGGCCGAAATAGATGAAACACCCCGTATCTCGGTTATTAAGAGCGTTAGACCCAGTAACCAAGGTTATATGGAATCAGCTAAGTACCCTCTATATACAGTTAACGTATGTCGGTTTAACTATGAAACACCCTGTATATCAAGTATTTTATTAAGAGCACGAGAAAAAACTCTGCTTCAGGCTTTCTCAAATTGGATTTTTTTACAATAAATTTATTAATCAAGTACAAAAAGTTATTATTGCCTTATCTTTTGTCTTCAGACAAAAACGGGAGGATATTCAAATTTTCCAATTTAACCACAATATTTTCAGATTCTCATAATAGCGAATTTTTGAAACGCTGTTTTTGCAAAAAATATTAGTGTAGCGAAAAAAATCACAGAGACAACTTTTTTAGGTAATGAACTGCTCTTTATTTTTTGTCTAAACAAAAATGCTCTAAGGGTCATATTTCGGCAGATATCGTCAAAAAACGGGTTTTCGGGAACTCTAGAGCCATTTTCCCAACCTTCCACAAATTCCACGTAGCTGAGATTTTCGGAGGTAAATGTACCTATGAATACCTAAAAATTGAAAAAAAAATTGACGGACAGACTTGGTGCCCAGGTTTGGGGTTTTTCTGGTGTTAATTTACGCATAGGCTCCATACTGCAGACCCATTTTAAAAGCAACAAATCTCAGGAATTTATTTTGAATACGCTCGATGTTGTTTATATAAATTTGATAAAATTGAGTCCAAACACTCCAAACTGGAGAAGCATACTGTAAATTTGGTTGTACGAGAGATAAGTACACAGATTTCAGTGTGTTGATGAAAAAACTATTGGCATTTCTCAGGAGAACACCTAGCATTTGGGAAGCTTTGCTGATAACTGCATTTATATGATCAGTGAAGGATAATTTAATATCAAGTAGCACCCCGAATCACGAACTGAATTCAGTCTGGATAATTCATTTCCCATGTGTTAATTGTAATTGATAGGGTTTTTAGATCTAGTAAAGCTGATACAGTGGCACTAAATTAAGTGACATTCCGTTTTTTATAGTAAAGTGAGATCATTTTGAAGCTTCTCGCAGATATTAAATTTAAAATTTTTTGGTTTGTTATTTTAATTTAAAAATTTAAAACCGTTTTTTGGTTTAACTCATTAAAGGACTCCAGAACAAACGCTTACCTCAAAAAATTGTGAAGAATCCGCTTTGTCTCAGTCACAGAATCTCCAATACGGTTTTTTTATATTTTATTTAACCATTAAATTAAAATATATTTTTTTCATTTCTAATTTTTAATCGAAGCTTCCTTAGCTATAACCATTTTTAGCAAATTTTGTATACAGTCTCCCCTACTGTTACAATTTTATAAGTCACAGAATCATTAACCGTTTGCAAGTAGGTATATCAATGGAATCTAGTTTGGAGAACTACTTTGAAATTCAGTATGCTTTCGCTGTATTTTTTGGCTTATTTTATCACTGATTTACAGTTTTTGTTTCCTGATCTGCGTGGACTCGTTTACGTACAGGTTTGTGGCCGACGTAATTGAAATTGTAATAATGATTATGCAATATGTCTAGGAAATTACTTTGAATTGATTTTCAGTATGTAAACAGAACACATTACTGACCAGTTTCTATGTAGCCAAATGTAAATTATACTATATTAGGAAAAAGTGAAGTGATAAACATGAAATTGTTAGAAATGGAATATGGAGTTTCATTTCTGTTATAAAGTATATAACAAACTTTATTGGTGTCTATCAATTTCTTTACTAATTTTTTTTGTATTAATGTAATAATGTCCTGAACCTAAGTGTCCTAAATGAAAACAATAACTTTTAAATATAAAAATATAATAAATGATTGTTACAATGATTTATGGAAACCAAAAAAAATTAAAAATTTAAATTTAAGGCACTTTAAAGATATATAAAAAGTTGTAATCGACTTATTTATTTTAATTGAACACCTTGTTTATTTTAGGTGTTTAAATTCTTGCAATAATCTGAATATAGTCTAAAGTTATAATTGAGCTAGTGACCAAAAACATAATTTTAGATATTTGTAAAATGATACGTGCAAAAGGACCACGCACCATAGTCATTTTGACCCGTTTTACCCCCTCCTAAACGTTTGCAGTGTATTTGATTCTACATTATCTAGTTTTTCATAAAATTCCACCCACCAAAATGACGGCAGATTTAGGAAGGGTCAAAATAACAGTAGTTCAAATATGGGGCCCTAAAAGTGGTCAAACCAGAAAGGGGAATTTTTTATTTACTCTTAAGAAATTTTGTTTAAATTTGATATTTGAGATCAATTAAAAAAACATGATTTAATAACTGGATTTATATCTTTTAAGACCGAATATTTCCGAAATGGTGGGATTTTGGAAAAATATATATATGAACTACTGTAGTTATTTTGATCCCTCCTAAACGTTTGCAGTGTAATTTGAGAATTTTCTTTAATAGGGATTAAAAATAAAAACCAATAAAATTGACATCGATAGCAAAATACCATCGAATAATTTATTAAACACAAAATTTCACAGTTTAATTGTTTTAGTTTTTTTTAGTGACACATTAAGTAACCTAAGGGTACAGAAAAAAATTAACTATTTTATAACAACAAAAAAATACTTAAGAGAATAAATTACTTTTGACACGAGTTACACAAAAAATAGAACACATTTTTTTAATATATAAAAGTAGACACATCTGGGTGGCTAACGAACCAGCGCGGTATCGTCACAAAAATTACGAAGTAAAAAATTAAATATCTGAAGGATGACACATCGAAACTGACATAATTCCCCGGTTATATTGTGATGTTCGTGGATTTAATGTCTTTGTTAATAATTAAGTACCATGTGTCTTGATCCTTCTGTATCAATAATTCAACCCGAAAATGCAAATCATTGCGACGAAACTGCGCTAGCGTGAACTCGCAGATCTACTAATTAAATCAAAACTAAAATATCTGCCACAAGAAAAAAATTAGACAACTTCATTCATCATACAAAAAGAGTCCATTAAGACCGGATAAGAATCATCAAAAAATCGTCCGTCGTACACATGCAAAAATTACTAACTAAAAAATAATTCAACCTAGATTCTCGCAAAAAATTTCTGCGTCCTTTTTTTGCTAAAAATCGATCGGATGCCCGGTCTGGGGCCGGAGCACCGTCAAATTGTCTGAATTTTTGATATGTGATAGTATTTGATGTCCTGATCAATAGTGTCCATGGGCCCAATCCTATCCTATGGCTAGATTTCGATATACAAGGCATTAAAGTTCAAGATCCCGAAATTTTAAAATGTTTACCAAAAAGTCCCTGTAAAATATTTTTAAAAGTTCCTGGCGGATCTCTGTAGTCAAGATAGATACTTAATAAATAAAATCAAAATATATTTTCTTACAGGGCGATTCATGTTTCCCTATGCCTTTTTGTTCAAAGTATATATTTTTAACATGCAGAAATAGCCTGAAATATCAATAAAAAAAGTCACCGTCAAAATTGTAATAAGTAAAATTGGATCCTATGGCTTGTTTTTCGAGAAATTAAATGATTAAACTGTAAAAATATCGATTTTTATTAATAGCAACTTTTAGTAATAAAAAATAAACGAAATATTGTAAATTCAATATTTTTACACACTGTATTAGATTATATTGCACCGTTATATTGATGGCAGGCTAAAAATTCATACTTACAGGGTTATCTCACTTGAGCTTGTAAGATGACAAAATCAACAAATCTAAAACAATTAAAAGGTATATTGTTTTTTTATCGAAGCCATAATTCATCTTTTAAGCTCGTTTCTTCAACACCAATGCATTTTGGTTTACTTGTTATCCATTTTTAGGAATATTTCAATGATATTTTTGGAGAATCATATGCAATTGTGGAAAATCGATTATTCCATCGAGCTTTGAAATACCTCCTATTACACCACCCTATACATTTATCTAATAGCGTTTCTTAATTCTTAATACCAAAGAGACCAACATAAAAATTATTCAAATACTCGAAAACAAAGTACTGAGGAACATTATAAAAGCATGGCACTGCAGAAACAGTGACATACATCGGAACCTAAACATGGAAATTGTAACCAGCACCATCAAGAGATTTATTGAGAAGAACCATGAAGAGAGGCTTCACCAAGTTATGAACGTCGAGGTCCTTCAGCTCCTTGACAGTATAGAGAGGTAACAAGGAGACTTAAAAGAGTTGCACCGTTTGAGTTAGTTAAATAAGACTAAAAAGCAAAGTCTGTGCTTGACTGTATGTAGTGTTATATATGATGGGCCATCAAGAGATTTATTGAGAAGAACCTGAAGAGAGTCTTCACCAAGTTATGAACGTCGAGGTCCTTCAGCTCCTTGACAGTATAGAGAGGTAACAAGGAGACTTAAAAGAGTTGCATCGTTTGAGTTAGTTAAATAAGACTAAAAAGCAAAGTCTGTGCTTGACTGTATGTAGTGTTATATATGATGGGCCATCAAGAGATTTATTGAGAAGAACCTGAAGAGAGGCTTCACCAAGTTATGAACTTCGAGGTCCTTCAGCTCCTTGACAGTATAGAGAGGTAACAAGGAGACTTAAAAGAGTTGCACCGTTTGAGTTAGTTAAATAAGACTAAAAAGCAAAGTCTGTGCTTGACTGTATGTAGTGTTATATATGATGGGCCATCAAGAGATTTATTGAGAAGAACCATGAAGAGAGTCTTCACCAAGTTATGAACGTCGAGGTCCTTCAGCTCCTTGACAGTATAGAGAGGTAACAAGGAGACTTAAAAGAGTTGCATCGTTTGAGTTAGTTAAATAAGACTAAAAAGCAAAGTCTGTGCTTGACTGTATGTAGTGTTATATATGATGGGCCATCAAGAGATTTATTGAGAAGAACCATGAAGAGGGCTTCACCAAGTTATGAACGTCGAGGTCCTTCAGCTCCTTGACAGTATAGAGAGGTAACAAGGAGACTTAAAAGAGTTGCATCATTTGAGTTAGTTAAATAAAACTAAAAAGCAAAGTCTGTGCTTGACTGTATGTAGTGTTATATATGATGGACCATCAAGAGATTTATTGAGAAGAACCTGAAGAGAGTCTTCACCAAGTTATGAACGTCGAGGTCCTTCAGCTCCTTGACAGTATAGAGAGGTAACAAGGAGACTTAAAAGAGTTGCATCGTTTGAGTTAGTTAAATAAGACTAAAAAGCAAAGTCTGTGCTTGACTGTATGTAGTGTTATATATGATGGGCCATCAAGAGATTTATTGAGAAGAACCATGAAGAGAGGCTTCACCAAGTTATGAACGTCGAGGTCCTTCAGCTCCTTGATAGTATAGAGAGGTAACAAGGAGACTTAAAAGAGTTGCATCGTTTGAGTTAGTTAAATAAGACTAAAAAGCAAAGTCTGTGCTTGACTGTATGTAGTGTTATATATGATGGACAAATAAGGACTAATAATGAGGAAATCTTAGAATAGGATTAAAACGTATTAATTTAGGTAGCATGGGTATAAACACTGAAAGAGTCTTACGAAAACAACATCAAATATTATTTTTTTTATTTACCTACCCTTCCTTGGACTTAAACTTTATTAACATTACCTACCTACTATGCTTTTTATGATCGCATGTGGTGGCCTTCAGTTTTTGCCTATAAAATTGATTTAATGATTCTACAAAAGTATCAGTGGAATAGGCCTAAAAGGGGAAACTACCAAAAAAATGCGCCTAGGGCTTCACCTCAAGAGCTTAAAATCTGAATTATGGGTTCAATAAAAAGCAAAAATATTTGTCAAATCAACTAACCTGTAATTATATCTAATCTTTTTTTGTACCTAATGGAATAATGAATAACTCTGTATGATCATCATACGTTCAATAAAATAGATTTTTAAAAACTAAGATTAACTTAATAAAAAATAAGTAAAAGGTAACAATTAATTAGATCCGCCAGTGTTACATATTTCGTTTATTTGATATTGTTAAACATTGATATTTTTACAGTTTAATCATTTAATTTCTCGAAAACAAGCCATAGGATCCAATTTTATCTATTATAATTTTGAACGAGGACGTCAAGATCTACATTATATCCAATATTCAGAAACTTTGACGGTGACTTTTTTATCGATATTTCAGGCTATTTCTGCATTGTAAAAATACATACTTTGAACAAAAAAACCTATGGAAACATGAATCGCCCTGTAAGAAAATATAGTTTGATTTTATTTATTAAATATGTATTTTGACTACATATATCCGCCAGAAACTTTTAAAAATATTTTACAGGGACTTTTTGGTACACATTTTAAAATTTCGGGATCTTGAACTTTAACGCCCTGTATATCGAAATCTAGCCATAGCCCATGGACATTATTGATCAGGACATCAAGTACTATCACATATCAAAAATTCAGACAATTTTACGGTTCTCCAGTTTCCATTAGGATGGTGCGTGGTTCTTTTCATGACAATCTGATATTCACTAGGTACAATTGTTGTTTTAATGTAATTTTTGTAAATTTTGTAATTATCAAAACAATGGATAAATCTGAATTTGGTGTTGATATAAACATTGCTTTTTATTGGGAAAAAATACCGAAAGTGTTTCATAGGTATAAATGCTGGAGAGTGGTTTGCTGATTTTAAACAAATATCAACCGACGCTTTGGGTGCCCAAATTCGGCAGTTGTTCCAGGAAACATAAAAAAATCAAGAAAATAATTTTGGCTGATCGTACAATGAAGTTACGTGACATAGCTGACACTTTCGATATGAGAAGATAGTGTATTCTCACTACCAATTAATAATAAAGAATGTAGTGTTTCAAATATATTGAGCGATCTTAAATTTTTCAATAAATACAAGAAATAAGCCCATTTTTGAAACACCGACTAATAAAGCTAAAATGACCATTAGATTAAAAAAAAATCAAATTCAAACCCAGTTAATCTAGTTAACCCTGATTTAAGGAGGAAATGTGCCACTTTCAACCCTAAAACTGTGGAGGAAAAGTCAATTTTCAATGGAGGTATTAGAAAATAGAATGTTTACATATGGTATATGAAAATGGATGAAACGTAGATCCATCACTATACTCCAGAGTCAAATAGACAGTCACCTGAGAATCTGAGAATTTGAATTTTTTTATTGAAAAAATAAAAATTTGGCAACATTGTCGTATGTAATTTGAGCCATAGAATCCAAAAAATATCAAATGTATAGGGTGCTCCATTTAAAAAATCGAAGTTGGTGACATTTCTGGTGAAACAGGAAGTCGGCCATTTTGTTTTTATAAGTCTGTCAATCCAAAATAGTGTCTCATATCTGTGTACCAAATTTTATTCAAATCGGTTGAAAAGTGAAGGAGAAAAAAACCCATAATCGATTTGTCAATATCCCTTCTCCTGACCTTACAAGGTTTTATGATATTATTTTTTTTTCTGATATCGTCTCTGAAAAAACTTTAAATTTTGAGATCACTATGACCTTGAAAGTCATGATTTAAGTCGCTCAAAACTGAAATTATAGGGGCTTTTGTTGAAAATAAAAAATTTGTAATAAATCCATCTTTATCTTTAAGTGGTCCAGTATCATTTAATGACTAAGGCAACTCAGAAATAAAAGTGGATTTACCATGTATTAATAAATAAAATAGAAAAACTAGGTTTTTGTCAAAGGCATCTTGTTAAGGTTTTACCGTTGTAATTTATTAAAAATAATATGTTAAGTAAGTAAGTAAGTATCCTTTATTTTGCCAATAGATTACATAAATGTAAAATAGCAATAGTCAATAAAAACAATAAAACAATAAAAGATAAACGGTAATAAAAGAGATAAAAGAAATAAATAAGACATAGATACATACATTACCATACTAAGTACTATATCAATATTCAGCTAATGAGTAGAAACAGTTTTAAATCAGATAGGTTTTTAGTTCGTTTTTTTTAATTTATTAATTTTAATATATTAATTTTTTTTAATATCCTTTGGCAGGCAATTAAATATTCGTAATCCCACTGAGCCAGAAGATTTATAGTAGATACCTACACCGTTTGAAAAATTATATATTAAAATCATTTTTCTACAACCCTTTATGAAAAGACGTCATTTTGTAACAAAATACCTTCAGCGAAAACGTGATTTTCGTCACAATTGAGAGAAATTCTCATAACGTTAACTTTGGTTTCTAGTGACGAAAGTTAAATTTAAAAGCAACTTATATCTAGTTGGCTGGTTTTCATTATTTTGACGTTCCTCGTTAATTATTTAGACTTGTCAGTTTCCACTGAAAGCATTGTTAGTTTTTTAAGTTATTATGATTTCTGATTAAAAAATGATTTAAATTTTCCAAATACACCATCAGAAATAGCAAATCAAGCTGAGGAAACCTCTTTGGATTAATTACCAGTAACATCGAAAAAGAGATACGAAATAATATATGCAAAATTCATGGATTTGGGAGTTCATAATCAAGTAAATTCATTTTCGGAAATTGTGCTGTTTGTTTTAGTTTTTTTTTTATTTTTTTGTTTAATAAAAATGAAAAAAATGCATTCCAGTTAAAAAACACATTCTTAACCATATTATTATGATATAAACGGGGTTGTAGAAAAAGCCTCGGCTGGTAAACTGTTCTCTCGCTTCAAGAACTGTTACTCAGGGCCGGTTTTAGCACTACCAGCGCCCTGGGCGAGATTTTTACTGCGCCCCCTAACTGCAATTCAAACCCATTCGAAAAAAAGGCAAAGGATATAATGAAATAACCATTTATTAAAAGAAATAAAAATTTATTAAAAAAAACTAATAAAATTTTACTTTTCTAACCTTTTTATCGGCGAACTCTTTATTATGTTATCAAAGTCGATGTATTCAGCGATTTCATTTTCGATTGACGAAGTTGCCAAGTTTGTCAATCTAGATTGAGATGTTGTTGATCGCAGACAGGTTTTTATTAGCTTCAGCTTAGAAAAACTCCTCTTCCCACTAGCAACCGTTACGGGTATAGTCGACAGTAATATCCCAAGACCTTGACAAATAGCCGACTATTTTTATTGCATCTAAATTTTGAGTTTATTTTAGGATCAATTTGTCGAGACTTAATTTTGGCATTAATAATCTTTGATTATTAATGCCAAAATTGGCGAGACAAATTGTAAAATATACGAGAAATTTAGTACCAATAAAAATAGTAGCTAATTTGTCAAGGTCGCGTTATATTTAATAAGATTATTTCCCGAGTCAAAAAAAATTCTGTACGTACGTATAAATTGTCTCCAAATACTAGTTTTGCTCTTTACAGTGTTGGCAGGTACGTTTAATTTAATTATATTATCAATTTCTTGAAGATTTTTACTCCCGAATCTACTCATTAATTAATACTTTTTAACAAAATGTGTCAAATTTAATTCTGTAATAAACTTTAATGGCAAAATGTCAAAATTCAGATTGACAGTAGCGTGCCTACTATGTTTGTCGTAAAATGGACGGTATTACATAGAAAGGAATGAATTAATATATTTATAGATACAGAAAAAGTGTGAAATCAGTTGGATTTGTGTACTTGCTACTAAAGATCGATAATTTGTTAACTGTAAGCAACTTTATAATACCATTAGTGTAGATTTATTTGAAAAATTTGAAATTTACGGGCGGCTTCTTTATTGTTGGATACCGTCCTTCAGGTGAATATTGAGGACGATGTTCAAATGGCCGACTATTTACCACCAAGGTGAATAGTCGCTTTATTTTGTTTTGATTGGCTGCGTCAAATCAGTTTCCAAGCACGTGATTGGTTAAAAATTGATATTTGACAGGCAAGGGAAATAATTAACACTATTCGCAATGCTATCCATACATTGGGATATAGTACTTGTAAGTTGCAATCTTTGATAAAATTTAGAACAAAAACAGGAGTAATCACTTTCAGATCAGTTAAAAAAGATTTCAGACTTATGAGTTCATCCCACAGCATACAACCATCTATATCCGATTTAGAATCTACAGTTAATTTCAATTGAAGATTGTGCCAGGCCAACACTGTCCGAATTTAGCAGCAGCGAGGTCCGAGGTGGCGATACGTCGTTGACAGTCGTTAATTTTGGAGCAGAAATTGATAGATTGTGAATTGTAGTTTTTTTCTTGGATGAGTATTAAAGCGTTTAAGTTGACTGAACTATTTAATTCCTGAGAACCCACTCCTGTATGCAGAACCCACTCCTGTATGCAGGACCCTGTTCAAGATTATCAAGGAGTTTGACAAGGTCGGGTTTTTTCGGAATCTGTTTTATATTGTATAAAAAAGACCAAAATTCCGAGTACTCATTTAACTGTCCAAGTCTTTCATTGACTGATATTAATGTAGTATCCAAAAGACAGTTGAAAAATTCAACCTCAAATTTTTTTGGAGAAATTATTGGCTCATCGCGGGCATTTTCATCAGCTTGAATTCTTCTTGTGGCTCTAAACAGAGGTTCAATTTCTAATTCTTCAGCCAATTCCTTCACCGTTATAATGGCGCTTTTAAAGCCTGTATTTCTATAATTTTCCAAGAAAGTGCAGCATTTTTTCAACATTTCTGTGCATTTACCGAGATCCATGTTTGTTGATTGTAGAGATTTACTAACGACATTAATTTGAAAAAGAATGTCATACCAAACAACCAATGAAACTATGAAGATGAAATCTTTCAACTGCTCGACTAGGGTAGTAGCCTCATGAGAGACTACATCAGTTTTCTCAGTTTCAATAGCCAAAGTAATCAAAACGTCATGGATGGCACTAATTTGATAGCGGACTGCTTTAACACTGCTTATTCTTGATCTCCAACATGTGTCACTGAGCTTTTTAAAAGTATATAATCCCAAGTGATCGGTTAGAATTTTCCATCGATGAACAGAAGCTAAAAACAATGTGAACAACCTCTGAAGTATTCCAAACAAAGTGACCGATTTTACGGATAGTACGAGATTGTAGCTATGACAGCCACACGGTACATAAACTGCTAAAAAAATAAATATTTTAAATCAAAAAAATTACAGTGTGTTTGGGACATAAAAAGAACAATAAAAAACCAAAAACTTGGTTATTTGAATTATTCACATAAATTTTGATGTTATGTGAAAAAAGTGTAAATCCAAAAGTTGTAGATCTTTTTATTACCTACAACTTTGCCATTTAATTTTTTTCCATAGGACTTGTAGTTTTGCCGGAAATCGAGATAAACAGTTTTTTACCCTTTACCCTCAAATCGCCCGTAAATTATTTTTCCTTCCATTTTTGTAATATTCTCTTCCTTTTCCAATGGGTTTCATCCTACTATTATTTTTTTTTTGTTTCAAAAATTATCGACCCTGGTCTATTAGGTCAGAGGGAGACAAACTATAATTTTAATTGTACAAATTATTATAATCACAATGCTCTATGTAAGAAAAAAATCCTTAAAAATATTAAGATTTCAAATGAAGGCAATAATCAATTTTTAATTTTGAATTTTTATTCAAAATTTCAGGTCCAGCTATGAGCGGAACTTTAGTGAAGAATATTGGATTTGAGTGGATGCTATTTGGAATAGCTATTTTGAACTTCATGTATGCTCCGTTGCTGTATTGTTTGAAGAGTCCACCCACTAAGGAAGAGAAACGGGTAAGAAAATGCAAATTAACGTTTTTTTTGTTTAAAACACTTTTAGCACTAAATTGTTTAAACTTTAAATATGCATCAAATGTAAACAAAATACGTGTTTTTAGTGTTTTTAATTATCTTAAATAGTTGAATGTTTTTAACGCAAACCAATGACAAAATTATACACACACAAAGTAATAATAATAAACTGGAAATTCGTAAGTGGGAAGAAAATAAGACCACAAAACAATCAAATATCAAATGGTGGCGCCTAAAAAATAGAAGATAGCAAAAAATTTGAAAATGCTATTAAATGGTAAAAAATGAATAATCGAACTATACGTACAACTGCAGAACAGGTTCTAAGTAAAACACCAGAGAAGAGAACGCCGATGGATAAATAGATATGGTGGTGGAATGAAGAAGTACAATAAATATATTGTAATGTTATTATTTATTGTTATGATATTTAATTATTTTAATTTAAAATTTAATTTTTTAATTTATAAATTCTCCAATTTAACTTAATTAATAATAGGTAATTTTGCTTTAATTATTTTCAAAGTATTATTCTCCAAACCAATCCAACTTTAATATATGACTTTTTTTTTACTTTTCTTTTCAAAATCTCTAAATCTCTCCAAAATTTCTAATCAATCTCCTTCTTTATTGTAACTAATCAACAACTCTCACTTTTTTATTTATACCCATCAAATTTCAAAAAATCAAATTAGTAAAATTTACCAATCAAAATGTGGCAATATTGTTTTTAATATTTTTTTTTAAGATGATATTTAAAATTTTGACACATAAATTAGGCTATGTTTCGTGTCATTTTATAACAAATTCCCCAAAATTTGAATTCATTTGGTATTTTTGAAAAAAAATAACAAATGAATGCTAATTTATCTCTAATATTTATTTTTAAAATTATTTTGTTGTACATAGGTTTAAACATTTAGTTTGTTTGACGTCATACTTTACGTTTGTCCTTGTATTTATTCCACAAATCTAACATAGATTGTATTTCTTTATCAACTTCATTTTTGTATTTGTAAGGAATTGGATATGTCTTAATTTTTTGTCCTCTAAAATAACTTAATTTTTATTAAACTAATTTGATTTTCATAACTATTATGAAAAATTATTGTTATTATATTTACTAAATTATTATTGCTAATTATATTCAAAAATTTTCCAAAAATATTTTAAACGTTATTTTCTTTAATTTTATTTTCCATTTGTGGAAGTTTAGTTTCATTTTATTATTTATCATTTGAAAAAATATTTTCCCCCCACTACTGCTTACTAATTCTTGACTGATGTCTTTTTCTACGTTATTTATTCTTACTCTTATTGAATTGTTTTCTATGTTGGTCACTTCTTGTAGTCTGAATTCTTCCTTTATTTGGTCTTCCAATATCTTAAAATTATTTTGATTTCTTGTATCAATATCCTTTTTAAAATCTTTTATTGTATTGGTTAGTTCCCTTTTTGTCTTAATATTTTCTTCTCCTGCCATTTCTATATTTCCTTTTAGTTTGTCTTCCACGTTTTTCTCCAATAGTATAATATTATTATTACTTGTTATTACATTTCTTTCTATTCTTTTAATTTCCTTTTCTGTGTGTTCTGACTTTGTTTCTTGTACTGTTATCTTCTGTTCTATTACCTCCTGTCTTCTATTTATTTCTTCAAATTTGTTTTCTATTTTCTTAGTCAATTTTTGCATTTTCTTATCCATATTTTCTTGAATATTTGTTTCCACACTTTTCATCATTTTTCCCAAATCTTCTTTATTTTTTCCATACTTTTCTTCATTTTCCCCAAATCTTCTTTGTCTTGTTGTCTTCCTTCCCTTAGTCTTCTTAATTCCATTAAGACCATCATTATTCCTTCATTTTCTTCTTCTTTCTTTTCTTCAATATAAATTCTCTGTTGTTCTGTATCTTCAATTTCTTCTTGATCTCCTGTACTTGACATTTCCATATCCTCTTCAATAATATTTACTTCCATATCTTCTTGTCCTTCTTCCCTTTCTTCTTGTCTTTCTAATCCTAATTTTTACCATTCCTAAGATCCATTTTTGTTTAATAGAAATTTTATTTAATTTATTTGTGATACAATTTAATTTTAATATTTTCCCGTTTTTAGTTTTTTCAAGCCCCACGTTGACAAGCGACAATTGTAATGTTATTATTTATTTATTGTTATGATATTTAATTCTCCAATTTAACTTAATCTCAGGGTCCAAAAAAAATAAGTGATTCATAAATAAAATTTGTTACCATTGATTATAACTTTATTGAAACTTTGAAAATGATCAACAAAAAATTATAATGAAAATAATTTAAAACACAAAATAAAACAAATTTACCTTTGTTATAAAATCAATTAACTAATTAACGCTGACTCATACTACCTTTCATACCCATACCATAATATCTAAATTAATCTATTCTAACACCATCTATCGGTAAATCGATGTTATTATAGACTATTAATCAATATTTATGACGTGATTTGTCAAAGAACAAATTTTAGTTTATATAAAAAAAATACCTCACTCTTATTACTGTCCCATCTTCATCCAACTCATAAGCGCCAACAGAATATGTTTTTCTTTATATTTGTGTTGCTCACTTGCCTCTTCTCTTATTGTTTAAATCCTATACTATTTACAAATGAATGCATAGGTAATTTTGCTTTAATTATTTTCAAAGTATTATTCTCCAAACCAATCCAACTTCTATATATGACTTTTTTTTTTACTTTTCTTTTCAAAATTTCTAATCAATCTCCTTCTTTCTTGTAACTAATCAACAACTCTCACTTTTTTATTTATACCCATCAAATTTCAAAAAATTAAATTAGTAAAATTTACCAATCAAAATGTTGTTATTTCAGTTGGCAATATTGTTTTTAATTTTTTTTTTTAAAAAAATGACAACATTTAAAATTTTGAACATAAATTAGGCTATGTTTCGTGTCATTTTATATCATAACAATATATTGTAACGGTTAACCAATTTAAAAAAGGAATACAAATAATACAGACAAGATAGTTCTTAGCACGAAGGCATAAACGAAACAGATAACTTTCTTAATATTGGCAAAATCACTACTTGTTACATTTTGAGTAATCACAGGACAGAATGCAATTCTAATCTAATGTTTCAAACAAATTTTAACCATAGTAATTATAAAGAAACTATGAAAATTTAACATTGTAAGTCAATTTACTTTTATTTTAACAAATAACTGAATAGATAAAGTTAAAGTAGAAGAATTTCAGATCAGACTGATAAAATGATAACAATAAGAACGTTATTATATAAACTGTTATGAGCAAAAGAAAATTACAATATATCCTCAAAATGAAATTTCATGATACATTAACATAATTTGTTCAAATTCTAGGAAATTAGTAGAAATCAAAGAAGTAGGTTTGGGTTTTTCAAAATTAAAGAAATATAATGTAAGAGGGCAATAATAAGAATGTTTTACGGCATTTATGAAAACAATAATAACGAAAATGAAAAGTCTCAGTATGAAGTTAATCTAAGAAGAAATTGTATAAAAATCATATCAAAATTATTCTTTTCGTTTCTAGTATAATCTGTTAGCAATCAAAACTTGCAAAAAAATTAATTTTTTTTTTTGAATTTTGTAAAAATTTGTTTAATTCTGTCAGATGCAAATCTTTGATTTGGTCATTTATAAAAACTATTCCTTTGCCTTTTTCTAAAAATTTCTCAAAGGGTCCACATCGCTCTGTGAAAGAAAAAGATTTGAAAATCGAGTCAAAGCAATATTGATAAAATTAATTAAAAATTTACCTCAAGAAAGTGACGGTTTTTTAAAAAGAAATCAAGAGAAGAAGTCCAAGTTATTCATCCTGTCTATTGTTCCTGATTCTCCTGATCTAGATTCTGATACTGTTTTGAAAAGTATTCCGTTTAAAATTTATTTAACCTATAAATAAAATAAGTTAGGTTAGAATTTAAAATTTGAGAACAAGGTAAGGGTATGAATATAAACTTTTTCGAGAACTGTTAGACTTCAAAATAAACAAATACTGCACTTACCTTACTCAATAACATTTTTTTAAAACACTTAATATAAAGTTTATGGTTTGGTTTTTTAATTGCTGTTGAAAATAAATGTTTATAAAAATTATACCTACTTTGTTATTCGTTAGTATTGCTTTGCTGTGTCTATATGTGTCAGCCAACACACCTGAGGTTAGAAATATCTACTCTAGGTAGATGGCGCCCAAGGCAACTTGTTAATTAATAAAAAGAATTCGCATTCTGCCTAAGGTTACAACAAAAGGTAGTAGTATAAAAATTTTCCATACATTTAAATTTTATTTAAAAATTAGTTAAAAATAAATCAAATTAAATTAAATTAAAAGAAGAAACACTAAACTGTGAAGCAACAGTTGGCAATTAGAGAGGAAGTTAAGAATATTGTGAATAACATAAGGGTAGGAAAAGCTACGAGCACTAATAATACACCCGCGAAAGCATGGAGATGCTTAGGTAAAGAACATAAACATCTGTTCTGAGACCTGATGAACAAGATTTATGACCAAGAGAAAATTTCAAGTGAATAAAGAGATTATAATATTGAAATATTCAGGACTGTTAAAATTACAGAGGAAACTACTGCCACACACAATGAATATATTATAAGGGATGATACCTCAATAGGCGACCAGTTTGGATTTATGCCTGATTAAAGTACAACTAATGATAAAATATCAAGAGAAACAAAAAGGACTACATCTAATTTAGTCGATCTATGTGGAAGAAAATGATGCCAGAAAAATACGTAAGAATCGTTTCATATTTGTGGATGAGGTTGCGATTTGGGCCGCAAGCAAAGAAGAGGTTAAAAGGCAATTGGAAGAGTAGGCGAGGTCGTTAGGAAGTAGAAGCTTGAACATTAATAGAAAGAAATCGTAATACCTACATTTCAATGGAGAAGCAGATGGAAAAGTTGTGGTGCAAGAAAACGACATTAAGAGATTGAGCAACTTTAGATATCTACAACTGAATCCAAACTATGAATTAGTTAGGGAAAAAAGTAATAGTCCAGCTCAAATTTTAAAATTATTTCGTAATATACAGGGTATTTCATAAAGTCACAGCATACCAAAGTTATGTTTTTTTTAATGAAACATCCTATATGTTATCTCGAATTTGAATTTTACTCATTTTCCCCATTCCGGCAATATAGGGTTTTATCAGGTTCTACAGGGTAGTTGGCAGTTGACAGCTTGAAAAGCACGTTAGTTATAGATTTTTTAACAAGACTATCATATTAATACTAACAGCTATTAACTAAACAAAAAATTCGTAATACTTAAAACAAAATAATTACAATAACTGCTCAAAATGACCTCCAATTACATTTAAACAGAGTTGTATCCGATATTCAAATGACCTCCCTACATTTCTAGCCATTGGAATACTAATGTTTTGGAAAACAACCCTAATTCTATTTTTCATGTCCTCTCTTGTAGTTACAGGTATTTTATACATCTCATTTTTCACATACCCCCACAGAAAAAAATCTACTTTTATTAGATCTGGCGATCTAGCTCGCCACTGAATTGGTCCGCCTCTACCTATCCATCGTTCTGGAAATTGATCATCAAGTTGACCATGAATTACTGCAATATGATATATATATATATATATATATATATATATATATATATATATATATATATATCCCTTTATTTACTAACTAATTCTTTACAATACATATAGTCTAAAAAAAAATACAATTTCACAATAAAACTCACTACAAGCTAAAAATAAATAAAACATAGGTACACACACAAATACTAAATATAGCACTTTATTTGTCCAGAAAATATAAATATTCTTTCAATCTGTATTTAAAAGTATAAAAAGATGGAGCACTTTTTATGTCATTTGGCAGGTTATTAAACATAACCATGCCCTTATTAAAGATGGAATTATATGTAATATTTTTCCTGCACGTTCGTATATAAAAGTTATGTCTGGTTCTAGTTTCATGGTTATGGATCCCAGTGTTGTACGTTAACTTATCCTGTAGGTATACTGGTGCCTGGTCAGTTTTGATTTTGTAAATAAAAATGAGTGTGTAATACTTAAGGAGTTTTACTATCGGCAACCAATTTAGTGCTTCCAACATCAAGTTTATAGGAGTGAACTTTGAACATTGCAAAATTATGCGCATAGCACCATTCTGCGTTTTTTGCAGTATATTTGTTTTATTTTGGTTTAACATATATAATACAGTGGAACAATAATTGAAGTGTGGTAGCACGATTGTATTATATAATGTAAGTCTTGACCACTGGCTAAGGTATGGTGAACATCTTCTCAAATAATTAATTTTATATGCTACCGTCTTTATTAGGGGTTAGCATGATGTTTAAAATGCAATTGGCTATCAATTGTTATTCCTAGATAAACAAATTTATTAACCCGTTCTATGTCATTATTCCCTATCCTTATATTTAATTTCAAATTGTTACCCAACTTATACTTTTTATTATTCCCCAACAACATCCACTTTGTTTTACTCACATTAACCTTTAACAAATTCGCACAACAATACTTGTAAACCTCTTCCAAAGTGTTATTCACGACATCCATACAAATTTGTAAACTATCGCAAGTAAAATCTATGAGGCCATCATCCATTGGAGCCCCATCATGTAGATACCACATTTGCTGACGTATACGAAGAGGAACATTTTCAAGATTGATTTTCCAAAAAGTCTAAATAAACTTCACTGTTAACTATTTCATCAAAAAAATATGGTCCAAATATGTAATCACCAACCATACCACCCCAATCATCTTTTTTGAGAAGTAGTAACTTTCGCATAAGGATTTTCTCTGGCATAATAGTGAAAATTATGACGATTTAAACATGGCATGCTAGATTATATTATCCACCAATGTATGTAAAATATCTCCAAATTATTATAAATCTAGCAATAACTCAGAAATACGCAACTTTAGGTATAGGGAATGCTAATACAGATCGAAAGAGAATAAAAAACTGATCCAGGCGTGCTAATAAAATACAGGGCGTTTCATTTGAAATTTTCGACTTATTGAGAATTGAAAATATGAACATTTGACGCTCTATTCTAGACACCCTGTATAAAATATCGCATTTGACGTTTCACCGTATGCTAGAATAATATTCTCACAATCTCTGTATAAAATTTGAAATTAATAGCTTAACAACTAAGCCAGATACGGAAATTAAAGTAAATGCATGTTTTTCAAAAAAATTTACAAAAATCTCAAGTATCTCTGAAACTATTAAACTTAGTAAAAAGAAAAATGGTACATGCCATTTGAAATAACATAGTTGATCTCTACTTCCGGTATAACCGGAAGTTTAAAATATTTTAATTAAATAGATCGTACTGACAAAGCCCCGTAACCCAATTTTCAAATTTCAAATATCTATAGTTCTATATATATGGCTAATGAGCCACCTTCGTGACACCCTGTATAGGATGTTCCAATAAAAAAAACATACCCTGTATATTAGGAAATAATTTTAAAATGTGGAGCTGGACTCTATCTATAATTTGTATTTAAAACTTTTTTTCGTATGCCTCAAAAGAACAGAGATATCAAACTCCGAAGAATAAGTTGAAAATATATACAAAAATGCAATACGACAGTTTTGGTTCAAATAAACCACATTTGTTATTCTAAATTCGTCGTCCATCAGAGTGTTAATGAGACACCTGGTACATTATTAAATTTCAGTAAATTTATTAGTAAAAATACAACCCTCTTATCTGTGAACCGCTTGGTATTTTTTACTTTGGTACTAACTTAATATTTTTTTTTTGTGTTTTTAGTCACTGTTAAAGGAAGAAAAATCGTCATCTGTGAGATATGTGACATACCAGAATGAAGAAGATGACGAGTAGCTGGACACATTTTAATATTTAAAGAGTAGTAAATTATTGTAAAAATCACTACATATAATGTTAGTGTTGATTGTACAAATTTTAAGAGAATATTAAGAAATTGACAAAATTGTAATAATATGTTTTTAACTTCAACACGTATTATTTGTGTTTTGTGATTTATTTAATTGGGTTACTTCAATTTAGTTTTCCGCAGATATGATAGGAGTACGTACAATTTTTTCGAAATTTATTCATAAGGGTCCCCGTTATGGGTTATCGTGAATGGCTGCACGTAACCCTTTCCTGCAAAATATCAGGAAACGGGGCAATAAGATGCCCTTGACCTTCTGGAACTAAAATTTGCATTACAAACAAAAGTTCTCCTATCCAAGCCCGAAAAATGATTGCCAAGTACATTATAATGTGTATTCATTAATGTCTATATATCTACTACATTTAGAGAAATTAGACGTAAAACAGTATCAGTAGAGAAAAAAAAATTATCATTCTACGAGAATTGCTGAGCCAATCAAAAATCTATATGGGCTATCTGGTATGCAGTAAGGGGACCTAAGTGTTGCTTATTATTAATAAACATATAACCACTCAGCTATATACGTTGTGTTTTATGTATATGACGATTGAAATAAATCGTCTTCTCAAATATCATATTCTGATGTTGTAAAACTCAGAAAGATTATTGCTAGAAGACAATAATCTCTGTCCCAACCTACATGACAAAAAAAATATAATAATATTTTGTTTCGAAGCTGGTGAGGGTCCGAATAAAAATGGGCAATGTTGCAGCGGCATGTTGCCTCATCACTATTTTTACTAAACATTAGGGCCAATGTTAGGTACCTGGTTTAGGCGTAGCTTGTTGTTGCATGTTAGTTATTTTATGATCGACATCTATTAAGGTCATTGTTAAAAATGTTCTAGGTGGTAATAATAAATGTTTGATGTTTATATCCAATTTGTGGTGCAATAATAAAGCAATATAACTCCAAAAAACACAAACATTGTTTTTATTTCATACCTAAAAATATGTTATTAATTAGGTGTTTAACTCCAAATCTAACATCATTTGTTTTGTATTTCTAATTACTCATACTTAAGTACTTTCTACATAATTGCATGTTTTTTTATGTTTTTTTGCTTAAAATAGATAAAAAATAATAAGAAAAGATTTTAGATTTTATGCAACTTTTAATACAGATACGTCACTGGGACGGTACTAATTTGCTTTACGGTAAACGATTAAAAAAGAAGAAACATGACACACCAAGACCATTACTAGTTTCGAAAAACGAAGACGAAGGATATAGAATAACGATTTTAAAGTCGGGAAAACACAAATACACTAACTTAGAAACAAAGAAAATACTATATACTACTAAATATATATATACTATATACTAATAAATGCAAAATCAAAAACCCACGCTTCAACAAAAATCAAAGAAATGACATTATTGACAGTGACATTTAACAATTTTAACTTTGATGTCGAGTGAATTCGTTGAACTTTCGATTCGGCTTATATCTGACTTCAGTTACGCGACCAGTGACGTAATTTCAACAATTGCGCAATATTCAAAAGGAACATTAGAAAATTTAACAAATTGCTGGTAAAAATTATGTATGCAATTAAAATTAAAAAAAACATATTGTGCTGTTATTTATTCATTTAGTACTTGTTATTTATAAGGTTTTAAATAGAATCTAAAAATTAGTTAAACACCCAATTGAAAACCCAAAAAGTTATTAATAATAACTGTAGTCGATATATTTAAATTTTTGCAAAAGTCATTTTAGTCCGGTAAAATTAGACCTAAAAATAGTAGTGAAACTACAAAAATTTGGATAGAGCTGAAAATTGGTAGGAATGTTCGGACCAAAGAGTAAAACATCTAACAAGAGGCGAAAGCTTGATCGGTTCCTTTGATGTTGGATAGACACAATATTGAGAGGAAATACGTCACAGCATTGAAAGATAAACAATATAAGATACACTGAGAAAAGTAACATGTATTTATTCAAATTCTTACAAACCGAACTACACTGAGAAAAATAATAGTGTTGATGAATATACCTCCCCGTTTAGTAGAGTCGATCTGGCAGATAAACGAAGTCGCTCTTTTCGAATTTTTTTTTGCTATTTCATAGATTGGAGGTCCCTCTTTCACGTAATCACTATATGAAAGATAAGGGAGTTGTGTAAGGGGATTAATTAATATGTAAAGATATAGGAAATCGGTTTTTCGCATGTAACTCGCTGGGTTTTATTCGGATCGAAACGATATAAAATAAAGGGCTCGCGAAAACGCATAAACTTAATTTCAACCCGTCCAAATCGGTCTAGCGGTTCTCGAGATATCGCGATTTGAACGTATAGGGATTTTCGCCGCAGCAAGAACACACCTAGAGCCGTGCTCGCGTTTTTCGCAGGGAAGAAAGTGACTTCGAGACTTGATTTTTTTCCTCCGATAGTCATGACCCAAGCATTGTGTCCAAATTTTAAGTCGCTAGTTTAATTTGGGGGAGAGGGGGAGGGCAAACACTGATTAATCTTTGGCTAGAGGTAACTTTTTTAATTTTTGACCAATCTAGGACAGCAAAATGGCAAACTCTTTCTTGAGGACACTGTTACAGGATGTATTAAGGAGATGATGATTTTCGCGAAAACGGACAAATGGCGACCGAATTTCGGATTTTGTAAATTTTATTTTTCAATTTTCGCAATGAAAGGATTTTTTTTCTATTTGATTTGAGCCCTAGAAGAACTCGATCCGTGGGAGAGGGGTGAAAGCGTTTTGCTCTGTAGAAGGGCAAGTCTTTAAAATTATACCACCAAGTAAATGGATACAGCCATGGACATTTTTGTTCTGAAACCACATCAGAAATGCTATGAATTTGGTGGAAATGGCTATAAGTAGTAGTTATAGATTAACAAAAATAATTTATCTTCTAAATAAAAAACAATGCTTTATTCCAGTTTTTCAAGCAAGTACATGAAAGAAAGAAAGAAATTTATTGCATACAACGTACATAGTCAATACAATTTAAAAAAAAACAAGAACCAAGAATGCATGACACATCCTATTAGTATAAAAAACAAATTAGTTAACTCAAAATGTACGCAGCGTAACTGCACCAAAGTTCCGGATCTGGACTATTTTTGTGTTAAATTTCACCAACAATTTGGTTTACCTTTTTTTGAATGAAAAGACAGTGTTGACAATATTACTGGAGAAACTTGAAATGATTGCATTCACGGCATACATAATTTTAGTATAGTATTCCTTACAATTTCTGAGAAAATAAAGAGTTTATTATTTTGGTCTATACCTATTGTATATATACTTTTTTTCAAGGATTTTAGTTCAGATATTTCCTATCAGCATTTCTTATGTTCGGCAAATACCAGTAATTACCCGCAAAATGGCAATACCGCGACAATCAGAATAACGAAAATGATGATTGACATTGACTGTCAAACTAGTTCAATCGCGCATGCGCATACAAATTTGTTATTAGGAAAACAGCTTTCTTTCCCCTCTTGTTAGATGGTGCACCATCGATCCCGTACCTGGAAAAAAGTATTCAAGGTCAAAGATCACAAAAATGGGGTTTTTGCGTTTTTCAGCAAAATGGTAATCAAGAAATTAGCTAAAACAAAAATTGTAGATCATAAAATTATCTATAAAAATATCTCAATACTTTTTTCCTAAGGGCCACCGTTTCTGAGATATAACGGTTCAAACAGTTGAAAAAGTTATATTTTTCTAAATTGACTGGACTATTTGTTTATTGAAAAGGTGCATTCGTTATAGTCTAAGATCCGGTATTAAGAATAATATACCCTCATCTGTTATTTGAATGTGACAAATTTTATATATTAGATAATATACAGATTGAATGTCACTGTGAATAGTGTGAATTCACACCAAATAATTACCAAGTAAATTCACAGATCATTACATAATCTTTTTTATCAGTGTAGCTAAGTCTTGGCCCTATATCCTCAAACGGCCAAAAACTACCCCCAAAATGGAGGAATCGCGGGTTTCGCGTCTTCCTCGTGTAAATATGACTGTTTGAGGGATGGAGTAAGTCGCAAATAAATTTGAATATCGCCATCGTGTTCACCATCCTCGAAAACGGGGGGAGGATATATTTTGCCGGAGCAAGACGCGGAAACCACGATTCCCTCATTTTGGGGGTGGTTTTGGGGCCGTTTGAGGGCATAGCGCCAATATTTAGCTAGGCAACCCATTTGCAATTTATCAATCTATATATTATCTAACATATAATCTTTGCCATCATCAAATGACAGATGAGTGTACATATTTCCGAACTTCCTCAGGAGCTTCAGAAAGAAATTTACTTATTTCATTTACTTATTTAGTACACAATTTTAGAGTGTAAATAATATAAAATTAATAATAAAGGTCGAGGTAATTATAATTTCCTATTATTCGCTTTTAACTCCCTTATTTGTTAGAATATTAATTAATCAATGCTGGTTAAAAATGCATATACATTTAATTAAATAAAAAAATTACCGCATGGTATAATTCAAAAATTAGAAACGGCTTAAGAAACAATTAAAAAAATTGCTTGGTTTATGCACTATTAAGCATCTGTTATTTTCTTTGTTGATTTAATGTTGAAAGGTTAGTTTTTGTACAAATTTTTGCTGGTTCGATTATGAATATAGAAAACATAAATGTTTCATCAATATCCTTTAATAACATTTCGTAATGTTTTACATTTTTTGATATTTGAAATAGGTAAGTGAAATGTTCAGTACCTATGGCTTGTGATCAGTAAACTCATGGTGTAGCTAAACAGTTCTTACGAGAAGTAATTCGGGGATCAGAATAAACTAATTTAAAATCCACATTTTTTTAAATACAAATATAAATTTTTGTAATCAATACAAATAGGTACAGACCAGGAAAGGGACCCAAAAAATGGCATTTGTTACGCAATTTTCTGAGCCAGATCAAATCAAAGTAAAACTAGTTAGAAAGTGCCCCAATATGACCCCCGCTCTTGGGGCACAGGGGGGTGGCAACTAGATTGCTTATTTTTAAAAATCCTTATAGGCTAGGGGTTTTGGGAGGTCGCTAATCACGAATTTACGTCTTTCTGCAAAAGGATTTTTTTTAAATAACACCGCTAAAAAAATGGCGTTGTTATATCACAGGATATACAGGGTGTCCCACGAAGTACTATACATAGTCCAACCATAAGTACTAGCCCGAGGACTTTTCATATCTGGTATTAAAAAATGCCTTCTTGCGTTTTTGACGGATATACAGTGTGAAATTTGAAAATATGTTAATTATTCTACGTTAAGTATATCTAAAAGTAAAAATCTCATACCAATAAAATTTGGCACACAGAGTATACTCCCTGAGCTCAATAAAATAGGTTTTTAAAAAATTTTAATTTCAGGTCCGGACTTAGTTTTTTTAGATTTTTATTGGTTTTTTAAAAACAACACCCTGAAAGCCAGGTCATACAATTTTTATTTTTCTCACTTTAAAGCTTAAGGATGATACTAAGCAACACTTAAAAAAAAATGTTTTCTTTAGAAAAAAATAAAACTTTGAAAAATAGTATAATTTTAATGGATTCACATTTTTCTTAAGATTGATGCGGCACTACATCGATAGCACATCATCATTTTTCAACAATAATCATTAGGGAAGTTCATTTTACTCAATATAAAGTATTATTCAATCAACCGTTGAAATTCCAGGGCCGTATTTTTTTTTAGTTTTTATTGATCCTGTGAAAACACCATGTAAAGCGAGTTGAACAAATTTTCTTTCTGTCTCGTCAAAGCGGATGATATTAACCGAAATAAAAAAAGTGCTGTATGGCATATAAAAAAACTTACTTTTGAAAACAGTGCAAATGTATGTATTTCTACTGTGGCTAATACAGCACTACATCGGAAAAAATTTATTTAATTAATTAAAATAAAGTCGTTGGGAAAGTATCACTAACTCGATTGAAAGAATGATGTTATAGGTTCTAACTTAGTTTTTTACATTTTAATTGGTTTTGTAAAAACGACACCCTGTCAATTTTGCTCAAGTACTTAGTAATAGTCATCCTTCAAAGTGACAGGAACAAAAAGATCGGCGTTCAATTATTTTTAATTGTTGCTTAGCATTAAGCTTTAAAGTGAGAAAAATTGTCTGATCTGGCTTACAGGGTGTTGTTTTTAAAAAAACAATAAAAATCTAACAAAAAATCCTATTTTATTGAGCTCAGTGAGCATACTCAGTGTATTTGTCTGATATTTTTATTTTTAGATATACTTAACGCAGAATAATTCACATATTTTCAAATTTCACCCTGTATATCCGTCAAAAACGCAACAAGGCATTTTTTAATACCAGATATGAAATGGCCTTGTTCCATAGTACCTACTTATGGTTTGACTATGTACAGTACGGACTTAATTTTATGTTGCGTTGTTATAGTTTTTGGTTAATTTGTTTATCGTGATGTTTTAATTATTTTTAAAATTGTAAATTGTCATTTAACTTTATTCTTTTTAATAAAATTTATTTTCTTATACGATTCCTCACTGAGATATAACCACATTTCGCAGAAGAAGTCGAGGGAGTCAAGGTCGGAATTCCGGTCAGGAAATAAGAGGGGAGATTAAAAAAAGGTGGGAAGGAGAAGAAGATAAGTAACAATAGTTTTTTTTTGTAGTAGTGATTGATTGATTTATTTGGTTATAGGGATAAAATTATAATAATAATAATAATAATAATAATAGGAGGGTGGGTGGCTCAGCGGTAGAGCGCTGGACTCATAATCCAAGGGTTGTGGGTTCGAATCACACCAAAGGCAGAAATCATTTTCTGATTTTTAATTAATTAAAAATTTAGAAATTGATTTTCATATACCAGGTGTTGTGATTCCTCACTCGACCATTCACTGTTGGGTTCTAATTAACAGTGCTGTTCCTAAAGTGGCGCTGGGAAACAGTAACAACGCCAACACAGAACACGAGGCTAATGGCCATAGTAGTCGATGCCGTTGACACAGAAGTAAAAAAAAAAAAAAATAATAATAATAGCTAAGGGAGAGGGGTGGGTGGCTCAGCGGTAGAGCACTGGACTCATAATCCAAGGGTTCTGGGTTCGAATCCCACCGTCGGCAGAAATCTTTTTCTGATTTTTAATTAATTAAAAATTTAGAAATTGATTTTCGTATACCAGGTGTGACCTTTATGACTTAGAATGTGCCTTTTTGAGTAGTAAAAAGACTTGACTGAATAAACCGTAATTAGCAGCGGACGGCAAAAGCTTCCCCTAGTCCCTGAGTCACTGTCAGTTAACTGCATCACCACACCACACATTTTCTCTTAAATGACCTTTGAACCTACCTGAAACTTTTCTCAAATCAGCTAGATCGTATACTCCATCGTCAGTATCTACAAGGTGCTTAATGATCTTCTCCATTTGAGCGCAAACATGCTCTGAACCGACGTAATTAAGTTTCAAGTGTTCTGGAATCTTGGAACGAGACTGCTGGAATTTTGTGCGACAATCCTTGTGATATCTTGCTTGACAACCTACAAGATCACATAGTGTAATTCTCTCTGATACCACTCTACTCAATTCATCCTGTATGCCATTTTTTATCTCCGCCATAATAGTATTCCCGAATTGTGGATCTTGAACAACACAGAATTTTTTACGTTTGTCTCTTTTGGTGTTCTTGTCGTGTTCTACAGAAGCTGGGAGTCCACAAAAGAAACAATGAGCTTCAAAGCTGAATGATGGGTGAGCTTCACGTCTCATTTTCCTCTTAGGACTACATAAAGGATCAAACCTTCTTGTCGAGTCCTTGACGAAGTGGGCGTTTGCATATTTCAGCTTGCCTTGTCTTATTGCAGCGTACTTTAGCCTACACTTAGAGTGCATTTGTAAAGAGGATTGCCGTTTCAGGAACAAATGGTGATTGTCCTTCCTCTCCTTGCTCACACTGATTAAAGTGTCCAACCCACGAGTGACCGTTATGACCTCATCCTGATCGGTTATAAGATCTTGATCACAAATGAAACACACCGTCAAATCAGAATTTTCTTCCGTTTCCATTTTCTAAAATAAAGAACAACAAACTCTTAGACTTGTCTATAGTAAATGAGTATTCTGGACTCAAGTTTGGATAACACAATAAAAAAACATTACCTTATACTCCAAAACGGAAAACTTTAAAAACTCAGATATTCCAATAAGACCACTAACAAATTTCTTTTCACTTTTTTGTTAATCAATAAATTTCACCATTCAATGTTGTTTGGGAACAAGTTTCACACTTTGTTTGTCAACAAAGTTCACAGGTTGTTTGTCAACAAAGTTCTCACGTTGTTTATCAACAAAGCAGAAAGCATATGAAATCAACGTGGGCTCACGCACTATAGCACGCGCATGTACGATACTATACATGGCCGCCGCGTGGTCGCGATGAATAAAAGTGTATAACAAATGAAGGAAGTTTGGAGGCAGAATTTATTCGTATGCACGTAATAAAATACTTGATATATATATTGATGAAAAGCTGGGAGTCTGATCTTTTATCTTGTACAACCCTTAGCCTCCAAAAATTCAACCCTGAGAAGAAAACAATGGTTAAAAAAAATCGTTGATTTTTCATTGAAGCGGGAATTTTCCCGATTTTCCAGAAAACCAAAAAACTTGGACAAAAATTAAACACGCCATCGAAAAGAGGACATTTTCAGCTTTCCAATGATGTGTATTGAACCTCGATATTGTCAATCATTATTTATTAATTTACGGTAGACCCGAGAATTTTGGAAAACTCCAAACATGAAAGAAAAAACGTCCCAAGAAAAACATGTTGTTTATAAGAATACACAAAAATTATTTATTAATTCTTTCTGGAATACGTTCACAACCTACCAGAGCCCCATTATTCGGAAGGATTCGGTAAAAGAACTCTTAATTAAAAAAATATGAATGGATTGATAAGGAGGTTCAAATATCGAGGAAAAAAAAAGTTTGGCCAGTTTTTTCAATATTCCAGAAAAATAAGAAAATGGACAAAGTTACCCGATATTGAAGCTACAGATCCCTCCTTTCATATGAGCTTTGAATCATCAAAAAAGATTAATTTTTACCCAAGGTATGGGCTAATTTGCCCGCCCGCCCATGCCTACATTCACGGAGCGTGCTCTCTTAGACGCGGCGCAGCAGCTCGAAAAACATGCTACGGTTGGGGCTGGTTATCTCAAAAACGGTTAAACTTTTGATAAAAATGATAAGGATCATTTTCGTAGATAATAAACTGCTCTCCATTTCTAGCCCAACCCCGCTTCTCTAAGTGTCATATTTCGGGAGATATCGGCGAAAAACTGAATTTTCGGGATCATTGGCCATTTTCCAGCCGATCGGCACATTTCCCGGAGGACATATTTTCGGAGAGTAATCTACCCGTCAATACCTACAAGTTAAAAAAAAAAAAGTCCGTCAATAATGAGATGGGGAGGTTGGTACCTTCGTTTACTGGACTATAGTAGTCGATGCCGTTGACACAGAAGTAAAAAAAAAATAATAATGATAATAGTAGTAGTATAGTTTATTGACCACTTTACATACAAGGTACGTTTGAAGTCATAAGTCCTAAATATAATAATTATAATACATGATAAAATTTATGTACAAATGAGAGAACTACACATAACATCAAATAAATTAAAACCAAAGTTAAAATCAAGCATTGAATTTCAGAAACAGTGGCATATACAATTTTTAGTTTAATTCTTTTAAGAATTCGTCCGTACTGTAAAAGCAATAGTTCAACAGAAATTCTTTTACAAATTTTTTAAATAGATTTTTTGACATGTTTTCAAATCTAACGTGAGAAAAGTAACTTTGAAGGGAATTAAAAAGGGAAACATCCAAAGTGTTACTTTTAGTACTTTTTAACCTAGAGTTTTTGATGATTATATTCTGACAAAATCTAGTGTTGTAATTGTGAACATCAACCTGTTTATTTAAGTTATTTAGATTACTGTGAGTTTCCAACAGTGTTTCTAAAATATACAGTGAAGGAAGGGGCAATATTCCTAGTTTTTTAAATATTGCTTGACAGGGTGTATTTATGGGAGCGTTATCAATAAGTCTTACTGCTGTCTTTTGGAGTATAAATACTTTATATGCATTTGTGGAATTTCCCCATAGCCTAATTCCATACGTTATGTTATTGTGAATTAAGGAAAAATAGATAGTTCTAAGCAGATAAAATGGTAAGCACGATTTGAGTTGACGAATAACAAATATTTGCGATGCTAGTTTAGAACAGAGGTGATCTATATGTGGTTTCCAGTTCAAGTATGTGTCAAAGTATATACCCAATAATTTCACCGATTTTGATTGTTTGGCCCACTTATCAGAACTAATTAATAAGTTATTAGTTTTATTTTCGTTGAGTTTTAACTTATTGGCCAAGAACCATTCACTTACGTGTTTGTTGGGATGATATTGGTTAGCATCAGTCAAAACAGTAGTGTCATCGGCAAACAATACGCAGAATTCATCGATTGCACCAGGAAGATCATTTACAAATACAATAAATAAGATCGGTCCTAATATTGAACCTTGAGGCACACCATTTTTAATAGGTTGAAGAGTAGACTCTTTACCTCCGTGTACAACGTATTGCATTCTGTTATTAATGTAAGAGTCAAATAACTGCAGTTCTTTACCTCTGATGCCATAAAACTCAAGTTTATTTAAAAGAAGATCAGTAGGAACACAATCGAACGCCTTTGTCAAGTCCAACATGGTTGAGACTGTATCAATTCCGTCATTAAGATTTTCCACTATCTCTTTTAAGAGACAAATCAAAGCACGGATTGTGGATTTTTTTTTGCGAAATCCAAACTGAAATTCAGATAAAAGATTTTTGGACTCAAAATAAGAAATTAGCTTCTCTTTTATAATAATTTTAAATATCTTATTTAATATAGGTAATATAGCTATTGGTCTATAATTATCCGTAACATTCACACTTCCTTTCTTATGTAGAGGAATAATTTTGGAAACTTTAAAGGAATTTGGCCAACAGCCTTCTTCAATACATTTGTTATATAACTGAGTAAGAGGTTTTATTAAGCATCCTCTACATTCTTTAATCATTCTACTGTTAATACTATAAAAATCAAGACAAGATGAATTACTTAGTTTTAGTATAGCTTGTTGAACATCAAACTCTAAGATTGCACTCATAAAAAAGGAAGAAGTGAGTTTAGTAGTCTTATTTAGAAAAAAACTTGATTCGTGATTTGATTGTCCAATAGATTGAAGTACTTTTTCGGAAATAGAAACAAAGAAATCATTAAATTCAGATGGAGAAACCGAACTGACTTTTTTCTTGGAGGCACATTTTCTTTCAGAATTATTGATTTGCCATGATGATTTAGACTTATTGTTCGAATTGCTGATAATATCTGTATATGCTTTCCTTTTTCCTTCTCTTAAGGAATTCCTGTAATTTTTCCTAAGACATTGGTAATTCTGCCAATATTTTTCCTCATTTGTTTGAATATATAATTTTTTAGCATCATTGACTTCTGATCTAATTTTCCGTAAGTTGTTATCGAACCACTTTATCTGCTTATTCTGACTTTTAAATATCTTAGCAGACTCAGAGGCATTTGTGTCGTCTGTATTCAATGAATCCCAAGAAAGAGATGAAAGATTGGTGACATATTTCTTGATTCCCTTGTTAGTTATAGCTCGGGTCATACAAGGAGCATTTTGTTTCACTTTACTGTCGAAAATATTAAAATATATAAATTGACCATTATGATCTGAAATATGCGGATCTGTTACACCAACTGTAAATAGATCCAAATTTAAGTTTATAACAATATTATCCAAACACGAACGACTATTTAAAACTATTCTAGTCGGTTCATTAATAGTACAGGGTAAACCAAAAGATTCAAAAATATTACATATATCCTTTGCTTTGTCATTCTTTTCAAGAAATTTCACGTTAAAATCCCCCATTAATATAATAACCTGATACTTGGAATGCAAAAAATTAAGAAGTTTTAAGAGATTATAGTTGAAAATATGAAAATTGTTCCTACTGGACGATCTGTATAATGAAACTAAGACTGTTTTGCTGTTGATTACCTCTGTCCCGCAAAACTCAGCATCACGAATAACAGAAAAGTCAGATAGATCAATAGGATTACATTTTACACCATCTTTAGCAAATATTGCCACTCCTCCATGTAACTTCGTAGGACGAGTGAAACTAGAAATCAGCAAATAATCATTAAGTTTTACCATATTTAAACAAGTCTGGTCTAGCCAGTGTTCTGAAAAACAAATTATGTCGTACGGATTTTCATTTAAAAAAATAGACAAATCATGCAACTTACTTACTAAACTACGAGCATTTATGTGAAAAGCTGATATACGAGATATAAATTGCAAATCTTTTTTATTTAGATTGTTCTGAGATATTGTTAAACTGCTTTCTTCTCGATAGAAAAAACTCGTTGATACGCACACCACTGGGCCATAATTCTGGTTTCATAATTTTCTCCACTTCTGATGTAGGGACAGACATTTTATACGAAGAGTATTCCTGTGCTGCAAATATTTAGTGAGTTCATCGGTAGAGGTATCAGGATCCCAATCTGTAGAGTGAAACAATTTCATATCAGAATGTACAGTTTTGACAGCTGCCTTTAGTTGGAAATTGTTAAGTGCACTCATGTTATCAGTAAGAATAATAATAATAATAATAATAATAACAATAATTAAACCAGGGAAACCTGTGAAAAAAAATAATAATAATAATGTTTATTTGCATTAAAAATATGTAACATACAATAATAAACAGGAAATAGTACACAAATAAACAGAGTACTCACAGAAGCAGTTAGAAACTGCTTGTACGTGAGAGTGCAGTACAGTTTAGAAAAAACAAAATGAAAAGGTTTTAGAACTTTTTACAACTTCATATTAGTTATATAAAACAGGGTGACATACTTTTGATTTTTTTTTTGTGTAAAAAAAATAAATTAAATGGGATCATTTTAAATTTTAAATTTTGTTTCGTTTTTTTTAGAGTGTAAATTTAATTTTTTTCATTTTTTTTTATTATTCAAAAATACATTTTTAAAAAAATTATAAAATTGTGATAAAATAAAAAAAATGTATATATTATTAGGAATCCAAGCTCTATAAGAGTTTCAAAATTATAAATAAATTTTAAATTTCTTATGTTCTTAAAACAAGACAGTATTAGTATACATATTGTTATGATATGAAATGACATCAAAATTTTAAATGTTATCTTTAAAAGGGGAAATTGTTATGGTATAAAAAAAAATGGGACAAAATTATGAAAAATGTGGAGTTTTAAACGAATTAAAAAAAAATATGTGAAACGGACTTAATAAAAAAAAGAATGGTGATGGTTGTTAGGAAAGTTTTTGTTAGTTGTTGAATATAGAATTTTGAAGTATGTAAAAAAATGTCAGAGAAAAAGTTAAAAATAAAAGGAATTTAAAAAGTAAAAATCGTATAATTACAATATTATAAATAAATAATATTATCTCAACTGGCGCCAACAACGTGGGCTCGAAATTGAGTGAACCCAAAAACATGAAGGAAGAACAGGAGTATAGAAGAAAGAAAAGAACAAGTGGAGAAAAGAGTTTAATGGATTTTTTGAATGAGAGATTTGAAGAATTGAAACAATAAAATAAAGATATGAGTAAAAATATGGATAAGTCATTAGTAGAAATGGATAAAAAAAATCAAATAAGATTTGAAGAATTGAAACAAGAAAGTAAGGATATGAATAAGAAATTTGATGAAAACCGGAAAGAAGATCAAACAAGATTTGAAGAATTTAATCAAAAAAATCAAATAATATTGGTAGAATTCGAAAAGAAAATAGCCAAGAAATTTGTGGAACAAGATAAAGAAATTGATAATATCAAAAGTGAGACGAAACAAATTAGAAGAGATATAATAGAACAGAAGATAACAGTACAAGAAACAAAGACAGAACAAACAGAAAAAGAAATAAAAAGAATTGAAAGAAATGTAATGAATAATAGTAAAGAGATTAATGTAATGGAGAAACGTATGGAAGAAATTACCCAAGACAATTGGAAAATTGCAGAAGAGAATTTAAAAACAAAAGATACAGAACAGAATTTTAAAATAATGAGACAAGATATTAAAAAGAATGGGGAAGAAATTAATAATTTAGAAGAGCATATTAAAGAAGGTTTTAAATTACAGGAAGAAATCATAACTACAGAAACAAATATTACAAAATGGAAAATAGAAGAAATAGAAAAGAAAATGTATCAAGAAAGAGGGAAGAATATAAAAAAAAATAGAAAGTAATATGGGAAAAAATGCAATTATAATGACAACAAATGGAAGTGAATTAAATAAAAATATAAAAGAAGTGAAGGAAGATCTTAATAAAAAAAATGAAAAAAACCATAAAGAATTAGAAAAACAGTTTAAAGATGGATTTGAATTACAAAAAGAAATTTTAAGGAATAAAAACAGGTTAGGTCAAAATTATCACAAATGAAAAATAAAATTAAAGAAAATAACATTTAAGATATTTTTGGAACAATTTTGAAAATAACTAAAAATTAAAGATAAATTAGCATTCATTTGTTATTTTTTTAAAAAATACCAAATGAATGCAAATTTGGGGGAATTTGTTATGATATGAAATGACATCAAAATTTTAAATGTTATCTTTAAAAGGGGAAATTGTTATGGTATAAAAAAATGGGACAAAATTATGAAAAATGTGGAGTTTTAAACGAATTAAAAAAAATATGTGAAACGGACTTAATAAAAAAAAAATGGTGATGGTTGTTAGGAAAGTTTTTGTTAGTTGTTGAATATAGGATTTTGAAGTATGTAAAAAAATGTCAGAGAAAAAGTTAAAAATAAAAGGAATTTAAAAAGTAAAATATAATTACAATATTATAAATTATAATATTATCTCAATATATAGAGGCGGCGGCAAATGGACTTTAGCCTATAGGCTCTTAAATGAAAGATTCAATTCAGATTCAAGCAGTAACTTCTACTGCTTATTCGTCTTAATACATCGTTATGTATCAAGTGTTGTTATCAATGTGAACTGAATATTGATTAACAATAGAAAAATTATGCAAGCAACGTACGATAGATTCGACACTATAATTGTAAATGTCATGAATTTACCTTATTTTTTTTTTAAATTTAAGTGTTAGTCTTTAAAGCTTTATGATTGTGCAAGTTATACAAAATATCTCGCTTTCATTTAACTATTTAAAGCGCTCCTGTGCATTTAAATGCTGTAATAATACAAAAAAAAATTTTTCAAGCCACATTTTTCACTAAAAAGTCGTAATTCTCAAACAAATAATTTACTAAACAATTTTTTAACTTTTTACTGCAGTAGGAAAGTAAGAAAGTCATGCACTTTTTTTTGCTAGCAGATTAATAGTTTAAACGTTGTAATATTCTGTACGATAAATTTAGATTGAAATTAGCAAAAAAAAATAATACAAAACCTTGCGATTTGTTTACCGTGCGTAATGAGCTATACAGGGTATCCCAACTAAAATTTGCACTATCTAATGCAACCCCGTTCTTTTTTTTATTTTGAATGACTCGTTTTTGAGAAAACTGCTTAGATTATTGTGAAAGAAAACAATAGTAGTTCTAAAAAATAATTTAATTTTAACGAATGTACTGTTAAATTCAAGGTTTTGTATGAATTTTTTCCGATTTTTCCCAAAAGGTTTCCTCAATTTGACCCTCAAATGACCTCGACCCTGACCTGATGAGGTCAAGTGGACCCCGGATTCGGATTCAGCGACCTTGAAAATCTTTGTATGAATTTTTTCCGATTTTTCCCAGAAAATTTCCTGAATTTGACCCTCAAATGACCTTGACTCTGACCTGATGAGGTCAAGCGGACTTCGGATTCGGATTCAGCGACCCTGAAAATCTTTGTATGAATTTTTTCAGATTTTTCTAGAAGTTTTCCTCAGAGATTAAAAGCTGGTGCCCCCCCAACTGAGCCACGGTGTCCGATTTGTGGGGCTGTGTGATCTAAGCAGTTTTCTCAAAAAAGATTCAAAATAAAAAAAAGAACGGGGTTGCATTAGATAATTAAAGCAGCTTCAAAATGATGTGTCACTTAACACCTCTTGCCATTTAAGATTTTTTAAGGGGTGGTTTTAGGCACTAGAGGGATGAAAAGAGAAGTTTGAAATTACGATAAAAATTGAGCTCACTCTAGGTTAAAATTGACCTATTTCGGTGTGTTTTGCCTGTTTCCTATAGTGGCCATAGGTAAACACAATAATGAACTAGTATGACAAAAAAAATGTTATTTGGACTCCATTTCTGGCAAGCAGTGAAGAATTTAACGAATTGACTTTAAAATCACGAATCTGATGTCAGAATTTCAAAATTCAAAATGGCGGCTTCAATATGGCGAACGAAGATTCGAAAAAAGGTGCAAACTATTCTAAATTCCGTATACCGGAGTTTTCTAGGTCGCTGATTACAAATCTGATGTCAGAATTACAAAATTCAAAATGGCGGCTTCAATATGGCGGAAGAAGAGTCGAAAAAAGATGTAAATTGTTCTAAATTCCGAATATCCCGGGTTTCTAGGTCGCTGATTACAAATCTGATGTCAGAATTACAAAATTCAAAATGACGGCTTCAACATGGCGGAAGAAGAGTCGAAAAAAGATGTAAATTGTTCTAAATTCCGAATATCCCGGGTTTCTAGGTCGCTGATTACAAATCTGATGTCAGAATTACAAAATTCAAAATGGCGGCTTCAATATGGCGGAAGAAGAGTCGAAAAAAGATGTAAATTGTTCTAAATTCCGAATATCCCGGGTTTCTAGGTCGCTGATTACAAATCTGATGTCAGAATTACAAAATTCAAAATGGCGGCTTCAATATGGCGGAAGAAGAGTCGAAAAAAGATGTAAATTGTTCTAAATTCCGAATATCCCGGGTTTCTAGGTCGCTGATTACAAATCTGATGTCAGAATTACAAAATTCAAAATGGCGGCTTCAATATGGCGGAAGAAGAGTCGAAAAAAGATGTAAATTGTTCTAAATTCCGAATATCCCGGGTTTCTAGGTCGCTGATTACAAATCTGATGTCAGAATTACAAAATTCAAAATGACGGCTTCAACATGGCGGAAGAAGAGTCGAAAAAAGATGTAAATTGTTCTAAATTCCGAATATCCCGGGTTTCTAGGTCGCTGATTACAAATCTGATGTCAGAATTACAAAATTCAAAATGGCGGCTTCAATATGGCGGAAGAAGAGTCGAAAAAAGATGTAAATTGTTCTAAATTCCGAATATCCCGGGTTTCTAGGTCGCTGATTACAAATCTGATGTCAGAATTACAAAATTCAAAATGGCGGCTTCAATATGGTGGAAGAAGAGTCGAAAAAAGATGTAAATTGTTCTAAATTCATTCCGAATATCCCGGGTTTCTAGGTCGCTGATTACAAATCTGATGTCAGAATTACAAAATTCAAAATGGCGGCTTCAATATGGCGGAAGAAGAGTCGAAAAAAGATGTAAATTGTTCTAAATTCCGAATATCCCGGGTTTCTAGGTCGTTGATTACAAATCTGATGTCAGAATTACAAAATTCAAAATGGTGGCTTCAATATGGCGGAAGAAGAGTCGAAAAAAGATGTAAATTGTTCTAAATTCCGAATATCCCGGGTTTCTAGGTCGCTGATTACAAATCTGATGTCAGAATTTCAAAATTCAAAATGGCGGCTTCAATATGGCGGACGAAGAATCGAAAAAAGGTACAAATGGTTCTAAATTCCGTATACTGGGGTTTTCTAGGTCGCTGATTACAAATGTGATGTCAGAATTTCAAAATTCAAAATGGCGGCTTCAATATGGCGGACGAAGAATCGAAAAAAGGTACAAATTGTTCTAAATTCCGTATACTGGGGTTTTCTAGGTCGCTGATTACAAATCTGATGTCAGAATTTCAAAATTCAAAATGGCGGCTCCGATATGGCGGGACGAAGATTCTAAAAAGGTGCAAATTGTTCTAAATTCCGTATACCGGAGTTTTCAAGGTCGCTGATTACTAATCTGATGTCAGAATTTCAAAATTCAAAATGGCGGCTTTTCAATGGCGAACGAAGATTCGAAAAAAGGTGCAAACTATTCTAAATTCCGTATACCGGGGTTTTCTAGGTCGCTGATTACAAATCTGATGTCAGAATTACAAAATTCAAAATGGCGGCTTCAATATGGCGGAAGAAGAGTCGAAAAAAGATGTAAATTGTTCTAAATTCCGAATATCCCGGGTTTCTAGGTCGCTGATTACAAATCTGATGTCAGAATTACAAAATTCAAAATGGCGGCTTCAATATGGCGGAAGAAGAGTCGAAAAAAGATGTAAATTGTTCTAAATTCCGAATATCCCGGGTTTCTAGGTCGCTGATTACAAATCTGATGTCAGAATTACAAAATTCAAAATGACGGCTTCAACATGGCGGAAGAAGAGTCGAAAAAAGATGTAAATTGTTCTAAATTCCGAATATCCCGGGTTTCTAGGTCGCTGATTACAAATCTGATGTCAGAATTACAAAATTCAAAATGGCGGCTTCAATATGGCGGAAGAAGAGTCGAAAAAAGATGTAAATTGTTCTAAATTCCGAATATCCCGGGTTTCTAGGTCGCTGATTACAAATCTGATGTCAGAATTACAAAATTCAAAATGGCGGCTTCAATATGGCGGAAGAAGAGTCGAAAAAAGATGTAAATTGTTCTAAATTCCGAATATCCCGGGTTTCTAGGTCGCTGATTACAAATCTGATGTCAGAATTACAAAATTCAAAATGGCGGCTTCAATATGGCGGAAGAAGAGTCGAAAAAAGATGTAAATTGTTCTAAATTCCGAATATCCCGGGTTTCTAGGTCGCTGATTACAAATCTGATGTCAGAATTACAAAATTCAAAATGACGGCTTCAACATGGCGGAAGAAGAGTCGAAAAAAGATGTAAATTGTTCTAAATTCCGAATATCCCGGGTTTCTAGGTCGCTGATTACAAATCTGATGTCAGAATTACAAAATTCAAAATGGCGGCTTCAATATGGTGGAAGAAGAGTCGAAAAAAGATGTAAATTGTTCTAAATTCCGAATATCCCGGGTTTCTAGGTCGCTGATTACAAATCTGATGTCAGAATTACAAAATTCAAAATGGCGGCTTCAATATGGTGGAAGAAGAGTCGAAAAAAGATGTAAATTGTTCTAAATTCATTCCGAATATCCCGGGTTTCTAGGTCGCTGATTACAAATCTGATGTCAGAATTACAAAATTCAAAATGGCGGCTTCAATATGGCGGAAGAAGAGTCGAAAAAAGATGTAAATTGTTCTAAATTCCGAATATCCCGGGTTTCTAGGTCGTTGATTACAAATCTGATGTCAGAATTACAAAATTCAAAATGGTGGCTTCAATATGGCGGAAGAAGAGTCGAAAAAAGATGTAAATTGTTCTAAATTCCGAATATCCCGGGTTTCTAGGTCGCTGATTACAAATCTGATGTCAGAATTTCAAAATTCAAAATGGCGGCTTCAATATGGCGGACGAAGAATCGAAAAAAGGTACAAATGGTTCTAAATTCCGTATACTGGGGTTTTCTAGGTCGCTGATTACAAATGTGATGTCAGAATTTCAAAATTCAAAATGGCGGCTTCAATATGGCGGACGAAGAATCGAAAAAAGGTACAAATTGTTCTAAATTCCGTATACTGGGGTTTTCTAGGTCGCTGATTACAAATCTGATGTCAGAATTTCAAAATTCAAAATGGCGGCTCCGATATGGCGGGACGAAGATTCTAAAAAGGTGCAAATTGTTCTAAATTCCGTATACCGGAGTTTTCAAGGTCGCTGATTACTAATCTGATGTCAGAATTTCAAAATTCAAAATGGCGGCTTTTCAATGGCGAACGAAGATTCGAAAAAAGGTGCAAACTATTCTAAATTCCGTATACCGGGGTTTTCTAGGTCGCTGATTACAAATCTGATGTCAGAATTACAAAATTCAAAATGGCGGCTTCAATATGGCGGAAGAAGAGTCGAAAAAAGATGTAAATTGTTCTAAATTCCGAATATCCCGGGTTTCTAGGTCGCTGATTACAAATCTGATGTCAGAATTACAAAATTCAAAATGGCGGCTTCAATATGGCGGAAGAAGAGTCGAAAAAAGATGTAAATTGTTCTAAATTCCGAATATCCCGGGTTTCTAGGTCGCTGATTACAAATCTGATGTCAGAATTACAAAATTCAAAATGGCGGCTCCGATATGGCGGGACGAAGATTCTAAAAAGGTGCAAATTGTTCTAAATTCCGTATACCGGAGTTTTCAAGGTCGCTGATTACTAATCTGATGTCAGAATTTCAAAATTCAAAATGGCGGCTTTAATATGACAATGCATCATGTTCATTGCATGCTACAACCGGAAATCTTTTTTTAACTCTAAGCCAGTCTTCATATTTTTTAAAAAAATTCTCTGGACTCTATTTGTGCTCCTCCAGTTCCCCTTAATTTTTGTACATAAAATCTGTTGATTTACATCATTTCTTTCTTGCATACATTTTCCACTTTTTTCTGCAATATCTTCCTGCGTGATATTCAGGATATTTTCTTGTGTATCGTGCAGTTATCCTTTTACGAGAAGGAATATATCTTTTCTTGTGAACTCCACCTCTTCATCCCTCGATCGTCGTAAATAATTAAAACGTAAATAATAATAAGGATAAGTGCAAAGCACGAAGCACAGTTAAATATTTTGTATTTTGATAATATTCTTATATTAAAAAATTTGACAATTTAAAACTACTTAAATTAATTAATTTATTATTCACATTCATATAATAACTTTAATTTATTCATTTCACAATCAAAAACCATTAATTGATACTAATTAATTTAAGATAAATACACAAAGTTGCAAGTAACCTCTGCTTGAAATGCCTGCCTAATTTGTACACAAGCGCGCGACTAAACTAAAATTCATATTACAATTAAATTTGCAGCAAGTTGCAGCTAGTATTGAAATGCGTTGGAAAGAAAGATATTATGAATAGATCCTGAAAGTTTTAAAGCGGAACCTCGTGGAACTTTTTTAAAACACCTTTTCAATAGCCAGTTCGAGAAAAATTTTTTTCTTTCATCGTTCACATTTTTCAATTGTATGAACGTAAAATTGATCATATGTTTATATATAAACACAAAATACATACTTCCAGGAAGATTTTCCATCTTTCAGAATTGAAATTGGACCAAGACTCGCTTTTTTTTTATGGAATATCATCCCAGGACTATCCCCAAACACAATAAAACCATAATTGTTAAAAAAATCGAATCATTATTTTTGACTGTTTGCCAGGAATTTGCGATTTGGCCTCACTTGCATCGAGACAAATGGTAGAGAAGAGATTTCCTTATTTTAAACTTTATTTTGCAAAATAATGTTTACAATACTAACTTTACTTAGTATATAGAGTGATTCTAAACCGCTGCCAGATATATCTTTAAAAATACAGATACCTGTACTTATATTTTTGTTTTGAGGAAATCGAATTTTAAAAGAGGCCCTTAAAACATTTTTTTAATTTATCTAAAACTACTGAATCATGTAGCAGTACAATTTTCTAGGTAGTACTTTCAGTTTTAGAATTACTGTTCAGAATTGAATGAAACTTGGCATTGGTACATTATAATAAGATAATGAACCAGTAAAATCTTTAAAGAGCTGCAGAAAACCAGAAAAAATATATTAATATAAAAAATGTTTGCCTTTACCATTGATTCTTATGAGAAATCACAGATTTTATTTTATTTAAAAGAAGTACCGTTCAGATTCCGATACAAATAGTATCAACGCAACGAAAAGAATAAAAATTTCGAATATTTTGGTACTCACAAATCGAGCTTCAGAGCCTGTGACAAGAATAATTAGCAAATACTTAGAAAAAATGAACTTTATTAATTACATCTGGCAACGCCATTAAAGAGGTTATGACGCGCGTGAAATTCTAACATATATGTATGATACCATTATTTTTTGCCCATCTCTAGTCGCGTTTTTACGATAGTTTCTTCCCCAGTTGAAGAAACCCATTATTTTATTAAGATAAGTTATATAAAATTGATGATTCGAGTAATATCACACAAAAAGAGATTTGGCTCCAATGAAGAAGTGATTGCCGAAACTAAAGCCTATTTCGAGGTTAAAGATAAATCGTTTTACAACAAAAGCATCGAAATGTTAGAGAAGCATGAATAAAGTCGATTTTTGCCTTGTCGTTTTTTTAGCCATCCTAAGAACTTATTAAGTGATCGAGAATGTAATTTTCTTTAGCATATCATTCTTGAGTTTCTCAAATATGAACTTTCTACCTTTATTCATTGACAAAGTCAAATACTAGGTTGTTTTGGCCACTAAATTTTCCCCATATTTATAACTTAACCCCGTTTTTATAAAAATGTATTAAACATTAACACCTACTTTGTGTCCTACTTTAACTTACATAATTATTAGAACGGTGTTGTTATTCTTACGCTTGAATGGATTCCGTATATGATAATAATATCCATGGTCGTACCTACTAGCCATAATTAGCTTTAAGGGGACCGTCTTGTCAGAAGGAAACAAGAGGAAAGTTTGAAATTTTTTATCACAAAAGTCATGAAAGATAGAATATTAAAACTTTAATTATTATTACGCATAATATTATCATAATAATAATAAGTTGTAGATACAGGAAATCGTTCAATTTGGACATTTAGTCACTTTCGTTCAGAAAGTCGAGTCAATTAATCTAGATTGCATTTATTTTTACCCAGTTTGATCTCGGTTAATTATTTTAGTTTTGATAGAACCCAAAGTTCAGTGGTTCTAGTCGTTGTTTCATCATTGTGGGTTTACATTTATAAAACATTTAAGTTTCGACTATAAATAAAGCTATGAAATGAGAAATATTACAAATTATATTAGCAGTGAAAAAGTACCCCGCACGGAGCTTACGGAAATTGGCCCTCTGTTAAAATCTTTGAAACTAGGAGATATTATTCAAAAATCGATGCTGATAAAAAGTCTCCATGGGCGCGAGGTCCTAAAACGCGATCCTTATGAGTTATTTTGACCACAATCAGAAGAGTGAATATGAGCATATACACGAATTCTCTTGTAATAATCCATTATACTTCTATCTATCTAATACATAAATATGTAATATACATAAAATATTCATATATATCATCTATACATATACAGTGTGTCCCAATTAAGTCGGCACCATATGGAAAACTTTTTTATTATTTGTTTTATGAAAAAAAGTTCTGTATTGCCTAAAACCCAAAATTAAATACTCAGATATCAATTTTTTGCATTCGTATACGAGGTTTCTCAAAAAATATGAATTTTCCTTAAGAGTAAAGTACCTGTGTTTTTGACAATATCGAAAATTGATATAAAGAAAATGTATTTATATTAAAAAATATCTTTCTAATATGCAACAATGTTTATGTTGTTACAAACTACGAGAAATGCAGCGCAGGCAGCTAATGCCCATGATCTTCTCGAAGTCGAGATAGTTGATTGATTGAAAAAGGAAAAAAAAGGATTTAACAAAAAGAAAAAAAATAGATTTTAGTCCGTCTAGTTACCTCCACGTTGGGTAAAGCTGATACTAGCAGCATTTGATGTAATTTATGAGTCTCTTCTAACCTTATCTCAACTTCTCTATCTCTCTTCTAACCTTATCTCAACTTCTCTATCTCTCTTTTAACCTTATCTCAACTTCCCTGTCATTTCTTCTCGCTTCTTTCTCTGTCCAGCTCATCTCAATTTCACGATTCTTCTGTTCTTATTTCATATCAACTTCCCTCCCTCTTCTATTAACTGCTCTAACACATGAAGAGACAAAATGCAGATACAAGGGTTATTTCGCCATATATGAATGTTTACATAGGTATATATGAATATAAGTGTTCCAAAGAAAAATGTTTATTTACATTTTTTTTTTGCGGAGGTGAAGGAAACCCCTTTATGGGGAAGTTATGAGCCTAAAATCTCAAGGTCTACTGTGAGACTCTCCTTTCAAAGCATACTCACTAAAAAACTTCACCCCCTGGTTGGGTGCGTCTGACCGAAGCCTCCGGTGACACTTAGGCCTGTCAGCCCATTGTATCTTCCCTCTCTGTTTACAATACCCAGTCCAGTACCTTAGTGCCCTGTACAAGCTTGTACAGGTCCTGTACTGAGTGGGAGTTGTATAGTTCTGGGTCACCTATTGGCTGCCCAAAAATTTGCTGTCTTTTGCGGTCCAGTGCCTCGCATCTACACCGTATATGTGTCACTGTTTCTGTTTCCTTACCGCACAGTCTGCAGGTAAAGTCACCATTGTACAGTCCCATCTTGTTGAGGTGCCCCTTAACTGGCGCGTGGCCAGTAAGGAGTCCCGTAACTGTTTTCAGCTGGCTCCTGTTCATCTTTAACAGGTCTGCCGCTCTTTTGTGGCACGGTCTTTTGATGTATTCTTTCCCGTGTTTGTTTCCCGGGACGTTTTCCCAGTAATTTTTATATTTGTCCCAGATACAGTTTATTACAGACACTCTTGCTGTACGCTTTGGTACCTCTAGTGTCCGTCTATAGTTTGGGGGGTTTTCCGAGCCTCTTCTTGCGAGTTCGTCTGCTTTCTCGTTACCTACAATTCCCTGATGTCCCGGCACCCATATCAGTTTGACGTGATTACGGTCTGCCAGCGATCTCAGTTTCTTTTTCCAGTCCCATACCAGTCTAGACGTCACTTCCTGGCTGCACAAGGCCTTGAGTGCCGCTTGACTGTCTGATAGAATGTTAATACGCGCGTTAGCTATGTCTCTCCTGTTATTCTCCCTCGCGCATTGGAGAATAGCATATACCTCTGCCTGAAAGACAGAAGTGTGAGTACCCAATGAGTAGCTGATGCCAGTCTGCGGGTTCCTGGAGAACACACCCGAGCCCGCTCCATTCTCAGTCTTGGATCTATCTGTGTACCAGATTTTCCCCTGTAGAATGTTCCTGAGCTGTGAGTCGTTCCATTCAGTTCTATCTGGCACCACTACTTTGATTGGGTTGTTGAAGTCGTATCTTTTCGGAATATGATCTGTTCTCGTCCCTAGTACGTCCCCGGTCACTATTCCGACGATACTCATATGTCCAGTCCCATCGTTCATATTGGTTTGTGTGTTCTGTAGTCTGAGAGCACCAAGCCTTGCCTCCCCTTGTACCACAAAGTGGAGAGGAGGCAATCCCAATAGTGTCTCTATGGCTAGAGTAGACGTTGACTTTATTGCCCCCGTGATTCCAAGACATGCAAGTCTTTGCACCCTGCTTAGTCTTGTGATGGCTCCTCTCTGATGCGTCTTTGGCCACCACACCAGAGAGGCGTAGGTAATGGAGGGCATTACCACCTTGTTGTACAGCCAGTGCAACATTTGTGGTTTTAGTCCCCATTTTTTCCCAAAAGAGCATCTGGCTACAACTAGTGAAGTCACCGCCTTTCTGGTGGTTTTTTCCAGATGTTGGTTCCAAGCCAATTTGGAGTCAAGAACTACTTCGAGATATTCTCCCTTGAGCTGTATGTCTTCCCCTCGAAGTCTTAAAGGTCCAAGACCATCCAAGTTGCGTCTTCGGGTGAACGCTATGATGTCCGCCTTGCTGGAATTGATATTCAACCCCTGCGAGTCCGTCCATCTTATTGCCAGGTTGAGAGCCTCCTGCATGCGATCTCTAACCGTCGTGTTGTATTTTCCTTGTACAAGGACTACTATGTCATCGGCATACCCAAGGGCTCGATGACCTGCATCTTTTAGTGTACCCAGCAGCCTATCCGCTATCAGATTCCACAAAAGAGGGGACAGAACCCCCCCCCCCCCCCCTGCGGACATCCTCTAGTCGTTCTGGCTACTAAGGTCTCTTCTAAAATTGTTATGTGTATCAACCTGTTCCTTAGCATGGAGTCTATCCAGGCCACACACGGTTCCTCGATTTCTCTATGTCTAAGGGCTCTTGTGATTGAATTTATAGAAGTATTGTCAAATGCCCCTTCTATATCTAGAAAGGCCGCTAACAACACTTCTTTATTTTCCAGCGTTTTTTCCACCTTTGTTACTAGTTGGTGGAGTGCTGTCTCCGTTGAACAGCCAGCAGTGTAGGCATATTGGTCGCGATGCAGTGGTCTCACCACTAGCGCACCGTCCCTAATATATCTGTCTACTAGCTTCTCTAAAGTCTTAAGTACAAATTACATGAGACTTATAGGTCTTAGAGCCTTCGCCGAATCATGTCCTGCTTTTCCAGGTTTCGGTATAAAGGTAACCCTAACATGTCTCCAAGGTTTTGGTATGTGTATTCATATTTTTTGACAAACCTCGTACACGAATGCAAAAAAATTGATATCTGAGTATTTAATTTTGGGTTTTAGGCAATAAAAGCATCAGCACGCGCTCCCTAATACAAGTGATATTAAATTATATCATATTAAACGATTCAATTAAATAGCGGTTCAGTCAGCGCGCGCGCGGTTCGTTCTATTTGCTTTTAACACTCGATTTCAATCGTAAAAGTCAAAGAAACAATCTGTTATATTTTTTTATCGAAAATATAGTTATTTAGATGTTAGATGTAATTATCCCAAAGGTTAACGCTGTACTATGTAAATTGCGTCCTCGGGAATTTTTTAATAAAAAAATATATCTGTGCTCCAAATGGTCGCAGAACAAATTTATTTCTTGAATACTTGAAAAAATGCCATGGAGTTCTGATCAAGAAATCATCGCAAAAAAAAATTGAAAAAGATATTTGAGAAAAACAACCAAGCAAAATGTTTTTTTCAACTCCATTTTTAGGTAGGTACTTAAATTTATAAAATCGTTTCGAATTTTTTATAACACGAAAGTACTCTTTACGAACAACATGCGCCCCAGAACGTTTCTCTACATCCACTCCACGAGCAGGAGTGAGCGATTCTCGAAAAGTATTTTTTTCGAAAAATCGATATAACTCAAAAAAAAAAATATTTGGCAATTTTTCAAAAATGTTTGTTTTTGGGTTGCCAAGAGATATACAGTGTGACCCATTTTGTTTGGAAGCACCACTGTAAAATCCGCATTTTTCAACCGATTTTGATTTAATTTTTTTTATTAGATTCAGTATCAAAAACAGTATTTTGACACAAATTTTCATACCTTAATTTCCATTTTCAAGGCCCTCTATGTTAATTTTTCGTTGCCAAAAAAGACGAAAGTATATTATGCATTTTTTTCCTCAAATATGACTACACCACTGGATTCAGAATCGTTACAAATGTAAACTACCAAAATTTTATAAAAAAAAATTATTAACGACAAAGTTATAACAACATGAATTTGGAAAAAGTTGTATTTTAATTAATTTTTTACGTAGAATGTAGACAAATTTTAAAAATGGCAACATGTTAAACAAAAACTAGGACTCGAAACAGTTGCATAGTAAAAATTCGAAGCCGATAGCTTAATCCGTTCTGAAGTTATAGCTTCTGAAAGTAACGTAAAATTAACAACTATTAAAAATAACTAATAATACATTTTGATCAAAGCAATAATAATTTAACACTAAATTTTTGGACATAATAAATCTGTGGAAATTACAAAGACTAAGTTGCAAATTTAGAGTTAAATTATTATTGCTTGTTATTTTTAATAGTTGTTAATTTGTATTTTCATGGCATACTCGTTGATTGCATTTTGTTAATAAATGAAATTATTAAGCACAATTTTACGTTACTTTCAGAAGCTATAACTTCAGAACGGGTTAAGTTATCGGCTTCGAATTTTTACTATGCAACTATGTTTCGAGTCCTAGTTTTTGTGGTGTAGTCATATTTGAGGAAAAAAAATGCCTAATATACTTTCGTCTTTTTTGGCAACGAAAAATTAACATAGAGGGCCTTGAAAATGGAAATTAAGGTGCCAAAATACTGATTTTGATACAGAATCTAACAAAAAAATTAAATCAAAATCGGTTGAAAAATGCGGCTTTTACAGGGGTGCTTCCAAACAAAATGGGTCACACTGTATGTACTGTAAATATCAACACAATATGAAAAATTGAAAAAGTTATAGCAAAACCAAACAATGACGATTTTTGACAGTTTTTTCGATATATCTCGAAAAGTAATTCGACAATCGATACTTTCAAGATGGTCAATCGAAAGATCGTTTTATTATCTACAACTTCCTCATTCACTATTTTTCTTTTTATTTACAAAAATCCGTTTTTTTGTGCAAAAATAAAAAAGAATGAGATAGCACTGTCATTTTATAAAGAATGCTAACATTTATAATCTGTTATGAAAATGAATCATATCAACCCTAAAAATCAGACCGAAAGTAATATTTTCTGCCCTCGGCCCGCAAAAATCATAAAGAACACGATTTTGTAGTTTTTCACTATCTACGCAACTTTGATTTTGACGTTTCTCATAAATTTTCATAAATCTGGAATCGAGAGAACTAAACTATAAAATAATAATACATTCTGATTTTGAATAATTGTCATGAAAAATTTACGAATACTCCACCATACTTGCAAGAAGAAGATAGAGCAATGTTTCTCTAAATTTTTTACCTACAAAGACCCACCGGTAAGAAAAGTACTATAAATTGTTTAACAACTAGCAAAATAGAGCTCTAGACGAAAGAAATTATCCTATAGTTATCGCTTAGTGCAATTTAAAGAATTGTTGTATAGATGTTCTTACAACGTATATCTTTTTTAAACTTAAACATTTTATAACAAGTCTATAAAGCTATATACAATCTTTATAAAATTATTTTAAAAGAAATGTATAAAGATCATATTACAGTTGTAAACCTATTCCTATAACCTTTAATATCTGCGTTATGCAATATTCCTATAAAGATTATACAGGGTGCGCGCCAATTATTTCCACTCGATCTCTAGCACCGAAACTAAAAGAGATATCAACAAGATTTTTTGTAGGGGTAGACAGTGTCACTCGGACTACAATTTTAAAATATTTTGATGTATACAGGGTGGCTAATTTTTGTGTAATGAAAATTAATTTGTTTTTTTAAATTGAACACCCTGTATACGATTATGTCTTCTGATTTTACTTAATATTAGATTTACGGTAGTTTTTTGTATTTGTAAAGCCGACGCGGCGTTGACAAGTTATTCCTATTTTAAGCAGATTTAATGAAAAAACAGCACTTCAGAAATATTAGCACAAAAACCACATTTTTTAAAAAATTCCTCAAAAAAGCTAGTATGATGTAAATGAAACATGCACCTATCACAATAATCACACAACATCTTCACCTGTTGCACAGGGTGTTTACCGATCGCGTGCCAATAGTCTAGTTTTCAAATGGCAATAACTTAATTTTTTCAAATGGGACACCCTGTATATTTTTCTTCAGTTAGAAGCTCTCTCTAATACGCATTGAAAAAATATAGGGTTTTGCAGATCTAACTTTACTGTTTACTTTAATAATTGACGTTAAGTGACAAACAACATATTTTACACAATTTTTAATAAGTACAAAATTTTACAAAGTTTAATCGTAAGAAAACTACAATAGTAAAAGTTAAAATTTATAGTAGGTGTTCAAAATGTCTTCCATTTTCATTTCTTGCCCTTTTTTTCATTGATTTACGCACATCTCTTAGCATTGCAGGGGTCACCTGTCTAAATGCTGCAGTAATTCTTTCTTTCATATTTTCTTTTGTGGTAACCTCTTCCTTGTAAACGACATTTTTAATAAAATCCCACAAGAAAAAATCGCAAGGTGTAAGGCAAGGCGATCTAGTAGGCCAATTTATAGGTCCTCCCCTTCCTATCCAACGATCCTGAAATTCCCTATTTAACCAATTGCGAACATCTAATAGGTAATGTGGTGTGGCACCATCTAATTGAAACCACATTCCGTTGCGATAATTTTGAGGCACATTTTGCAATAAGTTGCGAAAATCATGTTTTAAAAAATCTAAAAATATAGCTCCATTTACAGTCCCATCAAAGAAATAGGGACCAATTACATAATCACCTATTATTCCCGCCCACACATTCAAAGACCATCGATACTGTGATGTGGTTCTAAATAAATGTTCATTGTGGTCCAAATAGTAATGGAAGTTGTGTCTATTTACACAACCGTTCTTATGAAACGTGGCTTCGTCGGAGAATAAAACTTTGTTTAACAAGTTACGCTTTGTATTTATCTTGTTTATTAACCATCTACAGTATTCCACTCTACGCGCGAAATCACGTGGTAACAATTCTTGGTGAAGCTGGATATGATAGGGGTGATATTTATTCTTTTTTATTATGCGTCTAATTGTGGTATTGGAAATATCTAATTGATTGCTTAATTGTCTTGTGCTTATATTGGGATCTTCAACTATACTGATCATTACCTTATATTCGTTGTCAATAGTAACAGCTGTAGTTTCACGTGAATGTTTTTCATACTTGATGGTTCCTGTTCTATCAAATCTATTCTTTAAATTCTCAAAAGTATCCTTTTGTGGATGACGTCTTTCTGGGTATCTTTCTGCGTTTCTTGCTTGTAGGGTCTATCACCCTACAAGCAAGAAACGCATTTTTTTGACATTCACCCAGTATCCATATCATATCAATATTTTCTTGAACACTATAATTCTCATTAAAATCCATTTTTTATACACAATACCGATTAAATATAGTAGACGTGATACAATACGAAGTTTTATGTTGACAATTAATGCCATAACAAAATATACCTACTGTCATTTTCATAGGTAACTTGATTTCTTATTAAAAATTGTGTAAAATATGTTGTTTGTCACTTAACGTCAATTATTAAAGTAAATAGTAAAGTTAGATGTGCAAAACCCCATATTTTTTTAATGCGTATTAGGGAGAGCTTCTAACTGAAGCAAAATATACAGGGTGTCCCATTTGAAAAAATTAAGTTATTGCCATTTGAAAACTAGACTATTGGCACGCGATCGGTAAACACCCTGTGCAACAGGTGAAGATGTTGTGTGATTATTGTGATAGGTGCATGTTTCATTTACATCATAGTAGCTTTTTTGAGGAATTTTTTAAAAAATGTGGTTTTTGTGCTAATATTTCTGAAGTGCTGTTTTTTCATTAAATCTGCTTAAAATAGGAATAACTTGTCAACGCCGCGTCGAATTTATAAATACAAAAAACTACCGTAAATCTAATATTAAGTAGAATCAGAAGACATAATCGTATACAGGGTGTTCAATTTAAAAAAACCAAATTAATTTTCATTCCACAAAAATTAGCCACCCTGTATACATCAAAATATTTTAAAATTGTAGTTCGAGTGACACTGTCTACCCCTACAAAAAATCTTGTTGATATCTCTTTTAGTTTCGGTGCTAGAGATCGAGTGGAAATAATTGGCGCACCCTGTATAACAAGTTGTATTAAAGTTTATATGATAATTATAATAGTATCATGCTGTTCGGCAGCATTATACAACAAGTATAAAAACCTTTTATAATTAATCTGTAACTACATCCGTTGACCCTATTATAAATTGTTTATAGAACAAAAATATAGTTTACAAGGATGGAAATTTTGAAAATTACTTAACAAAATTGTGTGCTAAATATTAATCTAAAGTGTTTTTTTTTTCGCAGTCTGGGAAGGATTGTCAACCCCCTTTTGCCATTTTCTATTGTTTCTATAATTTTAAACATATTTTCGTAATAACCATTCAACTAGTAATTGTAATATCGTAATATCATTGAAATTTCTAGGTTATATTTCTAACGTATTTTATAGCGTAGCGAATTTCAACACAGAACAAAATGATTGTATAGTGTTGTTATACTTATATCATTGTATATCCTTATACAATACTTATATTATGTTTAAACGACAATTTTGTTCTAATACGGAATGTTTCCTCGCTCTACAGGACGTTTAAAATACAGGGTTGTCATGTTGTGTCGATTAGAGGAAGAATTGATTATTTTTTGGTCAATACCTTCCTTCGGTTTACATATACCTAAATAACCCTAACACACAATAAGCGGCGTTTCTGGCCGACAGTCGGATTAGACGAGATTTGTAATATTACATAGTACTTATACCCTATATCTTCGAATTCTCAGAAGCATATCATATGATTCGATTTTCATATAGATATTTTTCTGTGAACTTTATGTAGTACCATATCGTGTTACATCCAAGTTTTTAGGAAACATGACGTATTGTGTACAAGCAGGTTCTTTATCAGTAATTAAATGCATTCGTAAAAAAAGTTTAAATCTGACAACCCTCCAAAATTTGTGAAGGTACACTTGTTGAATCATTTAAAATAAAGTTGTATAGCGCATATTTAAACTACATTACCGGACTTTAATATCATATAGAGTTGCAAATAAAACAAAAAAATTATATAACGTGGAGAATGGAACAAAATTATTGTATTATTTACAGGTATATCCGTTTAACAAACGCTGCCATTATGCAAAATTCCCTTAAACTTGAAAATATCACTTAAAAAGTAAGTTTTTCAGAAATGTAGAGACAACTTTACATACAATTTTATATATAAAACAATAATTTTTTGTTTAATTTAATTATCTAACTGTCAATAAAAACGATATTTTTTTTTAATTTTTAATAAACCATCCGTGTAATTTAAACTAAGGCCCATCAATTTTTTAGGTAGAATTATATATTTCATCAGAACTTCACTGCGCAATGAAATTTTCGGGTTACCTGCGAGTATCGGAGATTTTTCAGTATTTCTTTGTAAGCTGCCATGTTTAATGAATCTTGAACGCCATTATTTTGTTCTCAATTTCATCGCTGTATAACATAATGATTGTATTTTTGTCGTATTGCAATACAGGCTGCATAGTAATAAACTTATAAAATATATATATTTTTTAAGTTCTATTATTGTGCGAGGCTGTCGTATACAATCACTATACAATGATTGTATAGCAATTCCGAAGTGCACATGTAAATTTGTTGTATAAGGATTGTATACGAAAATTTTATAAGTATCACTTAATACAGTTATAGTAATATTATAAGGGTTGTATAACCAGCTAATAGAACATCTATAATAGCAATTTGTTTTATAAAAGTGGACCCTTTTTGGTTGTATAGACATTGTATAATAGTTCTCACAACCATTATAAAAGTTAAATTGCTAGCTGAGTGGAAATAATATATAATAAATAAATTGGTACATTGTTATTACAAGTTCTGTCTGTATTTATAAAATTAAAGATTTTTGTTATATTTTCCTATTTTTTGTTTTTTTTGTAGGCGAAAAACAGTTGTGTGTCACACATACACAAAACGCTTTAGCAGCCCTTAGCTATTAGCTGCCCTCGCTTCGCTTTGCTCATTTTCTGCCCTTGTGACAATGTACTATTTCCTACATCACTGTATTTTTTGTTTACGGGTAGCAATTTAGGTAAATTTCACATTGAATTGTGAGAGATTGGTTTGGGTAATACGAAGCACTTATCGAGCGAAATGGCTCTGTGGTAGCACATCTGCCTCGCTTTCGGTAGTTCGCGGGTTGGATCCCCATGGCCGCCTGACCTTTTATAACTTTTTTCAGGAATTTTCTCATATGAAATAAGCAATTTCCCCTTAGATACCTACCACCATTTCTTCCACCCCATTCCCTCAGACCTAATCCTCAGATTCTTTCAGTGTGGCTGAAGAGGCGAGGAAAACCTATAGCAGCCTTTCCCCCTGCATAAAAATTTGACGATTTTTTGGAGAGTTAATCTCGAGAACGGAATTTTTGTTTGTAGAAATATTTATACCCGTTATAGCTTATACCTTGGAATAGGACATCTCCTTTTTTGAGTCAATTTTAAGGATTAATAAAAAAGATATCAGCCATTTAGTGGAGGTGTGTTTTTGACAGTTTTGACAATTTGTGATCACCAATTTTAACGTGAAAAGGAGATGTCCTAAATGAAGGATACAGAATTAATTTCCGAGAATACCAATTCGCAAAACTTTATAATTTTTGAGATTAACTCTCCAGAAAAAAAAAATTTATGTAAGTTGCCTATATCCCAGTAAGATTTTCTCTTTCCATAGTTCAGGCGTTTTCCGCCTGACACTTTGAGACAGTGGCGCTTTTTGGTTTTATTTTGAACGATGTATGCAACCAGTTTTACGAATACGAAGTTAGGAAGAAAGAAAGTTTAGATGTTTAGAACTGACATTTTAGGTTATGTTTGCTAATTTATTCGTGTGTTTTGCAATTTTTTTTAATGAGTAAATTAGTATTAACTAAAACCAGTTCTTCAATTTAAAGTATTTCAATTAATGCCGTATACCTCATGTAGGACATGTTTCACTTTAAAATTGGTGATCACAAATTGTCAAAAGCACACCTTCCACTAAATGATTAATATGTTTATTATTCTTTAAAATTTGTTGAAAAATGGAGATGTCCTATTCCAAGGTGTAAGCTATAACGGGTAAAAATATTTCCACGAACAAAAATTCCATTCTCGAGAGGCTGTTCAAAAAATCTTCAATTTTTATGCATATTCGAAGGAAGTGTGAAAGTGTGCAAAATTAGTGATTAGTAATATGGAGAATGTGCAATTCAACTATAACAGTTTTTTGTGATTTTTATTCGTGCATTCAAAATAGTGTCTGCATAGTTGGGAATCACAGACATTTGCAGAAATTAATATTTACAGTATGTCTCACATATTAACCCGTCCATGGGACTCTTGATGTAGGTTTGTTACACACTTTATTTGCTATTATGTCTTTTGTCCATTGCTAAAAAGCAATGCAGTTTTTTCATAGTGTATTGTTTTGTTTTTGTTTTAGTGAATAACTGTAATTAGGTACTTTTAAATAAAGAAATAATTATTAATTGTTCAATTTATTTTCTTACAAAAATGATTTTATAATATTTAATGATTTACAATAAAGTTAACATTAAAGAAATGAGTTTACAATTAATACATGCAAGTATTAGAACTAAGAATCTGAAATAAATTTGTGATTAATAAATGCAAGTACTCGAACTGAAAATCTGAAATAAATTTATGATTAATAAATACAAGTACTAGAAATAAGAATCTGAAATAAATATATGATTAATAAATCCAAGTACTCGGTACTAGAAATAAGATTCTGAAATAAATTTATGATTAATAAATACAAGTACTCAAACTGAAAATATGAAATAAATGCAAGTACTCGAACTGAAAATCTGAAATAAATTTATGATTAATAAATGCAAGTACTAGAACATGTCGATAGCTAGCTGGCCAAGAATTTTCATTATGGTTTATAAGTCTAAAGATAGATATAATGTAACCATGCATTAAAAATATTAATTCACCTAATTAGAATGCCTTGGTCAATACTGTCAACAAAACGGACACAAGAATTTCCTTGTTGTTATCTAGTTAAATTCTTGGTATGTAAAAACTCTATTTATGCAAATATTCTAATATTTCTTATCTGTCATATTCATCTGAAGAAATTATTCCAGGTTTTGAATTATTATATGATTTTAAATTTATTTCTTCTTGGCTCAGGAACCCTTTTTTTTGGACTTTTTAACGAAAACAGTGACACGGACAAAAAAAATTTCAAGGGATGAAACATGAACAATTTATCGTAACCCATGGTTTAAGACTTGCAGCGATTTTTTATCTGTAACCGTTCAATTGTTATATACAAATTAATGTTCCAACATTAACAATTTTTTTTATAAAAGGACTTGCAGATAATTTATTGTGGTTACAATGTTGCATTTTGTTCATAGAACGCAGTTTTTTGTGTCGATAACTCATGTATTCTGCAATTGTTTAAACAAATAGATATTGATAAAAAGATTTTGCGTTTGGGGCTGCCAATTATTTATTAATTCATTTTTTAAAAAAATTCTTGCTTCACCCTAAAGATTATACATTTATATAATTCTCAATTTTCGTATGAATCCATTCATGTTTAAATATTTTTTTATGTTAGAAATATTATTTTCCGAGCTCCATTCCTATCTGATGTATTTGGTGAGATTAGTCGCGTGGCAGCGCTATTCATATTAAAATAAACGGATTTATACGAAAATAATTGAAAATTAATTAAATTAATAAAATATAAACTCTATTTTGATGCTAGAAAAAAAATAGTAAACAAAAAAAATGAAATTTCCTAAAAATAAAAAATAAAATTTCTGTCGTGGCTGAAGCCGGTATCGAACTCATGACAAATGGATTATTAGCGCTCTCTGCGACAAGACTAACCGTAAAAATAAAGAAAATTTATTCTCTCAGATTCCTTAGATATCCCAAATAATATATTATATTTTAATACTAGCAGCGCCACCTAGCATACAGGAGATTCACTGAAGTCTTAAGATATCTATCTCTCTTCATTATTGCAGAAAGACAGTGATAAAAGATAAAGATAAAGATCGGGATTTTTGGTGTTTGTACTTTGGCATACCTGTCGCGACGCCCCTCTTAAGTAATAGAAAAAACTATCCTTTCTTAATCTTCTGATAGAATTTCGGACGGACAAGGTCGGACTTTCTTTGAGTAAACAAATGTGAAACTGTAATATAAATATTAAACGCTACATTAAATTCTTAAACTTTGCAATGAATGTTTTTAGAATTATTTTATTAATTACCTATTACCTATAACAATAATAATTATGTTAATATTTATCAATTTATTTTATTTCATTTACAATCGTTCATCTTATATATAATATTTACAATTTTCCGATTCACTATTACAGACATTCCCAAAGTATGTGCCGCGGGACCCAGAATAAAAAATAAATAAATAAATAAATAATGAAACTGTTTTATTTATTGTTAGAGTTTATTTTTATCATGACAAGGTAACTAATTAAGGCCCATTAGTGCAAATTTCACCTCCAGAATGCATAAAAACGCGTTTTTAGAGGTTATATTTTCCCAAATTTCCAGGACCCCCTATGCAGACACTATAGCAGAAGGGGTATGCCGTGACTATTGAATATCATTTGATACTGTGGGATTCAAAAGTTTGGGAAACTCTGCACTATTAGGTATACATAGACAATTATATACAAATATAATTAAAAATATATACAATAACCATTTAGATGTTTATATAACAACTACACAAAAAACAGAATACTTATCATAAAATACTCTTCTCTCTTGTTGATATCAAAAAGTTTTTAATTTTAATAATAATTTACTATAGAAACAGATCACTGGATAATCTCACAAAATATAATAATAATAATATACGTCTTTATTTCCCAAATTAAAGAATACAAAATATAATTTAAACAAATAAAAAACAAAAGTGAGAGTGGCGAAGTTTAGCCTAGGGCTACTCATACTACTTAACCACATTAACAAACAAAAGATATATATAAAAAAAGTAATCATACAATATCAAAAATTTTTTTTAAAAAATGTAAAAAAAAATATTTTACTATATAGTCAAATATTAATTTTTCTCTGACAACATAAGACAGAGAAATAGATATTGAAATTTAAGATGTCAAAATCTGTTGCCAATATATTTTTGTGACGTTTCTGCGAACGATTTTAAAATGATAGCGCATTTGCATATTTTAAGAGAATTTATACTTCGTCATAAATGAACCCATTAAACAACATACATTTACTGAAAATTGTTTCCAAGCTTACCAATATAAGTGCAAGTTTTCTTGCAAGTTCGTAGAATAATAGCTTTCAGCAAGTTTGAATCTGCCTCACTCACAACTTATAAAAATAAACTTAAAAACGCTTAACTTTATGCTTGCTATTAATTTTAACGTCTCTTTTCTGCTACCAGGGCTAATCTGGACGGGACCTACAGCTTATCGTGGTCTCCGAACCACGGTCCTCAATCATCTTAAACCCAGGACTATGCCTTTGTCATTCAGGTGATCTATCGACTAACAAGTGTGTAATTGTGTCACCAACCCCTATTAGTTCCCCGAGATATCCGATCTCATCCGGTCTGTTTACCGGCGTGAATGAAACTGCGCATGACACAAATACCTTTTTGCACTTGCTCAAAGTCTTATGTGACTTTTAATTCCACTTGTTTCGCAGGAATCGAACCTACGACCCGAACAGTGACCAAGTACAAAGGCCGATGCCCTAAACAACTAGGCAACGGTGTCCGGTGCTTAACTTTATGGCAGCTTAAAAAATATTTACTGTTAACAGACAATTTAAAACTTATTGAAACTTTCACTATAAAAGTTAGTTAAGTACTTTTCAACCACAAATTAACTGTAAACTATCAAAATTGCACTTCAGTCAGTCACACCATTAAGAAGTCCCTCAAGGGGAAAAATCGTGATTTTTCCTCTTGAGAGAAGGCCATGCCCAAGTATTCCACATACCCTCCGGAATCTTTCAGCCGGGTCTTCTTACATTTATCCCGCTGAAAGAAGTTATAGTTGCTATCTATCAATGTTTTAGGGATAGCGTGATGAGATTTTCTCCCTACTGCGCTTTTCTCCCTAAAATTGCACTTGATTGACAATGTTATATTTAAACCTCCATCAAACTTACGATTATAAATACACTTTAAGCTCTTACGATTTCATTGATTTTATACTAGGACACTTGGACCTATTCATATTAGTATGAACTACAGTTGAATTCTCGTCCGCGAACTGTCGCCTATCGTCTGGAGTACATAAATGTTCTGAATTTAAATATTCTTGTTAATAGCTAAGTTGTTAAAGCTGTTCACTAAATTATATTTATTTTATAGAGCGCGAAGGCACAATTGTTATATTCAAAGTTCGATATGTTATGTTCGTAATGTTTAAATAAACATAATACTTACTTTTAAGTATCGGCATATCAAAATATATAATTAATAGATGATATTCACAAATCCAATTCTTTTAAAACTTAATGTGAATTCTTGTCATATGTTGATTCATCTTAACAATCGTATACAGGGCCGCCAAGGGGGCGCCGCGGCCGTGCAAGGGAAAAATAAAAAATGTCGCCCCGCATTATTTTTTTTTAAATCCATTTATTCAGCAATCTGCCCTGAGGCAATAATCTATTGTTATGGCTTACAACGACATGGGTAGAGATAGTACCAGTGTACTATCCTACATACTTTTACAATATATTTTATGATTGTGTAGGGTTAATAAAAATTACTTATAACTACATGAGTCTATTTGTTAAATCAGATGGTTTAATTCTTTTAAGACGCCGCCCTTCACTGCTCCGGTTAAATAACCGTTTGGCTAATTCGTTTGGATGTATTGACACTCTGTTGCGGTATTTGTCACTGAATTGTACAATCACTTCTTTAACTGATTTAATTTGGATGTCTCGCACTATAACACTATTGGGCACATATCTGGGATCGTTGACAATGATGCGCAACACCTTGTTCTGGAATATCTGCAGGATCTCTGTGTTGGAATTGCTGGTTGTCCCCCAGAGCTGAATTCCGTAAGTCCGTGAAGATGCTTTTATATAGCAACACTTTGTTTTCAATTGATAGTTGGGATTTCATTCCTATGAGCCAATACATTTGGTTTAGTTTTAGTCCTAACTGCTTCCGCTTAGTGAATATGTGTTTCTGCCAAGGCAGTCTGCGGTATAAGTGAAGTCCTAATTATTTAACACTGTTGGCTTGTGGGAGTTCTGCTTCATTAATTTTTAGAGGAGGACATGTTTCCTTTCGAAGTGTAAACGTAACATGGACTGACTTGGATTCATTGGCTTTAATACGCCATTGTTTGAGCCATATCTGGATCTTACTTAGATTTAGCTGCAAGTTCTTTGAGGCAGATGTGGGATCTCTGTGGGATCCCGCGTTATGGGAGCACGAATATTTCACGGGAAAAAAATCGTAAACGCGAAAATTTTAAATGGAATTATATCTGGTGTTTTAAAAGATATCGACTTGAAATTTTTGAAAGTCATTAAGAAAGTAGGATGAAAATTAATAGTATATGAGATGCCACCCCAGCGTGATAATCACCGCCCCCAGTCACCCCCTGGTCCAAAAATTTAAATGACACCCTTTATTTTTTTGATATGTTCTGCAAGAGCGTGGTTTTTTAGTATCTCTATGTGAAAAAATGACTTATACAAGGTGTGCCAATTATTTCCACTCGATCTCTAGCACCGAAACTAAAAGAGATATCAACAAGATTTTTTGTAGGGGTAGACAGTGTCACTCGGACTACAATTTTAAAATATTTTTATGTATACAGGGTGGCTAATTTTTGTGGAATGAAAATTAATTTGGTTTTTTTAAATGGAACACCCTGTATACAATTATGTCTTCTGATTCTACTTAATATTAGATTTACGGTAGTTTTTTGTATTTGTAAATCCGACGCGACGTTGACAAGTTATTCCTATTTTAAGCAGATTTAATGAAAAAATAGCACTTCAGAAATATTAGCACAAAAACCACATTTTTTAAAAAAATTGCTCAAAAAAGCTACTATGATGTAAATGAAACATGCACCTATCACAATAATCACATAACATCTTCACCTGTTGCACAGGGTGTTTGCCGATGGCGTGCCAATAGTCTAGTTTTCAAATGGCAATAACTTAATTTTTTCAAATGGGACACCCTGTATATTTTTCTTTAGTTAGAAGCTCTCCCTAATACGCATTAAAAAAATATAGGGTTTTGCACATCTAACTTTACTATTTACTTTAATAATGGACATTAAGTGACAAACAACATATTTTACACAATTTTTAATAAGTACAAAATTTTACAAAGTTTAATCGTAAGAAAACTACAATAGTGAAAGTTAAAATTTATAGTAGGTGTTCAAAATGTCTTCCATTTTCATTTATACATTTTCTTGCCCTTTTTTCATTGATTTACGCACATCTCTTAGCATTGCAGGGGTCACCTGTCTAAACGCTGCAATAATTCTTTCTTTCATATTTTCTTTTGTGGTAACCTCTTCTTTGTAAACAATATTTTTAATAAAACCCCACAAGAAAAAATCGCAAGGTGTAAGGCAAGGCGATCTAGTAGGCCAATTTATAGATCCTCCCCTTCCTATCCAACGATCCTGAAATTCCCTATTTAACCAATTGCTAACATCTAATAGGTAATGTGGTGTGGCACCATCTAATTGAAACCACATTCCGTTGCGATAATTTTGAGGCACATTTTGCAATAAGTTGCGAAAATCATGTTCTAAAAAATCTAAAAATATAGCTCCATTTACATTCCCATCAAAGAAATAGGGACCAATTACATAATCACCTATTATTCCCGCCCACAGATTCAAAAACCATCGATACTGTGATGTTGTTCTAAATAAATATTCATTGTGGTCCGAATAATAATGGAAGTTGTGTCTATTTACACAACCGTTCTTATGAAACGTGGCTTCGTCGGAGAATAAAACTTTGTTTAAAAAGTTACGCTCTGTATTTATCTTGTGATATCTCTTTTAGTTTCGGTGCTAGAGATCGAGTGGAAATAATTGGCGCACCCTGTATACATAATGAACTTTATAAGATATTTACAGCTAAAGGTTCAGATACCAGATATTCAATATCGAAAGCAAAAAATATTAGCAATCCATGAAAGCAACTACGTTGTATGAACTGTCAAATAGCTTGTGACACTTCTGTTTAATATTTTGACTTGGATTAAATTAAAATTAATGTACGGGCTGGAAATCGTATTAACCAAATAATTGGTCTAATTTTCTACCTAGAAAACTTAAATGAACCTAGATAACTTAGATCAAATGCAGAAGGGTCAGTCATACTTTCAGCAAGACGGAGCTTTCCCTCATTTCAGTTTAGAAGTAAGGAAATATTTGGATACCGTTATTCCAGGACATTGGATAGGTCGTAGGGGTGCTAGCTCGCTTCCCAGACTTGACCCCACTGGATTTCTTTTTATGGCAACATTTGAAGTCTGTTGTTTACAGAACACCACCACTATCCATTGATGATTTGCGTAATAGAATCATAGAGGAATATATAGAAATTTAATACCACAAGTGTTTGAAAATTTTCGGAACCCTTTCGAGAATAGACTGTATTATTGTTTAAATGTAAACAGTGAATGTTATTAAAATATTATAGTTGCAAAATATAAAAATATACTTTTAGCAATTTTGTATTTATAAATTAAATATAACTTATATTAAATTTTCGAAAATGAACTTATGAATAACAATTTTTTGCTGATTTTATTTTGAAAGTGCACAGAAATAAGATTACTTCAAGTTTAAAAATTTAAATTTTATCAGAAAAGCTTGCTAAAAACTCCGATACTGGACACGGTGGCCTAGTTGGTTAGGGCATCGGCCTTTATACTTGGTCACTGTTTGGGTCGTAGGTTCGAATCCTGCGAAACTCAAGTGGATTTAAAAGTCAGATAAGACTTTGGGCAAATGCAAAAAGGTATTTGTGTCATGCGAAGTTTCATTCACGCCGGTCACCTGGCCGGATGAGATCGGATATCTCATGGAACTGATAGGGGTTGGTGACACAATTACACACTTGTTAGTCTGTAGATCACCTGAATGACAAAGGCATAGGCCTGTGTTTAAGGTGATTGAAGACCGTGGTTTGGCGCCCACGATAAGCTGTAGGTGCCGTCCACATAAGCCCTGGTTGCAGAAAAAAGACGTTAAAATTAAGCAAAAAAAACTTCGATTATAAACTAAAAGTTGTAAGATTATTGCAAATTTTCCACATGCTTACAAAATAAGTTTGAGTTGCAAGCCGGAAATAAACTTGCAGGAAGTGTTTGTAAGTTCTAATGTTTAGTGGGAAGTTTTCACAATAATATTAACATAAGAGAAGACCCAGATAAAAAACTTATGGCACTATCCTTTACTTTACTTTAATTCATTTTAAAACATCTGAAGAAACTTTATGAGTAATGTTGTTGTTCCTAATATTTTAAAGTAATTCTAAAAATTTACTTTATTTATAATTATAACATTGTACCTAGAAGATGTCATCTTGAGAGTAAAAGCAGTTACCGAAAATTAGTTCATATTGAACTTTTATGTTCTAAATGAAATTTGTTATTTATTTCACATAGCGTAATATTCTACGTACCTATACATATAGAAACGATTGCGTTAAACGAACGTAGAAAGTAATTTTTATAATTAACCTGTCCAAATAATCGAGAACGCCAATGAAAATATTAGTTCATGTTATATTACGATCGCAGATTGATCAATAAAAATGGTTTTTTTATTTTTGGGTATGATGTTCTAGATCAGCACCTCTGAATTTATGCAACTAAATATTTTCGTAAACGTTGTGTTAGATTTTTTTAATTTACCAATAATGCATATTTAGACCAAGAAAGTAAAGCTAGTTTTACATAATACAAACGTGTGAAAAATAGCACTGAGACACTTTCTCCCATATTTACAGATACAAGTGCACGGACTGTGGTCAGTATACCCACCCACCAATCTATAAAGTCTTGTGTTGCATTTCAAATATACTCATTGTGGTAGTGCCAATAAAACAAATAGGATAATAATGAATTATATATCGGTAAGTACTTTTGATAAATTTGGCAATTTACATAAAGTGAACCATAGGTGTGTAGTGAGAGACAATTTCATTATAAAAATATAATGAGCAAGTGCAAAGTGATTATTTGATGGGTAGTAAATTTAAGGAAAATCATATTAAAAATCATTTGTTCGGTTTTTTTCCGCGAGGCGCAACATTGAACTTTTATTTTCAAAATTAAGAAAAAATACTGCTACCTATCAAAAAAAATTAAGAGCGTTTAAATTTTTTTTTTAATATTAAGAGCTGAGACTAAATAATTTTGAGATCCCGTTTGGTAAATTTCAATTAATTTACCAACGTAAAATTTAATAATCAATTTCTAATATAAAGAATGTTAAAGAATAAAAAAAATATGAACAATTGCCTACAGTAGAGAAATAATTTAATATATCTATGTCTTAACTCGAAACTTGTTTAATTTTTGGTTATTCGTATAAATTATTATACTTTTATATTAAATTTTGATTCTGCTCGGGAAATGGTGTTTATAAAGCTAAAAACTGATATTAAATATTTTTATTACACGACTAATAGACCAACGCTTTGGTATTAATTATTTTTCAGCACAACCTCAAAATTATCGAGAAAAACGATAAAAACCGCTTTTTTCGTTTTTAATTTTTTATCTCCCGCAAAAATAATTTTTTTTTATTAAACTTGGTGAAAATGTTCTTCTTTGTGTTTTAAATGAGCTCTAATTTTTTCAAAGCAAAATATTTAGTTTTCGATTTTATACGAATTTAAATTAAAAAAAAAGCCTAATTTTCATCGAAAAAGTTCACTAACAAATTTTAAATTTTTTAACAATATCGGTGCTCATTTTCTTCGTTGAAACCTCTATTTTAAGATGGTATGAAAAAAATATATTGTTCGTATGGAAAAATATCGTTAAAATGCAGAATTCCAAAAAACGACTTTTTTAAAATCGATTTATCAGTTAATCTAGAAAATTTTGTATTTTTTATTGGAAATAAGCATTAAAAAAGATGAAAAACATTAATTTTCATGTAATATAATGTCATTTACATTCAATTAACTGTTAATGGTTTTCAAATGGCCGAAACCATTGTTTAAACAATAATAGAATACTTAAAAACTTCATAAAACTTCGCTCTGATTATACAGGGTGTTTCATAGGTAAATGAACATACGCTATGGATAAAGGATACTTAGATGAATAAGAAAAATCTATATTTGATTATCTAACTCGCTTTATTACTGAGTTACAGGGTGTTTTATCAATTTTGCTCATTTCTTTTATCCTTCGTATTTTTGGAACCACCTTGTATATTTATTTGATATTTGGCAAGCTTATCCTACTCCATTAGCACAATCAAGAGATATAGTGGCCAAAATTAAAATCCAGATCCGGCTTCAAGAAAAAATTGATTTTGCTCTTAAACAACACTCTGTATGTTAAAATTTTAAAAATTGAGTTGCATATTCGAAAGGAACGGAAAAAGTTTAATGGGAATACAAAGTTTTGAGACTGCTTAGTTCATTCTACTAGTAAAATTTTAAAAGCAAACTTAAGAATTGCGAATTTTCATGAAAAGTCGTTTTTTGGTTTTCTGCGTTTTTAACGATATTTTTCAATACGAACAATATATTTTTTATACCATCTCAACGAAGAAAATGGGCACTGACAAAGTTAAAAATTGAAAATTTGTTACTGAAGTTTTTCGATTGAAAATTAGGCTTTTTTTCATTTAAATTAGTATAAAATCGAAAAATAAATATTTTGCTTTGAAAAAATTACAACTCATTTAAAACAAAAAGAAGAAGGTTTTCACAAAGTTTCATAAAATTATTTTTGCGGGAGATAAAAATTAAAAACGAAAAAATCTGTTTTTATCTCTTTCTCGATAATTTTGAGGTTATGTTGAAAAATAATTAATATAAAAGTTTTACATATTTTAATTATCTACAACTTTTATATTAAACTTTTTTCGATAGTATGCATATTTCAGCCACAAATCGTAGAAAAATAATATCCAACCCTCAAATTCTATATTTAGCTACCCCCACCCCCTTGCGGAACTTTTAATTTGTCGAATTTATTTCTTTTAATTTACTTAATATCTAGTCACCGAGCTTCGCTCTTAATATCCAAATCTACCTTTTTAAGCAGCCCAATGAGTATATAATTTAAGTATATTTATAACATGACAAATTATTAATTAATTCGCAAAAATCACGGAGTGGGCGACATCTACTTGAACTACTGAAAGGGAGATAAATAAAAAGTTGATTGGCCTAGTTTTTGGGGATTTCACCCTTTTAGAGCAACATCTACTGACGCTTGATCTTCGCGAATTGTCACGGTGGACAGGCCCCGTTTCCGGGACGGGCAACAGCAGCGTGTAGGGCACACGTCCCGTCAACAAAAGATCGCTCAGCTCACTCTATTTATCACTATATAAGAAAAACTATGTTCAATTGATTTTATTATTTATTGATCTGCAGTGAAGGAAAATTATAGGTCTGATATTCATACTTGGGTAAAAACCTCCACAAAAACCTGTGACCAGACTCTCGACGTGTGGCAGATGTTGATATCATATTTTTTCAAAAATTTTCAGTTACAAAAATAGTTCATTCGTACATTACATTACAATTTGTTCTTGGAAAATACAAAGTCACAATCAACCTTAAAATGTACTATGAAAATAGAGAATTTTAAATGTCTCTTTAAAGTTTCTTGTAAAATAAAAAATTGAAATCTACGTTAATAGTACACGTGTACAAGCATTTATTCTTTTTCTCTCTCTCTCTATGATAATGAAAACTTAAATATTAAAACTGTCCGCATAATAAAATAGTAGCCGTAAGGGGTAGTCTCACACTATCGGGGAAGGGAAGAACCTTTACCCGATGTGCATAAAGCATTTCCACCCGCCAAAAAAAAAAAAGATTAGCTTTAGGTTAGGTTAGATCTTTGTAATAAATAAAGAAAAGTACATTACGTGTGACATTTTGACATTTGTTACATTCTGACAGGTGTCATATTTTGACATTTGTTCATTTTGAGATTTGTTCATTTTGATAGTTGTTACATTCTGACACGTATCACATTTTAACAGTTGTCACGTTTTTACAGGTGTCACATTTTGACAAGTGTCCATTTTAACAGTGTTACTCTACGTTCCTATAAATATTTACCTAAACCCATGATTTCTGAAATTGTTGTATTTTCAACTTTGAATTTATGAGATGGCTGTCATTTGACAAGCAAATTATTTATGTCCGTCAAATGAACCTTTCCTTTTTTATATAAAGCGGCAAATTTAAAATTGAATTCTTTCAGATTAAAACGCCAGAAATTAAATAAAGTCAAACCTTTTTACTACTATACTATACAGAAGAAAGGAGTGCAGTATTTAATTTGCAGAACGTAGTACAGGTTCAAGAGGTAGAAATTTTATTTTTACCTCATCCTTCAATGCTTATTTGTAGTTAAAATTTAAATATTGCAAACACTTTAAAAATTAGAAAACCTGTGTTTTGTGCACCACCCTGTATTTTAAAAGTTTCTCCGTCAACTTTATAAATTAATACATTTTCACATTAACAGAAGTTCAATATTTAACTACGCAAAATTTTGTTGTAATTCTATGACCAGTTTTCCTAAAATGTGTACCCATAACTCTGTTTTCATAATTAGTAAGCTTTTTTTTATATTATTTTAGAACAACTAGTAACTATGGGTACCCATTTTAGGAAAACTGGTCATATGATTACAACAAAATTTTTCTCAGTTAAATACTGAACTTGCATTAATGTAAAACTGTATTAATTTATAAAGTTGACGGAGAATCTTTTAAAATACAGGGTGGTGCACAAAATATGGGTTTTCTAATTTTTAAAGTGTTTGCAATCAGTTTAACACGCTGTATGACATAGAGTGGTGCTAGAGTGACAGGTCGTACATTTATTTAAGATAATACAAAATTTTTATTACACATCGTTTATACAGGGCGATTCGTTAAAGCTAAAGTACATTATATGCCTTCTGTAACTACATTTATGAGCCACCCTGTATAAAATATGATTCATCACCAAGAAGTAATTACTCGAACTATATATTCATGATGAAATGACATTTGCTTGTATTTTTAAAGCTGTTATAACAAAAATAATTTCTTCAAAAAAACCATATTACTTATTTTCGAACCACCCTGTAAGTAACCAAATTGTACAGTAATTGTTTATAAAATATTGTTGCCAAATAATCTACAATTCATGTTTTCTACAACAACTGCCAGTAAAACAGGTCTTTTATGAGAAATCTGGTTACAAAAAAGTGGCATTTCCGATGTTTAACACCCTGTACCTCGAAAACTAGTCATAGGATCGGTTTGGGCCAATAGACACTTTTTGTCAGAACATCGAGTTCTACATCATACCAACTTTTCAGAAAATTTGACGGAAAGCCATTTTCCCATAAGAAAGGTGCCTGGTCCTTTATTAATTTGTTAAATTAATTTTTAATATCGTAGTATATTATATCCCTCCAAAAACATTTTGTTTTTGAATAATGTATTTATATAGTGTTTTTATTATATAACTAAATCTTGCAGTCAGGGAAAACACCTTTATTTTAATTTACAGGTATTAGGAATTACATTGAGCATATTGCTGTCATGCCAGTGCCAGCAGCAATATCAAAATGGAGAATATAATCAAGAAGATAATTACAGTTACCAAAAAACGCCGCCACCACCTCAAATACTCTCCCACAAACAAGCCCTCAATCACGATGGCAATTTCAAATATATATTTACTTCTGAAAATGGTTTAGCACAAGGGGAAAGTATATCTCCTGATGGATCTAGAAACGGAGGATACAGGTAAACAATATTTATACGGAAACAAAGTCTAATATTATTGTGCGTTGATTACATGATTTCAAAGATTAGGGGTTTAGGAAAGTTAAAAAACTGAACAGTGTAAAGTGGCGGTGTTATAAATATTAATAAAAACTTAAGAAAGTATGTAGAAAACAGTATAATTAGCGATAGACAAAGTTCATTCGGTAAATTAATTTATTTCCATTACAATATTTTTAAAAGCAATATTCAACTTAACTAATTTTATTGCATACTGTATTTTTTCCCAAATAGTTAAAATACACTCATATCTTGAGATCCATAATTTAATACTATTTAAAAATTAAATTACTATATTTTTTGATTTATACATTTTTACATTAACATTATTAATTTCTTATTTGGTTGCTTGCTAGTACTTTTTTAAATCATTTTCTTTTATTTTCTTAACTGTTTTGGTCAGTCTTTTAACTTTTTTCTTTTTATTTGGTTTCTTTGGAATTTTTAATTTTTCCAATTCTCTCTCTCTTTTCACTTTACTTTTCTATTTTTTCTGTTTACTCTACTTCTATCTTTGTTTTACTGTTTTTCCCAATCTGCTCTTCTCTTTGATTTATTATATTTTCACTGCGGTTTTATTTATCTACTGCCTTTCTCTATGTTTACTCTATCTTTCACCTTTCACTTTACCTTCCTCTGTCATATTATCTTTCTCCTCTTTCGTTTCTATCGGTGTACTTTGGACTATATTATAATCTTAAATACTCTCATTTAATCTGCATTTATTTTTGTTTCTTCTTCCTCATTGTATTTTTCTCGCTCTTCCTTCTTTTATTTTTTGTAGTTTTTAGGTTTACTTTTTTGATTATCTTGCTTTTTTTAATTACACGTCTGTTCGTTTTAAATGCAACACTAATTTGGCATTTTTAAATTTTACATTCACACATTTTAAGTGTAACAAAAAAAATGTTGCGGTGTTTTAAAACAAATTATTATTCACCTTTTTAATACAGCTTTATTTAAGATAAAGAAGAAATGATAACCGCTTTTGGTTTTTTGTAAGGAAAATTTCCAATACTGTCTAATTTGTTAAAGAAATAGTTATTCATTTTTACTAAATTATAAATTTTACATCCATTTTAGTTATATCGATCCTAACGGCAAGAAAATCTCAGTAAAATACACAGCTGGTAAAGAGGGTTTCCGAATCTTGGAGGCTGATCACTTACCGAAAGCACCTCAACCAGTTGCTCCACTACCAGCACCAGCGCAACCAGCTTATCAAGCGCAACCTGCTTACCAACCTCAAACTCAATATCAACCAAGAGCATACCAACCACATCAATATAATTTCAAACAAGCAGAGGAAGAAGACGATGGTCAATACCGACCACAAGTATACGAGAGACCTCACCAACAAGTGAGTTAAAATGAAAAAAAAAACTTTATATACCATGTGTTCATGTCCTTCAAATAACAATTATGTTATTAGAAATATTTAACTTTCTACCTCTTTGATAAATCATAAAAGGGTGAGCCACAATTAGTTGGAATTAGAACTGGAATCAGTTTTAAATAGATCGTAGGCACTATATCAAATTTTCGAAGTGGAGAGTTGCCAATGATATATAGTAACCATGGTGGCAACCAGTGTTGTATTCATCATTTTCGAAAAGTTTGACTTACTTTACTTTTTCGTGTCCGAAATATTCTACAATTTCTCGGCCCAATATTGGGCCACTTCCAATGCTTCGGATTTGCTTTGCCATAAATCGTCGAGGTTACAGTGTACGGGACAGATGACGCACTTTAAGAGGTGTTCCATATCCTGTATCATCCCACATTCGCACTTGTCGTCAGTTGGTTGTGCAAGGCCCCATTTGATCAGGTTGGTTTTTACCGGGGCGACTCCTATTCTGATGCGGTTTAGCGTTCTCCAGGTCTTGAAGTTGTACGAGACACCACTCGGCGGGCTTTCTGACAGAGGATAGTTTGCGGGTGGTTCATCCAGGAGGAATAGACGCCTAGATTTTAGCCTTTGGGATTCTTGATGTTGCCCGAAACGGGGATGGCGATTGTCGAATGTTTTCTTAAACTTCTAGTTAAATTCATGTGTTTTCTTGCGTGAATTCGGACTGTGAAAACCCGCTCCTTGGTAGAGTTTGGTTACCGGTGCAGCCTTCATGCACCCTGTTACAAGTCTGCAAGTTTCGTTGAGGCTTACATCGACCTTCCTGGCATGCGCCGATCTTGACCAGACAGGGCATGCGTATTCGGCTGTAGAGAAACATAGGCCTTGTGCCGTTCATCTAAGGACCTCGGGTTTAGCGCCCCAATTACTATTGGTTGTCGCAGCCATCGTTTGCCGGGTTTTTTCGCAGTGGTGTTTGTAAGTCAGTCAATTGTGACTCCTAGATATACGGGTTTATCTGTGTGCTCAAGGGCCTATCCGTTCTAAGCGATGTTAAGTTTACGATTGGCTATTCGTGTATGAAAATGGAATGCACTGACCTGTGTTTTGGAAGGAATTGGTTTTAAGGAGTTCTGCTCGTAGTAGGCAGACATAACACCTATAAAAGTTTGAAAGTGTTGGATGTAAAACTTTTAAACGTGTATTTTTGCCCTTAAAAAGTAAAAAAAAATATGGAAAAGAACAATCCATTTAAAGAAATTGATGAAGCGTCCCACCGACTTATTACCAAGATAATCCCGGATTTAATATGAAATTGCATACAATAAGTTTGTGAAGTGGTATAAAGAAAAAGACGTTCCTGAAAATTATTGGCCTATTGGCCTATTGGTCAAATTATTCTATGATTAAAGCTATGCATTTTAAGCTTATAGCGTTTCTGAAGCGTCAAGGAGGAGATTACCAACCCAATAAATCAAAAATTTCACTATCGTTGAAGAATTTTATTTGGATTTTTGCCGGAGATACATGGCTCTTCGTCCAGCAAATGTAGCACATCGGAGGCTTTTCCTAAAGTATGTGAAAGGCAACTGTACGAAAAACCCTGTCGGAACAAATGCGTTTGGAAAAATTCCTGCTGCTATTGCTAAATTTCTGCAAATTCCAAATTGAGGCTGCAGACACACACAACGATTCGTCGACGGATTTCTTTGATATTTTGCCATCCCATTCATTTCTTCACGCCACTAAAGGAATGTGGACGTCCGACTTTTTACCGGCCGTCCAAAATTGTTATGTGTGTCTAAGGCGTGGGGGATGGAAATTTTCAACAGTCTCCGAGGGATACATCGAAGATTCGTTGGAAAGTAAAAATTCGAATGCTCGAAAACCGCTTTCAGTGCCATCAATATCAACGGATTCTACTCAAACGTCAACTTGAAATGCGGTTGTTTCAGTTGATAATGGTAGTGTTTTGGGCGGTTACAAATCCCCTGTAGATATTGTAGACCCAAACTTATTAGACGACACCCTGTAGGTGCCTCTGTTCCAGTTTAACGTAACTTAAACTGGCAATGGTGCTGTAGATTTAGATTGCAGAATGTACGGTGATGAATGGTAATAAAAGAATGCACTTTTTAACTCGTAAATTTGTAACAATTTTTAACAATGACAAAAATTAATAACTGGTTTGTAAATGTGTTGTAATTGTTTACTTTGTTAGTATGTACTATGTACTACTATGTCCTAAATAATTTAATCTCGTAGTAAAGGTTATTTTCTTCGCGATCTTTTAGTTCCTAGAAAGAAAATTGTAGCTAGGGATGTTGTTTTTGTAGAAGACGTTTTTCCTAAAAATAACTTAAAAGATTTTACACTAGAAGATAGACTAAGTTCTGTTGAATTGTTTTTATCTGATAGTTCACGTGTGTCTGATGTGTAAGCAGCACCAGAGCTTGTGCATATAGAAGACGAACAGATATCAAATGACGATTTAGCAGAGTTAGAAAAAGAACAAATGGATGTTTTGTTAAAAGAACAGACAGAAAGAAGGTATCCACAGCGAGAAAGAAAGAATGTGCAAAGATATCCAGACATAGCTTATAAAACCGAAAACGATATTCATGAACCAAAAACTGCAGAGGAGGCTCTAAATGGTAACGAAAATAACTAAGCTATGGAAGACGAGTATAATTCCCCTCAGATGAACAATACATGGAAACTAGTCGATCGACCAAAAGGACAGAATGTAGTTTCTAGTAAATGGGTTTTTAAAAGGAAGAGAAATGAAGAAGGAATAATAGTAAGATATAAAGCTAGACTAGTTGCTAAGGGTTATAGTCAAACTTTTGGAGTTGATTATGACGAGACGTATGCTCCAGTTGTAAGAAATTCAACACTTAGAGGTCTTATAGCTTTAGCTGCAGAAATAAATTTGGATATAAAACACTTAGACGTGGAAACGGCTTTTCTAAATGGAGTGCTGGAAGAAATAGTTTATATGGAGCAACCTGAAAGATTTAAGATTCAGGGACAAGAGGATAAGGTTTGTAAGCTAGAAAAAGCTATATATGAATTGAAACAAGCATCTAGGGCTTGGAACTTAACGGTTCATAAAAAACTTATTGAAATTGGCTACAAACAGTCAAGTTACGAAAATTGTGTCTATTTCAAGAAAGAGGCTGAAAAACTAATTGTTTTAGCCCTGTATGTAGGCGATTTTTTGATCTTTACGAACTGGGAAGCTGAATTCCTAAATCTAAAAAAGGAACTTTCCTTGGGAAGTTAACCTAAATAAACTTCTAAAAGGTAAGCAGAGGAATGTAGATGTTCCATATCAATCTTTGATAGGGAGTTTAATGTATTTGGCAGTCAATACTAGGCCAGATATTGCCTACATCTGCAGTTTTCTCAGTCAATTCAACACTTGTTACAAGGAAATTCATTGGAAAATAGCAAAGCGGGTTCTGCGTTATCTAAAAGGAACGACTGAAGTTGGAATTAACTACACAATGACGGGAAAAGATCTGATCGGATATGCAGATGCAGATTTTGCAAATGATGAGGAAAGAAAGTAATATACAGGATATGCCTGTATATCTTCTGGAGGTATTAGTTCCTGAGAAAGTAGAAAACAACGTTGTGTTGCCCTCTCTACCACAAAAGCTGAATATGTTGCATTGTGTGAAGCTTCTAGGGAAGTAATTTTTTCAGTGAATTTACCGAGTGTAAGAATTCAACAGTTATCTTCAATGATAATCAAAGTGCTCAGAAACTGTTAACGAATTCAACATTTCATAACAGAACTAAGCACATTGATGTTAAATTTCACTATATTAGAGAACAAGTTGAGAAAGGTAGAGTAATAGTAAACTACTTACCTACACAAGACATGTTAGCCGATATGATGACAAAAAGTTTAAATAAAGCAAAGTTGATTTTTTGTAAAAATGGTTTAGGTATTGGCTAGCTTGGATTATGGTAATGTTTATTTGTATTGGTCTGACTAGATTAAGGGAGGGTGTTGTAATTGTTTACTTTGTTAGATAGATAGTCATAATCCAAGCATTGTGTCCAAATTTCAACCCGCTAGTTTGATTTGGGAGGGATAGGAAGGGCAAACACTGATTAATTTTTGACTCGAGGTAACTTTTTTAATTCTTAACCAATCGGGGTCAGCAAAATGGCAAACTCTTTTATAAGGACACTGCTACAGCATGTATTAAGGAGATGATGGTTTTCGCGAAAACGGACAAATGGCGACCGAATTTTGGATTTTACAAATTTTATTTTTCGATTTTCGCAACGAAAGAGTAAAGTGGGGAGAATTGTTTATGCGCCATCGGTTGTGGAATCTTTTTCTCTTTGGTTTGAGCCCTATAGGGACTCGATCCGATAATCAGGAAGGGAGGGAGGGGGGTAAACGCGTTTAGCCCTGTAGAAGGGCAACGGATAGGGTTAGTGACTTCGTGTTAGGCTCATTTTCAAGGGCAATCAGTTCTTTCGAAATTTTTTTGCCCCAAAGCTATATCTATATTAATGCCTGCGGGAGTGCGTGATATATTTATAAAAACGAGTGCGCTCGCTCAGCCGTCGTGAAATTAGATGCCGGAATAGTATTTGTGAGAGAGCAGAGAGATGATGTGAGAGAGACGAGATATAAAAGGGAGCGCTTAGCTCCTATACAGCGGCTCAGCAAGCGCACTCGCTTTTATAATTTGATACGAAATGTCAAAAGTTATAAATTTTATTTAAACAATTTCAGATGATAACATTGAACATTGCCGAAAATTGCAAATATAATTATTAACAAAACATTCACACTTACTCACTCTCTATAATATAATCTTGAACAATAAAAATAACAAAAATATTCTAATATTAAACACTAAAAGTTTTAAGTACCTTTGACCTGTATGTGAAAGTCCTTCTAAGTCAAATCAAACTAGTCTTCTCATCTAGACGTCCTCGTACACTAACAGAACTCTTCTAGGTAGTTACAAACTTCCATATATCATACAACTTAATATTAACATAAGTTATTGTTATTAATCAATTGCAACTTTCTGTTGGTGGTGGATTTAAATTTTTCTTTTTAATATTTCTCAATTTTCCAAAAAACCTTTTGACATCCCCTTTCTTTCAGTAACTCTCCAAAATCCCCTTCTGTCACTATTTTTATTTTTTCTTGTTACCTGGTTACCTTCTACATACAAGGTGATTATTTCATTGCAATATATCACGCAAACCTGCAGTCCTCTATAAACTTAGAGCTTTGTTGTAAAAAAATCTTGAAAGAGAACTGATTGCCCTTGAAAATGAGTCTAACACGAAGTCACTAACCCTATCCGTTACCCTTCTACAGGGCTAAACGCGTTTACCCCTCTCCCTCCCTCCCTGATTATCGGATCGAGTCCCTGTAGGGCTCAAATCAAAAAGAAAAAAATTCCGCAACCGATGGCGAATAAAAAATTTTCCTCATTTTACTCTTTCGTTGCGAAAATCAAAAATTAAAATTTGCAAAATCCGAAATTCGGTCGCCATTTGTCCGTTTTCGCGAAAACCATCATTTCCTTAATAGATCCTGTAGCAGTATCCTCATGAAAGAGTTTTCCATTTTGATGACCCGGATTGGTCAAGAATTAAAAAAGTTACTTCGAGTCAAAAATTAATCAGTGTTTGCCCTCTATCTTCCCCCCAAATTTAAATAGTGGGTTGAAATTTGTACACAATGCTTGGGTCATGACTATCTATCGGAGGAAAAAAAATCAAGTTTCATAGTAATTTTCTTCCATGCGAAAAACGCGAACACGGCTCTAGGTATGTTCTCGCCGCGGCGAAAATCCATATATTTTCAAATCGCAATATCTTAAGAACCCCTAGACCGATTTGGACAGGTTAAAATTCAGTTTAAGCGTTTTCGTGAGTACTTTATTTTATATATATAAGTCGTTTCGATCCGAATAAAACTCAGCGAACTACGTGCGAAAAACCGATTTTCCATATCTTTACATGTTAATTTACCCTTCCTTAGCTTTCATAGTGATCACGTGAAAGGGAGACCTCGAATCTATGAAATCACAAAAAAAAAAATTCGAAAGGAGCGACTTCGTTTATCGGGTTTCACTATATGATTTTATATCTACTGTTATATTGATAAAATAGTTGTCAATGTATTGTATACTGTCAGAATAAAAATAAAAAACTTTTCATCCCATCTACAGTTTATCAGTTTAGTCGAGGCAATGAACTAGTAAAAAGGCCAAAAGATAGAAAACTAGTTGGAGTGGACGGATCGGGATGCGGTTTTCGGCATTATTTTCTAAAAAATAATTGTAAAAAATGTGGCAGGTCAGATTTCGGAGCAAATGAAAAATTGCATTGCTGCAGCCAAAAATGCATTATTTGGGAGGCCGTTTGGAACTTGGTAAATAAGTGTCAGAACTGGCCCAGATCGGGTACTCGGGGGTTTTGGAGGTCGCTGATCACGAATATGATGTTCAAATTGACCCCCCGAACACCTGGAGCTCAGAAACACGCCGAAGAACGTCGTCTCCGTGGGACTCTCCCACAAATCACGCGAGAAAGAGGAGAAACTCAACGCCCGGGGGTTTTTTGAGTCGCTGAATCCAAATCTGGCATCGGCGAACACCCCACGGGCACCTGGTGCGCCGGACCCTGGGCGCGGACGTCATCTCCGAGAATTTTGCTGAGAGGAGTGCCAAAAACCACGGGAAAATCATAATAGCGGCGTTTTGTGGGCCGTTGAATCCGAATTTCACGTCGGAAACGACCCCCCGAACACCTAGTGCACCAGAACCTGACCCTAAACGTCATCTCCGGGGCGGTTCCTGACATAATCAAAAAAGGCGAACTGAAATTCGTCATGGGGGGTTTTTTAGGGCGCTGAATCGGAATTTCACGTCGATAACGACCCCCGGAGCCCTGGTGCACCGGAACCTCATGCTGAACATCTTCTCCGAGGGGTTTCCATGCACCACCGAAAATAGACGAACAGAAAATAACTCTGGAGGGTTTTTCGGGTCGCTGAATCCAAATATGACATCGCCGAACAATACAAAACTCATTGTAGGGGTATTTCTGGCCCTTCACGCCCCAAACTACCTTCCAAACTCCTGGTGCACTGGAACTTTTATCTTGCCATCCTGTGGAATTGTTGGTTATACTTAAGCTAGATGAGGAGGAGGGGAATAAAAGAAATAGAAAGTCAATATTTATATAATTGGCGTTTAAAAACTATTTTTCGGGTGGGTTTTGTCAGTCTTCTCAGAAAAATTCCCGGAGATGACGTCCGCGTCCAGGTTTCGGGGCACCAGGTGCCCGCGAGGTCTTCGCCCCCGGGCGTTGAGTTTCTCCTCTTTCTCGCGTGATTTGTTGGAGAGTCCCACGGAGACGACGTTCTTCGGCGTGTTCCTGAGCTCCAGGTGTTCGGGGGGTCAATTTGAACATCATATTCGTGATCAGCGACCTCCATAACCCCCGAGTATCCGATCTGGGCCAGTTCTGACACTTATTTACCAAGTTCCAAACGGTCTCCCAAATAATGCATTTTGTAATTGCATTTTTGGCTGCAGCAATGCAGTTTTTCATTTGCTCCGAAATCTGACCTGCCACATTTTTTACAATTATTTTTTAGAAAATAATGCCGAAAACCGCATCGCGATCCGTCCACTCCAACTAGTTTTCTATCTTTTTTAGTTCATTGCCTCGACTAGTTAATTTAAACTAGATTCCAGATATTTTACAACAAAATGCTGTACAATTGCTCAGTGAAATTTGGTTATTAGTATGTATGCATTTGTGAATTGTGCAAGTTTTTTATGATGGACACGAATGTGCCGCTTAAAATACTGAAGGCCGCCTAAACGACTCTTCAGGAGAGACAATATGCTACTGAATTTTTGAACTGGAAGCTTTCGATACCAAAAAATAAAAAACACCCCTTTCGGGGGTGAGTTTTGGCCTATGAAGGGGTTAATGAGGGTCGGAAGTAATCTTAACATTACCACCATGCTCAACATCCTCGAAAACGAGGGGAAATACGTTTTTTGACAGGGAAATGATGTGCTGCCCGTTTAACCCCTTTAGGGGTAGTTTTGGCCGATTTAGGGGGTTCGGCTGGCGAAAAGAAAAATTCTGATGCCGCCATCGTGTTCGACATCCTCGAAAACGGGGGGGAGTGGTACTCTCGATCCGGGTAAATTTTGGTTCATGTCCTTCCGACTCACAGACGCCACTATTAATTAGAAAGGTTTGCAGAATTTTTCACGAAATTTTCAGCCAATTTGACCGGGACGTTTTTACTTTACCATACGAAGTGGTAAAGTATTGTAATCGAAAAAAAAAAAAAAGTTCAGCTTTCAGTGGATTTACATGTTTTGAGACCCCCTAAGTCATTTAAGACCATTTCCAGAAAATGTATGTATGGAGTATGGAGTCCGGAAAAATTTGTGTGCGCTGTAACTCCAACTGCGATCGGAATTTCCTAACCAAATTTTATATTTAGCATTTTTACAACATACTAATGAGCTGACTAGATTTTGGGCAAAATCGGACAACCGGAAGTGGGGGTTTACTCTTGAGAATTTTCAGATTTTCGCAATTATTATCGTTTCTATTAAGTTTATGTAAAAATATTAAGAGAAAAAATTTATTTTAAATTAAATTTACTATAAATTTTGTTTAAAAACTTTTTTTAAATTTTGTATTATAAGCGAGTTAAAAATAAAATATGGAATAACATAGTTGCATAATAGCGCAAGCGCAGTAGAAGTGTTTTCTTTCATGGAGACAATTGTACGCTCTTGCTAGGCATGGCCTGCCTTAAATTTGTACGAGGAATTGGATTATGAGCCCGTAGGGCCGTTAAAGTATGGTAAAGTCATGTGCATGGCCACATCCGATTTTTTACATTTAATTGGTGTCAAAATTTGATATTTACTAAGGCACTATTGATTTAAAGTAATATTTTTGATGCTACAATAAGGGGTGTTAAAAGTTGCATTTTAACATGTTTGTAGAAAAATATTTTTTAAATTTAATTATTCATTCATTCATTGGAATTTTAAAACTATTATCTATTATTATATATTTTCAAATTGTTGTTTTACTACATAACATTTTTTTTCGCAGCATTTGCAAGCTCCTTCTCATCCAAGACCTGCTTACCCATCACCTATACAAGTATCACCAACCCCTAGTTCTAATGCCTTGGAAGAAAAAGATTACAACGACGAACCTGGCAAAGCTCACAGTTTTGGAAATGGTTATATATTCGAGTTTGGCGGATAGACTCTAGATTTAAATTAGTATTTTCAAATTTCAAAGTATTGGTCTGCTGTGGTATATATTTTATAGTATTTTTTACCTACGTAGAATTAAGTACGATTTCGAAGAAAAAACTTTTAATTAAACATAAGTGAAGTAATCCTGAAACTGTCATAATGCATATTCTGATACTAACCAGGTAAAGGTTCAGGGTCTTTCGTGAGTTTAATATGAGATATAAAAAATCATTTTCAACTACCAGAAAAGACTCATTTAGTTTATCAATTTAAAATTAACAAGCCCCCACTACTATGGTACTGCTCAATTATTGTGTTACTTTTTAACAAAACTACTTGGCTATTGATTACTTCAGTGGCAATTCTAAGTATGTCGTAATGAAAAGCGGAGATACGAGGGTAGTCCCAGAAGTACTCGACCCAACAAACAATGCACAAAAAATTTGCGAAAAAATATTGTTATTTCTCTACCTAGTCTCCTTTTAGCTCGATACACTTTTCCCAACTCCTCAAAATAGTCATCAGTCATCAGACTCATTGTTGACAAATCTTTTAACATAATTTTCCGAGGGGATTCAATTTCGCGAATAGGATGCGTGATTTATCGGACTTTAACTTGATGATTTCATCACTCAAACGCATAATAGTTCACATAATACTCTACGTTGATTGTTTTTCCTTTCTGAAGATAATCAATGAAAATTATCCCACGCGTACACTAAAAATCTGATGCCACAATCTTGCCTGCAGTTGGAACTGTCTTCGCCTTCTTTGAAGCCAATTTTTCACTTTCAGTCAATTGTTTTAACTGTTCTTTCGTCTCAAATGCCATGTCATTAATTATTATTATTACTAATCGACGCATTATTGTCTCACGACGCTTTATTTGTTCCATTGTGAGTAATAGCGGCACCCATCTTGTGCACATGATTCATGTGCAAATTTTCAATCAATAAGCGATGCACAGCACTTTTTTTTCGCGTACTTTCAGTCGATGGTCATCCATAATTCTATTTATAATGTTGATGATGATGTTTTATGATGCATTTCATGCGAAACAAGTACAGTAGCACTTATCGCTTAGCATTCATTGTATTTATATATATATTGAATAAACTATAAACTATAATAGTAGAATCTAGCTCTAGCTATTGGTTGGACTGAGGTCTTTCAAATGGAAGTATTGTATCACATAAAGATGACCAATTTTTTCTATGTTTACAAATGTTCACTATTGGTGGCTGCCAAAAAACGTAGCATCGTCAATCATTAAACTTAAGCTTTATACGATTGGTACTTTCTTCTATAGTCATTATATTCAAACAACAACCGCTATCTAGGGTCGGGTACTTCTAGGACTACCGTAAACTTTGTCTTTATAAAGTTGTTCGGACCTTCAATATTTTATAATTGTGCTACAACTTTAATTCTACTGAACTGTCTTTGAATAAACTTAATATGTTGCGTTGAATTAATAACGTGAAATCATTTTCAAAAGCTACACAGAAAACTCAGATTCGAAATAGGAGCCCCTATGAAAGCTATCGAGGCAAATTAATTACTTAATTAATTAAATTAATCGATCTTAATCAACAACCAAATTTCTGAATCATTTGAGTAAGGAACAAATAGAAGCTAAATTGCTAGTAGAAATGTTGAACGGAACTGAATTTTACTATAGCGATACTAATGATAATTACACATTTTTACTACAAACGTACCTACTGGGAACTAAAATTGTTATATAGAAAAAATGGTAACAGCAACAAACTTCCTGTGTTACAATTTATGATTTCGTTTGGCTGACTTTTGTTTTTAATTATTATTTTATTTATTTTAATCAAGCACAGGTTTACGAGAAACGGACATTTTATTGGGATTATACTAAAAGATCTGAAAAAAATTAGCAACCAACAAACGAATTCCCACACCTTATAAATAAACACTAAAAATGTATAAACAATTTTCTTTAGTGAGCTAAATAACCCTCTTAACCCTGAAACAAAAGTTTCTTATTACAGTGTGTCCCAAAAAGTTTTATACAAATGGACACAAAGTTTATCTTACATTTCACAAAAAAAAAGTATTCTTGATAAAAAGCTCTGCATGACTTATCCATAATCAGGTACAAAATTTTTAAAACATTGTAAGGAATATAGGGACAACAAAATGTAATGATTTGGACGGATAGAAAAACACGTACAAACTGTAATTGAAGGCAAAATGTTCATTGAAATTGTGATTAAGTAGCAAAAAATAGTAGTATTTAAGTAATTTTACATGTTCCCAATTTAAATGTAGGGGAGAGTTGGTTAAACCGGGCTACCTAGTGTTTCAAATGCTATAACTTTCTTAAATAAACCGTTACAGACAAAAATGTTTTCCCCCTAGTTTCAGTATTCATTAACATAGTTCCTCCAATCCATCTTAAATATAAAACACATCAATAAAAAAAATTGCAAAGTCGGTTAAAATGGGCTAGCTATTCCTACATAAGAAACAAGGAGGAAAATTTAATTTAATTTCTTAAATAAATCAAAATAAAACAGATCAACAGTTTTGCTTGAAAATATATTCTATAAAATACACCTTCTTAGTTGCGGAAAAAGTCGCAAAGAAAGTCGTCATCGTCATCAGCATTTATAACTGCACGCAACCTTGGCAATGCTGACACCTTATCCAACCATCTACTTTCTTGGACTTGGAATAAAGTTCAGTGCAAAAGATGCAAATAGGGTTTTTGATCTAATCTTCTTCATCTGAACTGGAATTTTCATTTACCTTAACTAGCCTGTTTTACCTAACTGAGAACTACAAAACGTGTGGCTATAATTTTATTATAACAAACACTAAATTCTTAAATGCAATCTACAGTATTGATAGAAAAGCCTTGTATTATTCGTAAAATCAACTCAGCTTCAATTATTGTTTTGCAAGAATTGAGTAATTTATTGCTAAATGCAGACGCAACAATTTGGGTTAACCTCACTTTTCACAACTGTCACATTTTGCAGCGTGGAAAATAATATTAGAGTAGTTCGATGATTTGCCACATATACGTCGTCGCTAATCATTATTAGTTCGGCATGCTCAAGCTAGATAGCAGCACTTGTTTTTGAAAAAAGGGGGTAGCCCATTTTAGCCGACTAGCCCGTTTTGGCCAACGGTCCCGTACCTATTGGATCAGTATTATTCATTGTTGATAAATTGATAAAGAAGGTTATCAATAAATTATCTAACAATTTCTGAAGTATTTATTGTATTTTTTATCTGGAAATATCAATAATCTACAATTGTTCATAATTTTTTGATACTTATTCACAATTTCAATGAACATTTTGTCCTCCACTACAGTTTGTACATATTTTTTTCTTCGTCCAAATCATTACTTTTTGGTTTCCCTATATTCCATACAATGTTTTAAAAAGTTTGTACCTCTTTCCCATTTGTATAAAACTTTTTGGGACACACTGTATATTTTATTTTTGCGTAAAATTGATGATTTTATATGGTAGTAAAAGTTTTTGTTAATTTCTCGAGTTTTCACATACAGCAATGAATTGTAACATTTCCGCCCTCTTAGGTTTATTGTGTTATTTTGTTTTTTACTATACTATCTTTGTCTTCTTCCTTTCTTTAAGACTAATTCTTCATGGATACGTACTGTTGGACCCAATTTTTTGCGTAAAATTGATGATTTTATATGGTAGTAAAAGTTTTTGTTAATTTCTCGAGTTTTCACATACAGCAATGAATTGTAACATTTCCGCCCTCTTAGGTTTATTGTGTTATTTTGTTTTTTACTATACTATCTTTGTCTTCTTCCTTTCTTTAAGACTAATTCTTCATGGATACGTACTGTTGGACCCAATTTTATTTGCACAAAAATAGTATATCGGGAGACCGTTGGTTTGGGCATATTATACACTTCTGCTGGATTTCGAATGACCCAATTTGATTTGTAATGATTTTTGGTCCAATTCAGAATGTGAATGAATTTTTATTCCACGCTGTATGAAAGGTATAGGGGTAGCCATTTTATAAATGTTTTATTTTAATGCAGATATTGGGAACTCTTTGTAATTAATTAAAATCACAGCTCCCAAGAAATAAGACATTAGACTGTAATTCAATACCTGTTGGGGCATATAGCCAAGGAGTAGTTGTTTGAACTCCAGACGTTGGTGCAGTGTGTGACTTTTCTAATGTCGTATTTCTTGGGAGCTCTGATTTTAACTTATTTCACATCATTTGTATAAAATTATTCTTGTACAAAATCAAAAACTGAAGAAAAATATATAGAATGAAGATTTGAGAAAAAATGCGGTTAACTGTTCAATCAATATTTCTGATGATTTACCTTAAAAAACAACTAAAAGAAATTTTTGATAATATGTTTGATTAGAATTCAAATAAAAATTTTAGAATATTTTATGATTATTATTTTCTTCTTTTCTTTTCAACTTTAACTTTCTATTCTTTAATTTCATAATGTTTTCTCAAATTAGAATTTATGAGGATATGATTTAATATATATTTTTCAGTTTCGAGACAATAACGATTTCATCATAGTTTTTGTTATTTTCATAGAAAATCATTAGAATATTTCTTTGAATACGTTTCAAAGTGAAGGCTTAAGTCATTTAGCTTTTCGCAGTACGCAGTTTAAGAATTGATTTTTTTTAAAACAAACATTTTTTTCGTGGAATTTATAAATAGCACAAAGAGTATTTAGGCTTTAAATAGACGAACCTTTTTTGGGTGGTTGCCAAAAATGTAAATAACTTTAAGAATGTTTTTCTCCCAATATCACTTAATTTAGCAAAAAAAAAAGTCGCAAATTAATTTCTTAAAATATATGATTAAGTACTTAAAGATATTTTCGTTTTGGTTGTAAATGTAAATAACTTTAAGAATGTTTTTTTCCCAATATCACTTAATTTAGCAAAAAAAAAATGTCGCAAGTTAATTTCTTAAAATATATTATTAAGTACTTAAAGACATTTTCGTTTTGGTTTCTATCTTTTAGAAAAATTTGTTCAATTTTCGTGATCAGTCCAACTCTCTCCATTGTATGTGTGTTCTATTGTACTGCGACCTGTAAGATCTATTGTGCTCCTTTGTGCTGCCCAGCCCTTAAGGATGTCTCAACGATTAGAGCAGTTCCTTCAGCCCTATTGCTTTCAAAAAGTTCAGGATGTCGGTAAGCTTCAGGTTAGGTAGATCTTCCTCTTCTATTTGATATTCTCTGGATTTTACTGAGAGTATGTGGATAGAGGTTTTTCATTCTTCTTCCTCTACGAATCCGAGTTTTTTTAGGTGGCCTCTCAGCCGGCAGTGCCCTGTTAGGATACCCGTTAGTATTCTGAACTTGTTTTTACTTTTGCTGATGCAGTCGTCTGATCTCTTCTGGTTATAGTTTCCCAGTAGTGTCTTGGCCTATCTCATTCCTTGTAGTCCTATCCAGTATTGGGATCTTTTGTTATTTACTTCTTTTTCAAGTTCATTATTCAAGTTTCAAGTATTGTGCTGATGCTTATTCCGCAAAAGAGTTGAGGTCCTAGAAATGGTGTTTTAGCCCCTGTTTTTGCGAGTACGTTTGCTATTTCATTACCCTTCACTCCAGTGTGTTCCGGAACCCATAAGAGGGTAACATTTAGTTTCTCTATGCACTTCCAAACCATCTTATTGTTGTTTACGTGGTAGAGTAAATAATTGTTATCTTTATATTTACTGAAAATATAGCATTCCTGGTTTATAAATATATTAAATCACATATACCGGTTGACAACGACTCCCTGGAAGCACTTATTTTTTCAATACTTTCCAATAAATAAATTTCGTTTTCGGATCAGTTATTTCATTAAATGATAGGCTAATAGGAACAAAAATAAAGTTCCGATTTACCGAGAAATGACACCATTTTTTTTTATTAGCACTATGGATTTTGTTTACAATTGTCACTAGAAAATAAAATTCTAAATACAGTAGTTCTTTCCGATTTTATAAATTTCAAAAAACAAGCGAATTACGAATAAATAGAAACTGGAATTAGTTAATTCGGTTGTATTATACATTTAGGAACATGGTTTTGTGATACGTTTCCTTATCTTTTTGTCCTTTGCTTTATTCTTTCAGTTGTTTACATTCTTCTTTTTAACGTCTTTCAGTACAGCTTCTCTCCATCTTTTTCGTGGTCTTCCCCCTTTCTTTTCTCTTCTGGGACTCACTAAGTATTATTTAAGTTTTTAAAATATATTTTACTTTTTTTCACTTTTGAATTTATGATTTATTTTACTTTTTCAAATATAACTTTTTTATTATTTTGTAATAATTTCAACTACTACTTTAATTTTTAATTCTAATAAAGTCGCTTGTTTTGCGAAATTTTTAAAATGGGAAAAACTCGTATCCAGAATTTTATTTCCTTACTAAATATATTTTTTCTACGTTCTTGCAAAAATCAAAACTTTATTGAACTATTTTTAGTGGAAAAAGTGGTTCTTTATTGCACTCATCTGTCATTTTACTACAGCGTATTTTGACATGACAAACAAACGTTCAAATCGACGTCATAGTTCATTTTCTTTGAGATTGCGTTACCTTTTAAACAATTGCATATATCATATTATTTCTGTATTACTTTTAGCAGCTATAATTAAACAAACAATATCTTCTTGAGATAATTCAGTCATAGGTAATCAAGGTTGATCCGTTTTATTCTAAGTTGTCAACGCGGCGCATAGAGCAAGCAATATCGTTTTGTCGCGTGCACTGTGGACGTACCCTCATACGCGCTCGCGGCTACTATGATTTGAAAAATGCAAATGCAGTTCTAGAAACGTCAGTCAAAAATTATTCTGACAATTAAACAATAACTTCCTCGTTGTCGCATGCAATAACCACTTATTTTTTGCACTTGTTACATAAATAACTATTAAAACGTTGGTCACATTTCCTGTTAAAACGGATGTTTCCATTCTAATTAGTCTTAAAACAGTCTTTCGCTTTTTATATTCAAAAATAAAGAAAAAGGGAGGCCGTACAGGGAATGGTTGTCACACTACAATGTTCATTTTTAAAAATTAAACGATTTATCTTAAAGCACAAAAAGATAACTGTCATTACTGAGTATATCTTCTTATTTAGTTTATCTTACTAGTGGAATATTATTATGAAATTAAAAAAAAATTATTTTAAAGTTATTTCGAAAAATAAATTTGTTTCGTTCTTACCAGAGCGCGAAAGAAATTTTGGAATTATTTTTAGAAAAAATCAATTTAATTTATTGGTTTTATTTTTATAATCATTTCAGATCAATACAGTAAAAACAGTCTAATTAGATTGTTAATGTTTTGTCTTTATATTAAAACTTCATCAGGACGAATAGAAAGAAGGTTATTTCAAATAATTTTTAACTGGTATTCTAAGAAAAATTATGACTTGATTAGTTTTCCTTATTGACATTCACTTCATTTGTTTCTCATTTTTTAATTTCTTTAGTTTGCAGTTTATTTTTTTATATTTTCTTTTTAATACAAATTTTTATCTATTACTAAAGCTTTTTTATTGCTTATAGACTCAAGTGTCAAGTGTCAAATGTCGAATGTACCGCGAAATTACCGCATACAAAGTAATTTCAAATTAAAACTAAAATGTATTATGTAATGAATGTATTTTGTAGACATCAGAAACAAGAATTAAATTGAAAGTCAACGACTTAGACATTGTCATTCCTTTATTGTTATTTTCTCCAAGGCCACTACTGAATGTAGTTATTCTAAAACCATTTATAATGAGAGAAAACAAACATTCTCGCTCTGGAGATTGAAAGAAAATTCTGAAACACTTGTCTCTTATGTATTTTATACGTATTTCATTCTTACTCTAGTGTCAGAATGTTCATTCTGTAACGCCTAGCTGTAAATATCACGTCCGAATCCTAGATAGCCATGAATTTCATGTTTGACAGTTCTACGCGACGTGTTATTTATTTAGTTTTAATTTTGAGGTTTATTCAATTCCTACTTTTTGTGGCCGTGGAGAAAGTACAGTCTGTTACTCTGTTGGAATGAAATTTCGACACTCGTGGTTCCTCCACTCGTATCGAATTCTCATTCCAACCTTGTTACAGAATATAATATTCCATATTTAACTAAGTTGAAAGACTATCGTCGACCACTAAACCAAACAACAAATTTTAATTTACTCTACGTACGTTTCGCCAACTACGTTGGCATCATCAGGAGTTGATGATGGTCTATAGTTGGCGAAACGTACGTGTTTGGTTTAGTGGTCGACGATAGTGTTTCAACTTAGCTGATAAACCAAAGGTTCCAGTTTCTCAATTTAATATTCCATATTTAATGCTTCTAAAATAACTTTTAATTCTTGATACATCTTATTTCCGTCCTCTAGAGGACATTTTTTGTTTAAATATGAGCCATTTTTAAAAAGTCAAGACAGCAAAATTGATAAATAAAGCACGAAAGTGAGTTTTGACTATACAAAGCCAAAATTCCGAATTTGCATTGGGGGTTGCAAAGTTTTTGACCGATTTTGGCCTTAGCATGTCGGATCTAATAAATTCAATTCCTAACTCGTTTACTTACTTGAAGTTTTACAAGTTTTCAAAGATTCGATTAGCTTTTTATTTTTCTTTAAGGAATATTGTAGAATGTTTCAAATAAGTGTTGTTATAATTTGTTGCTCCAAATGTCAGAATTTGGGAGTAACTACTATAAATTGTTTTTAATTATACCAATATCGGTCTAGAATAACGGTATTTAATAATATCTTTATTCGGTTATTGTTATTATATTTATACTTACATTTTGTAATCTGTTATTTTATAAACTTTAAAAAATAAAAATATACACGAAAATTTCTTCTTTTTTATCTAAGTGCGTCTATTCAGTGCCAAGAGTATTAGTATGGATTTAAAGCAGATCTGTGAAACGACAATATGTACAGGGTGGCCAAATAAGAATGCGAAGTACTCTATCTGGGAAACTATCCATCGTAAAGGCTTGCGGCCGCTAGGGGGCGTAACTGCAATCTTGAATCTAAGAAAGTGATGTTTCGGTGAATTCCGCTATATTAACCTAACAAAAAAATATCTGATCTTTAAAGTAGAGGATCTGAATCTTTTTTGTTTGCCAAGTATTCAAAAGTTTCAGTAAAAAACACCCTGTATATTCGAAACGGCTGAGCCGATTTTAACAAACTTGGGCTAGTTGAAAAGAGCTATTCTTGGGCTACAAATGCTATAATATTTGAAGTTTTGTTAGTTTCACATGTCGCCGCTAGAGCGCTTTTTTCGACATTCCTACCGAAATGGTTAATTTTCTCAAAAAAATTAACTGCATTGGTATGATTTCTTTTTTACGAAAAGTAGATGCTTAAACAAGCTCGCGAAAACAGCATCTCGATATCTTGTTCCTAACCTAAAATTTAGGCCAACGAAAATTTTATACGGAAATCCCTTAAATTTTTATTTTTTAAACTAATTAATTCCTTTTATTATGTAAGTTGTGGCCCTAAAAAGGACCGATTTAAAAAATAAAGGTTTTTAATGCCCCCGTAAATGCTCTAAATGCTGACCATCACGCTCTATGCATTGCCAAAGCCTCTCATGGGTAGACAAAGCTTCAATCTCGGCTCTCGGCATGTTACGTAATGCATTACAAATCCACTTTTTCATATCTCTCTGGGCGTAGGTTGAGTCTGAAAATCAAGACAAGTTAAGTCTGGCGATCGCGCAGGCCATGGAAACCGACTTCCTCTTCCAATCCACCGCTGTTGTAATACTGCATTAATATGCTCTCGCAAAATAATAGCATAATGTGCTGGGCAACCATCGAACTGCAAAAACAAGTTTTGACGTGCTTTCAACAACAACGGTAATTTATTGGCCAAAAAGTCAAGAAAGATATTGCCGCTTAGGGATTTCTCGAAAAAATATGGTCCAATAATTCGGCCTCCCAGTATGCAACACCACACATTTAAACTCCAACGTCCTTGGTGCTGAACTTTACGCAACCAATGCGGATTTTCTGCAGACCAATAATGCATATTGTGCAGATTTTAAAGGTGGCTTCATCAGTCCAAAGAATTTGAAATAAAAATTCTCCATTATTGTGCGAGAGCATATTAATGCTGTATTACAACAGGTGGATTGGAAGCGGAAGTCTGTTTCCATGGCCTGCGCGATCACCAGACTTAACTTGTCTTGATTTTCAGACTCAACCTACGACCAGAGAGATATGAAAAACCGAATTCGTAATGCATTACGTAACATACCGAGAGCCGAAATTGAAGCTGCAGTTTTGTCTACCCATGAGAGGCTTCAGAATTTCGAGCATTTACGGGGACATTAAAAACCTTTCTTTTTTAATTCGGTCCTTTTTAGGGCCACAACTTACATAATAAAAGGAATTAATTAGTTTAAAAAATAAAAATTTAAGGGATTTCAATATAAAATTTTCTTTGGCCTAAATTTTAGGTTAGGAACAAGATATCGAGATGCGGTTTTCGCGAGCTTGTTTAGGCATCATTTATCTACTTTTTAATGAAAAAGAAATCATACCAATGCACGCTTCACAAACACCTGTACTATGAAATAGTTAACCTAAGGGAACAGAGACCAAGACCCTCTCCAAAGCCGATATACGACCTAAAAAAGCTAACGGAAACACTGGAGAAAGAAAATCCTGGATGCGAGTCTCTCACAGACCTAACCAAACATATAAAGAAGTGGCAACGCGAATGCAAAATTGAGAATAGGAACCCACATAGAGCACTACCATACTGGTGGAACCCCGATATAGAGGAATCCAAAAGGAAGTGCGTACGATGCAGGAGACAACTAGTTCGGGCCCGCGGCATAGGAGTAAATGCTGAAGACGTCGAAGCAGAATTGAAGAGGGAGTTAAAAAGGCTAATAGCCAGATCAAAGAAGGCAAAATGGGCCAGCGTATGTCAGGACCTAGAGGAGGATATATGGGGACAAGGGTACGCTATCGTGACCAGAGCATTAAGACCGACCATGCCATATAACCTGTCACCGGAGAAACGGGAAGAGGTCGCCAGGCACCTGTTTCCACATAGAAGGGATGTATGGGACCGCACAGAGGACCGAGAGGAAATAGAACCTTTCACAAAAGATGAACTAGCCTCGATAGCAGAAAGCATAAAGGTGGGCAAAGCACCCGGCCCCGATGGAATCGCTCCGGAAATAGTAAAAACAGTTCTGCGCCACAAAACAGACTTAGTACTTGGACTGGTGAATACTCTCCTAAGAAGTTGTATGTTCCCCAAGGAATGGAAACGCGCGAAACTAGTACTAATCCCGAAGAGCGGAAGCCAGGATGAGACTCCAAGCTCGTTTAGATCTATATGCCTTATAGACAGACGTTATGGGGAAGGTTTATGAAGCCTTGTTAAAAACCCGAATCGAGCAAGCTTTAGGGGAAGATGGTTTGTCACCGAGACAATTCGGGTTCAGGAAAGGTAAATCGACTATAACAGCAATCGAGTGGGTAAAAGTAAAACTACGACACACTACGAAACCATGGATGGCGCTCATCCTGCTCGACGTGAAGAATGCCTTTAACTCAGCGGCTTGGAGCAGAATAATAGAAAGCCTGAGAGAGAAGGATATACCGGCCTACCTCGTCACAATAATAGAGGAGTATCTGTCAGATAGGACTATCATCATAGACAGGGGCAAGACTTTTGGAGTATCGGCGGGGGTGCCCCAAGGCTCCGTTCTGGGGTCTACCCTCTGGAATATGATGTACGACGGTGTCTTGGGGATAGATCTAGGCGAGGGCTGTAGCAGTATTGCTTTTGCTGATGATCTAGCCCTACTGATAGAGGCCAGCACAAAGGAGGAACTGGTGGGCAGAGGGAACGACTCCATAACAATGGTGGAGGAGTGGATGAGCTCGCGTAAACTGGACCTAGCGGCTCATAAGACCGATATCGTGATTCTAAAGGGAACCAAGCAGGAGAGAATAAGGGCCACAATGAAATTTAACATCGGGAGGCAGGAAATAGGTCCGGGCACCTCAACGAGGTACCTCGGAGTATACATCGACCACCAAGGCACCTACGGAGAGCACGTGAGGACCAGGAAGCTCATTAAGAGCATAAAGCCATGGTATGACTGTCAGTTTAGAAGGGTTGACTATTATATGACCCAACTCCTAACAGGACACGGCTGTTTCCGGGAGTACCTGAGAAGAATGAGAAGGGCCCAGGATGGCAACTGCGAAACATGCCAAACAACGGACTCTCCAGAGCATGTGGTGTTTATCTGTTCACGATTCACGGAGGAAAGGAGGGACATGGAGTTAAAGATCGGGTTGCAGTTGACAGCAGATAATTTAATAGAAACGTTCATAAGCAGCAAAGGGGTCTACGACGAGATACACAAATATATTAAAGGTATAATAAAAAGGAAGGAAGAAGAGGACAGAGTAACGTATGGATGAAACGTAACCTTCTGGGTCCGACGAAAACCTAAAGTGGTAGTACCGGCCCAGCAGGTTAGGGCGTACGAGGAGGGTTTTAGTCGGTAGGAGTCCGACACTACCTGAGGTATCTTCTCAGGTGTGCAGGAGCATTTCCCTTCTCCCAAAAAAAAAAAAAAGGTCAGCTTAGCTCAAAATAATGATGTACAAACTAATATTTCAAGTAAATGTATTGGCATTTGGCAACACTGTGGGCACTCGAAAAGTGGATCGGACGTAGACGCTAGTGTTCGCTGTCGTTTGTCTCCGTGCAAAGTTGAAGTCACTTCAATAGCTATAAGTGTGGTCTTACGGGTCTTCATGTGATTCGGCAATTTTTCAAAAAACAGTAATGGGTAGATATTTGGAACAGAATAGATTAAACATACCTTCAGAAAGTCCAATACCCGGGTATGAAAATGATCGACCCCTTCCCTTTTATGTGGTAGCAGACGTCGCCTTTTCATTATCAAAGCACGTTCTTGTACCGTATACGAAAAAAAACTTAACAGTGCTCAAAAGAGTTTATAATTATCGTCATACGCTAGCCCGACGAATGGTAGAATGTACCTTTGGAATTTTAACTAACAAGTGGAGAATACTGCACCGCCCGCTAGATGCCTCACTTCCATTTTGTGATGTAATAGTAAAAGCTTGTTGTATGCTTCACAATTACGTAAGATGTAAAGATGGGATACAATTTGAAGACACTTTGTATGAATGCCCTCTGGCAAATACTACAGGTCATACGAGACGTAATAATAGTGGCGCTGATGTTAGATCCTTTTTGTCGCACTATTTTATTTCTCCACAAGGGGCTACACCCGCTCAATATAGTAAAATATAATTTACAGTATTGTTAGTAACCGAGTTCAATAAAATACACTTACCTGCTTTAGTTCTTTCATTTGGTATTAATTGTAACCAGTTGGGTATTATCTCGCAACACACTTCCTGCCACAGCGTTTGCTTTAGATTTTTATTGCTGTAATCACTCAAATTTTTGTTATATACGGCAGGCCGCTTTTCAATTTGTTCAATTAGTTTTTCGATATCTTCGTCTTGCATTTTTTAACCATGCACTCCAAACAAAAATAACAACCTAAAACGAATCGTGTGCGCACAATCGCCGACTAAACAGTTCTGTCGGACACTATCAGTTGTTCTCAGCCGACTGCGACCAAACTGTCGTGAGACAGAAAGTCGATCGTTTGCGCGAGGCCTAAGACTTTGGGATTGATCTAGCTCTATTTTAGGCTCCCCATTACCACTTAGGCAATTTCAATCCCTTACTCACGCTAGTTGGGCATTGGCGTCAATCGTTTTGACTGTCAATGTCGGCTAAGCTGAAAGTCTTAAGAATCCGTCCGTGAACTGTTAATAAACTCCGACAACTTTGGGACTGATTTTGCACTATTACCACTTAGGCAATTTCAGCCCCTTACTCACGCTAGTTGGGCATTGGCGTCAATCGTATTGGCTGTCAATGTCGGCTATGCTGAAAGTTTAGGAGTTCGTCCGTAAATCCGTTTTAAATTCCGACGACTTTGGGATTGATCTAGCACTATTTTAGGCTCCCCATTACCACTTAGGCAATTTCAATCCCTTATTCACGCTAGTTGGGCTTTGGCGTCAATCGTATTGACTGTCAATGTCGGCTAAGCTGAAAGTTTAGGAATCGGTCGCGTCCCCGTTTAAAATCAAAGTAGAAAAGTAGGATAAAGTCACCCGTTAGACTGTATTTTAAATATAATACCTCTCCTGAATTTGTTTATTTATTTTCTGAATATAAGTAATTAAGAATTAATTTATTTACTGTAGTTTGATAAATTTTTTTAAAGTTAATGAAGTTAACTAACTCTTCCGTTAATTTTTGATAAACTCCGTCGTGTCAGCTTATAGTTTAATAAGGTTAAATAACTCTTCCGTTTTAATGTAAATATTTAACTTATTAAATTCATCCGTGTAATTTAATAATTGGGTAAATTTAATTATAGTCTGATTGAGTCATTCCGACAGTAACCGCCATCAGGCACTAGCCGAATCGAACGTTTTCTTTTAAAGAATTATTATTTTTGTTCAGGGTTAAAGTGGGTGGGCTTTGAAATAAAACAAATTTTTATATTGTAACGTAGCTAAAAACAATATAAGTGTCACGTTTATTTCCTGGTTTATATTCACCAACCTTACCTCTTTTCAGGGCTATTAAAGGTATAATAAAGTAAAAAAATAATTAAGTCTGAAGTCAACTAGACCCCTGGAGAATACCGTATCTTCATCTGAAGTTACCTGTGCCCCTAAGAGGCCGTTTCTAAGGGTTGTGGAGCATACCACATAAAAAAACTGGCGCTCGAGCAATCTCCGTACTAAAGCGTCATCTTGTAAGGCAATATTTTTCTTAGTGGCAAGAAAAAGCCTTACACGGCCTATACCAAAGAAATATTTTGTCCGAATCTGTATAGAACTGGTGAATGAAACTCGTCACTCAAAAATCAAGTCTTTGATTAGAGCGCAGTGGACAAAGTTTCGTGTTTAGTGTCGACCACCACACCACCACGTTTTCGCCAGGTAACCACATCTTGGCTTAAACGTAATTATATGAGATCCAAAATCGTCGTTGGAACGTAGCTGCCACCAAGAAAGTGTTACTGGCAATACTTTAAAATTTCTAATGTGGTGGCCGCCAGTGCCCCCGCCCCTTTTCCGGATCCGGTAACTAATCCATAGTCTAAACGTAAAGAGTTGTTAGATTGATGCTCATGAACTTTACTAATTGAGTTTTTCTGACCAAGTTACATAAATGTTTTATAGAAACCTTTTTTGCAGTTTTCTCCTACGCCCAACTAGAATTAACGCAATTAAACAAAGGATAATGTAAAATATATATTTGGTTTTTGAAAAAATTACATATTTTGTTTTGTATACACAGCTTAATATTCATCATTGACGAAAGGATGGTCCTTGTGGGTGTAAGAACTGAAAAAAAAAACAATTCATTTCGGAAGCTCATAGTGGTTTGTATTTCAATTTCTCTTTTTTTCTTCACTGGATTAAAACCACTTATTTGTTAAAAAAGTTTTTAATTATAGTGAAGAAAAAAAGATAAATTAAAAAAAAACCAGTTTTAAAATTTTGTATAAAAAATTTTAAATGATATATTAGTAATACTTTCGAAGTATAAAAGTTGTAAATATAATTTATTGTAACAAACTTACTCGTCATATGGGCAAATTCTTCCATTAACATCAAACGTATTCAATTGGGCAATATCTTCATTGGTCAGAGTGAAGTCCCAGATATTAAAGTTTTCGGCAATTCTGCTTTTTGTGACTGACTTGGGGATGACAATAAGACCCCTTTGAACTGCGTAACGCAATACAACCTGAGCGGGTGTTTTCTTGTATTTTTGTGAGATTTGCTTGATTTTTGGATCTTCCAGTAATTGTGGATCACCGGGTTTAGCCCATGGCCTGTCAGGGGACCCAAGTGGACTGTAGGCAGTTACTACGATATCTTTTGATTTAAGATAATCAATCAATTTTTGTTGGTTAAGATATGGGTGTATTTCAATCTAGAATAAAAATGAAATAATTATGAAATACGCAAACGTATACCATCTATCGTCAAAAGTGATAAATGAAGCCCAGAAGTGAGTTTTGACAACTTTACACTTTCTTCGTCGTATACCGTTGAGGGAAAAATACAAAGTCAGGAGACTATACTATATTTGAAAATGATTAATAGCAAAATTTTTATGACACAGGAGATAAATATAACATCATATATCAGTGGCGGATAATTTATAAAATAAAATATTTAGCATTATTTGTTCCAAAATAAAATCTTGGTTGTGTCTATATTTATTATTAAATTTTAAGGAAATGTCCTAACCTAAAAGCTATAGTATACCATTTTTGTAAAAATAAATGTGGGTACTTAATATTGACAGTTTACTCTTTTTTATATTAAAGTAATTTCGTATTCACGTCACTGAGGAGAAGAATTATTGGTTAACCCTTTAGGGTTTGCTTATTTACTTTTTTTACTTTAAACAATTCTGTATAAAGACCTGTGCCATAAAAACTGTGCTATCATACATTTTCAAACACAGTATAGTTAGGAATTCAATTTATTCGAAAGGCATAAACCGGTCTTAGGATGTCGAATCGAAAAAATTGTTTTTGTTTTAGCTGATATAGCTATCGTTCTTACGCGTGTTGGGAATTTGATCCGAAGGCCTAACTGACGAAGCCGAAAGGCAGAAACCGGTCTTAGCATATCGAATTGAATTTCTAACTCGTTTCTTTACTTAAATAACTATGGTGTCATCTTCAATGGTAAGTTATTAATTAGTAATACGTTGTTTTTTTATTCAGAAATTTGTAAATGATCTAAAGTTATTTTAAACCTTGCAAAATTTTGACATTTGAAGAAAAACAAAAATTGATCGACTCGTTTCAAGAGAAATGTAATCAATTTAATAAAAACCACTTTGTATGTTGTGTAATACCTACACGTCTAGTTTAGGTTCCAACAAGAAATTGAATCACTTATACAGGGTGTCCCGTTGGTAAACGGAGATATTTTAAAGGTATGTAGAGGTTAAAATAACCCTTATATAAAGGGTTATTTTAACAATCATGCATAATTATTCATTTTGCCAGAACTTTTGAATCAGTACATGTATGTATCTTTTCCAGTTTTGGTTACACTTCTCACGAATAATGTACTGAATTATTGAGAGATATGAAAATCCAGGTTCGGCTTTAGGAAGAATTGAAACATAATAAAAATAACAAAAAAACACCCTGTATATCACAATTTTAATATTTCCATTTTAGATTGAATAGAGGGGAATTGGAAAATTTTGAAACTGAAAGTAAAATGTTCATTTAATTTAGAAAAACATATTTTGAAACTCATTTTTTCTTTAACAATTTCAAAAATTCACTTCGCATCATTTACTTATTACTTGTTTATAATTTTACACTGTAATGGTGTACCTACAGGCCCGTACTTAGGGGAAAATATTCAATTAGGTATTTCTTTTTTAAATGCCCAGTATAAATTAAAGCGAGACAATAAACGCTCGTAGTAACTAACAAACATTTTTTAGTAGTAACGAAATTGTTCAAAATGTCCACCATTTTGTTGTATGCACTTTCTTGCACGTCCATTACTAATTTGCAACCAAAAAAAAAAAATATTTTACCCTACAAGTGTCCAAATTACATAAAAAATAAAATAAACATTATTAAATTAAATAAATGAGTAACATGGGAAAAGAAAAGAAATATTTGCAAAGAAAAGAAAAGAAACATTTGAAAAGAAAATTCGGGTCGAAACAATTGACAAATTGTTGCTAAATGTTGGTTTTTATAAAGTAGATTAATGATCTCTTAAAGGCAGGTAGATTATTGAACTGCACAATTCCCTTGTGAAACAAACTTTTCATCGAACTGGCCTTGTTGGTAGATTTAAGGGCGGGGTCTTCCTGTGTATAAAATCCTATGCTGCAGACCAAAAGTTAAATCGACTGATTTCCGAATGAACTATTTTAAATCGATAAATTTATTATTTTCTATGAAAACGACAGCTTTAAAATCATCCAATTTTTTTAACCTTAAAAGTGGCATTTAACAATCTGTATATCCTAGATTCTGAAAAAATAAGAAAAATAAACATTAACTTGACCTAAGTTAAACCTTTATCTACAATGTGGTTTAATCAGAATACATCAAAATACTTTAATATATGAAATCAGTCGATTTGAAATTTTGAAGTCATTTTATAGGAACTTCGAATTAAATTGATAGTTTGGTCAAAAAATGGCGATTAACACTTCTTAGTCCATAAGTACGTAGTATATATGTATATAATTATATATAGATCATATAGGTTTTAACACTGCAAGAAAGATGGTGCCCTAAGCAAATCTACTTTGCACCGCATGCAAATGGATCAGCTGGTATGTTTAGCGGGGTCATACCATAATTAGCCCAGTTGTCAGAGACTTTAACCTCTTATAAAATGTGATATCGCTTTAAAAGGTGTAGAAAACGATAAAAAAAATCTTTGCTGCTCTAAAGTGTATGCTAAATTCGAAAAACTAATAGAAAGAGCAGAAAATTTTACTATTATTTATATTTCAGATAACATTTGTTCATTTTAAATTTTATTTTAATGTAATAAACTTAAATATTTCTTTTCAAATTATATTGTTAATTTTATATTTTGTTTGTTAACTGTTTTATTTTATGCATTGAATTGTTTTCATTATTCTAGAATAAATTATTGATGTTTTGCAAACTATAAACGTCACTAATATTCTATCGACGGTTTACTGATATGTTGATACTTAATAGCAAATTTTATCTCAAACTATAAAAATGCCATTTTTGGTTTTACTGTACAACTCAAGAAAATCAATAAACCCTGATTTTTTTTTATCTCTAATTTTTCCAAAAAATTCAATTTTTTTCCCATTTCATCGTATTCCTATCTGTTATGGTATAGCAATGTTGGCACATAATAAAAGAAGCATGAACTCAAAACACAAAAATAAGAACGCTGCAATTGTATTATTGTCTTTGTAAATAAAATTTTCTTATTTGGTTTGTCACTTTTATATTTATGCAATTTTTTTATGCAATTTTTTTATTCTCATAAACATTTAAAAAACTTTAATCAAAGGTAATACCACGAGTCCTCCAAATTTTATCGATTAAATTTTTGGTTTTCACGAAAACGGCTTTATTTGGAAAAACCACGAAAACAAACTGATTGATAAAATCACGAGTCCGCAGGACGAGTGATTTTATCTTAAATCAGTTTGTTTGAGTGGTTTTGCCTAAAATAAAGGCGTTTGAGTATGAAGATCAAAAATTTAATCTATAAAATTTCAGAGGACGAGTCGTATTTGAAAGGATTATTTTTTGAATCATTTTGTATTAAAAACAGAGAACATAGTCATTTATGCAAAAGACACTTTACACACAAATATTGAAAATTTTCTTTACCAATTTAAATTGAAACCTGAGCTGTTATAGTTTTACATACAGGGCCACCAAGGCGATTTTTTGACTGGCTACCCCGCGAAACGGCGCCTTAATAAAAGCGAAGAAGAAGAATGAAATGAAGTCTTTCTTAATTTAATTAATTTTAAGTTTAGTGTTAAAGTGAGGTATGTAAAAATGTTAAAGGCGTTTTAAATAAACTAATAAAAACAGGTTAGTTTACAAATACATTTTGAAATTTGGTTATTAACATAGATTTGCAATACATTTTAGTATAATAATAATTGATAAATGTTTACATTTGACATCTCAAATAGGTAAACACAGTTTAATCAAAAAAGAAAAACGACGAAGCGGTTTTATCAGTATAAAACACAATGATTGGTTAGGATCCTGAGTTATTATTGGCTGAAACCACAAATTCTAACTGTTTTGACAGATGAAAAAAATAATCAGAAAGAAACATTCTAAGTACGCAATAAAACTTTAAAATATACGAATTTAATAATATATCATGAATTTAAATTTTCGCGGGAACTCACAGCTGTTGGTTGAAACAGTTCATTTGGCAACGTGGGTTAGCTAACGTTTCGTCTGAAAGTTGACGAGATTTTAGAGCATTTATATTTGCATGTATATTTTTTATTACTCTGAACACGAGATGCTTGTTGCGCATGTCGTTTAACTGTCATAACGCGGGAATTTTTAAAAATAATTCAAAATTATTTGTGTCGATTCCATTAGAATAAAAATATATAAAGTATTTTAGAAAAGAATTAGAGGTAATATTTTATAAAGTAAACGATAAGAATATATATTCAAAATAAATGATATTTTGTATGACTTTCATAATAAATTAATTTTTAATAGTTAGTATGTGTAGGAATCATGATTTTTCTTAATCAGTTATAATCACTACTAAATTGTCAATGTTTCAAATTATTACTTTCCATGGAACACTTATTTATCAAATTAAAAAAAATGTAATAATTTTGTGTATAGACCAATATAATGAAAAAATTAAATATGCGAATTTTGTCATGAAAATCGGTATATGGGGTTAAAATAATATTCTGAACAACTTTTTCTAATGTTTTTCGATATCTCTAACGCGAAGCAAAATATCGAGAGTTTGAAGTTCTGATTTTATCTGATTATCTTAAAAAATGTGACCCGTCACTTTGTCCAATTGTGCAAAAATTTAAAAGAAAACCTAATTCTCAATCGAAAAAGTTGGTTTACAAATTTTCAATTGTTTAACTTTATCAGAGTGCTCGTTTTCTTCGTAAAACCTCGGCTTTAAGATGATATGAAAAAAATATTGTTCGTATAGAATTTCAATTCGTATAAAATCTAAAAATAAATATTTTGCTTTGAAAAAATTACAGCTGCTTATTTAAAACACAAAAAAGAACGTTTTCACAAAAAAAATATTTTTCGGTCTTCCGTGCAGAAACAATAATATTGCATACTTTAAGGATCTTATTCCTGTGTATAAAATCCTATCCTGTAGACCAAAAGTTAAATCGACTGATTTCCGAATGTAATAGGATTTAAAATTTAATTTCCAGACAATTTTTTTTAATCTTTAATAGTACTTTTATCAACGCTGCTTTGTACACTCTATGGAATATTTTTTTTCAAGAAATACAGCAGTAAGATTTTTTTAAGCTTCAAAGAACACTAAACGACAAAAGAATTGAACAGTGTAAACTGTAAACACACTGAAATCAAAACAAATCCCAAGTTCACACACGCATGTGCAGGCAGCAGGACTCTTGTGCAATTCCGGACCTCTGCCATTTATCACTTCGTGAATGTTTTGGATTAGTAAAAAGGTAAAAAGTTAATATCTATAATACGGTAAGCGTATTGTATTATTTGAGATTGTATAGGTACTGTGATTCTTCCATGATTGAGATGTTCACAAAACCATAGCATAACGAGTGTTGTCTGTATATACCTTTATAGAGACAACGGTATAACCTATTACAGTGGGATGGGAGATTTTGCATTTTTTAATTCTATTTAGGTCTTAGTTAAGGATTAACTAATTAAACATTGAGCTATAGTCAATACTCATTTTCAAAGGTGTAGAAAATAATAAGCATAGTTCAACAACAAAAATATAAATAGATGATAAAGACATAAGTAACGAGGAACAAATAACTGAAAAGAAAATTATGGATAACTTACTTAGTTTGAAAAGAAAATGTTATTTTGATATTATCAATGCCGCAGTAACAAATTATTTTAATTTTAAGAATTAAAAGAAAGATCTTATGGAAGAATCGTTTTCATTGAAAGGCTCTGTATAAATAAAATATACCTACAAAGAAAATAAATGAAAAATAAAAAGTTAAAATTATGATGATACTAAATATTGTTCTCCCCTTGTATTAAACATAATAAACAGTGAATTTCTAGAATGATTTCTGTAACGACAAAATTTCAAAGGAAGGTTTCTGTAACTATTTTGTTTAATTTAAGCATTTATCACGAGATACCAGCACCTCCCGGGCAGCATCTTATTTGACACAATTTGGCTGATATTTGACGTACAAGACCGCGCCCTTAACATAAAAATTTAATGAATCTGCAGCTCTAGTGTTATGTAAATGAATACTTGCAGTTGGCACCAGCTGATTGTTCAAATAATCAGGTATTACATCGTTTACCATCTTAAATACGAATATCATTGACTGGACATATACAGGGTGATCAACTTATACTCCGGAGTTTGATATCTCTGTTATTTTGAGGGATACGAAAAAAAATTTTAAATACAAATTATAGATAGAGTCCAGCTCCACATTTTGAAATTATTTTGAATTATACAGGTTGTCCCAAAAATGTGTGGCGTATCAAAATTATATTATTTCTTATGGAATATATTTTATTGCATTTATAGATTATACGTTAAAAATAAGATACACTTTCTTAAGTATTCCCTATACATAAGCTTTTTAGTTTTCGAGATATTTTGATATTTCTAAAAATGGAAGCACTTACAAGAAAACCAATAACTTCTAAACCCATGGAATCAACCAAATCCAATTTTATCTGAAAATAATTGAAAGCAATAATGTATTTAGAGTTGTTTAAAATTATACAGGGCGTCCAAAATGGGGCGATTCTCTAATGACATATTCAAACGAAAATATCGTTCTTATTTTAAGTAGGACATCCTGTATTTTATAATCCTATTATGTAGCAAATTCTATTCTCTTTTAAAAATTATAAAGGTTTACTATGCCTCAATCTATTAATTTTGGAGTTATTTTTAATTTTGTTAAATTTTCCACTGTAATGCCTGAATATAACACCCTGTATTTGATCAGCTTAGACTATGATCCGAAAAAATTACCTTTGCTACTATGTGCTTGGTGTTGACATTATTAAAAATGTTTCGAGATGCATCAAAATCTGTATGGTTAACCGTCATACTAATCGATTATTACGAAAAGTGGAGTCATCTGTAAACAGCACATCATAAAAACAAACATCTTCACTAACCTTCTCCAATAAACAAAAATCTATCCATGTTTGAAAATCTGTTCCATACAGATTTTGATGCATCTCGAAACATTTTTAATAATGTCAAAACCAAACACATAGGTAGTTTCAAACATAACTTTTTCGGATCATAGTCTAAGCTGATCAAATACAGGGCGTGATATTTAGACATTACAGTGGAAAAATAATGTAATAAATTTAAAAATAACTCCAAAATTAATAGATTTAGGCTTAGTAGACCTTTATAATTTTTAAAAGGTAATGGAATTTCCTACATAATAGGATTATAAAATACAGGATGTCCTATTTAAAATAAGAACGATATTGTCGTTTGAATATGTCATTAGAGAATCGCCCCATTTTGGACACCCTGTATAATTTTAAACAACTCTAAATACATTATTGCTTTCAATTGTTAGTCTAATTTTTTTCAGTTAAAATTGGATTTGGCTGATTCCATAGGTTTCGAAGTTATTGATTTATCTTATTTTTAACGTATAATCTATAAATGCAATAAAATATAGGGTCTTCCATAAGAAATAATATAACTTTGATACGCCACACTTTTTTGGGACAACCTGTATAATTCAAAATAATTTTAAAATGTGGAGCTATCTATAATTAGTATTTAAAACTTTTTTTCGTATCCCTCAAAACAACAGAGATATCAAACTCCGGAGTATAAGTTGATCACCCTGTATAAAATGTTCCACCCTTAACCAATTTAGTGTATAGGTTTGTTCCAACATAACACAAAACCAGTTTTCGTACGGTCGGGATTCTGCGCAGATTAGAATCGGTGTCACCAAATCTAGACTGCGCAGAATCCCGACCGTACGAAAACTGGTTTTGTGTTATGTTGGAACAAACCTTATTTAACATGTCTTGTATTCAACTATATCGATTGCATCTTAGTATTACTCGCATGGCCTTATTTTGAAGAATTTGAAGTCTACAATAATTTGAGCAATAGAAAAAGTAAGTCAATATTAACGAATTATAAACTGTTAATTTAGATTGAGTACTCAGAAATGGTGATACTCTATTTTTTACATGAAACTAATAAAGTGCTAAAATATTTTGTTTAAGTACGGATCTGCTATATTACTTAAAATGGTGTTAAAACGGACAAATAATAAAAATAAGAATAATATACGACAACAACAACAAATCAAATCTAAAATTGAAATATTAATGTTTCAATTTTTCCTAAATCCGAACCTGGATTTTCATATCTCTCAACATTTCAGTACATTAATATCTGGTCACCGAGCTTTCGCTCTTAATATTCAAATCTACATTTTTAAGCAGTCCAATGAGTATATAATTTAAGTATATTTATAACCTGACAAATTATTAATTAATTCGTGAAAATCACGGAGTGGGCGACATCTACTTGAACTACAGAAAGGTAGATAAATAGAAAGTTGATTGGCGATTGGCTTGAAAGTAGGCGGGAAAATTAAAAAAAGCTGTCAGTGTTAATTTTCAATTTGCTGCAGGTGTTGTTGACGTTTATCAACTGCTTGTCACAGAGGTTAGTTAAATGCATTAAAAGTTGCCTAGTTTCTGGAGATTTCACCCTTTTAGGGCAACATCTACTGACGCTTGGTCTTCGCGAATAGTCACGGCGGACAGGCCCCGTTTCCGGGACGGGCAACAGCAGCGTGTAGGGCATAGTGGTTTCAGTGGGGTGGTTTTAGTGAGTAACCGTAAGGGGTAGTCTCACACTATCGGGGAAGGGAAGAACCTTTACCCGATGTGCATAAAGCATTACCACCCGCCAAAAAAAAAAAGATTAGCTTTAGGTTAGGTTAGATCTGTGTAATAAATAAAGAAAAGTACGATACGTGTGACATTTTGACATTTGTTACATTCTGACAGGTGTCATATTTTGACATTTGTTCATTTGGACAGTTGTAACATTTTAACAGTTGTCACGTTTTGACAGGTGTCACATTTTGACAAGTGTCCATTTTAACAGTGTTACTCAACGTTCCTATAAATATTTACCTAAACCCATGATTTCTGAAATTGAATTGGCAACGTTGTATTTTCAACTTAGAATTTATGAGATGGCTGTCATTTGACAAGCAAATTATTTATGTCCGTCAAATGAACCTTTTCTTTTTTATACTTTTCAGGTTTATTCTGGTTATAAATTGCTACTTGGGCATTTGTAGAATAAAAAAATGTGAAAAATATTTTTCCGCGCAAAAATTTCTATTGCTAAGTATATTGATTTTATCATGTTTTATAGCATCTGCGAAAATTTCATGAAAATCCCAGCCGGTCCCATTTTCTTAACAATTAACCAGAGATGTGCGTGTCAGTAGTTGTCAAAATTTGTAGGTCATTATGGATAAAAAGCGGAAAATTTAAAATTGAATTCTTTCAGATTTAAACGCCAGAAATTAAATAAAGTCAAACCTTTTTACTACTATACTATACAGAAGAAAGGAGTGCAGTATTTAATTTGCAGAACGTAGTACAGGTTCAAGAGGTAGAAATTTTATTTTCACCTCATCCTTCAATGCTTATTTTTAGTTAAAATTTAAATTTTAATACATCTGATCGGCCTAATATAGTTTTTGTCTAGATTTAATCTTGTTTCCATGGTTTTTACTGTAATTAACCTGTTATTTTGACAGATAAGTCAGACTTTATTTATTCATAGCCGTATCGTATGTATTTTAATTGATTCGGAATTTTGTAATAATATATATTTCAAAATGGCTTCATTCTAAAAATATTATCAGTCCTCCTAAATCCTTGAAGGAAGAATTATTAGTAATTCATATTCAAAATTCAAAAAATATATTATAGATGAGATGGCCAGAGAAAAACTAATTAAAATTCTCAGATTGCCTCCGTACCACGCAGAGTTAAATCCCATTGAACTGATCTGGTCACAATTATTAAAAGGTTATGTTTCTCAAACCAATAAAACATTTAAATTTCCTGATGTGCGAAATTTGTTTTTGAAGGCATTTTCAGATGTAAATAGAGAACATTGGGGAAAATGCATTGATCATGTAAAAAAGGTGGAAAATTCATTTAGGAAAGTATATCCACTATCAATGGATAATTTAATAGAACCTATAATAATAAACCTCAGAAAAGACAATTATAGTGATACCAGTAGTTTTAGTGAAGACAGTGACTTTTATAGATAGTTCTTGAACTAACTTTTTTTTTAATCTTTGAGTTTAGGTAAGTACTGAAGCGTTACTTTTAATGCCAAGAGATTAAAAACAGTTTAATCTCAACATATAATCCTCCTTGTTATTTATTGGTTAAATTTAATTCGTTCAATGTTAAAGTGTCAGATGCATAAGGTTTATTTTTATTTTTTGTAAATAATATAACTTTAAAATTTAATCTACGAAGTGGGTATATATATTTTATATGCTGTGACCTTATTTATATTATAGAAACTTATTTTGCAAAGTACGCCTATGCAATGTGACGTTATATCCTCTTTCCTTATAGTATATTACTATAGAAACAAGTTGCCGTTGCTAGGAAATAAAACTAAAAGCTTAACTTTTCTTGTTAATATCTCGGAAGATCGAATTTTCACAGACATGAGACCTATATTTTCTGTCGATTTAGATAGGAATTAGTCTACCCTGAAAGTTTCATTGAATTCTGACGAGTGGATTTCGAGATCCTCTGGACACACACACACACATACACACACACACACACACATACAAACCTTGCTCGTTTAATAGTATTTGATTCGTGAGAAGTGTAAGCTGTATGCCAAAAATGGAAAAGACATTCTAAGTGATTCAAAAGTTCTAGCCAAATGAATAATTATGCATAATTGATAAAACATCCTGTAACTCCGTTATGGAAGCCAAGAGACCCATTATATATGGGTTATTTGTGACCTCTACCTACCTTTAAAATATGTCCGTTTACCAACGGGACACCCTGTATGATCGTAAGGAGTGATGCGTGTGATGTTTTCTACTAAACTTATTCATTACTTTAACCAGTACATATATTTGTGGAATGTAATGAAAAAGGTTTAAGTACATAAGCATGATAAAAATAAAGATAAAAAATATAGATAAATACTATCACAAAGATAATATTAGTTATACGAATATAAACATTTTAAAGCTTAGATCGAGTACACTTTTGAATAATTATTTATGCATAAATTAATATGATCTACACGCCTAAAATATTTTAGACGATGCGGCGTTGCCGCGTCTACTATAAAGTAGCGGCTACTTTGATTTTTCATATGGAACACCCTGTATATAATATAGTAATATGATTTCTTATCACTTTGTCAACAACTTTACCCTATACCTATCTGTTACCGTTTAGAAGATATAAATTAATTTCGATTTTTTTTACCAAATGTACTTTTATAAACGTTGATAATCTTGAACTCTCTGGTACTAAGACGATCAAATTCAAAATGGAGTGGATTGATACTATGAGGATCTTCACTTCGAGTCATATTTTTATTTGACTCATACTGGCTCTCTAAAAAATGCAGTTACATGAAAAAATGAGTGGAAGTGTTTTTTCAAATGAAACACCCTGTATATTTCCACATTTTTGAGCTCTACATCCAATTTTAGATTGACTCTGTTCAGATAATCTTATTTCGATTTCGAACCGTTTTCGAGATAAACTGTTTCAAACAGAAATTGACGCGGTTTCCTTGTCTTTATCACTTATTTTTGAAATTTAACATCTATTTTATACTACGTAATATTTCTTTTTGATTTAGTTTTTCAACAGTCTCAAATCAGTCAATTCGAAATTGATATGTACCTCAGAAAAACTTACAATTTGTATGCATTGAGGTATTGAGTGTCTCTACCGGTACAACATTGCAAATTAATATTTTTTAATAGTGTTCTTTGGAACGGTTCGAAATCGAAATAGGATTATCTAAACAAAGTCAATCTAAAATTGGTTGTAGAGCTCAAAGATGTGGAAATATACAGGGTGTTCTATTTGAAAAAATTGACTTTCACTCATTTTTTCATGTGATCAAAGATCCTGTATGAGGCAAATAAAAATATGACTCGAAGTGAAGATCCTCATGGTATCAGTCCACTCCATTTCGAATTTGATCGTCTTAGTACCAGAGAGTTCAAGATTATCAGCGTTTATAAAAGAAGATGTTTGGTAAAAAAAAATCGAAATTAATTTATATCTTCTAAACGGTAACAGACAGGTATAGGGAAATATTGCATAAAGGTGTTGACAAAGTGATAAGAAATCATAATATGATACTATATGGGTGATTGTCATGAAATGGGGGTTTTTGTCGCCTCCGTAACCTGTCCATTTTCCGCTTTTACGTCACGGCACTACGTTTACGGAAAAACAGTGCATTATTGCCGCGCGCCTAGGGTCTCAAACGATAGCAGCAGTGTTCCGAAACTGATCATCAGGGAATCAGATGATAACCCACCCTGCGTCACCCTAATGGCTCAGATAAACCTCCAGGGTCTTCATTTTATAGATTAAAATAATTACCTTTTTTTTTATTTTCCTCCCATCAAAATATAAAAATTCTCGCCTATTAAGATTTAGAATATTTTAGTATAAATGTTATTGGATTAATAAACAACGCGGGACTCCGCTTACATTATGAAATAGAATTCCATTGATTTTGTGTCGCCTCCGAAGCCATATAATTTCTATATAAACTTCTCACTGTCTCTTCCTCGTGTGTATTTATGTGGAAATATACAGAAAGTACTTCAAAATAATGTTGAAAACACATGAGAAAATTTTTTTTCAGCACTTTTTTGTTTGTTCACCAGCAAATCTCAAAAACCCCCGTTTCATGACAATCACCCATATCCGTATACGTTCCATTTGAAAAATCAAACTAGCCGCTACTTTATAGTAGAAGCGGCAACGCCGCATCGTCTAAAATATTTAGGCGTGTAGATCATATTCATTTATATACATACTGTAAAATTTTCAGGTTGGTCCGTTGTCTGGTTTGCCAGAAACGTCTAATTAACGCTCATCGTGAAAAACCCTGTATAGAGCATGAAATACTTGTTTGAAGGACAATTAAGTAAATTAGTTCAACTCATAAACTTACTTGGTTGGTAACTGGTTTAATTGTAGCATGTTGAAGAAGGCGTTCAGTTTGACGTTTGTTGAAATTTGAGATACCAATAGATTTTGCAAGTCCCTTCTTTACTAATTCTTCCATGGCTTTCCAAGTATCAAGATAGTCTACGTCACTGTATGCAGTAGTACCATCGGCGTTTACTGGAAAGAGATCGCCATCTTCCTATTAAATACAATTTTAGTTAGTAAATTATTTATTAGTCATATCGTTAAATTAAAAATATGTGGGACATAGCATATTTTCGCGTCTTTCTCGGAATTGTTGAAAGCTAGGTAAGTAGAACCAGCGTGTCAAAAAACTTACAAATGACATGCATAACGCATAATGCATACTCAAATTACACTCACATTATATTTTAACGTATTTTTAAAAATAATATCGCACGCCAATGCAGATCAAAGCAACTTGTCGGCACATCTGGGAATTTTGTTTTTATACTTCTGCAATTGAAAATGGGCAAACTATACCAACAGATTTCATGGAAACATGCTCCCCTCAATTCCATCTTATAGATGACATGAATAATTTAACTTTTTTCTTTTTCTGTTATTTTGACGAAAGCTACCAAATGTGTTTATATTGTTATGTACTAAATTGTGAATTCTAAGGTTTTAGCTCTGAAGATGACCTGTTGTTAGGTCGAAAGCGCTTAGCTAAATTAATTTAATAAAAAATTTACACACTTTGCTTCAAAAAATACAAAGTTTTCTTTCCCTAACCCAGTGATTCCCAAAGTGAGAGCTCCCCGGGGAGCCGCGTGCCGCGAAATATTCAATTAAAAAATTCGGCAATTTTCTTGAAATTTCAAATTCTCGAATTTTTGTTTGTGAATTTAAAATTCGTGTTTAATTTATGGAATAATACAAATTAAAGGGGCAATTTGTGGACCTGAATTAATTAGTAATCGGGATCCGCACCTGTGGTTAGCTGGCGGCGAGAAATGGGCGAAACACAACCTATGTGAATATGTGATGTTTTATACAGTGCGGATCATAAGTGTTACCCCCCCTATCTAACTCGTTACTGGACTCTTGTTAGGAAAATCGCCAGACAGGTCGACTTTTGATTTCTACAATGTACATTTTTGCATGAATAGTTTACCCCTAATTTTATCCCTTACTGGAGGGGAGCAACCCTTTCGAAAAATTTAAATAGCATGGGGTGATGAGTGATAGCTCATTTGAAAGGGGGGTTTATTCTCCATTCAACCGTACAAAAAATTTTCAATTTGCTTCATTACGTGTTGAGTAATGGGGTGAGGATCGTAGGAGTTACCCCCCTCCCCCTATTTAATTCGTTACTGGACTCTTGTTAGGAAAATCGCCGAGACAAGTCGACTTTTGATTTCTACAATGTACATTTTTGTATGAATAGTTTACCCCTAATTTCATCCTTTACTGGAGGGGAGCAACCCTTTCGAAAAATTTTAATAGCATGGGGTGGTGAGTGATAGCTCATTTGAAAGGAGGTTTTATTCTCTATTCAGCTGTTTTTTTTTATTATTTTTACTTTATTTTTTTTATTTTTATTTTATTTTTATTTATTTTTTTAGTTTATTTTTTTAATGTTTTTTTGCAAAACGTCAAAGCTGAGACTAAAAATAGACTTTATTTTTGCCAGGAGGTCAACGGGGAACATTTTGAACATTTATTGTAACTGTAATTGTAGTTTAGTTGCCTTCCTGTTTGTGGTGTTTTGTTATTTTTAAACATTAATAACTCAGCACGTAATAAAGCAAATTTTTTGCTTGTTGATCCATTCAACCGTGCAAAACAATAAAACCTCCTTTCAAATGAGCTATCACTCACCACCCCACGCTATTTAAATTTTTCGAAAGGGTTGCTCCCCTGCAGTAAGCGATGAAATTAGGGGTAAACTATTCATACAAAAATGTACATTGTAGAAATCAAAAGTCGACCTGTCTCGGCGATTTTCCTATCAAGAGTCAAGTAACGAGTTAGATAGAGGGGTAACACTTATGATTTGCACTGTATATTTGTTAACATATTATTGTATAAGGACATGCCTCTGAAAAATATTCTGTTTTGGCCATTTGTGAATGAAAATCTTAATACATTTACATCATTTGATTGCCGGGTGTAATAGTTGTGTATATCACTGCGAAAATCCAAAGTTAAATAAAAAAATAAAACTGGATTTTTGGACCAGACATTAGTTTCAAGGCAAAAAAAATATTGCCTGCAATTTTTAACAAGCATGAATGGTGGTTGAAATTTTATTTCATAACTACATTTCTACTGCTTGAAAAGTTTATACACGAAAGAAAAAAAAAGAAAAATGCTTTTGCAAGATGTGTGATTTATGCATTGATAGCATTCAGCCAAGTGTGAGGTGTGACTCATGTTTGATGTGGGTATATAAAAGTTGTTCTGGTTTCTCTAAACTACCCCGTTCAAATGCTAAATGGATTTGTATTTCAGGTTGTTAGTTTTACCAAAAAGAATTTAGAAATTGTAATATAATTAACCATTTTATAGACTGATCTTTAATTTTTGAATGTTTGCTTCCACACCTATTCATAGTAAGATGCTTATAGTAGGTATACATGCAGTATACGTAGAACATGACAAATATTAAGACACATATAAATAACACAATTTGCGGATACATAAAGGTCCGAAATTTGCGGACCCCGAGACTCTTCCTTAATTTATTTTCAACTAACCTAACCACATGGTCGTTGTTTAGTGTCCATATGGATATTACCGAAACAGTTGAAATTAGATATTTTATATTATCCAAAGGAGAATAGTAAGTATCTATTTTCAAATTTTCGCTTTTCTAATTTTTCAAGGAAATCAAAAATTTAGAAAAAAAATCTGATGTATTAAGGGAGCCGTGAAAAAAATCCGATTATTTAGAGAGGCGCAAACAGAAAAAGATTGGGAACTCTGCCCTAACCTACATAGTGTGTACAAAGTCTTGCGGTCCTTACATTACATAAAATAAAAATAACTGTTCTATCAATAAACAAATCTATGTGTTATAAATCAATATTTGTCTCAACAATTATATTAATCTAACAAAATATGTCGGTCGTACTCACACAGAATAATAAAATTACTTTTTATATTTTGCATCTATATATATATATATATATAACATTTTATTTCAAAACTCATTTTGATTCCCAATAAGCTCTAGATTAATTTAAGGAAGAGTCTCGGCGTCCGCAAATTGCGGACCACCTATCACTAATTAATCCGGGTCCGCAAATACAAATTGAAAGTAAATCGGTTGGCAACCCTGGCGGCGGGAGATAGGCATAACATAACCTATGTGAATATGTGATGTTTAAATTTGTAAACAATGTTAGACTCAATTCCGCGTTCTGCTCATTTCAGGAGATTGAAGTAGAAATTTGAAAAAGCAAACTTTGTGGAGCTATAAAACGTGACTCAAAGTTATTAACGAATTTAATTAAGAAATGCCCTCTAAATTATCAAACGCAAATAAACAGTTAAAATACTATAGAATTGTGTATTTTTGTGCCCAAGGAGGCAAAAAATTTGTTCCCAGAGGGCTTAGGAAACAAACAATAAGGTAAGTAACTGCTAATCTACCCACCACCTTGCTGATCTTAATTTCAGCAACTTGTCGAGAATGATATCCATTTCAAATGTGTTTTACATTATCAACTGATTCACAAAAGTTGATTCTAGGAGGGAAATATTTGAATGCCTTCCTAAACAACGAAAACTTAACCCAGAGGAGAAAGTCAATGTTGATTAACTTGAAATGTAATCGAGTCCTTTTGAAAGATTGCATTCACAGAAAAATGGGAAAAATGTTTTGCTACATGACATTTCAAATCTAAGAAACAGAGCAAAACTAAAGGAAGACCTTCAGATTGAATATGTTATTTTCAAAGTAGTGCAATGTTAGCATCCTTTGCAAATTATCCTGAATTGGTTTTGCTAGACGCCACGTATAAATTGAACAATCTACGTAATGATGATAGTTAATGGAAATGGGGAGGTGAGGCAGTAACCACGTTTCTATTAACTAATGAAACATCCCGTAACATTTCAAACATGATAAAAATATTCAAAAATGCTAACCCATCTTGGGAGAAAATTACAGTTATTTGCACAGATAAGGATTTCACTGAAAGAAAAGTATTAAGGGAAGAATTTCCATGTACATCTTTACTTTTATGCTTGTTTCATACATTGAAATCCTTCCGAATAAATATAAAAATGGAAGCTCTGGGTATCAGTTCACAACAGAGGGATACAGTTCTGAATATTCTACAAGGACTGGCTTTTGCAAAGTCAGAAAAAGATTATGATACCAAGTACTGGAACTACAGTTTCCTCAAGTTACTAAATACTACAATGACAACTGGCACCCTATAAGAAATGAATGGGTTGAATGCTTTAAACGGGGTACTTCAACATTGCCACTACAAACCACTTGGACTCATTCAATGAGAAAATTAAATAAGTTTGCTCAAAATTTAATGATTTAAACTCATTTTATAAGGAATTTTTAATTATTTTAAATGCAATATATTCTGAGAGAAAAAGCAAAGCCTCCATGATGTTTTATAAAGAGAAACTCTCTAAATTCAAGAACGGAAGTCCAGAACATTTGAACTGAATTTTTGAACCAGACATTAGTTTCAAGGCAAAAAAAATATTGCTTGCAATTTTTATCGAATGAATGGTGGTTGAAATTTTATTTCATAACTACAAAGTTCAGTCTAGCGATTTACCTAAAAGTTGTGAACTCATGAATTGTATGATTTATGAAAAAGAAGTTGAAATTAAAATAATAGAAATTTTTTTTGAGGTATCTGCATTTCTACTGCTTGTAGAAAAGCCAAGTGTGAGGTATAGCTCATTTTTGATGTAGGTACATAAAAGTTGTTCTGGGTTTTCTAAACTACCGGGTACAAATGCTAAATGGATTTGTAATTCATGTTGTTAGTTTTACCACAAAGATTTTAGATTTTAGAAATTGTAATATAATTAACTATTTTATGGATTGATCTTTCATTTTTGAATGTTTGCTTCCACACCCAATAGGGGTCCACAATTTGCCGACCCGCATTAATTAGTAAAAGGGGTCCCCAATGTGCGAACCCGGATTAAATAGTAATAAGGGTCCGCAATTTGCGGACGCCGAGACTCTTCTTTAATTATTTAATATTTACAGTTGATCGGGTGGTTTATTAATACATTACCAAGGCTGTTTTACAGTGGAAAAATAAAATTATTTGGTTTTTTTAATTGATTAGTGATATAAAGCAGGTGGAAGCAGAATGTGATTTTATTATCTAAATTTGATTACATAATCTATTTTTCTCATAAAATATTTAAGGTCTTACAGATTAGATGAAGGTCAGTTGTGGAATTTTTAAAGTATTAAAATAACTACAAAATTGATAACAACTATAAAAATAATAAAGATCGATGCCAGTTATCGATTTTATCGATTGAAAAATCTGTAGATGTTAATAATTAGTTTATATAAAAGTGAATTAATTTCGCAATTAGTTTTTAGATAATTTTTATTTATTAATAAATTTAGAGATAATAAAAGCACCACCCCTTCTTATTAATATTTCAAGTTGTATATATTCGTGGTTGGGCTGTAATGATGCAAAATTGTTTATATTTTTTAAAGCCTGCTTAAGTTCAATTTAAACCCAAAGTTGATATTATTAACCTCTCAACAAAAAGTATTAAAATATCCAGAAAACTGTATTATTATAATATTATGTTATGAATTGTGAAGTGAATATATCAATCATGCTTTAACTGACATCTAAGATCTATTTTACAATAAACAAAAACGTTTACCTTGAGAGCAAAAGGCCAGTGAATCAAGTACAAATCCAAATATTGGAGTCCCAAGTTTTTCAATGTTGTTCTTATAGCAGGTTCAACCAAATCAGGTCTGTGCATTGTGTTCCAGAGTTTGCTAGTGATGTAAATATCTTCACGTTTGACAGTTCCATCAGAGAGTTTTGCTTTCAAAGCAGTTCCAACTTCGGCTTCATTTCCGTATACGTGAGCGCAATCAATGTGACGGTATCCAATGTCAAGAGCATCTTTAACGGCTTGGGTTACTTCACCAGGTTTTGACTGAAAATAAAATAGGAAATTAATGACCTTGTGGTAAAACCAAACGAATATCAGAATTTTGGCTTCTGTAGGGAAATATTTAGTTCCATTTTTCATTGATAAATGTAATATCATACTAATTTAGATCAAGGCGATTTCTAACCAATATATAGATTTCCTATCTAACCAGGGAAACAAATTTATTATTGGCGATGAGTTTAATGCTAAAAATACCCACTGGGGATCTAGATTAACGGCCACTAAAGGTAAAGAACTTTTAGAAGCAATGAAACAATATAAGTGTGAAGCTTTATCCACTGGAAAGACTACCTATTGGCCCACCGATCCCAACAAGATTCCAGACCTTATTGATTTCTTTATAATCAAAAACATATCGGCCAACTTTTTAGAAATAGAAGAAGGATGGGACATGAATTCTGATAATTCCCCTATCATCTTAACACTTAGTGAAAACATTATTAAAAAAGAAAATAACCCTACATTGACTAACAAATTAACAGATTGGAAAAGTTTCAAAATCACCCTTGAAGAAAAAATTAATCTATCTGTTCCTTTAAGAAATAAACAACAACTAGACGATGAAGTGAAATTGCTTAATGATAATATCCAACAAGCAGCTTGATATTAATAGAAGGACGGTAGGAAACAACTATCCTAGAGAAATAAGGGAACTAATCTCTGAAAAAAGAAAGCTTAGAAGAAAATGGCAGCAAACTAGAGCCCCACAAGATAAAACTATACTCAACAATGCTATCCAAAGACTCAAAAGAGAAATACAACAAATTAAAGAAGAATCGATTAGTATTTATCTAAGAGAATTGACAGACGACAGTAATACTGATTATTCACTCTGGAAAGCTACTAAGAGATTGAAAAAACCCATAATGCGAATACCACCTGTCAGATTGGAAGATGGTAAATGGTCTAGAAATAATGAGCAAAAAGCAACAAGATTTGCCAATCATCTAGAAAAAATCTTTCAACCTCATCAAGATCAAGATGAAAAACCCACTCTGGAAGAACATCCACAGATCCAAAGAAGTAATTACCGAAATAAAAGAAAATATCAATCCCAAAAAATCTCCAGGTTTTGACTTAATTACTGGAGAAATTTTAAAACAATTACCCAAAAAAGCAATAATTAAACTAACTAACCTAATAAATGCTGCCTTCAGACTGAAGTATGTACCCATCCTTTGGAAAATTGCGGAAGTCATACCCAAGCCAGGGAAACCACCACATGAGGCGTCGTCATATAGACTGATCTCATTACTGCCTGTTATGTCGAAACTATTTGAGAAACTCCTACCCAAAAGACTAAAACCACTTATCGAAGAAAGAGGAATTATCCCTGTTCACCTATTTGGATTTAGAAATAAGCACTCGACGATCAACCAAGTTCATAGAATAACCAACATTATAGAGAAATCATTAGAAGAGAAAAACATTTGTACTACTATCTTTCTTGAAGTAGCACAAGCGTTTGATAAGAGTTGGCATGAAGGCTTAATACATAAGCTCAAGATTTTCCTTCCAAAACAATATACAGATATCCTCCATCCATATATATCGGAAAGATACTTTAGAATTAGCAAGAAGAAGCCTATTCCGATCTTAAAGAAATTAAGGCTGGAGTATCACAAGGAAGTGTCCTAGGACCTGTCCTATACTTACTGTACACATGTGATATTCCAGAGGTAGAAAACAATACCATAGCCACCTTCGCCGACGACACTGCCATTCTAGCAGTAGGAAAGAGCAATGAAGAAGCTACCCACAAGCTGTCCACCTTATCTATGACTGGACGAAGAGATGGAAAATTAAACTTAATGAAACTAAATCACTCCACATTAACTTTACAAACAAAAGGATAGATCTCATTCCAGTCAGAATAAACAATAACCTGATTCCATATTCAAACACAGCAAAATACTTAGGTATTACCTTAGATACCAAACTCCGATGGAAAGCGCATGTTAAAAAGAAAAGAGAAGAACTTGGACTGAAATATACGTAATAAGCTTATGCTTTATAAGCAGATACTTAAGCCTGTATGGACCTATGGTATCCAACTATGGGGATGCACCAAAGCAAGCAACTTAGCAATCATCCAAAGATTTCAAAACAGAAAGAAGACTTAAGAGGATCAAGCCCACACTTTAGTGTTTTTAGTGCAAAAGCAGGGTTCGATTTTTAAGTAAATATTAAAAAAAATGTTTTCAGAACAATTAATTATTTTAAACACATTCATAACAGGCGGAAATGTATGCTATCTTGAAATGCGTGAGAGAAAACAATATGAGGGAAGTGCGCAATGCACGAATCAAAATATGCACAAACAGTCAAGTGTCACTGAAGGCTCTCATGAACCCAAAAGTGACATCAAGACTGGCCGTGAAGAACTCAGAAAACAACAAAATAACTTTGATGTGGGTTCCAGGACACTGTGGCATTGAGGGCAATGAAAAAGCTGATGAACTAGCCATAGAGGGTTCATCAACTCCGAATATTGGCCCAGAACTTGGTGTTACTAAATCTAACATCCGAGAATCAAACGAAAACAAAGAGAAAGGTGGAAGGAAGTCCCTCGCATGCACCATTGGAAAACAATTATTAAAGAACCGTCCAAACACAAAGCTGAAGAACTGCTCAAGATAAGCAGGAATCAACTAAGAACAATAACGGGCCTTCTCACTGGTCACAGTTCAATGAGAGGACACCTGTACAAGATGGGGCTGTACAACGGAGAACTTTCCTGCAGACAATGTGGTAAAGGGACAGAAACAGCCAATAACTCCCGAAGAATGCAGCAGACAAGCGTTACGGAGTGGGTGGTGTGAAACTAACCCGGAAGGCACAAAAAGCCCAAGAGGCTAAGGTGTAGCTGGCGATGGGACAGCATCCGAGTTATAAAAAAAACTCATTCATGAAAACAAGAAAGAAAATGAAAAATAAATAAGCGACTTTATTCTTTTCATAAATGGTGTTTATCAAAAGGAAATTTCTAGAAATCTATTATTAGGTATCAATCAATGGAACCTATTGAGCATTTGTAAATAATTCCATAAATTTTATATCCATGGAAACTATTCAAACAAACCGTCACGCATCGTTTTCTATTATACCTTTTAGTTTTGTTAACGTCAATTTTAATAATTGATTAGGCACTTACGATCTTTAATTCCAACAAATATCATGAAACTTCGATGACCGTGTTTACTTTAATTTTTCTTTAATCAAAGTAAAAAAATCGACAAAACTTGAAATAGAAATATTTTTAATACTCATCCAGAATTCAAGTTTACTTTTCCAAAATTCGAATGCAACAATGTACAAAAAAAATATAACAAAAGTCGGCCAAGTGGACAATGCGGAAAATCATTTTCAACTTTCTAGATTCACCGCAAGAGATCCTAATTAGCTATGGTTATGCAAAAATAGTATATTGTGAAACAAGTGGGAAAAGTACTTTCCTCAAATGTTGCACACTATACTTTTTCTAAAACTGCACAAATTTAAAGAATACAAGTAATGTAACTTGTAACTTAATATTTATTTCTATGGTTAGCAAAATTAAAATAACATTAAGGTATCCTACCTTTTGTATTTCTTCTACATTCCACAAATTTTTCGTATGCCAATTCATACTTTTTTCTTGAAATTACCGGCAACAAGTCTAACGTTAGTATCCATATTATTTATTATAAATAGGTATATGTCTTATTAAAATAAAATTTAGTGGAAATTGCGATTTTTATCAAAACACAATGAAAATTACCTTAAGAATTCAAAACACTTCGATAATCTGACAGTTGTGCCAACTATTTAAAGCTAGACAGCAGCCAACTAAGTTTTTGTCGATTTTTGATGATTCTTCATATAAATGTATGTGGTGTTGGCAAAGTGCCGTGAGGAAAAATGTTTCTCATAGTATGAGCAATACATGGTTTTGAGATTAAGTAAGCTATGAGAAATACGCTACTTCTCATAGCAATCACTTTCCTCCTATAAAAGTGTCCAATAATGAAATGAAAATAATGAAATAAAATGGTAATTAATCTTGAGTAAATTTTAGGAGAGTTTCTAAAATAACTCTTAAGGGCGATTAAGAACCTTATTTAATATAACACATAAAACTAGAGTGTTGTTTAACTGATTTTGAAAAATGTTTCAAAAGATCCAGTTAGTTCAACGAGTACTAGGTGGCGTTGTTTAAATAGTAACCATTCTATATAATCTTCTTAATTAAGTTGAAACACTATCGTCGACCACTCAACCAAAACACAATTTTAACACAGTCTACGCGCGTTTTGCCAACTATGTTGGCATCATTAGGAGTCTATTATCAACTCCTGATGAGGCCAACATAGTTGGCGAAACGTTCGTAGAGTGTGTTAAAATTGTGTTTTGGTTGAGTGGTCGATGATAGTGTTTCAACTTAGTTGATAAACCAAAGGTTCCTATTTCCCAATTTAATCTTCTTAATGATAATAAAACCACTTATTCAAAAACTGTTGTTAGTCAAAAGTCGTTTTAAAAAAATTGACAATGACCCAAAAATAATTTACTATAAAAACAGATTACAGAAAAATTTTACAAGGTATAAAAACAACATGGGATAAAGGAAAAGATTTTTTCTACAACTGCTATGAAAAGTAGCGTATTTCTCATAACTTACTTAGTTTTAAGACCATGTATTGCTCATACTGTGAGAAATATTTTTGTCCACGTTTTAATATTATGTATTATACACTAAAAGGACTCTAGGCAGTGAATAATCATTATTCACTACTTTTTGTCACACTTCTGTCATATTTTCATTGGTAACATGTGATTTTTTATTATTTTAACAGTAGGCTACGCGCTGTCACTTAAAAGTCAAATTACTTATTTATGTGTTATTATTAATTAATTATTATATATTATTTCTTATACCAACATACAAAATGATCAGTCTACAAGTCATCAAAATATAAAGTTAGATGTAAATTTCATACCAGTAATTAATTTAGCAATCTGTTTTCTAAATGTTCTTAATATTTTCCTAAGCAATAATAAGCAGTCGTGGACAAAGTATAGTTTTCTACACCATTATATGCTCGGCACTTTGCCCACACCACATACGTTTATATGGAGAATCAACAAAAATCGACAAAAATTTAGTTGGCTGCTGTCCAGCTATAAATAGTTGTGACAACTGTCAGATTATAGACGTTTTTTAAATTATTAAGGTAGTTTTCAATCGTGCTTTGATAAAAATCGCAATTTCCATTAAATATTATTTTAATAAGGCATACATTATTTATAATAAATAATATGGATAGTGACAGTAGTGCCGATTTTGAAAAAGCTGCAAAAGTAACGTTAGATTTGTTGCCGGTAATTTCAAGAAAAAAGTATGTCGAAACTATTTTTAATTATTAAATATGTGGTACTGACTTGGAGGAGTTTTATTTATTAAAAAAGTATGAATTGGCATACGAAAAAATTATGGAATGGAGTTTGGGTTTAACCATACAAAATTGTACAAGATCAGGATGGACTATTGCAGTATTGTCCAAATGGATATCCAGCAATGATATTGAATGAACATTTTTCGTTTTGTGGTCTCAAACAAGTTAATACGATACCTAATAATAATGATGTTTTTTTGGACCTAATTTTTTCTAATGTTCAGAACTCTATATCAGTGAGTGCCGCTAGTGATACGCTATTACCTAACAATCCTCACCATATTGCATTAGCATGTGACTTAGTATTACCTAATAGTCCTAAGTGTATGAAATTTGATATGCATTACCATGATTTTAAAAATTGTGATTACACTGCTCTAAATAATTACTTTGCTGCTATTAACTGGGATATATTCTTGAATGGTAACATTGAATCAGCGGTTAATAATTTTTATCAAATTTTCAATAATGCTTTAGCAAATTTTGTACCTTTTCGTAAATTCAAATCCTCAAATTATCCAGTCTGGTTTAATTCAGATTTGAAGTTACTAATTAGAGAAAAGAAAATAGCGCATAAAAGATACAAAGATACTTCTGATGTCAATGATTATGCTCTATTTTGTAATTTAAGAACTAGATGTAAAAATTTATCCAAATTATGTTATGATAACTACTTAGCTAAGGTAGACAACAACATATCAATTAATCTCAGATATTTTTGGAACTATATCAATTCTTTAAAGAAAGACCATGGAATTCCTAATATCATGACATACAATGACAAAGTAGCGAGATGTGGTACAGATATTGTGAGTTTATTTGCTGAACACTTTGGAAGTGTATATTGCAATACGAAGGTTGACGCCGATTATGAAAATTTGAATATAAATAATATTGTATCGATTCCCCCATTGAAGATTGTCATTTCGGAAGTCTTCAATGGGATAATGAAATTGAGAGAAAATTTGAGTTCTGGCCCTGATGGAATTCCTTCTTACCTACTCAAGAGGTGCGTTTACTCTTTGAGCAAACCACTAGAAATTTTATTCAATCTGTCACTTGAAAATCAAGTTTTCCCTAGCGTCTGGCGGAACAGTTACGTAACGCCAATTTTCAAAAATGGTTCCAAGGAGGAAATCAAAAACTAACGACCAATAAGTAAACTTTCTACAATACCAAAATTATTTGAACAACTTCTAGAACAACAACATGGTTTTGTAGAAGGTAACTAACTTGTTATTATATCAAAATTGACTCTGTCTATACTGACTACAGTAAAGCTTTTGATAAAGTGAATCATAAATTATTGATCAGCAAATTGTCCGCTGTTGGCTTTCCACCGTGGTTGACAAAATGGTTAGAAAGCTATCTTTATAATAGACATCAATTGGTTAAAATTAAAAATTTTGTTTCTAATTCCATCCTTGTTACATCAGGTGTTCCACAGGGATCACACTTGGGTCCCCTGTTGTTTAACATTTTTATCAATGACTTAGGAACCATTTTTAAAAATTGTAAATTCCTCCTTTTTGCTGACGATTTAAAATTATATACGGACATCTAGTCCAGTTGATTGTAATAAATTACAAGAAGATCTTAATTCCTTACTAAATTGGTCTAAATCAAATGGAATGGTATTGAATCCTGATAAATGCCAATGTATTACTTTTAGTAGAACAAAAGCTGAAATTCAAAATAACTATCTTATTGACAATAAGATCGTTGAAAGAGTATCGGTTGTTAAAGACCTTGGAGTATTATTTGATGAAAAACTTAAATTTGTTCAGCATATAAACTCAATTATAAGTAGTAGTTCTCGAAAACTAGGTTTTGTTCTTAGAAATACACAACAATTGTCAATTCTTTCAACAAAAACGTTATACATGTCACTCATTTATTCCTGTTTTCATTATGCTTCTCCTGTGTGGAGTCCTCATTACCAAATTCACATACACCATCTGGAGTTATCCAAAACAAGTTTTTGAGATGTATTGCTTACAAAATGGGCTTATGTCATGGTACATACAATTATTCTGAAATCTTAGAGCACCTTTCAATTTATACCTTAGAAACTAGCCGTAATAAAGCTGATTTAATTCTTTTACATAAATTAATTAGTGGGATGACATCATGCCCGGAACTGTTGGCATAAATTAATTTTAGATTTCCTAGAATACTTACACGAAATTGTGAACTCTTCAGTATTCCCTACAATAGCAGCATATCTCGTATTATGAGACTAGGTAATCTAATTAATGCTAAAGGTGTATGCATAACTGGCGTTAGCCTTTGTACTTTTAAAAAAACTCTAAATGGAGTGATGTTTTGCGAAATATTTTACTTTTACTTTTACTCTTACTTTCATTGTACTTTCTTTTTATATATCTTCTGAGCCCGTTTAAATAAATAAATAAAAATAATTTTAAAAAGCAAACAGGTTATCCATATCTCGAATGTGGCCAAAGTGTAATAAATAAAACTCTAATCAATGTCGGTACCACACATAGCCATCATCAGGCCTATAAAAAAATTTACAAGAGAGTAACAAACAAATTTATAATGAACATAGACAACTTACCCAGGGGTAAAAAAATTAAATTTATAAAAATTACAAAAATTAAAGAAATATTTTATTAGTTATAAAACTTCAACATGTTCCTAACATTGAGGCGAAACAATGAACTTCGAAGATTGAAGACTGAAAAAGTTTGAGCCGCGGGCCCTCGGCTGCAAACCTTGCATGCGGAAGGAAAAGTGACACTTTCCTCCCTAGTTAAACAAATAGTTTGAAATTTAGAATGTCAAGATCTGTTGCGTTTTCGGAAACGATTTATAATGGTGTTGTGTGGTTTTTCTGGGTTTTCCCACAATTGTAAAGCAAATGCACCATCAAGCATCAGTAAGACGCCCCAGAGCGCCACGGCAAATAATAATAATAGCCGTCCCTCCCCCGCACAAGCTGCAGAGCTTCTGGGGTTCACTCGTAAGGGAGTGAATTGCAGGGCGTATATTATTATTATTATTATTATTAAAAGGATAATTAATTTGTATATTACGAGATATTATACTTCTTTATAGCTGAAGTTTTCATAATAATACCATAAGAATAAACCCCAAGGATACTATCCCGATATAGAGACTATTAAATGCCGTTTCTTTCGTAGAGTACGCGTATGGGTATGTTGTGGGTAGAGAGGCACTTTTGATATAAGACATTCTTGTGGGGTCATTTTATTGTTGTACATGTTAAACTATAAAGTTAGGAATAAAGAATTTTGAATTTGGCTATGCTATTGATTGCCGTTTCTTTTTATTTGTGAAACTTTCATTAAAAAAAAAGAAAAAATAAAATTTCTATTAAAACACTCTCTATCTGAGAAATAGTCTCTAAACCTATGGTTTAAATTTTTATCATTCTATAGGAATTACTTTATTCAGGTACCCTCAAAATTTAAAATTTCTCGCAATATCCAAACTACTATGCAACCAAAAAAGTTAATTGTTATTAATAAACCATTTCAAATTTGTAGTTTTTATACAAAATTATTCCGTTTTCTGTATAAAATTTAAATAATGTTAAGATTTAAATAACAAATATGACTAGCTATGAAAAAATTTGTTATGCATCTACGAGAATTTTAATTATCACGATTATTCATACTACATATTTTATATATTCAAGTAAAATCTCGCTTATTTAGTAAATAGATAATTTTCGAGATATGTCGCACTGGAATGAAATCAAATAAAGGAGACTTTCCTAACAACTAGAAAATATTGGCTTTCCTTAATTTCTTCTTTTCCCCCTACGATAGGGTTTCACCATCATAGAAACAAACTTATATCAAATACTATTAAACGAGCAAAGTTTGTATGTGTGTATGTGTGTGTGTCCAGAGGATCTCGAAATCCACTCGTCAGAATTCAATGAAACTTTCAGGGTAGACTAATTCCTATCTAAATCGACAGAAAATGTAGGTCTCATGTCTGTGAAAATTCGATCTTCCGAGATATTTACAAGAAAAGTTAAGCTTTTAGTTTTATTTCCTAGCAACGGCACATAATAATTACTTGTTTCTATAGTAATATATACTATAAAGGATAGATGAGTACAGTAAAAGTGGGGATATAACGTCACATTCCATAGGCGTACTTTGCAAAATAAGTTTCTATAATATAAATAAGGTCACAGCACATAAAATATATATACGCACTTCGTAGATTAAATTTTGAAGTTATATTATTTACAAAAAATAAAAATAAACCTTATGCATCTGACACTTTAACATTGAACGAATTAAATTTAACCAATAAATAACAAGGAGGATTATATGTTGGGATTAAACTTTTTTTAATCTCCTGGCATTAAAAGTAACGCTTCAGTACTTTCCTAAACTCAAAGATTAAAAAAAAAGTTAGTTCAACAACTATCTTTAAAAGTCACTGTCTTCACTAAAACTACTGGTATCACTATAATTGTCTTTTCTGAGGTTTATCATTATAGGTTCTATTAAATTATCCATTGATATTATATCCTCTTTCCTAAATGAATTTTCCACATTTTTAACATAATCAATGCATTTTCCCCAATGTTCTCTATTTACATCTGAAACTGCCTTCAAAAACAAATTTCGCACATCAGGAAATTTAAATGTTTTATTGTTTTGAGAAACATAACCTTTTAATAATTGTGACCAGATCAGTTCAATGGGATTTAACTCTGCGTGGTACGGAGGCAATCTGTGAATTTGAATTCCTTTTTCTCTGGCCATCTCATCTATAATATATTTTTTGAATTTGTTTTTATGTTGCCTTGCTATTACTAATAATTCTGCCTTCAAGGATTTAGGAGGACTGATAATATTTTCAGAATGAAGCCATTTTGAAATATATATTAATACAAAATTCTGAATCAACTAAAATACATACGATACGGCTATGAATAAATAAAGTCTGACTTATCTGTCAAAAGAACAGGTTTATTGCAGTAAAAACCATGGAAACAGATTAAATCTAGACAAAAACTATATTAGGCCGATCAGATGTATTAAAATTTAAATTTTAACTACAAATAAGCATTGAAGGATGAGGTAAAAATAAAATTTCTACCTCTTGAATCTGTACTAGGTTCTGCAAATTAAATACTGCACTCCTTTCTTCTGTATAGTATAGTAGTAAAAAGGTTTGACTTAATTTAATTTCTGGCGTTTCAATCTGAAAGAATTTAATTTTAAATTTGCCGCTTTATATAAAAAAGGAAAGGTTCGTTTGACGGACATAAATAATTTGCTTGTCAAATGACAGCCATCTCATAAATTCAAAGTTGAAAATACAACGTTGCCAATTCAATTTCAGAAATCATGGGTTTAGGTAAATATTTATAGGAACGTTGAGTAACACTGTTAAAATGGACACTTGTCAAAATGTGACACCTGTAAAAACGTGACAACTGTTAAACTGTGATACGTGTTAGAATGTAACAACTGTCAAAATGAATAAATCTCAAAATGAACAAATGCCAAAATATGACACCTGTCAGAATGTAACAAATGTCAAAATGTCACACGTATCGTACTTTTCTTTATTTATTACAAAGATCTAACCTAACCTAAAGCTAATCTTTTTTTTTTGGCGGGTTTAAATGCTTTATGCACATCGGGTAAAGGTTCTTCCCTTCCCCGATAATGTGAGACTACCCCTTACGGCTACTATTTTATTATGCGGACAGTTTTAATATTTAAGTTTCCATTATCATAGAGAGAGAGAGAAAAAGAATGAATGCTTGTACACGTGTACTATTAACATAGATTTCAATTTTTTATTTTACAAGAAACTTTAAAGAGACATTTAAAATTCTCTATTTTCATAGTACATTTTAACGTTGATTGTGACTTTGTATTTTCCAAGAACAAATTCTAATGTAATGTACGAATGAACTATTTTTATGATATCAAAATCTGCCACACCTGGAGAGTCTGGTCACAGGTTTTTGTGGAGGTTTTTACCCAAGTATGAATATCAGACCTATAATTTTCCTTCACTGCAGATCAATAAATAATAAAATCAATTGAACATAGAGTTTTTCTTATATAGTGGTAAATAGAGTGAGCTGATCGATCTTCTGTTGACGGGACCTGTGCCCTACACGCCGCTGTTGTCCGTCCCGGAAACGGGGCCTGTCCGCCGTGACTATTCGCGAAGATCAAGCGTCAGTAGATGTTGCCCTAAAAAAGTGAAATCCCGAGAAACTAGGCAACTTTTAATGCATTTAACTAACCTCTGTGACAAGCAGTTGATAAACGTCAACAACAGCTGCAGCCAATTGAAAATTAACACTGACATCTTTTTTAATTTTCCCGCCTACTTTCAAGCCAATCGCCAATCAACTTTTTATTTATCTCCCTTTCAGTAGTTCAAGTAGATGTCGCCCACTCCGTGATTTTCGCGAATTAATTAATAATTTGTCATGTTATAAATATACTTAAATTATATGCACATTGGGCTGCTTAAGAATGTAGATTTGAATATTAAGAGCGAAGCTCGGTGACCAGATATTATAATTAAGTAATTAAGTATTTTTCAGTTAGTATCACTACTTTGATGTTTTCCGTTTTTCGCCTGCACATAAATCAAATTATTTTATAGCGAATGGAAAAAAGACCATTTTAAAAAATTTCAATTACATAAGAAGTCATTGAAACTGAGAAGTGGCAAAATGGTTGTTTTAAAGTTATAGCGAACAATTTTTTACAATTACTGAGATTTTTGAGAGGCCCGTAATATTTAGGAACAGGGAGTGGATGGCTCAGAGGTAGAGCCCAAGGGTTGTGGGTTCGAAAAAATTATAAAATCCAGACTTACGAACTACCTCCAAAAATATAATCTTGTGTCAGACATGTAATTTGGATTCAATGAAGGGAAGTCAACAGATGATGCCACAATAGAGTTGACATAGAGTATTTATCAAAACCTTGATAGAAAAGCAAGCCATGCCTCTCTGTATTCTTAAACCTTGCATTTGACACCGTCAGCCGCCCTCTTTTACTTCATACACTTGAAAAAATGGGAGTAAGAGGTAGAAGCCTGGATTTATTCAAATCATACTTGAGTGGCAAAAAACAATGTGTCAGACTATTAAATATTTCTAGTACATATAAAACCATAGCTTATGGAGTACCACAAGGAACAATAATGGGATCAATACTGTTCTCAATATATATGAACGGATTATTCAATCAACAGGGTCATCCTTTGCTGATGACACCGCAATAACTTATACAGCAGAAAACTGGGTTAAATTGAAAACCAAAGTAGAATTAGACCTAGCTACCATGAAGAATTGGTTCGACTATAAATTATTATCGATTAACTTCAAAAAAACGTTTCATTTATCATTTTCTAACTCCAAATCGACTTTACTGAATTTCTCACATCTCATGATACAGAATAATTTCGAAATATTTTCTATAACAAAAATGAAATACCTCGGAATTGTACTGGACAGACACATGTGATGGGATCTGCATGTTGATTTCGTCATGAAAAAGCTACGTATGGTACTATACAAATTCAAACAACTAAAAGACATTCTTGATTTCAAACAAAAAAAAATATATTCTACAGTCTGGCTGAAAGCCACATATCTTATGGAATCCTGGGATGGGGAGGAGTATCAAAACATATTTGCGTCCTCTTGAAGTCATGCAAAAAAGATTTTTGAAACTGATCATGCAGAAGGATGCTAGGTATCCAAGTGAATCATTATATTGTGAATCGGAAATCCTAGATGTTAGACAGCTTTTATACAAAAAAAATAATATAAGACAATATTCTGAAAAAAATACATTAAACACGCTTACTATGAATACAATACCAGGCAACATCTGAAATACGTTCTTCCTACAATGTCAAGATCGGTAGAACAAAAAAGCTATGCATATTTGAGACCGAAATTATATAATACCCTTCCACTGTGCCTACACAGTGAACATAATTCAAAGGTTTTTAAAAAGAAACTTTCCATTCATATCACCAGTCTTCCAAGAACATACGTTCAAAATTTAATAGACTGAAAAAAAATCCCATATTCATTAATACTCGATAGGTATTCATCGCACTATTTTCACCACCATTTATATCTATGTATTACTAGTGTACTCTCTTTAATTATTGTTTTATCCTACAAACGTATATTTTTATCTTTGCATGTATGGTTTTATGGTTTTATCTTTACATTTAAGGGTTTATATATTTTAGTATTAATACTTATTACTCTAGGATATGCACAAAAATCATATAACTATTTGTTTTATTATTTTATATTTGCATTTATAGATTTACTTTTACATTTATGGTTTTATATTACATTAATTATACTTATTTATGTATACTTATTACTGTACATTTCATTCTAGAATCCACACAAGAATGGCGCTGGGAAACAGTAACAAAGGCTACACAGAACCAGTGGCGGATAAGTATGGGGGGCGCGAGCCCCCCCCCCCCCCCCCCCTTGGCGCCTAGAATTCATCATTTAAGAAAGAGAACCACAATTCTAACTATTTTATATTATAAGATAAGATGGCATTGTCTTGTGTATGTGTATAATCTGTTTAAAGAAAACTTTCGTAAACTTTGCATGTGATTTGATTATTTTTTTATTACGATAGAAGTAAAGGTAGCTCAAGATATCTTTAGCGCCCCCTTCTTGAGTTTTTTCTGTATCCGCCACTGCACAGAACACGACGCTAATAACCATAGCAGTTGATGCAGTTGGCACTAAAGTAAAAAAAAATTATATAATATATAATTTATATTATATTAGTTGTGGTACTTTTTCGACTTTTAATGTGAAAAATTTGGCCACGTTTGTGATATGGAAAACCTGCTTTCTGCAACCAATTAGACATTTTTTAATTACAGGTATTTTTTAAATAACTAAACTTTAGTTTTAAAATTTAAATGCCGTTTTACTAGATATCAATTGTGGGCTAGTATACCGTATGTACATTTTAACCGATTCTACTCCTGTTAGTGGGCCTCTGAAAGATCGTGATTTGTGCAAACATCAGTGATAAAAGGGCATATACTTTTTAAACATCATCAGCATACACTTATATGATGGAAAAATTGAATACTAATCAAACATAATTATCGGAAAAAATGTTAATAGTTTAATGTTTTAAATGATATCATATCCGTACTCATTATCAAGGTACAAAAACCAAGGACGTAAATTTATGAATTATGGAATATTTTCTTGACTGATAAGTAGATATAAATGACTTGGATTAAGTTGTAATGAAATTTTATCTAATGGGTAAGATAATAAATTATTATAAGATTAAACTAAACTAAATATTTCTGTTCAAATAGCGAAATGAATTTAAATGGAAAAAGTTTTTTGACAAATCCATAAGTGAGACTACAACTCTCAGTCGATATGATGATCGAAAACATCTCACGATAGATACTATGGCCTGATAGATTTTTTAGGCATAAAACATGATCGTTAACTTTAAATAAAACATTATATATATTTATTTATACTAAAAATAGTATGAGTAAACCAGTAAGGAATTTTAATTTATTATATTCGATATCCTAAGACCGGTTTCTGCCTTTCGGCTTCATCAGTTAGGCTTTTCGAATCCAATAAATAAAATTCCAAACTCGTACAAGTCAATAGCTATATCTGCTATAAGATAACATTTTTAGATGTGCTACCATCTATGGTAAGAAGAGAGTATTGATATGACATCTTGACTAGATTCAGTCAAAATTTAATGTCAATACTCTCTTCTTACCATAGATGGTAGCACATCTAAAAATGTTATCTTATAGCAGATATAGCTATTGACTTGTACGAGTTTGGAATTTTATTTATTGGATTCGAAAAGCCTAATAGATGAAGCCGAAAGGCAGAAACCGGTCTTAGGTTGTCGAATCTAATAAATTAATATTCCTTACTGGTTTACTCACTATGTATTAATCTCTGAAAGGGATTGACTAGATTCAGTCAAAATTTAATGTCAATACTCTCTTCTTACCTTAGATGGTAGCACATCTAAAAGTAGTATATTATGCAATAAGTGCCAACGAGAGCGAAGTGGGCAATCGACAATACCACACGAGTTGCTAATACCATTTTTTTTTTACAAATGCGGAGATAAGATGATATAATCAGTACGCCTTGCCATCACGTAATTTGCAAAAAATGTGGATCTAGTTGAACATGAGAAGAAAATCGAGAGAAACGAGAAGATAGTGAAAAGAAGAGCAAAAAGAGAAGAAAGAAATCAGAATATTGAAACAAAGAGAATCAAACTTGATGAATTTAAGGACGATCAGCCAATTATTGACATAGAAGCCTTGCAGCCACCAACTTTTTTCACTTTTTGCACTTGAATAATAAATTTATTGTAAAAAAATCCAATTTGAGAAAGTCTGAGCAGTTAATAAAATACTTGATATATATTTGATGAAAAGGTCATAATGTGATCTTTTATTTAGTACAATTACTAACCCCAAAAAATTTTAGCACGAAAAGAAAATAATCCTCAAAAAAAATGTCGATTTTTGATAGGGGTCAGAATTTTCTCAATTTTCCGGAAAACCATAAAATATGAAAAAAAAAGAAGAAAAATGCCATCGACAAGGGGACAAGCTAAGCTTTCTAATGATATGCGTTGAAAACCGATATGGTCCTTGATTATCTATTAATTCCCGATAGACCCGAGCATTTGCGAAAACTCCGGAAATCCATAAAAACGCCCTAAAAAACCATGTTGTCATTCCTTTAGAGCGTGCTCTCTAAATGCAGGGCAGGAGCTAAAAATGGGGGTTCGTTTTGTCGAAAAGTATCATATTTTTGACAAAAATGATCATTTTTGTAGGTAATGAACTGATCTTCATTTTCGTCCAAACAAAAATTCTCTAAGTAGGTATCATATTTTCGGAAATATCGGCGAAAATAGAAAAAAATCACATTTTTGAGGCCAATGGGCCATTTTCCCGCCCTTCCACAAATTTCAGACAGCTGAGATTCTCGGGGGTGAATGTACCCACGAATACCTGCAAATTAAAAAAAATGGTGCCGGACAGACCTGATGCCCGGGTTGGCTAATTCGTTTATTGGACTAAAATCAAAGACTCAAACCTCCCAAATTTTTATCGCTTAATCACTTTGATTTGAAATTTCAATTAACTGATCCCCCCCCTGAAAAACTCCCTAGATCCGCCACTGACTAAATTTGGAATGAATGGCTTGTTTCATAAAGGCTTAAATGAATATAATAAACTACCACAATTTCTAATTCAGTAAATCAATTTAAATCCTCATTAAAGAAGTATATTAGTGACATCTGACAGCACATTGTGATACTTAGTATTCTTTCTTTCTTTTTTTGGATTGAATAATGTGATCCAACCTATCAATCTTGTGATATGTATGTGTATTTGGCTTTACTTTTAATGTTTTAAGATATTTAAAAATTTATAATTTTTTATGTATATTAGGCTTGCCTATTTAATAAATAAATAAATAATAATAATAACGTTTATTTTTTAAAGGATTCAAATTAAAATACATAGGTATCAGAATCACTAAAGTCAACCATCTTTAAATTTAAATTTCGGCTAAAAAACGCAGCTTATCTTTGTTCAGGCAAATTCAAACTAAATAAATAACACGTCACGTAGAACTGTCAAACATGAAATTCATGGCTATCTAGGATGCGGACGTGATATTTACAGCTAGATGTTACAGAATTAACATTCTGACACTAGAGTAATAATGAAATACGTATAAAATACATAAGCGAAAAATGTTTCAGAATTTTCTTTCAATCTCAAGAGCGAGAATGTTTCTTTTATGTTATTATAAGTGGTTTCAGAATAACTACATTCAGCAGTGGTCGTGGAGAAAATCTTTATAATAACAGATATACAATAAAGAGGTGTGGAAAAATAAATGACTGCTTTAAGTCTATTCAATCAGTGCCGAATTAAAGTTCAGTGCCGAATTAAAGTCAATTTAAAAATTTCCAAATTTCCCCCTCAACAAAAAAACAATTTAACTATCACGCCTAGATCCGCAATTACCAATTTATTATAATTATCCGTGAGTCACGAAATTTTTCTACCGACACTAAACTGATCTTCCATAAAATGTTCCACGGTTGCGAAGGTCGTGGTTTAAATAATATTGAATTGATGCAATTTGGTCTAATTGACTTTACTATGACACGGCTAATTATTTTGCAACATCTATTTCAATGGCGTATCATTTACAAAATCATTTGACAATGTAATCCTTTGTAACACTTTGGCTGGCAAGATTATCGCTAGATATACCGAGTGCGACCTACTCAGGCTTATGCCTAGTCACATACTTGATTTTAAAAATGCTGAAAAAAACACAATTCGTGGAATTAAATTTAACATTTTAAAACTTTTTGGCAACGTAGGATAAAACCTCTTAAAACAGACAAAAACTTCAGTTTGTTGTTACATCTTTGACAGGTTCCCGATAAGAAATTCGGAGAAGGATCCAGGTTTTTACATATTTTTTACTTTCAGATATGCAAGAGGGCAATGAAAATAGGTTTATAGGAAATGTCTAATATTTAACTTAATAGTAATAAAGAAAGCCGTGATTGTTAACTAACACGCCAACAACTGAACAACTTCGAAAAGTTGTTTAAGAAGGTCAGAAAGGTTATAGCGACAAAATATTTTGACCCGACAGGGTTGCAGTAATTCCTTAATATCTTTGGACTGGATGCATCAAATTTTATTATGGATGGTTCCTATTAAAGACAAGACTGCTTAAAATAGATAAAGCCTTGCATGATCAACTATATGTTTCATGTAATTATGGTATCATATTTAAACTTTCTTGGATTCAACCGCTGGCGCTGGCGCTGAAAGAACGTTCCTGCCCCCAATGTTGATAATTTTTTGAATTTATCATGCTTGCTGGGTTCTTCAATAGTGTATGTGGTGGTATTTAGTACCCCCTTCCTGCAGAAATGTTTCTCCTTCGTATTTTTTAAATGTATTTAAGATGAAAATGGCACATTTTAAGAATAATAATGCCTTTGACCTCATTTCATGAAAGAAAGAGGCACGAGGAGGGTACTAATACCGCCCCACAAACTATTGAAGAACCCAACAAACAATAAACTCAAATAATTATCAATATTGGGGGCAGGAAATTTCTCCCAGAAAGTTGATTCGTGGCAGTTGCTATGTTCTGATGCCCACGAAAGACTAAATTCTGCCTCACCCTTTTACTTCATTAATCAATCTGAAAACTTGTCATCGTTATTTTCAGGTTTTAAAATTACACTTTGTTATTTATTTCAGTTTTTTTTGTTTATTAACAGAACATCATGCATTTCTTTGGCATTTATTTGTTGCTATTTTTATTTTCAAGAAAACTTTGAGCCTCCCCTTAAATCGGAATTCATTCAAAATTTAGGAGTTCGTTTAGTTCGTTATTCTATATTAAAAGCAAAAGTGTCATGTAGAAGTTGGACTACAATAAAAATTATTGGATGTCTAGAATTATCAACATTTTCCAAGGAAAGTTTACTATTTTGATTGCGCCAAAGAACACGATTATAAAATTATACTGACCGAATCCTATCAAAAATGGTTTGGTCAGAAGCAAAATCTTATTATGATGAGGAAATTGTAAAAACAAAATGTACACTTTCTGATATAAACGACACGTTTTTGGAAAAAGAGGGCAAAGACTATTAGACACACAGAAAAAAGAAGTTCCTCGGATATGGAAAACACAATTATACTGGAAAATATTGAATCAGCTATTATTTTAATACATTTCGGAAGATAAACTTGACGAAGACCTACCTATATAGGTGGAGTTTAATTTTTTTTTGCAATTTTTATTGGGTTTTTAGAAACTTCTCTTAAAATCACGTTTAGTTTTTAATTGTTGTGCTATATTATAATAAGGATACATAATTATAGAAGATAAATATAGTTATAAAATAATATAATAAATAACGAGATAAATAATAAAAATAGCAAAAGCTTTTTTTAATCTTCAAGATTATGATTTAGTTTTATTTGACAACCACGGAATTACCTCTTAATAGTTACTTATGGTACTATTGTGTTTTGTTGAAAATAAGTCACTCAAGTGACTTAGGAAACATAGCACGCGAGTGGCATACAATGTTTTATCCAACAAGTGGAAGAAATCGTTTTTTTATGAGATAATAATTAATAAGCTTTGTGATCAAATCAAAGCTAACTTGCGACTCAGTACCCTTTAAATGTCAGAATGATTTGACAGGGACTTTTTTACATTTTGGTCAAAGTAGGTTGTTTGTTTGGTTGCCACGGGCCACGGGCATGATACATTGTTAGCAAATGTTTAAATGCAACGAATTTTACAATGACTTCAAATTCGAATAAACCGTTAACGTTTTCCTTTAATTTCAATATCAATGTGAATTCTGCTTGTACTAGTAATAAATAAATAGAATACTACTTTAAATATGAACGTGAGTTATTTGATAGTTTACTTTTTTAAAATTACATTAATAATGACAGTCATAACTGTCATGTGTTGGATAAAATTTATTATAACAATTAAGAACCAAATAATTTTGATAATAGAATTATAGCCAATTTCCCATAAAAGAGTTAACTATTAAATTTTGTTAATGACATGATAAAAATAATGTAAATAAAATAATAAGACAAAAACACCATGTATAAGATTTAATCAACATCTTAATGAATAATAATTTTTCTATATACTAAATAAACAAATTGAATTTTTCATATTTTCATGAAAGATATCCTTCTTCTATGAAAGCTATTAATTCTTTGATAAATATTATCTATTTTTTTTCTATAATATAAATTATATTTTGCTGAATGTAATCTTTTAAATTAAAAATAAGTCTAGTTAAAATAATTTGACATGAATAACCTATTTCATATTGGTTATAGCGAAATGTTATCATACTTTCAAAACACATTTATATAATGTTTGATATAACACTACGGAAAGTTTAAAATATTTAGTAAAAATTTAATTTATTTAATTTTAACTTATTTAATTTAATTATACATTAAACATTAAATACTTACAAAAAGATAGTAGAGTAATAAATTAGAATTACTAGATACTATGCACCTAGGTGTATGCAATATACATCTGAATTAATAATAAAGAACAGAGTGCAGAGTAAAAATATAAATATAAAAAATGTGATGAGCGAATATAGGTAAGTTCTAGGAAGTTACAGCTTATAATTTTTTTGATCGCTTTAGAAAAAGTTTTTATGTTCTTAATTTGCTTGATATTTTCAGTCAAACATGAAAATATTATTTGTTAAAGATTAAAATTGTTTATTTTTTTATAACAATTTTACCTACAATCTATTGTGTTTTAAAATTTCGAAATAAAATTCTGAATAACAGTGTTATGGGCACAACTAATTTTATTGGAATGGTTATTTAATAAAACCTAATAGTTCACAGTTTTGTCAGCATGACTAGTTTCAATAGTTTCTTCATGACATATCTATAAATTTTGTAAATTAAGTCCTGCATGGTTTACAATATTTTTGTCAAATTGATAAAGTGCTTCATCTGACATTGAAAAATCCAATACAGGGTGATTCATTCGGAAATAATCATAGAGTAAGGGTAGATGGAGGACACCGAGGTGCTTCTAAATAACCTATATTTTATGGTTCTAGCGTTCTTTATAACCAAGATACAGGTTGATTTATTAATTTTCCCCATTTTTTCAATTAATCATAACTTATGAACCACCCTATACATTTTTATAATATTTGGTTCGTATAGTCTTTGTCCACAGTGGCGTGGATTAACATAATAAAAAAAGTCTTATTACATATCCGGCCTTAAAAAAATTAATAAGTAGATTTCGAGTCGAAACAACACCCTGTATGTCAATATTTTAAAATTTTATTTACAAATTTGGAAAGAGCAGAAAAAAATAAGTAAGACTAAATGAATTTGGTGTTTCCCCATACAATTTTTTTACTTATTAACTTGAGTCAAATCTAGATGTTTCGATAATGAGGTGGCACAAAATTTAGAAAAAAATTAATTTTCTGCTCCAAATGGTACTTTTCCAGCTTTAATCAAATTTAAGAGGACATGTCCGTATTTGGGACAAATTATTATTATCAATGACTAACTTTCAAACGCCCTGTATGCGTAAAAAAAATTATAAAAATGAGCAAAAATGCCCATACCGAAAAAACTTTATTTTAAACAAAAATAATGTTGCAACAAATTGTTTTAAGTTAAACTAGTTACTTATTTTTGGATCATTTTGTACAAGGTTAAGAATATCTTGTGCTATAGTTGGAAATTTACCGTGTTCTCTAAGGTAACTAAACACATTAGAAAAAGTTTTGTCACTAGGTAACCTCCGGCCAGGAAATCGCCATGCATATTCTCTTTGGGCAGCTATTTCATTACAATCACAAAATCCATAGACATACAACATGTCTGCATATTCATTATTATCAAATTTGTGTGGCATTTTAAGTAAGCAATCAACAAATAATGTAACAACACAAGTACAAACTCTAAAGTCATCAACTAACATCAAAATTGTACCCTTGCATCAGCCAACTTGACATTTACAACAATTTGCGATATCAAACCTAAAGTGTATTATTTACTAAATTAAACAATGCGACACGTACAGACTGCTTTATTTTATTATTATTATTATAAAGAATGCATCAGAAGAGTCAAGAAATGATCATGTTCTAGCTAAAAAAATAATTAGACGCGGATAAAGAAAATTCTAGTTTTTTGATTTTCTGTTACGTTTAACCTTTAATGTAGATTTGTTGCAACGTTATTTTTGTTCAAATGACAACTTCCCAAATCAACAGCAAGGGGGCCCGATTTTAATCCAATTAAAATCAAAAGTTTATTCAACTAGAGAGGACATTCTAAGTAGAATTGAGGACGCATACGAGAAACTGAGAAATGACCTTTTCGTTTAACTTAATACAATTTGTTGCAACATTATTTTTCTTTAAAATATGTTATGTTTTCCTCATTTTTCTAATTTATTGATAATTTTTTTACGCATACAAGGTGTTTGAAAGTTATTCATTGATAATAATAATTTGTCCCAAATACGGACCTGTCCTCTCGTTTTTGAATAAGGTTGGGATCCAGAAAATAGGAGAAAAAGAAATAGTTGATGATTTTATGGATTAAAGCTGAAAATTTATTTTTTTTTAAATTTTGTGCCACCTCATTACTTGCTTACTTATTTTTTTCTGCTCTTTCCAAATTTGTAAATAAAATTTTAAAATATTGACATAGTGGGTGTTGTTTCGACTCGAAACCTACTTATTAATTTTTTTAATGCCGGACCTGTAATAAGACTTTTTTTATTATGTTAATCGACGCCACTGTGGACAAAGACCATACGAACCAAATATTATAAAAATGTTTAGGGTGGTTCATAAGTTATGATCAATTGAAAAAATGGGGAAAATTAATAAATCACCCTGTATCTTGGTTATAAAGAACGATAGACCCATAAAATATAGGTTGTTTAGAAGCACCTCGATGTCCTCCATCTACCCTTACTCTATGAGCATTTCCGATTGAATCACCCTATATAAGAATGTAAATTACGGAGTTTATTTTCGCAAATGCCATTGTCATGACGGGATAAAGTGGGATGGATCTATAATATAATTTGAATGTGTCAAATGGTAGTATAGAAATACGAAAATAAAATAAGCACGAAGAGAATAAATGTTAATAAACATTAAAGAAATCAGAAATAATAATCACAGGTATGGAAGAAGGCATTAAACAATTAATAAATATCGCACTTTAAAAGTAGGGATTCATGAAATATAAAAGTTTGGCTTGAGCTTGAAAGTTTAGCTTTTTAAAAAGGTCTTGATTTTTGCTACAGGTTTGGCTTGGTCTTCAAGCTTTTCCAAGCTTTCAGCTATGATGGCTGTGGAACACATACCCTCTCACATGCTCAGTGACACAGTAACAATGGTTGTAATAGGAATCCATTTATTATTAGATAAATTAGAAAAATGGGCCAGTGACTTAGACAACAAAATTGACAGAAACAATGTTGACGAAACGTTGATATAACAAACAAATAAATTCATTTTATAGTAGAATACATAAAAAGATTTAGGGTCTTCTTCTAAAAAAGTTCGCAGAGACGTTGTAGGAAAATGTTCACATTAAGACTTGGCTTGAACATTCAAGCTTTTTGTAAGAAAAGGTTGGCTTGGCTACTATGAAAGCCTCAAAGGCTTGGCTTGCTTATTCAAGAGCTTGGCTTGAATTCAAGCCAAGCCTGTGGATCTCTTGTTAAAAGGTAAGGTCCCGTCATTTCTAAGTCTAACTAAAATATTTTCAATTTCTAAAGCGCTTTTTACTAAAATTTTTAAAAGGAATTTTAAGTTTGCGCAACTACAAATTTTTTTAATTATTTTGCCTCGCAATCAGATCCTGTATTTTAATTTGCTAAATAGTATGAAATTATTATCAACTATAAATTAATGTATTCACTGAATAACAGTATACCGGCCTTGAACATAAAAATCGTACAGTCGATATATGTATAATTGCCTACTTTTTAACACTTTTTACCACTCAAAATATAAGATTCTAAAAACTGTCTTTACAGTTTTTCTATGTTATTTTAATAATAGCCTTATTTTCATAAAACTGCAGATCAGTTTTGGGCAAAAAAGAACAGTAGTCAGCTGACTAAATTCTCGACTACTATGCACCTGTCTGATATGAAAATTTCAGGTCTCTCTCTGGTACAAATTGGAGGGAAAACACATACTTAATATGGCTGCCAGCTTCGTTTAAGATGCACAAGTGTTCTATTATAAGGATTTATTAAAAATAATAATCAAACATACGATTTTTGGGATAAAAATCAATTATGAGATCTGACATAGAGAGCGCTACATACGCGATGTTAAAAGAAGAGTCATCTACAAATTTTTATGCGAGATTTTTTACAATTTTTTTTCTGCTGATTATGATATACCTTGTAAATCTAATCAAAAAGGGACAATTTCTTTGATGGCGTAAGTGTATAATGTATCCGTTTTCGATAAATGTTAAAATTACCTTTACAAAGGAAACTTTGAAATATTATTTATTCATATTATTGAGTAGGTGTCAAATAAATATTTGAGTGAATTCGGTTATTGTCTCATTTATTTATTTGGTACCTAAGTATTCAATAATTGTTAAAGTCATACTAATTACTGTATTAATTAGGGTCAGTTGTTCAACAGTGAACCATGCAGGTAAGCGAACCACCCCCTGTATTAACCAAATTTAAAATATTAAAGTTGAAAACGTACGTGACATAAGACACTAATCTCAATCCCTCATCATTCCTCAGTTTGCAATCGGCAGCGAGAACGTGTTGTCGTAGTAAAGAGGTTTTGCGTGATTTTTTGATACCAAACTAAAATCCTTAAGTTAAGTTATACAGGGTGTTTGACGACGAGCTTACACTATCTGTATATTGGAAACTACCTACACGATTTTTATGAATATTGGGATATATGGGTCTCAAGTTATGGCGAATTCATTGAAAATATTTTGAAAGACATGACATTTCCGGTTATACCGGAAGTGAGGCAACTTTGTATATTATTAACTTTTCGAATTCTATATTAAATTTTAATGTCACTTTGTGTAGAATACCCTATACCCAAAATTTATACTTATCGAGATATTAATTTTTTTAATAAAAAAAATAAAAAACATCTTGTCTGGTTGATTAGTAGGACGATCAAGGTAATGGGTGACATGTCAACATGATGAAAAGTTCAAGATCAAAAATACTATTTAATTATGACAGATAAATACACAGCCTGCTAAAATAAAAGAGTAAATAACACGGCCGACGCCGACACAATAATAAGGCTGAAATAATTAATATTTTTAAATACATGTTAATATCTCAAAAACGCTTAAGATTGGGTATAGGGAAGTAAACATAAACTGCCCTTATTTTCGGCATTATAATTAAGTAAAAGAATACAAATATAGTTGTTTCATTTAAAAAAATGAAGATATTTGACATTTTTGAACTTGAACTTTTCATCATTTTTTTAACAACCCTGTATACAAAAAAGAAGTTTTTGACATGTCACCAATTACCTTGATCATCCTACTAATCAACCAGACAAGATGTTTTTATTTGGTATTGGGGATGTTCACACAGAATTTTCAATATGAAGGTCTGCACATGTCCATTTTTTAATAAAAAATTAATATCTCCATAAGTATAAATTTCAGGTATAGGGTATTCTACACAAAGTGACATTAAAATTTAATGTAGAATTCGAAAAGTTAATAATATACAGGGTGTTCCATTTAAAATACCAAAGTTGCTGCTCACTTCCGGTATAACCGGAAATGTCATGTCTTTCAAAATATTTTCAATGAATTCGCCATAACTTGAGACCCATATATCCCAATTTTCATAAAAATCGTGTAGGTAGTTTCCAATATATAGATAGTATAAGCTCGTCGTGAAACAGAACATGTGAAATAGTCTGGTTCACAAGTGCCATTTCCCTCGAAACCTGATCGCCACCACCGAAAATTATGATTTTGGGCTCATTCGATTCGGAATGGCATCTAAAACGTTCTATCAAAATTCCAAAAGGGGCTGAAAAAAATGCAAAAGTTATAAACAATTAAGTAAAATAAAAAATAAGGGTTTGGTTTTTTTGAAATATTTCAAAAACTATTTGAGATAATCGAAATTTAGAAGATCCTTAAAGAGCAGGAAATCTCCTAAAAAAAAGTCATACCTCCCGAAACTGTACCAACAACCCTTATAATTTTAATTAAGCGGCGAAAATAACGGTAAAAACGCGTAGTTCGGCTGCCGCGTGCTTCGCCCCAATCTGACACATGAACTAAATGTTATATGGCTTTTATCAATAAGAAAACAAAATATTAACAATGATTGGAAAAAAAGTTTTCCTAATGGCTTTATTTACATAAATAATTTTTTAATGCCTTTGATTGTTAATAAAAAAACGAAAAATCAAAATTTTTGAATTTTTCCAACGGGGATCTCTTCTAAACTCTTTTAAGATTAGCTCAAAAAAATCAAAATTCTAGATTTCTTGTTTTGACATAATCAGCGTTTTTATGTTAACATTAAAATGGTGAAAATTAACTAATTAACAAAAGCATAACTAATAAAAAAATTGTGATAAAAATTTTTTGTTGACGGATTATTGTTTATTGATATGTCTACTTAGTACCCAAATTTTTTTATTCCTTAATATTAATATTTAATCAGTTAAAATAATTTTTTTAGTTCACGTGTCAGATTGGGGCGTTATTTTTGCCGCTTAATTAAAATTATAAGGGTTGTTGGTACAGTTCCGGGAGGTAGGACTTTTTTTTAGGAAATTTCCTGCTCTTTAAGGATCTTTTTTCAAATTTCGATTAACTCAAACAGTTTTTGAAATATTTCAAAAAAACCAAACCCTTATTTTTTATTTTACTTAATTGTTTATAACTTTTGCATTTTTTTTCAGCCCCTTTTGGAATTTTGATAGAACGTTCTAGATGCCATTCCGAATCGAAATCATAATTTTCGGTGGTGGCGATCAGGTTTCGAGGGAAATGGCACTTGTGAACCAGACTAAAACACAAGAAGTGAGCAAAGAAATAAATTAGCGGCAAACCAACGACGCTGAAGGAAAAATAGAATTAGAGGATTTCTTCGCTCTACTACAAGATCAACTTTAACTGAAGTCGTAGATAGACTTAATTTATGCATAGCTCAAAACGGGTGATTGTTTGAACATCTACTGTGAAATGACCGTTTTTTACATTTTTTTGAGATTATTTTGTTCCATGTTTGTCCATCATTGAATAATAGTATATTCTTCAACGAGTGTAGAATGATGGCTATTATTCACGCGGATGAAGTTTTGGGATCATCCAAGTGAATAATAGCCATTCTACACAAGTAAAAGACTATACTTTCTCCACGACTATGTATAAAAAAAATCTTTCATTGGGAAAGAGTCAAGTATCTCTACCAGCTTTCGACCACATTTATTTATGAAAATTTAAAGAACATAGATATAGGTAACTCAATTTTTAGTAGAAGCCTTTACATTTTTAAATGAAATTATAACATTATTAGGAATAATAATAGAAATAACATAAATACTTAATTTAGACTCATTCTTTTGCAAAATTTATGGTAAAGTTATTACAATTGCTTATATTTAACGTGGTTGGTATTGAATAATGATTAAAACTAGCAGTGCTAGTTTTCAATGTGTATTTCATTATTAACATTTAACGTACTTCTTAGTATAGAGTATATTTTCCATAAAGTTGAAGGTTTATATTTTTCGGAAAGTTTTGTGAAATATGCTAGGAGAACGTTTTCCGAAAATGAACTTACTTTATTGGAATTTCTCCATACCATAAATGTTTCATAAATCTTATTATAGTCTTGCTTTGATCTCTCCGGTAGCAAATTCATTGTGGATGATTGAGCAATTTGTTTAATTTCGGGAGGCGTACATATTAAATCTTCACTATCGCTACTGTTGTCCATTTTGTTCTCTATATATACGTAAAATTATGATTATATGATTATTTTGACGTTTCAAACGACGCGCTGTCAGAAGCGATTTCCGTAGTTAGGTATTTGACGTTTTAAAAGAGACGATTTGATTTATTCATTTTAGCGTGATTTCTGATAATCATAGAATGTGATTGGTTAACGAGAGTGAATTCTTTTTCATTCTTCACTGGTGTGAAGAATTTATGTCATTATTCAGCTAAATATGTAAAAATAATTTGTGCATTATTATATAGTCGTGGAGAAAAAAATATAATTATTGCTTTTATGACATTTTTCATACTTTCCTTAAGAATTAGATACATGAAAATCAAGTAGGCAAACATACATTTTCTGGAAGCTGATAGTGTGGACTATTCTGGTATGGCATTATATTCCATTTGAAAAAACTGAGAAAAAAATGATCCCGAGTTTTGGTTGCCCATGCATGAGAAAAGTGCCATTCGGTAAATTTATGAATATGAAATCAAAATACACCATTTTCGAGGATATTTGGTGAAAAAATTTTGTTATTCCTAGTTATTGATTTTGAGATATTTGGTGTTGAATGAACCCATTTTGGGACATAAATGTCACCATAACTTCGGAACAACCTGTTATAAATCCATACAACCCTATATTTTTGAGAAGCACTCTTCCGAAGAAATTCAATCGAGTAAAAATATATAGGGTGTTTCATTTAAAAAACATAACTTTGATAAGTAACACATTTATGGGACACCCTGTATGTTGGTAGTTATTTTTGGAACATAGCTACATCTTTTATTTGAAACATTTTTTCCTATCTTAAAAAGGGAAGCAGCTATCCTTCACGCACGCATCGTTGATACACCATATATTTAAAAATTTAAGTAAGGTCGACAGAAGTGTGTTAAAAAGTTAATCAAATAAAGCAAAAAATTATCGCCTATAAAACAGTATCGTTCGTAAAGTGCAAAAATACTAATACCTACTTAAAAGCATATTTTTAAATGTAATTATTATCCACACAAATCTATATGTGAAGTATAAAAAAATGTGGAGGTCAACTTGGAGGGTAGTTTTCAAAAAGTTTTGTATCTAATAAAATTATTTATTTTTACAGAATTTTTACATCATAAAATGCAAATTTTTGTTTTTCTTTTAATGCGAATAGTGAATATTTGAATGTCAGAAAATTAGAAAACGAATCGGTGAGATTCGAAACCACGTACTCGTTTGAAGTTTCAGGACGATTTAAAAAATGTAATTTTTATTCATTTTATTGATTATATTTATTTTTTAAACAAATTTCTAATTTGCTTTTGCTAATTATATTATTTTTGTAATTTTATAAAATAATGAAAGCAACAGTGTATAAAATAATAAACATTACTTACCTTCCATGTACCCAAACCATAAACTGGGAATGTTTGTCCGTTATTGAACTTGACAGTGGGAACTTTAGCCATGATTCTGAAAGCACGTGTCAAAGCCAGTAGAGTAACCTTTATCAGTCCACTTGCCACAAGGACGACCAATGAATTAAAATTAGAACGTATGAAAATTTTATATATAAATGGTAGAATCAACCGAATCGATAGTCCTATTTCATTCGATTGCGCAACGATGCCGATGGTTGAATTCTGATTCGATTTTAGTGTTGGGAACTAGACTTGATGGGGCATGGAAAATTTTAACTCGAGATAAATTTTAATCAATGTTTTAACTCTCGTTATAGGCCAGTAGCGATAGACATGATTTTTACAAAATTTAACAATAATTACAAAAGTTTTAAAACTTCAGTTGAATGAGGAGTAAGTTCAAATGATATTGTGTCTGATTTTGCAAATTTTTTTCCGAACGGAAGATATTGAAAATCACGATTTAATGCATTTTCGCATTAATAGCGCGAAAAAAATTCCAAAAGTTTTGCAAACTTTCGAAGTTTTGTAAAATAGCATTTTACATCCTCTGTTAAATTTACAACCATTCAAACAATACGGAAAGATTTCTTTTATCGAAATTAAATTGTTTTTCATCCCAATTTTTCGAAAAAAATTCCAAAAGTTCTGCAAATTTGAAAAAATAACTAAAATAATGTTATTGAGAAGTGCTATAATTTGCAAACTCTTGCGACAAACGGAAAACATATTTTTTCATGAAATTGTTTTTTCTATTAAAATAAACATCGAAGTTTTTACAAAAGTTTTGAATAATGGTTGCAAATGAAGATGTCCTAACTTACAATGTTTTCATTAATTTGCAACCTCGCCCGTAATACGGAAATGGATGTAAAACTAAAAAAAAACATATTTTCGTATTTGTACTCTACTAAAAAAGCAACTTAGCAACATGGCAACGACTAAGCAGGCATGTGTGAAAATACAATCCCAGTATAGGTAACTCGGATTAAACTTTGGACGTTCCTGCTTTTGGAAACGAATGAAAAGTTAGTTCAGGGTTTCTTTTTCCCCATGATGAACACTTAGGTACACAACAATAATGACTACTCATTATAAAAAAGATCAACAAATCAAAATTATTTGTAAAAACATGACAAAAACACTACGAAAATTACTTAACAACGCTAAAGAAATAACCCAAAATGTCCAAACTACTCCTTAGCTCAGTTTTCGCAGTTTTCACCAGAGGGCGTATCAGTTAGGACGAGAAGCGAATAGCGTATAAGAAATGTACTCTATGGATAATCAAAAGTATTTAACAGGACGACTGTCGCTTTTTTTGTGTTGCACTAATTTATTCAGCTATATTCTCAAATCAATGAGTAATATTTAAACTATTTGCAAGTAGTTTCCAATTTATGGTCATATGGCGAACAAAAAACAAAACAATTGAATAAATAATGTTCCGTTGAAAAAAGACGGTTTCAAATCTCTCTCAAAATATTAGTTGTTGTTATAATAGTCCAGTCAATGAACGATTAAAAGGGGGGTGTAGAGTACGTGAGCGAACGTTAAGAAACGGACTTGAGGGATGTATTTGGAATAGTTAGGAAATAAATGTATTAAAGGTCCCGGAGCGTAGGAGGTGCGAGGGCCGCAGGGGGGCACGGAGAAGGTCACTTTTTTCGGCTTTTCGTTTATATCTCGAAAAATATGTACCATAGCAAAAAAGTCACCCAATATCATAAAATTTACTACAAGATTGTTTAAATTCATTTTTCCTACCTCTTTTGGTTCTAAAGATATTTGCTAGCAAAAAATGCAAAGTTTTGAAAAAAGTTTTTTTACCTCTCTCCCCAAGAGACTCAAGACAACTCAACATTAATTTCTTAAGTAATATTTTTTTGGGTATAGAAGGTTATAGCTCTTAAATAAATAACAAAAATTAGAATGTACAGTTTTTTTTGCGAATGTAGAAATTTGCTGCAGCTTTTGATTAGTTTAGGTTAAAATAATAAATAAATATATCAATTAAAAGATCGTTAAATCCTCTACAACTTCTTTTAGAAAAAGTTTGCTGTAAAACTAAAAGTTTTGCCGCTAAATAATTAAAAAAAACATAAGTTAAAAATTTTTTTATCAAAAATATGCATTTTTTTCTAGCAAATATCTCTAGAACTAGAGATAGGAAAATATGAATATAAAACAATCTTGTAGTAAATTTTATGATATTAATCGTTTTAACTTACTGGCCTATTCCTTGAAATGAAAGTGTTTTTATAAGTCGTTATCTTATCTGTAGAAAAGTAATGTATAAAAAATGAATGAATAGCATTTCTTTAGAAATAAAAATTATAAGTTAAAACGATCAAAACAATTTGTTCAACTTATTTTGAAGGCAACTATACCTCCTAACTACTTCAAATACAGCCCTGAAGTCCGTTTTTGCATGTTCGCTCACGCACTCTACTATACCCATTCATTGTCTGGACTATAACTGCAATTGGCAGAACTAATATTAGTAAAAAAATTAAGGTTCCGTTTTTCGTATGGAGTTGCAAAGTTACATATCCACTGAGACCGATCGATATTCTCTTTATTTGCAACCATGATAAAAAACTTTTGTAATTAGTTCGAGGCTTGTGTGTATTGAAAATGGCCGCGCCGAGAAAAAAGGTTTGATAAATAAATGATCCGTTTTTCAGAAATGGTTGCAAATGTACCAGTATATGTTACATTTTTTTTCCGTTTACTTACACAATTTGCATAACTTTTGTAATTTTTTTAAACAAATTACAATAAAAAACTTATACAAACGAGAAAAAAACAAGGTTCCGTAGCGTTGAAAGGTTGCAAACTTAATGCATGTTGTAAAACATTATTACTAGCGATATTCCTAGTTTGCAGAACTTTTGCAATTTTCGGTGTAAAAATAAAAAAATAAAGCGTTTTTTGTAATTTAAACAATGTTCCGTTCATCGCAGACTTCTGCAAAATTTTATAGTTTGTTTTCATTAATGCACTAATATACCATCGAAGTTTCAAAACTTTTGGAATTAATGTTAATTGATTGTCTATATCTACTGGCCTATTAGATTTATACCAATTTATAAGAATTAAAATTATTTTTTTTTATTTTTCGAACAAAGTATGGCAATTCAAAAATGGGTGTTTAAAGAAAATGGATCGTTCTAGCCAGGGCCGGTTGAAGGCGTACGTGAAGGATGCGGCCGCAGGCGGGCGCCGCGGCCAGGGGCGCCACAGATTGCAATTTTTTTTTCTAAATGTAATGTAATAAAAAGTAGCCCAAAACAGCGTTTTAGACTAATCAAATTTTAAAAATTCTCCCAGACCCCCCGGTATTACGCCCCCCCAAACTAAGCCATTGGTATGAGGGGCGCCAGTGAATGAAGAATATCACTGGGTCTATTAAATGACTTGAAACTTCCTAACCGTGTAGCCTAAATATTTAGAAATACGCCTGTTTTTGTTTCATTAAAATCAGGCAAGTAGTGTTAAACTTATGACAATGTTAGTTACCGTCATATTCAAATATTTCGTGTGAGCGCGCTATGCTCGCGTGACGTCATTTTGCAACGCAACGTTTTCTCCCGTACACTCATTCATTGCTTTGCTATCGGATGTTCTCTATGTTCGACTACAATAACCTTTTTAACTTAAGTTTTTATGTGAACCAGTATTGCACTAGTGTTAGTATTAGATATGGATGCCGGTTTTGAAAAAGGACGATCTGATAACTTGTATTTACCCGGATCGAGAGTACCTCCCCCCCTCGTTTTCGTGGATGCTGAACACGATAGCGGTATCAGAATTTTTCCTTAGGCCAGGCCAACCCCTAAACGGCCAAAAACTATCCCCTAAAGGGGTTAAAATAGCAGCACATCATTTCCCTTTACAAAACGTCCCCACGTTTTCGAGGATGCTGAGCACGGTGGTGTTGTTGAAGATTACTTCCGACCCTCACCAACCCTCCACTGGCCAAAACTCATCCCCTAAAGGGGTGAATTTTACTTTATATCAGCGGCTTCGGGGGTGGGTTTGGTCTTTTGGAAGGGTTGGTGAGGGTCGGAAGTAATCTTCAACACCACCATCGTGTTCAGCATCCTCGAAAACGGAGAAACAGGCGTTTTTCCGCTGTTAAAGAAAAAAAACATCACTGTCGGGGGTGAGTTTTGGCCGGTGGAGGAGTTGGTGAGGGTCCGAAGTAATTTTCAACACCACCACCGTGCTCAGCATCCTCGAAAAAGAGGAGAAAGACGTTTTTTACAGTGAAATGATGTGCTGCGCGTTTAACCACATTAGGGGGTAGTTTTTGGCAGTTTTAGGGGTTCGGCTGGCGAAAAGAGAAATTCTGATACCGCTTTCGTGTTCAGTATCCTCAAAAAAGAAGGGGGATCGATTCGGGTAAATTTTGGTCCATATGCACAGGTCGGGAGCAGATCACGCATTAACGAACCGTTGTAAAGTGACGTCACAGCAGCCGATGACTTCGCGTCGTCGCACGCCTAGCTAAAAAATTAAATATCTCGGAAACTATCAGACGTATCAAAAAAAAAATTTACGGCATTTTTGTATTTTTAATAGAGTCTATTGTAGGGTAAAAATCAACAGTTGGTTCTAGCATAAATATCTGGAAAAATATGACTTCCACAAAAAAAATGTATATAACATCCTACTTAGAGAACAACATTGGGAACATTTTAAGACCAGAACCGTTTAACATAAGCAGAAAAAAGTTATGGACAAAATAATTTTTTTACAAATGTTTAGCCCTGTAGGCGAATCAAAATAACTAATACGCCCTCTCGTGGTGGCAAATGCAACCCTTTTCACAGACATTCATTTTATTGTTTTGTACTTGTTGAATAGGTCGTTTTATATTTGCTTGTAAAAAACAGTTGTGAAGTGTAGTTTTTTCAAATAAGAATGAGTAATTCATATTGTTCCGTACCTCAGTGTTCTTCATGGACGAGAACAAACAGAGATTTAAGTTTCCATTTGTTCCCAGAGGCTGGAAAATGTCGCGTGAAAGTAGAATCTGAGTTAGGACGCCCCACATGGATGTATAGGCGTTAAGCTTAGATTTTAAGACTTAAAATTGGAAAAGTTGTGACTAAGAATATGGTCGTTTATTCGAAACATTTTATTGATGACGATTTTTTCCGAATAGGTAAATAAAATAATTATATGCCATAGGAAGAAGAAGTTTAAAGCTGACAGCTGTTTCCAGTCAGAATTTGTCGATTTCATTAGTTTAAACTACAGAACCAGAACGAGAAGCCGCTGAAAGAAGTGAAAGGTTAAACAGGAGAAATACTGTTCAAATTATAGATTTCACAGACTGTCAGTGCAATGAAGAACGAGGGCCTGAACGTACTAACGATGATTTGGAAGGTGCACAAAGCCTGCTAATGATCTTAAATGAGCAAGAACTATTGTTCATATTTGAAGGACCCACTAAGTTTCGTGACTTTGAGGTGCAAGTAAATACTTAAAAAATATCAACATTGAGTGATCTCTTAAAAACAGATAGTGTTCTTAATACTTTTACTGGAATTGTCAGCTTTTGGATACAATTGTGGAAACAGTTCAAATGAATTATACTGACAATTTGCCTTATTTATTTTATACAACTATCGTATAACCTTTGTCAATATTTTTTTAGAAAATGTTATATTAAAAGCAATACTTGCAATGCCATTAAAATAAAATTGTAGAAAATGGGAATGTTTTATTGAATGTGTTGGGAAAATGAAATTATTTATAAGTAATATATTTATTTGTTACATACATAAATTATGAATCATTTTTATTAAAAAGTTATATTTTACTGTCCATAACTTATTTTTAGTAAACTCCTAATCAATCAATTTCCAGTATTTTGAATTGCTGTAACGTCTTACACCTTGTACAAGTAATTAGAAGTGCAGAAATGTTTGCACTTCCCACCATTTCCTGCCTTATATGAGCTCTTCATATTATTAAGCTGGCCTCTTATTTTATGTGGATCAGATTTTAAATCACTTGTTTGCAAACACAAACCGCATATTTATTGTTACACTGTTCAAACAGGACAAACCCAAATACAGAACAGGAATACACGTATATTTTTTAACAAGAATATCATTTTTCAAAGAAAAATGCATTAATCGCAGATATACGACAGTGGAAAATATCAAGCTGGTAATTTACAGTATTACAAATTGAACACATCCTGTAAAGTGGCGAAAATTTTAAAATATTTGTTCGAGGTGTAGGAAGGTAAAATGTATTGTCAACTCTAGAAGCTAATCTCGGGATATTAAACCTCAGTTTTTGAAGAAAATTGGGGTCGCTGATTTTATTATTTACGAGTTTAAACAAGAATATCAATAGGTGACAGTCACGACGAGAACTTAAGCTATCCACACAATGTCTCATTTGAAGCGTACTATTAAGAACTCCAGTAGGAGGATAAATAGCGTCCATTTTGGAAGAAAGGAGCTTCAGAAATCTCCGTTGAACTGATTCAAGTTTCTGAATGTGTACGTCATAAAATGGACTCCAGATAACATCCGCGTACTCAATTTTAGATCTAACATAGGCATAGTACAGCACCTTTAAAGTATCCTGATCAGTGAAGTCACGCGAGTTTCGAGCTAAGAAACCATACATTTTGTTAGCAGACGAATAAGCAGCCTCAATATGAGGAACGAACGAAAGTCAAAAGTGACACCCAAATCAACAAATGTCGTCGGGCGCTCAAGAACAGAATTATTAATTTCATAATGATGTAAAATCTTGTCAGTTTTAAGAGAAAATGTCATTACCTTACATTTATCAGCGTTAAGTGACAATTTATTACTTATACACCACACCTCAACACGTCGTAAGTTAGCTGAAAGTGAAACACAATCACTTATATCATCGATTTGGCAGAATAATTTTAAGTCATCAGCATACAGTAAATAGTTAACGTCAAGGTCATCAACTATATCATTGATGAAAACATTAAATAATAGAGGGCCCAGATTACTTCCCTGAGGAACTCCGGATGTTACTAAGTGTTCGACGGACTTGTAACCATTAAAGACCACAAACTGCCGTCTACTACTTAAATAGGAGCTAAATAATTTAATCAGAGGTGCCGATAATCCATACCGAGATAGTTTTTTTAAAAGAATTCCGTGGTCTAGTCTGTCGAACGCTTTGGAAAAGTCGGTGTACACAACGTCAGTTTGCAACCGCCCATCAATGCTTTCAGCAATAAATTGAGTTATATTTGCCAAATTGGTGATAGTAGAGCGACCCTTTACGAACCCATGTTGATTTATAGTTATACAGTTACTTAAGTGACCATACATTCTATTGTATAACAGAATTTCAAATACTTTACAAAAGTTACAAATAATTGAGATAGGCCGAAAGTTGCCAATATCAAATTTGTCGCCATGCTTGTAGATAGGTATAACTTTCGATAGCTTCCAGATGTTAGGAACAGTGCAAGTCTTAAGGCATGTGTTAAGCAATATTGTTAAAGGCAGAGCAAGTACAGGCGCACAATCTTTCAAAATAAAAGCCGGAATAAAATCAGGTCCTGTTGTCATTTTATTCGTAAATTGTTTTAAGGCTATAAGGACTTCATCTTCCAGAACAGACACAATATTTAAAACATGTGAGGTCAATGAGCCATCATGGGAGACAAGAGGTGTGCTAACTGAGAAAGATTTTGCAAAATAGTCGGAAAAGCCGTTAAGTATATCTGTGGGACTATTAAGTGTTTGGCCATTGTACGTCATTCTGTCAGAAATATTCGTTGATCCTTTTTTGCTATTGACAAAAGCCCAAAATTTTTTAGAATCTGCTTTCATGTTAGATTCGGCAGATTTAGCGTAGTTTTTGTACGACTTGTCGATGTCGGATTTCACTTTTGCTCGTAAATGTTTAAATTGATTAAGAGTATTTACATCTTTGTTTTTTTTAAATTGCTGATTTAATTTTGATTTAAGTTGAATTTGCCTAATAATATCTCGTGTAAACAACGGCGGAAAACTTCTTTTACATTTTTTTTTTGTTGCATTGGAACACACTCATCAAACGCATTATATAACTTACCATAAAGGTAGGTACAGGCATCATCAGATCTGTCAAATGTTGGAAGGAAAGTCCAATCTATATTTGAGAGACGTTGATATAATAACGGGAAATTTGCTTTTCGGAAGTTATATTCATTGCATGAAGTTGTGGGAAAATTTCTTTTTAAACTATGGCTAAAATTTAGTTTACACGACATATTTAGCGCGGGATGATGTCGATCTTCAGCAACCAAATTTTCTAACGATTTTTCCACCACACAGTTATTGTTATACAAGACAAGATCGAGAATATGTCCAAAATCATTCATAACAGTATTGTATTGAGTTAAATTATAAATTGGTAAAAAGTTGGTAAGAGCATAAATAATTACATTATCTAAGTTATTATGAAGATGTGCGGCATAAGAAGGTATATTAAAGTCACCCAGAACAAGCAAGTTATTATTAAGCAAACATTCAATGCTGCTAAGTGCTACTAAAGATGTTTTTACTTTGGCTTTGCCTATTAGAATCCAATTGACCACCCAATTAAATGACTAGCATTTAAAACTTCCTCCTCTTCATATACACATCTAGATGTATTTGTACCTCCATAAATCCTTAAATACAAGAAAACACTGATTAGATTGTGAATTAGAAAGGCAACTTTAACATAAAAATAAATGCTTATTTTTACATGAAATGAAAAAGATTACTTACCTATATGATAAATAATAACTAATAATAAATTTTTCACACAAATTAGTCTTTAATAAATGGTAAAAAATGCTAAAATAAAAATATCAGACATACACAAACAAATCACAACAATGAGCCAATGTCTGTGAAAAGGGTTCCAATATAGCCACCGTGGCGCTGCCATCTTATTTTCAGATACCTATGGGATAATTATTTTTTAACTCTTGGTCTGTTAAAGTTGACCAAAATTTTTGTTTTTTATAAGACATTTTTAATTTTTGGTCAATAGAGAAAAGTTATTGATTTTTGAAAAAAAATTTAAAGAGACAAGACTGAGTAAATATTCTTCCGATTAATTTCCATTTTTTTTATCTTTGGTGTGCAACGAGATACGGCCGTTTGAAATTGCATACAATTGCATTTATAACCATCAATGTCATTTTTTCGGGTCAAATAGTGTAGTAGGGGAGGCCGAGATGCTAAATTTGCAGTTACTAAAACGTCATGGGGACCTATTGGATTGTGAAGATTAGGTTCTAAAACGAAAAAAATTTATGTTAAGTTTTCCATTTTAGTGGGGGGGAGAGCGTGTAAAAATTTTCAAAAATGTAAAAAAAAAAAACAGTAATATGGTAGACGCGACGGTCCATTGTGGCTAAACGGTTAATATTTTGAAAATTTTATTTTTTCATGGATATGTTGTAACGTTTAAATTCGGCATTAAGACCTTACTACATTAATTAGTTTTTCATACCTTGTAGATGTGAGCCACTGTAGGGATCGAACGATAGTAACGTCGCCATTTTGTCAGGTAAGGCGTTTTTCATGAAAGTCGAGTTTTATGTTATCTGGCAAGTGTGTAAGGCCTGTTAATATTATAGGGGTAGTATCATCCACGTTAGACGATCGGATTCTCCGAGGATTCACCTTATACGGAAGCATCTGTCAGGGAAGTTTGCCGAGAATTCCCCTTCACTGTATAAAGGGTATGTTGAGTTATTTAAATGTTTTTATAGTATAAACTGTTAGAGTTTGTAAATTTCTTTCTGGGCCGAGGGGTATTTGATTAGGGGTTTAATGTATATTATTTTAGGGTTCTCGTGTTGGGCTGATTGTCAACCAGATTTCTCGTGTTGGGCTGATTGTCAATCAGATTTCTCGTGTTGGGCTGATTGTCAACCAGATTTCTCGTGTTGGGCTGATTGTCAACCAGATTTCTCGTGTTGGGCTGATTGTCAACCAGATTTCCGGGTTGAGCTGACCTGACCGGACGAATTAGTAGCCGCAAGTTGCCGCCATTTAACTTTGGACAACCGCAAGTTTTTTTTTTCTTTTTTTTTGTTATATATTGGTACATAGACATTATTCGTCAATTTGTAATTTTCTTACAGGTCTCTAAATTAGCATTTATAGATATTTTCTCTAATTTTTATTTGGTACTTGTAAGCGACTTATAGGGGCGAGTGGTATTTTATTTTACGCCCAATACCAACGACCTTGAGAGCTCTCGCGGACGGTGTAACACCCCTATTATTCGTGATTTAATCAATTAATTGAATAATTTAATTTTTTTTTTTAACTAGCGAAACTTTAGTGGGATCATTTGGATTCCTTTGTCTTTTTATTCTTTTTGTGTGACCTTGACAGTTTGTATAAGTAAAATTATTAAACCGATATTGAGAAATTAATTACTTTTCTTTCTATCACTAATAGTCACAAATAGTCTTGACCCGAACGAAGGTAAGCAAATTTTTGGTTGCGACGTAGTTTATTTTTTTTATTAGTGGGCTCAATTTAGATCCATTCTGGAGGTTGAGTGACTAAATTGACTGAATTTTGGATGAGGGTAAAACAATCTCCTGGCCCCCATTATCTTTTTAGTTAACACCTTATATCAATCCACACCCCACTTCATTGTGGTTAGCCGGCATCCAAAGCGGATTACATAATCCCACGGAGGAAAATCGTTAAACGAGATTAACTCGTGGCAATGTGAGTTGCTAAAGGCTACATTTTAAAATTATTTTTAAATATACAGGTTGTCCCAAATCTATTAATTCTGGAGTTATTTTTATTTTTGTTATATTTTACATTATTTTGCTACCGTAATGCCTAAATATAACACCCTGTATTTGATCAGCTTGGACTATGATCCGAAAAAATTATCTTTGAAACTATGTGTTTGGTTTTGACATTATTAAAAATGTTTCGAGATGCATCAAAATCTGTATGGAAAAGACGGATATATTTTTGTTTATGGGCATTGGAGAAGGTTAGTGAAGATGTTTTTTTTATAATATGCTGTTTAGAGATGAATCCACTTTTCATAATAATGGATTAGTCTGACGGTTAACCATACAGATTTTGATGCATCTCGAAATATTTTTAATAATGTCAACACCAAACACATTGTTTCAAAGATAATTTTTTCGGATCATAGTCTAAGCTGATTAAATACAGGGTGTTATATTTAGGCATTACGGTGGAAAAATAACGTAAAATTTAACAAAAATAAAAATAACTCCAAAATTAATAGATTTAGTTATAGTAGACCTTTATAATTTTTAAAAGGTAATGGAATTTGCTACATAATAGGATTATAAAATACAGGGTGTCCTATTTAAAATAAGAACGATATTGTCGTTTGAATATGTCATTAGCGAATCGCCCCGTTTTGGACGCACTGTATAATTTTAAACAACTCTAAATAAATTATTGCTTTCAATTGTTAGTCTAATTTTTTTCAGTTAAAATAGGATTTGGCTGATTCCATAGGTTTCCAAATTATTGGTTTTCTTGTAAGTGCTTCCATTTTTAGAAATATCAAAATATCTCGAAAACTAAAAAGATTAGGTATAGGAAAGTTTATCTTATTTTTAACATATAATCTATAAATGCAATAAAATATAGGGTATTCCATAAGAAATAATATAACTTTGATACGCCACACTTTTTTGGGACAACCTGTATATTTCAAAATAATTTTAAAATGTAGCCTTTATCAACCCACATATCCATGAATAAATAAAATTTTCAAAATATTAACCGTTTAGCCACAATGGACCGTTTTTTTTACAACTTTGTGGCTCGCCCATTTCCTTATGCCACGCTCAAATTGACAGATTATTATTGAAATATACACTTTTCTGGATGTACTTAACTTACCTTTTCTTAATCTGACGCGCTCGAGTTTTTCTGAGGATCGATTTTTTTTTGCTAATCTGACGGGCTGCCCTCAATGCACGCGCCTATATTAAGGGTTCATATATGGTAGGGGTACATTACAGGGTGCAAGGTTTCTCCCCATATGTATTACTGACGCGCTCGAGTAACGCGGAAAATCCCCGCTTGGCCTCCCCTACTATTGAAAAAACGATCATTCCAATGAAAAAGTTTGTCATAACATGACATTTCGGCGATATTCTAAGCTTTTAAATGGTTTTCCGTCGACCGACCATTTATGATGTATTTTAACGCACTAAAAATCGTTGATTAATGACCCCTATTAATGAATGATTTTCTATTAATCAACGATTTTATTATATGCAACCCAACGTATATTGCCGTTATGATACATTTATATTTACAGTTACCTATGATGTAGGCAACCAAACATACATGTACATTTGAAATCACGAAGGTATGTTAATACTGTCTGTCATTGTATGTCATTATTTAATTTCTTAAAACTCAGAAACTCTATGTCGGTCGACGGAAAAGTTCTATAACTCGTGAGTTAAAATGGCGATTAATACACTTGTTCGTGAAATAACCATTACAGTGGCGTAGCCAGGAATTTTTTTCGGAGGGGGCCCACCATTTCTCGTAGATAATACTAATATACAGGGTGATCCAGGGTTAAACCGTCAAACGTTCAGGATCGGTTTTTCAGGAAAAAATAAGATTTTTTATTCCCATAATCCTGGGTCCTAACTTGTTTTGATTTTAGAACAAAAGAGTTTTTTATGAATTGCTCAAAAAACAATTTGGTTGATTTTGATAAAACTTGGCACGCTTATTTGCGGCAATAATTTAAATAATATTAGAATTAAATTATTAATTCCAGTGACGTTACACAAGGCAATTTTTTTGTATGTTCGTTACTTTTCTTGGATTAAACAGTTGAACACACAAATTTTTGGCTTCTTCAATTTTATTCGTATCTCGCTTAGTTTTTGAGAAAAAAATTAAAAACTCGGAAATAAAAATCTTATTTTTTCCTGAAAACCCGATCCTGAACGTTTAACGTTTAACTCTGGGTCACCCTGTATACAATGTAGGCTATTTAAATACATTATTTTATTTAACAACAATTTGTGAATTATTAAGATAAGATTAAAAGACAACTAATTATTAATATAAGATTGAACTTTGAATGAGCATTATTCAAAGGCAATTCTGCGAGTTTGTCTGACATGAAAACTAGGACTGTTAATCAATTGGTAGATGTATTACTCCCCCCCTTGGCTACGCCACTGAACCATTATTGTACATCTCGATATTATCAGCCAAAAAAAGTTACGGGCAAAAAATACATTTTTTTTTTCTTTGAAATTAAAAAATCGTAATTTTCTACGCGCTATAACTGGGGAGGGGTTTATTTTCATGAACAATTTTATTTAACATTAATTCATTAAAAAAGGATAATTTATCGATTGTCCAATTTTTTTTCTTTTTTTTTCCTCACATTTTGATGGTTTTAGAAATACAATGCAAAAAACCCCATCAAAATCGATTCACTGCCACTCTCGTTCGAGTTTTTTCACTTTTTACTACTAACAGCACGCCACTACTAGATTAGATCAATATTATTATAGAGAATTTTCCTTAAATAAAAAAAGTATTCGAACACAACTACTTTAGTTTATATCAGGGCCGGTGCTAGGGTTGTTGCTGCTTTAACTAGGATTTTGGTAAAACCTTCTTGCTTAAAAATGCTTTGAGGTTTTTAGGTTTTTTATTCTAAAAATTGCTATACGTCTTTGACATTTAGAAATTTTATTTTTTTATTTAATTAACATACAAGAATTTTTTATAATTATTGATTTTTGCTTTAATTAGAATGTTTTTTATTTATTATTACTATATATATTTTTATAGAATGTTATATTGTTGTTTTATTATTATTTATAGTTAGGTAGTATCGCTTAAATTGAAATTATAAAAATATTATAAATTTCAGTTTTTAGTGGCGTCTGTGAGTCGGAAGGACATGGACCAAAATTTACCCGGATCTAGAGTACCTCCCCTCCCCCGTTTTTGAGGATGGCGGTATCAGAATTTCTCTTTTCGTCAGCCGAACCCCCTAAAACCGCTAAAAAGTCCCCCCTAAAGGGGTTAAACAGGCAGCATATCATTTCCCTGTAAAAAAACGTCTTTCCCCCCGTTTTCGAGGATGCTGAGCACGGTGGTAATGTTGAAGATTACTTCCGCCCCTCACCAACCCCTTCACAGGCCAAAACTCATCCCCGACAGGGGCGTTTTTTTATTTTTTATATCATCGGCAAAACGTCTGTTTTCGATGATGCTGAACACGATGGAGGTGTTTAATATCACTTCCGACCCCCACCAACCCCTCCACAGATCAAAACTCACCCTTGAAAGAAACACCCGTTTTGCCGTTGATATACAAAATTTTATCCCTTTCGGTGCTGAATTTTGACCTGTTGGAGGGGTTGGAGGGGGTTGGAAGTGATAATGAACACCCCCATCGTGTTCAGCATCCTCGAAAACGGGGTGACAGACGTTTTGCCGCTGATATAAAAAATATAAAAAAAAACACACCTGTCGGGGGCTACTTTTGGCTGGCGGAGCGATTGGTGAGACTCGGAAGTAATCTTCAACACCACCACCGTGCTCAGCATCCTCGAAAACGAGGGGAAATGCATTTTTTACAGCGAAATGATGTGCTGCACGTTTAACCCCTTTAGGGGGTAGTTTTTAGCCGTTTTAGGGGTTCGGCTGGCGAAAAGAGAAATTCTGATACCGCCATTGTGTTCAGCATTCTCGACAACGGAGGGAGAAGGTACTCTCAATCCGGGTAAATTTTGGTCCATTTTTCATGGTTTTTTCCGACTAACAGACGCCACTATTGTACCAATTTTATTCAAATTTGTATCGTTAAATGATTTTAATTTTACTTTTTATTTTACTAGCTCAGAATACTTACTTTTTTTTTAAAATGATTTATTAATAATAAAAGAAACAAATTGAGCATATGAAACTTTTACTTTCAGGTGTGAAGTTCCAGCTTTCCTAATAGATATTTAATGAAGTATTTGAAGGGTTAGGGGGGCCAATAATTCTATGTTAATATTTTTCAAGCTAGTTTACAATTATAAATATTCTAGCTTTGATCAAAAAAATATGAATACAGAACTTTATCATTAATGCAAAATTAAGATATTTTAGAATGTTGTCAGCACCGCAAGGAAATATTAAAGAAAACTTAAAGATGAAAAAATGTATTACTATTTATTAAAATTATTTGTTGAAATATAGTTTACAAAAGTTTTACAATTTTATTATAGCTTGTAGCTACGCCATTACAAAAAAAAATACCTAAAAACTAAATCAGTTGAAAAAAAAACCCAAATATAAAACTAACTAAGATTTACCGACATTTTCACAGTTTTTGGCCAATGCTGAAGAAAAGTCTACATCGACTTTTATATATCGGCAGCTACCAGGAATCGGAATCAATTCCAGTTTCTGGACTTCCGGCTGATTTAGTAATTGAATTCCCAAAAATAAACAAGTGCAGTGGCCGACGCTGTAGATTTAGTTCAGAACAACAAATGAACTATCGAATGAGTGAACAATGAACAATGAATGGATGGATGGACTGTGTGAAATCCGCCTCAACAGGCTATATCACAGTACACTAATTTTAAAGAGACTTTTCAAACTAAGTTCTCAATCGAAAGTGAATAAAATATTTCCTAAATTCGAATTCGAAGCCTCGGTTGCTAAATGATTCCCCACTATTCAACGCGTAGAATCGAAATTAAACTGGAATTTTGTGATATACAAAGTGGCCCAAATTTAAAAATAACAATTTTAAAAATTTGATTTTTAAAATGTTACACTATTTATATATATTTATAACATTTAACATTATTTTTAAATAGTTCATTGTTGACCCACTAAGCACGTGTTATTCGTTTAAACGGTTTAATAAGTTGGAAAATCCACCGATAACTTAAAAAACGCCCTCTGTTACAAGAAATATACTAAATAAAATAACTCTTTTAATTGTAAAAGATCTTAAAAGTTATGGCAAGTGTTAATATATACTCAATATTTCATCGTTGCCACATCTTCTAACTTGTTCCCTAATAATACATAATTTTGCTTTCTAACAAACTCGTATTTGTCAAAAGCAGGCGTAGCCTGTTAAGAAGAAATTATGAAATTATATATCAAAATAAAAAGTAAGTAGTCATTTTTCATTTTTCTATTTCATTTTTCATGTAAAAGTTATTCAAATAACGACACATTACTTAAGGCACTTTTCAAATCTATATAGAGGTAAAAATTTATATTCCTCCAGCAATATTGTAAATATTTTTTAAAATATAACTATTGGACAAAATCATAATATAGTAATTTTTATTCCAAACGAGGGGTAAACCGCGATGTCCATTTTGGTGTACAGATCTCGTCCATTAGTAGCCATTACTCGGCCATTAGTAGCCATTACTAGCCATTAGTAGCCATTAGTGAGCCATCACCGGCCATTACTAGCCAATAGTGAGGAGCCATTACTAGCCATTAGAGTACAAACATTTAACTCGCGGTTTACCCCTCGATTCCAAACTAACATAATTGGGTAATGTTCTTTATCTACTAATGTCAAATAATAAACCAAAAAACAAACCGGAATTTGACATTTGATTTAATTAATGAATAATGAAAATTCAACACTTTTAATAACCAATAATCATAAGGCAATTAAATTTAACTAATAAGGATCAAGAACACATTTACATTTATTATGCAGCACGACCTTTAGTTTATACGTCAATGTAAAATTAAATTAATGCCAATAGAAGTCATTCACTAAAAACTTTATCAATTATCATCAAAATTGACTGTAACTACACAAAGGATGTGAAATGAAATCACACAAGCTCCCAAGAACAAGGACATTAAAAATGTCCTATACTGCACCAACGTCTGGACTTCAACAACTACTCCTTGGGCTATATGCCCCACCAGGTATTGAATTACGAAAGTCCAGACGTGGTTTGATGCCCGACCAAGTCTGCTTCTTACCGATGAGGCACAATAATGCCGTAACCGGTCTAAGAATGGCAAGCTCCTTTAATGACAAAATCGAAGTTTTTGGGTTAAAGTCCCGACTTGGTCGGGCACCAAACCACGTCTGGACTTTCGTAATTCAATACCTTAATGTAATAAGTTAATGAAAAACTGTAAATATTTTATGATAACGGAAAAATCGTATATTTTACTTACCTACACAAATTTAATGGTACCTATTAAATTTTCGAGTTGGCTCCATCCCCCAAACGGTAAAAAAATACTAAAGAAAAAAATCCACCCTTTTTGGGTGGTTTTTTGTCAGTTTGAGGGTGGGGACAACTCCAAAATTCTGATATATTGCTTTGATTTGTGTTCTGTTTCACCCTGTATTAAAGAAGCCACAGATATAAACGTAATTAATACTGAGCACTGCCAACGATATGGAAATGACATTTGAATAAAAAGACCTGTTGATTTATTTTGACTAACTGTTATGGAGAGTGTTAAAGAGGGGGGTTATTTTTGCTAATAATTGGCCATATCGATCGGGGGAGTGGGTGGCTCAGCGGTAGAGCACTGGACTCATAACCCAAGGGTTGTGGGTTCGAATCCTGCCGACGGCAGAAATCATTTTCTGATTTTTAATTAATGAAAAATTTAGAAATTGATTTTCATATACCAGGTGTGATTCATCACTCGACCATTCACTGTTGGGTTCTAATTAACAGTGCTGTTCCTAAAGTGGCTATGGGAACAGTAACAAAGCCTACACAGAACACGAGCTAATGATCATAGTAATGGATGCCGTTGACACAGAAGTAAAAAAAATTGGCCATATATTTTAAAACACACATATAATATATTATGCTATTTTTTTTAACGCTCCCGGTGAGATCTTTTCGATACTTGAGCAAAATATAGTATGAAGAAAAATAATATCTCAAAGTCTCCCACATACTGACAAAATGAATTATGTACGGAGCTTGCTCCACGTCTGAACCGAAAACAACTACTCCTGGGGCCAAAGCCCCCACAGGCATTGAAATTGCAACGGTCCAGACGCATATCCAAATTTTGGTAATTATTTTTAGTAATTCGGTAAAATGATTGATGTAATCATCTTTTGATAACTCTCTGGCAGCAATAAACAATCTACAATTTATATTTCTTTCGATGTATGGATGAAGCCAATGCAACCTACCTCAGGTTCACCGTCTTCTAATAAAGTTGTATGCTAGAATCACATCTTCATCATCACTTGACATTTTCCCAACCCAAGACGTGCTTTCGCGATGCTACTTGAAAGAAAACTATTGTATGATGATACTTGGACACATGTAACCTACAAAAAACCGCCTGCCGTCATTTGTACCTTGCATGCATTCGTCAAATGAAATAGTCTGCTGAAATAACAAAATAATTAGCCAATCGGCATTTCGATACCAATGAAACCAATTTAGTTGGGATAAATAAATTCTAATGTACTATTGACAACAAAACATACTAACTATGAGGTAACGGCATTTTAAACGTGAATTGAGTATATCTCTAATTGAATATTTATTTTACAAAAATTTGCAGTACAAACAAAATAATTTCATTCTTCTTTTTTGTCTAAATAATTTTAATTATTTTCCTTCACTTTTTGCCGTAGAAGTTTTAGCAGAAATATTTCCGACTTCCTGATTTGAAGGTGCAGATGGCGCTTGCTCAGTATTTACAGTAATTGATTTTTTGTTTGTGTCTGGGCTACTATTACCTTCTGTACCAACTTTTTCTCCAAGTTTTCTTAATTCTTCATCGTCTCTGCCCTTATATAATTTTCCATCCGTACCTCTAATTTGGGTCTCATTTACGGGTCCAACTTCAGGACCCCACTGCTCTAAAAAGTGTCCTAATCGTGTTACTCGTTGATGAGGAGTCGTAACAGTATGGCTGCCGCCGCAATATCTATTGCACACATGATCTGCACTCTTAGCCCCTCGATTAGTCAAAAAAGCATTTTCCAATGCATTCATATTTTTATGACTTGCTTTTTGTTGTTTCCTAAGTTGATCTAATTCATAAGCTAAATATGGACCCATACCTTTAGGAAGCGGTGAGGCATGTGGCTGAGGAGTCAAACTCACATCCATATTCTTTCGCATTACAACGTCTTTATCGCAAGAAATGCAATTAATATTCCTAAGGAATCGAGTTTTGGTTCCCGCAGCTTCTTGCTCTTTCTTCATAGCTGTCAAAGCCTTGAACTTTTCTTGTAACGATTTTAATTTCTCATTAATAATATCTCGTAAAGGATTTAACTCATTTTTGTCCAACTTACTACCAACCTCAGCTTGTATATTTGTAAGTGCCTGTGTCCAAAGTATCTCTTGCTGCGTTAATCTTGTTATAGCGTCCTCAAGAGTTTTTGTCATATCACCACAAGCTTGATCAAACTGTTCGTATGACACCTTTCTATTGATTTGACAAATGTCTGCTTTATCGGCCAATGCATCTTCAAGATCTTCTCTATCTGCTTTAACAGTTTTCAGTAATTCTATTTGTTCCACTACTATATCCATAGTACGTTCTTTACCAGCTGATTGGTCTGTTATTTTTTTTACATTTTCAACCACAAATTGTAATTCTTCTTGAAGTGACAATAATTGGGTTTGCATTTCTTGAGTTATGGTACTGGAACCTCCTCCATCACCACCATGTGGCATGAAGGTAAGCTTTTCTAAAATTTCTCCGATTTCTTTCTCTAAAGCTTCAATTCTTTCTTGCAAACTAGTGGTTAGTCTACTAAAGCCAGTATCCAACGAGTTAATCTGATCTTCGAAGTCAGTATATTTCGTTTCCATAGTATTGAGTCTCGTATCTAGAGCAGTTTTAAAATCCGTTTCATCCGCTTTTGCTATTGTCAAGGCACCCACTAATTCTTTCATTAATACTAGATCTTGTTTTAAATCAGTTAGAGATTCATTATCTTCCAGTGAAGTTTTTGATCCTTTTGATGGTCTTGATACTCTTGATGTTTTTGATTCTTTCTGATTAACTTTGATGTCTTTGGCCCCAGCTTCCAAACGTTCAATGCGTTGTACTATCTTATTAATAACATTACTATCTGGAGCATTATTATCAACTACTGCATTCTTATCAACTGCTGTTAGTTCAGAAAGATTTGTTCCTTTTAAGACATTTTCCATCATTGACGCCATCTTTTCCATACTTTGTTCGACAGCTTCCATTCTTTTTTGGACGCTGAGTATTTGAAACATATCAAGTACTGGTGTCTTACCTCCTTCCTTCATATTTTCAAAAAGTTTAAGATTTGTTGGCAATTCTTGTAACTCTTTCATTTGATTTTGCATGGTTGTAATTGTTTTTTCTAGATTATCAAAGTATTCTTTCGACATGGTTATTGTAAATTGTGCCTCGGGACCTGCCTCAGACCGAATAAGTACTACTTGTTCACCGGTTTGCGCGGGTTGGTCCTTTTTCTCTGGAGTAATTGAATATGCGGTCAATGCTAATGTTCCAGGTTTTGCATTTGTCATATACGATTGAATTTTTTCACTATCTGGTCCACGATATTCAACTTTGGTTTCAAGCAAACCTAACTGTTTAATCATTACCTGAAGAAGACCACGCAAAACATTAAAATTCACAACTCCCACGTCTGTCGTATTTAACGCTATATCACACAATTGGGACAAAGTTATAATTGTTGAACTTTCAGCCATTTTCTTTGATTTTTTTCAAGTATAAATAAATAATGAAATAAAATTTAAAGCGAAACTGTTTATGGCTGACAATAAAATACACGTATAAAAATATTTTGAAATTGACATTGACCAACAGGGGCGTGCCGTGACATTTGGCCGCGCGATGCAAATATCATCATTGAGCCTCTACTTGAAAACCCGTTGTCTTAAATTTTAAGTAAGCAATTTTGCCAAAGTCACACATTTTTTTTAGTTGTGCTAGTAAAGATTAATAATCTAGAGATCGTCATATTCTGCAATATAAATCATGAAGAAAACAACCATTGGTATTTCAATATTCATATATAATAAAGTTCACACACTTTCAGTTCAGTTAAAAAAAATGCACAAAAAATGGAATTTAAATTTAAAAATGATGCAATACGCCAACCCGACATCTCTCGACGCGACATCTGGAGGCCAGTGGCGACAATAATTTCCAGTCAGATTTAAACCAAAGAGTACACCATCTAACAAGAGGCGAAAGCTTGATCGGTTCTTTGATGTTATTGGATAGACACAATAGGGAAGAATCACGGAGTGGGCGACATCTATCATTGATCATTTGAATGACTCAAGGGGTGATCAATAAACTTTTTTTGCAGGGGCGTAATGTGAAGTTCGAATTTATTTTGTTATTTGTGCATTAAAAGTGGTATATTTGGAAGGTGTTTTGTGAAGAATTATTGTGAATAAACCATACAACGAAGTACCTGAAAATGCAGAGGATTATACCCAGGCAGCAGAGTGACGTCGATCAGGTGTTTATGACGTCGATATTTGGTGACATTTGGTCGAAAAGAACTGCAGGTTATTTAGTGACCAATATTCGACGTCATTTATACGTTGTATATAATAACATTTTTGATGTTCTATGTGAAACTATTATTATACTCATTAATTACTCATTTTTGTTCTTGTCTTACCTCAATTTCTTCAATTGTTGCAGATGCTATACTCCAAAAATGCCCGTCAACATTAATCCAAGAAATTGAAGATAAAATTAAGATTTCGTTAAAACATGCCCCAAAGAGAGTCAGTCTAGAAAGGCGAAGAACAGTGTGCAGTAGTGTAATTTTTATATACATATATATGGGTTAGTTTTGATACCCAGTTTCTTTCATGCTGAGAACATACCTACTTAAAGACACTCTTTTAAACTGTTTCTGGACATTTTGTATTTTAGGGCCGTTTACGATATTGATATTGAAAAATTAAAGTTTTTTTAGCACATTTTTGTTTCATTTTTTCATATGGCATTCCTCAAATAAGTAAATTTGGAAGAAAATAACGTGTTGATGAAGACGTCTTATAAACGTGTTCATAATGACGTTAAATCGCTGTGACATATTACCGTCTTTTTTACGTCTCTATTACGTCACCTTTTGGTGAATTTGACGAGATTGGTGTCGTCAACTGTCGTATTTTCGACGTCTAAAAGACGTGCCTCTGCTGCCTGGGTAAAAGGCGATATGGAGATAAAATCACGAAAAATGTGCGCTGTTCCACAATGCTCTACATATGGCAATTCGGTCATATCTTTCCTTTGAATTTGTTTGCAGCAAGAACTTTGTGAAAGGCGATTTTTTTAGTGGTAAGTTTGATGAAGGTTCTTGCAGAGACTTCCACATATAATTTTCAATTCTGTTGTCATTTGCTATCACATTCTTTCAATTTATTTGTAATTTTGCAATACAGTGACTTCAACAACACAGAGAAAGCGTTTAAAAAATGGATCTATTCCTAGTCAGAACCTTCCAGTGCTCAAACACTAAGGAATTAAGAAAGAAGTAACCAAAGTAGGGTGAGAAAGGACTTAGAAAATAATAACTTTCATTACATCATATTTAATTCATTTCAGGCTTAGACAGAAATCAAATGAAAATGAAATGCAGGCCAAACAACATGGAGATGAGCAAGTGGGGGTAGAATTATCAAGTGAACATGATGAAAGATGTACTCTAAATTTATTATTATTATGAAAAAAAAAAAACATATTTTTGCTTAGCCAATCATTTATTTAAACAATAAACATGTATCATCTTATTGAAATATTTTTTCTTTCCCCCATTTTTGTGTCAAATCTGTGCAACTCGCTGGTTCCAACATCTCAAATCTAAAACATGAAGGAGACAAGTTGAACAGGAAATGCAGTTTGAAAATAATATTATCTTCAATAATTACTAACCTTTTGACTTATATCATTGTAGCAATGATATGTTTGCAATATCCCCCTAATGATTAGGGCCTAATCCTGCTTTACAGGAACATTGACAAATCCAGCTATCCTTCAGTTTTATGGTGATACATGTGGGGCTTGTAAAATTGTTCATATTCTTTTGATGATTTTGTCATTGGAGCCGTCAATTCCACATAAAATTATGTGACCAGCCTTAAAAACCTACCTCTTCACCTTCCTTAATTTGCCTAATACGTTCACCCACATAATCCAGAATGTCCGACATTGATATTTCAACTTTTAAGAGGCATTATCATAAAAATACAATGACAGTAACTCTAAAACCAACTGAAATTCGAAAATCAACCTTCAATCCAATTGTACAATGAATAAAAATTAACTTAAGGCTGCGACATTCCCGCCAATGGACTAAAAATGGCGGCCGTTTTGGTGGTTTTACTACTTCATGCGTTTCAGAATAATAAAGCAAAATTATGAGTAAATTGAGCTATAAATATAAGCAGCAATGTTGTAAGAATGAATTGAATATAAACATACTCTTTAATAACTAAACATAATTTCACATTATCATAAAAAACTTTAAAATTTTAATTGCAAGGATTGATGAAAAAATTATATTCAATCAATTTTCTATCATTTTTTAAAAACTTTCACAAAATATAATGACTGCACGTGGGATAAGTAACTCAAAACGCATGAAGTCGTTTTGCAAATTTTGACACAATTTTTAAAATTGACGCGTTAATTACCTTGTCATTTTAGTACACGGTGTTCACCACTGATGCGACATGCAAAGATTGGAATCTCGATAGAAGCTAAGTCTATGCATAAATTATTAATGGTTGACCAATCAGAAATGCCAACGGCATGTGTCAAAATATTTCAACGCGCAATACGAAACGATGTTTACAAATAATTGTATTTTATGATACGACGTTGCCGTTATCTATATTTTTACACAGGTTACAAAGATATTAGTATAGTGTGACAAAATAAGATTTTTAGGCAATTGTAATTTTGTTTCTAAGTTGGAAACTGTGCTGTAGGGAAGGCTAATTAGAAGATTGACAACATATTAAATTCATTACAAAAATGACTGAATGCATACCATCTTAACTAATATTAAGTAGTGATGCCTGTCCACTCACGTTCAAGTTGATTTTTCTGTGCAAAGGTTAATTTTAAGTTTGATTCTTTATAATTACCAATAAATGTGACATCTCTCTTGTCTACAATAATGAGGCTTATCAGATTAATACAATAAGCTCTTCAATTGTAATTATTGATATTAAGGACACGTTAGGAAGGGGAAGGTAATAAATACGTATAAAATATTTAAAAGTATTTTATTAAAAAATGAGATACATGGATACAATATTACAAAAAAAAACTTCAAACATAATTTCACAAATCTCAATTTTTTGTAACACATGGTTATGCTACTTAAGGGTTAAACGTTTTGGAATGTTCCTGTAAATTATTTCAGGAAGGACAAAATCATAAAACGACACTAATTTTGGTAGCATATTTTAAATTAGTTTATAAACAGTCACTAATACTAATGTTATCACTAAGTATCCTTATAACTAGTAGAATAGTTTTCTAAAGTAACAAGTAACGAAATAGCACAACTATAATAATTAAAATCATACAAAATAACAACAGCCAACGAAAACTACAAAGCACAACAAACGACAAACGCAACAAACAACCTGGTCTTGGCTTGGCGCTTGGCTTGGGTTGGAGGGGTGGTAGCTTCAACAAATTGACATTTGGTTTGTCTGCTTGCTTATTTTGAATGCGCATTAGAATCGATTATTAAATTTCACAGTCTAATATATCAAAACAGTACTTGTCAGAGTGTATTTTTATAACAATATGCATTTAAAAGAGATAATAATATACCGATATACCTACTACCTATTACTCAATTAAGCATACATTTCAAATAATTATTATCAAAATAAATCGAGAAATTATTCAAATTATAAAATAATCGATTTCGCACGGTTTTATATAAAAGTAAAAATTTTCACCCCATTCAAAGGAGTGACCTTTGAACTCAATCCAAAAACCAAAAATAGATTATTGATTATTTCTAATACTTGGAGAAAGCAAATGTTTAGCAGAATAGTTCAATTGCCCCTGGTTCTTTAAGATTAAAATTTTTATTACGACCATAAAATCTGGAATGAAACATTCTTTTATAACCATTTGCAAACGACTAAATAAAACACACCCAAGTTATATTCTAAAAGAATACAGATAAAATATGAAAATGCAGATTATTGTTTACCATCTGAATTTATCTCAGCGAGCAGACGCTGAACTTGCATTTGTATATTATTCTTTGAATTTATTATTACAATGAAATAATTTAGTTTTTAAGTTGTATTCAAATAGTTAAGACGTATAATTTAAAATCTCAAATTTTGTATTTTCCAAAAATAAAGTTTTTTAAAAAACCTTTCGCAATCCTACGTAAATTAACTGGCGCAGTCAGTAGGATTGCTACGACGGAAGACGACAAAAATCGCGTTTTTCGGTCGATTTTAATCGTTTATGTGGCACGCGAAGTTTTTCGAAAACAAACATTTTGGAAAATATTGTTAGTGGAGGACAAGCATCGCCGAAGCTGACAACAACTGGTAAAGAGGACACACATCGCCTTTCCACGACAGATTTTTGGACAAAAATCGCTGAAAATCCAACTGGAACCAGTTCCAACAAAGAAAGGACAAACATCGCCTGAATTTGTTTAGCCGTTAGGACCACGAAGGAAGGACAAACATTACCTGAATTCGTCTAGATCTAAGAAACAAAAGAATATCAAGTTTTCAATGCCAATGAAACAAATAATTGGACTTTTACTGTAAGTCATTTTAATTTTGCATCCTATTTTACCTTTCCTAAATAAGTGATAATATTCTTAAAAAAAAAAAAAAAAAAAAAAAACGTAATTATTAATTTTATGCATAACATTTAGAAATTTTCTAATATATGACAGAATCTGATTTAGAAGAACTTATAAATAGTTTTAATAATCTTTATCAAGACAGTGAAGACGAAATGGCACAACCAGTAAATTATCAACTTTTAAAATTAAATATAGATATAATTCCTTGTTATGAAGGTAATCCTCACACTTTAGGAATTTTTATTGATAGTTGTGAAAATCTAATAAAAAATTTTTTCGATAGAAATAATCCGCAAATTAATAATTTTATATTAAGAGCAATAATAGGTAAGCTCACAGGTAGAGCTTTAGCATTGATAGGTTCACGAATTGAGTTGACCGCATGGAAAGATATAAAATCCGCTTTACAATTATGCTTTGGTGATCAAAGGAATTTAGATTGTTTAATACAAGATCTAATTTGCCTTCAACCTTATAAAAATGAAGCTCCTTATAATTTCGGAATGAGATGTCAAGACGCACGCAGTTTAATAGTATCAAAATTAAATTCTCTTGATGATATTGATGTGGCAGAAAAAGTAATTAGATTAAAAAGCTATGATGATCTAGCACTCAAAACTTTTATTCGCGGTTTACCTAATCATTTACAAAATAATATCAGACTAAGAAACCCCGATAGTTTAGAAAAAGGCATGTCATTGGTCGTAGAAGAAGAAAATTTCTTATATAGCCAACACAGAAATAATACTTTAAATTCGCAAAATTTTAAGCCTTTTCAAAGAATAGTTCCTGTAAAAAATAATTTAAGATTACAAAATAATCCAAATTTCAACAGACAATTTAATTTGCCTGCAAATAATCAAAATCATAGTTTTAACTCTCAAAACCACAGACCAAATTTTCAAAATAATCCAATAAGACCAATTTTCGAAAGTAATCAAAATAGGCCAAATTTTCAAAATTTCCAAGATAATCCCATGAGACCGCCTATGCAAAACAATTCTAATTTTAAACCATTTAATCAACGAAATTCTACTCCGAACACGTCTAATTTTAGACAATATTTTAATAACCCATCTCCATATAAACACCCACAAATTTTCGGAAGAAATACCAACGTCTCAAAACCTTTTCAACCCGAACCAATGGAAATAGGATCAAGTAACATTTCCACAAGACCAAAACCAAATTTTACCTCGACGCAACTTTTTAATCAAAACGTACAAGAATTCGAAAATCCTTTTGAAAAATTAAACTACCAAGAAGAACAAACTAATAATATCAACCCTGAAAATTACTATGACCCTTCAGCTTATGAACAAAACTACGAAAATAAATATAATGATGAAGAAGACCCTCAAATATATCAAAATAGTTATTACGATCAATTCGATCCAACTTTTGAACGAAATATTGAACAAATAGGAAATTTTCAAATAACTACCCTCTCAAACAATCCAAACATAATAAATATAAATTTAATAAAAGCTAATTTACCACATATTTTTGTGCCTTCATTAAATGCGAATTTCCTAATTGATACAGGAAGCACTCGAAGTCTTATGAACCCAAATTTGGCAAACAAACATTATAAAAATTTTATTTTTAATGAAAAATTTAACATTCAAACAGCCCATAATATTTCATTTCATGACAAAGTAATAAATATACCTCTTTTTAAAAATTTTAACGTTAACGGTACACATAAATTTTATTTATTCGACTTTAATAAAAAGTACGATGGATTAATTGGCGTAGATTTATTAAAACAACTAAAAGCAACCTTAAATCTAGATAAAAAAATATTAATAACACCCAACACTCAAATACCGATAATCTACGAATCAGAAGAATTATCAAATTTTAAGAAAAATCTTAAAATAAAAAATTATTCTATCACAATTCCGGCAAGAACATCTAAAATTGTAAAACTCCCTGTTAACATTAAAAAAGGTAAATTAAATAGCGCAGCTGATGCACTCTCAAGAATCAAATTAAACGCACTTGAAAACGAATCTATGATAAATAACCCAGGAGACATCGACCAAGAATCATTTGACTATTTACGTCGAATAGCAGAATCAATGTATAGACATGAAAATGAAAATCCCACTCAAAATCCATTTCCAAATTTATTTCAAGAAAACCCACCTGAACCGACAATAACATCTCTCGAGAATAATCACGATAATAATCAAACAGAAAAAACCCAACCAATAACAGAACAACCTATCGAAAATATACCAAATACCTCACAATCACACGTGCAACAAACCCCTATTGAAAATATACCCGATGATGTCACATATACCCAACACACTACGGCAACAGAAACAACTAATGATGGAATTAAAATTTTAGATGAAATCATAAATAATAAAGTTAATCAAATATTAGTTTTCCCACAAATTTATTCAAAATTAAAAGTTACTTATGAAACATATCAACATCATAAAATAACTACAGTCGAAATTCCTGAAAAAAATAATGAAAATCTTATTTTTGAATATCTAAGAGACTATACCATCATAAAGAAATCATACTGTATTTGGTTTCACTCAGACAATCTTTATAACGCATTCAACAAAGTTTACTTAAAACACTTTTCAGAAAAAGGCCCTAAATTAATTAAATGTACTAAACGAATTAATACAATAAAAGAAAAAGAAGAACAAATAATGATAGTTCGAAACCATCATGAAAGTAAAACCAACCATAGAGGAATCTCAGAAACATTAGAAAAAATAAAACAAAACTATTACTGGATAGGAATAAAACAATCGGTTACAGATTACATCAATGCTTGTGACATTTGCCAAAGAACCAAGTACGCAAGACAAAATCCATATTCGCCTCTGTTACTCACAGAAACGGCTTCAAAACCATTTCAAATAGTTCATATAGATTTATTTTTTTTTAATAATAAAATCTATCTCATGTTTGTAGATTCATTCACAAAATTTGCCCAAGCTCATGAAATCGCTGGTAAAACAGCAATCCACATTAGTAATGCTCTAATTAAATATTTTACATCTTTTGGTATCCCTAAAAAATTAGTCATTGACCATGGAACTGAATTTAACAACGATACTGTAAAAGAAATCTTAAATCTTCACAAAATAAAAATTCATTTTACTACCCCGGGACACCACGAATCTAATGGTGTCATAGAAAGATTTCATTCCACTATTATAGAACATCTGCGAATACTTAAAGAAACTTACCCCAACGAAACTAATTTAATGGACTATGCTATTATAGGGTATAACAGTTCTTTACACTCTAGCACAAATTATACCCCATTCGAACTAACATTCGGTCATTCTCATAGTAGAAACCCTAATGAAATATTCTTACCAAACATTTTCTATTCAGATTACGCAGAAAATCATAAGAAAAAACTCGAACACGTGTATAAAAATGTCAGTACTAATTTAGATAAAAAGAAACAACATGTTATTTCTAAAACAAATACTAAAGGCGATCAAACACAAGAATTCAAGTTAGAACAAATTGTTTACAAAAAGAATCCAGGTCGAGAAAGAAATAAAAAATCTAACAAATTTTTAGGCCCTTATAAAATAACAAAAATATTAGATAACAACCGTGTAGAAATTGTTAACCAGAAAATTAAAGGCAAAAATAAATCAGAAATTATACATATTAAAGAATTAAGAAAACCTAATATTATTTCAGATTCATCGCACTCACACATGGACTCGAACAACCAACTTTCCACAACTTAACGAACAATCCTGGCCTTCTACCATTAAAAATCGGTACAGCACAAAATATAATAGATTATTGGTCCTTTATTGAAATTTTTGACATAACAAATATAATTTCCGAATTTAATTCACTAAAAATAAAAATTAAAGAAATTGAAAATTATTTCTACAATAATTTAACAAACACCTCACTAGAACAAACATTCAAAAACGAATTCATTAATTCTTATTCTCTCATTTATATACTTGAAAATAAAATTAAAAATCAAATAAAACAACTAAACCCCTTAATTACTAATGATAACTCTAACAGAAAAAGAAGAGGTCTTATAAATGCCTTTGGCAGTATAATAAAATATATAACTGGTAATTTAGATGAAAGTGACGCACGAAAATATGACACAGCAATTGAAACCCTTTCAAATAATCAGGAAAAAATAAAAACCCTTGTTAAAGATCAAATAACCCTTTTAAAAGGATCTATAGAAATATTCAACACTAGTACATTCAAACTATCTCAAAATCAAGTTTTATTGGAATCAAAAATAAATGATATAAAAAACGCTATTGACACTTCAGATAGCCATTACCATCAAACTATCAAATTTCTATATACAGAAGCGATAATTCCAGACATCACTTTAGCATTACAAATCATATATGATATGTTAGAAAAAATCGAAATTGCCATCACATTTTCAAAGTTGAATACATTCCACAATTCAATTATTGAACCTAATGATCTGCTAAATGAAATAGGATTAATTAAAGAACATTTAAATCAAAATAAACTACCTTACGAACCAAATTTAAATAACATTTTGAATTTTGAAAAAATAATGACTATTAAAAGTTATTCTAAATACAATCAAATAATCTTCATTATTGAAATCCCAATCGTAGAGAAAGAAATATACAATTATTATCATTTATATCCCTTACCAACTCTACAAAACGATTCCTTTAAATTAATAATCCCATTATCCAAATTTTTACTCCTGAATGAGCAAAATTATATGACGTCAAACAACAAATGCCAAGAAGTCATCTCCGAAGAATTCATTTGCCAAAGAGAAAGCTCTCTAAGAATATCCGAAGAAAACGCACCATGTGAAGTCCGTTTAATAAAATATATCCCTAACGTCACGATGTGCCAAGCCGTCCCTGCCGAAGTCAAAGAAAATAAATTCCAGAAAATAGAAGACAACAAATGGATCGTCATCATCCCCAGGCCTCAACCAGTCAACATCCAATGCGGTAAATCTACAGACACTATTTTGTTGAGAGGAACTTTTGTGCTCGAAATGAACTCATATTGTTCAATTAAAATCAAAGACTTTAAAATTGAAAACTATAAAAACACTAAAAGTAAATTTAAAACGCTTGAACTTCCAAAGCTAAATTTTGATATTCCTAATAATATAGACAATGCAATTATTCAAGTGAAACCACTCAAACTAGATAGTATCAATCTAGACGAAATAAAAAATGTAAGAAACTCAATACAAATTCAAAGTGACAATTTTGAAAATAATTTTCAAAAACTTAATAATGTTAATCATATTAGTATATGGACAATTATATTATATATTTTTATTGCTATTGTAATCGTAACCATGCTTTATAGATTTTATAAGAAAAAATATTTTAAATTAAATTCAAATGAAAATAATCAAAAGGAGGAAATGTTAAGAAATCCTGTCTTATCATCCCGGATTTCTCTCTAAAGGCGGAGGAGTTATATTCTAAAAGAATACAGATAAAATATGAAAATGCAGATTATTGTTTACCATCTGAATTTATCTCAGCGAGCAGACGCTGAACTTGCATTTGTATATTATTCTTTGAATTTATTATTACAATGAAATAATTTAGTTTTTAAGTTGTATTCAAATAGTTAAGACGTATAATTTAAAATCTCAAATTTTGTATTTTCCAAAAATAAAGTTTTTTAAAAAACCTTTCGCAATCCTACGTAAATTAACTCCCAAAATGAATTAAAAATTTACTTATATTCCAGAACCAAATATAACACAATCTCTCTCGTTCAATATCAAAATCACTATTAAATCTCGATATTATTCATCGGGTGTTTACATTACATTTACCGTTGTCGGCTAGGAAGCAGGTCTATGGCCTTAAACGTTCTCTAGGATGTCGCTCTTATAGCACAATTTGTTATTTGTTTTTTGTTTTATTTTTTTCAAATTAACCTATTTAACACTTACCAACTAGGTACAATTTTTTACAGATTAAGTTTTCATATTACAGTGCAATTATTCAATATAAAATGCATATCGCAAAATACACATTATTCTTCTAAAATAATTAAATAAGTCTGCGTCGATTTGGCAACATCGGTTGCTCCTGGAAGGTCTAATTATAAATCGCGCTAATGGTACACCTCTCGCCATCTATGTACAATGTATTGAAGTTTTAGTTTGCTATATGAAAACTGGCGGAATTGTCGCAGCCTTAAATCTCTGAGAAAACTGAAAAACAAATCTTATAAAAACTGTGATTTTAAAGTGATCAATTGACAGAATATTTGTTGATCACCCCTCCATAGATAAAATAACAAGTAAACGAGATATGCAATCCCCGTGGAAATGAGTGTCAACAAATTCACAACATTCCGACGCCAGATAGGAGGGCACGGATCTTATTGGAACTAATTTAGGTGTGCGAACACCCTAATAGTTAAAGATAACGTTTAAAAAAAGAAGAAAGAAAGAAGTAGAATGGCGGTTCATTTAAAATTATTTATACCTCATCTCTTGTTTCTGACCAATATTTACAAATTAGCTCAAAGCTATTTAAATAATTAAGTAGCTTTGAAACTAATATGCAAAGTTTAGTCAGAAACAAGAGATTGTTATTAAAACGACAAAACAATAATTGAAACACATTTAAATAAACATTTTTATTAAAAACAATACCAAAACAAGAACAATATAAATTATGATAAAAGATGTAATTAATTGAAGATGGCCATATGCATACATCTAGAGCCTATAAACAAGAAAAGAGTTATGTAAATATATGCAGCTTTAGTTTTGTATTAAAGTAAATAATATATTTTTTTATTTATCTGACCTTTCATAAAAGCTTTTGGAATGTTTTTAAAAACCATTTATAACAATGCTTAAATAATCATAAAGGTTCAGTATAATTAAATTAAACAATTAAAAGAAAATAAAATTGCTACTTTTAGCCAATCAATTGCTTGAAAATAAAAATATACTTGCAATTTATTGTTGTCCGCTTCCCACCACGTGGAGGTAATAGCAGTGTACTAAAACACTAGGGAGGCTTTTTAGATTTAATACAAACAATATCTAATCTCTATTAATAAATAAATATTAACAAATCATTTTATAATTAAACTATTAATATTAGACATTTTAAATATGTAGAAGTGCCAGGTTTAGGTATTATTTGTAAAATAAACACAAACAATAAACATTTTTAATGCTTTCTTTAATTTACAAATTCTACTTTGTTGATCCCTGGCAAAAGAATAAAGCTTTTTTTATATGGAGAAAATTGTTAACTTTTTTATTTTTGCTATCTTTAAAATAAGTACATAATTTTTGATTTGGTTTTTCATCTATAACATTAAGTTTACGTTTTACTTGACTGGCACAGTTGTTATCTTCATTGCTGGCAGACAAAACTAAAACATGTGGCTGATTTATTATTTCACGGTGTCCAGCCTCAGATTCGGGTATAAAAACTACATTGTTTGTTGGATTACAGTTAGTAGTAACTTTAAGAGGCACTGCATTTATAACTAATCGTTTGCGAAGTAATTAACTTTTACTAAATGAATCTAATGAAAAATGATCTTCGCAAATAACAGAAATATCTTCTGTATATGGCAAATTTAAATTTTGAAACCAGATTTGCCTTCTATCTAATTGGTTAGGAAATTTAAAAAAATGTTTGTTCTTATAAGAAATATCAAATATGGGATTGTAGAAACAGTTATAGCAAGTCTGGACTAGACATTTATATCTAAATCTTCCTGGGCTAGACATATTTTCAATTTCGGTTTAAGGATCAGGTAATCTTCAAAAATACTGTATCTATAAAATGTTTCTTAAAATAATGCAAATAAATAAAGTGTCCGTGTTATATTAATGATGATGATAAACAAATTTACTAAATCTACTTTAATTTAAAAATATACTTACATTACTTACCTAGAATCTCCTAACATAACCTAAAATTAAATTGGCCTAGTATCACAGAATATTACATATTTCCCTCCACAGCAGTTATTGAAGTTTAATTTTTTCCGCATTGCCACATTGTGTAACAAAATTATCTGACTCATATGAAAAACATTGCATTATTGGGTTAATTGTCGCTTTCGCTTAGAATTTAGATGAACACTGGCAACATCTGAATGATCTGATCGACCGTTGCGCTAACTATTAGGAGGGCAAGAACTATGGGCTTGGTTGCCATTTTGGTGTATTCATCCGGGTGTCTACCTTTATTTGTCTATGCACCCCTCAATCCGACATTATGTCATTCGCAGCGCCATCTGCCGGTTCATGATTTTTCCCTATATTGAGAGGAAATACGTAAGAGCATTGACACATAAACCATTTGAGATACACTGAGAAAAGTAACATGTATTTATTTAAATTCGTACAAACCGAACTACACTAAGAAAAATAATAGTATTGATGAATATACCTCCCCGTTTAGTAGAGTCGATCTGGCGAAAAAAAAAACCCGATAAACGAAGTCGCTCTTTTCGAATTTTTTTTTTGCGATTTCATAGATTGTGGAGGGGGTAAAGATATGGGAAATCGGTTTTTCGCATTTAACTCGCTCGGTTTTATTCCAATCGAAAAGACTTCAATAAAGGCCTCGCGAAAACGCATAAACTGAATTTCAACCCGTCCAAATCGGTCTAGCGGTTCTCGAGATATTGCGACTTGAAAGTATAGGCATTTTCGCCGCGGCAAGAACACACCTAGTGCCGTGTTCGCGTTTTTCGCAGGGAAGAAAGTGACTTCGAGATTTGATTTTTTTTCCGATAGATAGTTATGACCCAAGCATTGTGTCCAAATTTCAAGTCGCTAGTTTAATTTGGGGGAGAGGGGGAGGGCAAACACTGATTAATCTTTGGCTCGAGGTAACTTTTTTAATTTTTGACCAATCCGGGACAGCAAGTAAATGGATACAGCCATGGACATTTTTGTTCTGAAACCACATCAGAAATGCTATGAATTTGGTGGAAATGGCTATATATGGTGGTTAAGATATAGATTAAAAAAAATAATTTATCTTTTAGATAAAAAACAATGCTTTATTTCAGTTTTTCAAGCAAGTACATGAAAGAAAGAAACAAATTTATTGCATACACTTAAAAAAAAACAAGAACCAAGAATGCATGACAGTATAAAAAACATATTAGTCTGCTCAAAATGTACGTCCAAAATCGTTGTGTGTGTCCGCCGCGTAACTGCACCAAAGTTCTGGATCTGGGCTATTTTTGTGTTAAATTGCCTCGACTATTTGGTTTACCTTTTTTTGAATGAAAAGACAGTGTTGACAATATGACATTACTGGAGATTGACATCGACAGTTAAACTAGTTAAATCAGAAAAATATTATTTAGACTCGGGTCTGTAAAATTTCAGTAGGCTTTAGTTTGTATGCCTACCTATCACGAGGAGAGGGGCCCCCGGTAACGTTTCTAATATAAGTCCCCTTTTACAGGTGGTAGAGACCTTCGTAGAGAGGGCCCCACATCTATCAATGACGTATTTGTCAACAGCCCTAGAAATGCATAGTATCGACGAAGGTCATCAGTGCCCAGTCTCCAGAGTCAATATTACGTATGTGTACAAAGGGACAACTTTTCACTTGCAAAAAAGCAGAGGCAAGAGCTGAGAAACTTAACAGGCTAATGCCAAACATAGGAGGTCCCAGGACAAAGAAGAGGGAGGTAATGTGTGAGGTGGCCCACTCGATATTATTACACGGGGCACCAATTTGGGTAGGAGCGCTAAAAATGATCCGACACAAAAAGGCGATGGAAACCCTACAGAGAAAATGTCTGCTGAGGGTGGCCTTCGCTTACAGAACCGCATCCCTGAAAGCACAGCACGATTACCGGAATAGCTCCGATACACCTATACTATATCCAAATCGCAGAGGCCAGCGTTTGTTTATTTATCAGCGCGTGATCAAATTGGAAATATTCTTCCTATTGGTCAAAATGGGAGGCAGGCCGTGTTTGTATTATAGAGTAGGGTCTGCCGTCTGTAGAACCGCATTAAGTAGATTGGCGCCAATAACCGACTTACAATTGCACTTTGTGTTAGCAGATTTGGGAATACCGATTTAATTTGTTTTTGAGTACGTCTTGCGAATATAATTACCCCCTAACCCCTAATGTTATATTTCTTAGTTAGTTGTTTGCGAATGGTTGTAGGGAACTGATTCTTTTGCTTTTCTGTCGGAAATTGGACTGTTGTGTTTTGAAAAATTAGTTTTTAAAAAAAGACGTCTGAAACGACACTTTAGTAGAGTACTTTAGTAGAGATAAAAGAAATGAAAGCTGAAATTCAAAATCCAGGTATGCCTTTAAACGATGTAGAACTGATGCGAGTTGCTGAGAGACTTGGCATTGGAAGTCGAAGTGTTCGAAGAATTATTTCCGAATATAAGAGTTCTATTACAGCCGAAAACAAACCAAAATCAGACCACCAAATGGAAATCCTTATCTGATTTTGATATTGACGTCGAAAAGTTATCGAGTTTTTCTTTAGAAATGAACATCCAACTATTGAGAAAGTAGTAAGAGTAGTAACGAAGACCCGGAGTTGCCAAATTTTAAGAAAAGTACCTTCCACAATATTTTAAAAAAACTTAATTTTAAATATGGACAACGCCAACGTAATGGATCGGATAAAATGTTTTTACGGGAGATAAAAATTAAAAAGAAAAAAAAAACAGTTTTTAATGTTTATCTCGATAATTTTGAGGTTATGTTGAAAAATTATTAATATAAAAGATTTAGATTTTGTAATTATCTACAATTTTTATATTAAACTTTTTATAGGATGCATATTTCAGCCATAAATCGTAAAAAAGCAATATCCAACCCTGAAAAACGTATATTCCGCTACCCCCACCTCCCTTGCGGAACTTTTACTCAGTCGTCTTGATTTTTCTTAATTTACTTATAATTTACCCTAAATTTTACGTCGTTTTTTCCAGCCAGAAATAGAATACAGGGTGAGTCACGAGGAACTTTACATACTTCTACCATAAGCAGAGGCACCTTAGTGGAATACCAAATGACCATTAAAAATCGATTAAAATAATTACACATGATTTTCGCTGAAACAAATGAGACAAAACTAGGTTAATGCAAACATTTTCAATCTAATTTTAGTCCATTGCGGGTGGAAAAAGTTACATACAGGGTGAATTTTTTACATGAAGCAGACATGCCAGATTTTTAAATCCGGCCCTGTAAATTGATTCAAATTCTGGTATTTACTATACTGGAATACAGTGTATGTCGTTATTGTTTATTTTGAAGATTTCTTTATAATTACTAAACATTATTATACAGTAAGATATTTCATTATCGCCAATTTTCAATTTGACTTTAAAATGAATCTTTAGTTAAAAATGTAAGGCAAGTGTAATAAAAATTTCAGATAGCCAGGTTTAACTGTCTATTTATGTCCTCTGGAGAAATCATATCACATTTTAGAGAAATCATGTACAGGGTGAATTATTGCAATTAGGTGTTTAACTCCAAATCTAACCTCATTGGTTTTGTATTTCTAATTACTCATACTTAATTACTTTCTACATAATCGCATGTTTTTTTATGTTTTTTTGCTTAAAATCGATAAAAACTAACAAGAAAAGATTTGAGATTTTATGCAACTTTTAATACAGATACGTCACTGGTACGGTACTGATTTGCTTTACGGTAAACGATTAAAAAAGAAGAAACATAACAGACTAAGACCATCACTAGTTTCGAAAAACGAAGACGAAGAAGAAGAAGAATATAGAATAACGATTTTAAAGTCGGGAAAACACAAATACACTAACTTAGAAACAAAGAAAATACTATATACTAACTAAAAAATATTAATAAATCAAAAATAAATGCAAAATCAAAAACCCACGCTTCAACAAAAATCAAAAAATGACATTATTGACAGTGATATTTAACAATTTTAACTTTGATGTCGAGTGGATTCGTTAAACTTTCGATTCGGCTTATATCTAACTTCAGTTACGCAACCAGTGACGTAATTTCAATAATTGCGCAATATTCAAAAGGCACATTATAAAAATTAACAAATTGCTGGTAAAAATTATGTATGCAACTAAAATTAAAAAAACATATTGTGTTGTTATTTATTCATATAGTACTTGTTATTTATAAGGTTTTAAATAGAATCTGAAAATTAGTTAAACACCCAATTATAGAAATTCAACAAATTTTCGCGAAGCCGGCACTGGAATTTTTTAGTTCTGAATATGTCATTTAGTTGCTAGACACCAATACACACTTTTACGAAAAAATGAGACAAATCGACTTAAACACTGAAAAGATATCACCAAACATTATTTTGGTCCAAATCCATAAATCGCTCTGTACATTATTAAAGAAAAACAGAAGACATTTTTAATGGTTATTTGGTAATCCCCTAAGGTGCCTCTGCTTTCGGTAGAAGTATGTAAAGTTCTTCGTGACTCACCCTGTATTATTATTAACAACAATAACGACATAATAAAATAGTTAACGGGTAAAAATATATATTAAATTGAAAACTCTGTAGAAAAAATTATTCATTTCTGAGACTTGTGACCATAGATCTTTTTTATCAACACTTTTAAAATAAAATTTATGAGTACGTCTCTGCGGCTTGGCGTGATCACTGCGTGTCTCCAATGTTTACGTCTGCCTCTCTGATTTGGATAGAGTATAACGCTAGACGAAAGAATGAGGGTGCACCAAAGGAATGTCGGACAGGACGTAGAAACGGGCCAGTAGACCAAAAGGTTAATTCCCGAGATCAAGGAGTGGGTAGAGTGCTGGCACAGGGAATTAGATTATTACCTTACCCAGGTGCTGAGAATCGGTAAAGAGGAGAACAACGACTGTGAGTGCTACGGCGAGGTAGACACGCCAGGACACAACGTTCTCCTCTCCAAGATGGGATCGAATAAGACAGAGTGCATACGTGGAATTTGTAGAGCAAAGGCAAGTGGAAGACCATACAGAAAATGAACAACCATGACAACAATCAGAACAATCATAAGCAGCAAAGAGACGGAGGAAAGGATTAGACAAGGAAGAATGTAGGTAGATTGATGAAAACCCCAAACGCCGGAAAACGGCGGTTCGAGTGACTGGGAGAAGAACGGGGGGGTTTTAGTGGTAGTAACGCCTCACACTACCTACCCTATCAACAGAAGGGTAAATGCCAAGTGGTTTCCCCTCCACTAAAGAGGTCAGGTCAGGTATTATAAGGAAAATTGTTTGTAATTAAAACATTAAAATGCAGTTAAAATTTAGCTAAATAAGTCAGTAAAATGTTGTTCATGTCACCAACTTTCCTAGCTTGTCATTTTTGAAAACTTTAAGTTTTATTTCGGCAGATATCACTCTTTAATTTTTCTAAATAAAAAATATACCATCTGTCGGGGATTAGACGGGAACTGAGTTGTTCCAGCCCTAATCACTTTAATAAATGGCTAATAACTAGCCAAGGATAAAGTGGACTCTATAATTAGAAGTTACCTTTGTATTTGCTGCTTCCTGCTAGATCTGATAGACTTTGAAAAGTTGAAATAAAATGAGACATTTACAAACTCTATATATTAAGTTATATCCCTGAATGGTTCAACAATAATTTATAACCAGTGGCGGATCTAGGGAGTTTTTCAGGGGGGGGGGGGCAATCAGTTAATGGAAATTGTAACCAAAGTGATTAAGTGACAAAAATTTGGGACGTTTGAGTCTTTGAGAAAATATTCAATACAACGAAAACTTTTGGTTTGTATAACGTGTGTTTTCGTCTTTAGGCTAGTCATATAAGAAAATAGAAGGGCAGTTAGCGGAAAGTTTAGGTACAGTCCTAATTCTTTTTATTATTTATGTTTTCGTGGTCGCTGAACACGAATTTGAGATTTGCTGACACAAAAAAGTGCAAATTGCCCTTGGAAAATCAGCACATTTTTCAACGCACTCTAGCGGCGTAACTATTGGTCGTAGAGAAAATTGTTGTTTATGAAACTTGTGTCACCTTTAATTTTGTATAGAATATTGTTTTTTGAAAAAATGCATACTTTCCGAGATTTAGGTCAAAAACTAAAAAAAAATTGAAAAAGTTTGCACTTTTTTGCAAAAAACCAATGTTTCGGCCAAAATATCTGTCAGCAAACCTCAAATTCGTGTTCAGCGACCACGAAAACAAAAAATAAACGAATTAGGACTGTACCTAAACTTTCTGCTAACCGCCCTTGGTAAATCTGCACATTTTTCAACGCACTCTAGCGGCGTAACTATTGGTCGTAGAAAAAATTGTTGTTTATGAAACTTGTGGGAAATTTTGTCACCTTCAATTTTGTATAGAATAGTCTTTTCGAAAAAATGGATATTTACCGAGATTTAGGCCAAAAACTAAAAAAAATTGACAAAATTTGCACTTAGTCTGACGAAATTTTTGATCAGAGCCCGTCTTAGGTGTGTTGTTGTTGTTGAATTGTGTTCTTGCTTCAGTATTTTATTAATTCCGCATTATCGTATTAGGTATATACTTTTTGTGTTGTTTTTATTCTGTTATCGTGTAGTATTTAAGAGACCTCACTAGTTTTTAGTATAGTTAGAGTTATTTGACTCAGTGTTTTCAAGATATCTAAGTGCATGGTGCTTTCCTGTAAAAACAAAGGAAAAATTCCAGGAATATCTTACTTCAATTTCTTCCTACATTATTTAACTTGACAGAAAATGTTGTTGCATACATTGTAGGTCAAAACTCAAGGGGGGGAAGGGGGGGGGGGCATGGCCAACGCCCAATAAACATTTTTGTGTATATAATAGTTACCGTAAATGTTATATCACCTACCTTAAATAACTTGCATTTATGTAGTTAGGTAACCGAACTATTACCGTTGCCCTTATAAACCCCTCAAAGAGCTTAAATATAGCATTTATAGAGGTTACGAACACCTTTGTTTAGTAACGCTATATAGCTTTAAGTTTTGTTACCACAAGGAACAGAAACGTTATGGAAACCGCTATATAACTTCCTAAATAACCTTCCTGTCACTTGTCAATCCTCTCATATTCTTAATAGGTTATACGTTTCTCTCTCTTGAACACATTTATTTTATGTATGGCCTTATCTCATTTCAAAATTATGCTTTCACATGGTGAACAACAGAATAATAATAAACTATAACTGATATATTTCGTAAATCTCTTTGAGACTTTATTATTAGTATAACACAAAATTGAAGTGGAAAAAATTTTTTACCGCAAATTTTAACAGGACTCTTCGAAAAAAAACAGGGGCCTTCAAAATTCCCAGTAATAAAAAAAGTTCAGTTTAAATTTTATGGGATGCATATATTTTTTTTAACACAATTATCATTTTGAACATCAAAGATCATTCGCATCGCCACTATTCAACAAGTGATTATTCATTTTGGGTTGTTTCGGAAAATAAATTAAATAGCACTAAGTATAATTATGAGGTTATGAAAGCGTCTGATATATTTGGTCAAACAATCATGGCGGAACCAACATTAGTAACCTTACAATTATTAGAAAGCTTTATATTACTCTATATAACCTAATATATTCTAAAGTAATAGTATATACCTCTGATTAGTGATATTATATAACTCTAGGTTGCCGAGTCATCTAGTGCAGCTTATAGTGATGATATAAAACTTGACAACCTCCAAAACCATTATATAAATTATAGTAACACGCTGTACTACAAGTGGTGTTATATACCTAAGGTTAGGCCACTCGTAATTGAAGAGGTATGATCTAACCTCAAAAATTTTATGTTATCATCAATGTTTATGCGGTAAACATTGTGCATGTGTTAGAGGTACACACACATCCTATGTCTTTCAAAATTGTACAAACGAAAGAACCAGACCGCAAGTTACCTTCATTGTCATCAGCGTTAACATTATATTTCCTTTATAAAACTAGGCGTTACTATAAGTTACCAAAATTGTTTATTGGGCGTGCCCCCCCCCCTTTAGATCCGCCAGTGTTTATAACGCGTAAAAAAAGTCTTACTTGGTTTACTAGCGTTGTGTGTATAAAGGAGTTTTTCAACCTTATGAGTATGAGCAAGACAGTCAGAACAAAGATGAATGTATATTAGGAGGTGGTGCCACGGGTGATTTTGCGACAAAATCTGAAAACCTTATTTTACTGATTACACCAAACTAGTTGTTTTTAAGTCATTTCAACAACGTTTAGGAAACGACCAAGTTAAAACTGAAACGTTTTAAAAACCCAAAAATGATTGACCAAATTGGTGCCAATCGGGGTTGTAACAACGTTGTGTTAAGGTTGGACACGCAACTAATGTTTAGTTGCGAAACTTTTTTAAACGCGTTGCCGCAACTTTAAATTACTACTAGGGGATGTGTTATAAAAATTTTGTATAATATTAAACAAATGTACGATCTGCCACTCTATGTCATACAGGGTGTTAAACTGATTGCAAAAACTTTAAAAATTAGAAAAGCTGTGATTTGTGCACCACCCTGTATTTTAAAAGTTTCTTCGTCAACTTTATAAATTAATACATTTTCACATTAACAAAAGTTTAGAGTATTTAACTAGCAAAATATTGTTATAATCCTATGACCAGTTTGCCTAAAATGTGTACCCATATCACAGAACACATAGAACTAGAAGGCTAAAATAGGTGGAAGAAATTAATATTATTCGTAACCACATGTATAGATGGGACAACTTTGATCATGCGCAGATCATCAACAACATTGCCAGTTGTTTATGTATTTGTACGAAAATCTAAGATAATGGCAATTTGATTTACATATATTACATTATAATCCCATAAAAGAGCCCGAACTCATCATTTTACGATTATTTAGGATCATTAAATTATTTTTTCAAATGTATTCAGAAGAAAATATACATGTTTGAGCATACAACAACTGCTGGCATCGTAATAAAGAATTAGGACTTCCCACAACTCATTTGGCAACGCTGTTATTTAACATCAACACCTTTGACTTAGTCTGACGAAATTTTTGATCAGAGCCCGTTGTTGAGGGTTCTGGAATAAACCCTATGTTGTGCCAGTTTCCCAGGACGGCCAACAATGTGTTACCGCCTTTTTAAACCGCATCGTTGTATTCGTAAAATGGACTGTATTTTTTAGATTGATGTGTGCTGTAGTAGGTTTGTCCTCTCAACTTCATCCAACAAAAACAATGAACACTTTTATTTAACCATTTATTAAACTTGTTAAATAAATAAATGAATAAAACAACAACGTAACAAAAGATTACATTAAACTAGTAATCATGAACAAAGTATTATAATTAATTAAAAGAAATGATCACATCATTCAAAAAATATTATTTTTGCGTGTGTTCTGCGTGAGTGATAATTAGACACTGGAGGGTCCTAGCCTGATTCGCGGCTAGCGACACACTGTTTAAATTCTCGAAGCACTGATTTTAGATTTGAATATAAAATGAACAATAAAGTGGACCGCCTGATACCACTGTGTAAAACGAAATATTTTTACGTTGAGCTGGTGTCAACGGAGGGTCTAACCTGTTTCGCAGTTAGAAACGCACTAACTTGCCGTACTAAGAGGCATTATGAAAAATGAATTTATTTACGAGGTTTTCTGTAACCCCGGAGTATGCGCTCATAATGAGGGCTCGCAACACACTGTGTTTAAAATCGGCGAAGTTTATCGGTTTCAAATGTATCCCTTCCCGATTGCGCAACACCTTCTCGAAAGATTCTTTAGCGTGAACCGCGTAAACAAGCATGTAAAATTTTTTCTATTGTCTAGACGAGACGGTTAGAATTATGGCGTGATATTATCATTGTGCAATAGAGCGCTGTTTTGCAAATGTATTTTGGTGCGGCGTTGCCGGTTGAACGAATATGAGTTTACATGTTTAATTATCTGAAAATTAAACACCCGTCTTAGGTGTGTTGTTGTTGTTGTGTTCTTGCTTCAGTATTTTATTAATTCCGCATTATCGTATTAGGTATATACTTTTTGTGTTGTTGTACTTGTACGAAAATCTAAGATAATGGCAATTTGATTTGCATATATTACATTATAATCCCATAAAAGAGCCCGAACTCATCATTTTACGATTATTTAGGATCATTAAATTCTTTTTTCAAATGTATTCAGAAGAAAATATATATGTTTGAGCATATAACAACTGCTGGCATCGTAATAAAGAATTAGGATTTCCCACAACTCATTTGGCAACGCTGTTATTTAACATCAACACCTTTGACTTAGTCTGACGAAATTTTTGATCAGAACCGGTCTTAGGTGTGTTGTTGTTGTTGAATTGTGTTCTTGCTTCAGTGTTTTATTAATTCCGCATTATCGTATTAGGTATATACTTTTTGTGTTGTTGTACTTGTACGAAAATCTAAGATAATGGCAATTTGATTTGCATATATTACATTATAATCCCATAAAAGAGCCCGAACTCATCATTTTACGATTATTTAGGATCATTAAATTCTTTTTTCAAATGTATTCAGAAGAAAATATATATGTTTGAGCATATAACAACTGCTGGCATCGTAATAAAGAATTAGGATTTCCCACAACTCATTTGGCAACGCTGTTATTTAACATCAACACCTTTGACTTAGTCTGACGAAATTTTTGATCAGAACCGGTCTTAGGTGTGTTGTTGTTGTTGAATTGTGTTCTTGCTTCAGTGTTTTATTAATTCCGCATTATCGTATTAGGTATATACTTTTTGTGTTGTTTTTATTCTGTTATCGTGTAGTATTTAAGAGACCTCACTAGTTTTTAGTATAGTTAGAGTTATTTGACTCAGTGTTTTCAAGATATCTAAGTGCATGGTGCTTTTCTGTAAAAACAAAGGACAAATTCCAGGAATATCTTACTTCAATTTCTTCCTACATTATCTAACTTGACAGAAAATGTTGTTGCATACATTGTAGGTTTTGTTGTGAAGAACATAAAAAAATAATCAAGTGTAATGTGTGCCTTTCTGAAATGAAAGAAGAGAGAAAAGGAAGTGTAGATCTTGATTACTTCAAATTATTGCATAGAAAACACAGAGCTGCCTCTTTTTCTGGATTAATCAAGCTTTCTGCAGATGTTGTGAAGTGTTGTATGTTCACAGAGAGAAAAATTAAGCAAATAATGGGTCTGACGAACAACTTAATGCCAAAAGAAAAAAAAATTATGGATGTTTTTGTGACAAATATATCAGGAACTCTATTCGAAGATAGGAAATTGTTTTCTTCATTAGAGAACCATGTTTTTGACATTTCAATGTACGAAATGAACCATAAAATGAAATTAATCAAATTTAAAAGGAAGAAATTATCCAAACTGATCCTTTTTTCTCATCAATAATATTTTAAACAATAAATTATGTTAAATAATTTTTTTGTTTTATTTATTTATAGTGTGTAACAGAAAGTATGCAACAAATGAAAAACTTGGTGACATACCTTTGACAAGAAAGAATTTACCAGTTTACAGTTATTCAGGCATAATTCCAAAAAAAAATTCCTTTAAATTCGTCCCTGACTACAATTTCAGTTGTACTTGAAAATCTATATTTCAGTGGCCATAAATTCCACTTAAAACACCCCTGTCATCGCAGCGGTTTCACTGCGCATGCTCATAGTTGTCTCTTGTGCTACACAGCAAAACGGTATTGGCCTTCTGTGACCCATATAGATATTAAAAACATCTTTCAACTAGTACAACAAAATTTTGATAAGTTAAATACTAAACTTTTATTAATGTGAAAATGTATTAATTAATAAAGTTGACGGAGAAATTTTAAAAATACAGGGTAGTGCACAAAACACAGCTTTTCTAATTTTTAAAGTTTTTGCAATCAGTTTAACACCCTTTATGATATACAGGGTGTTTCCAAATGACACTTACAACGTCTGACTGTAGATACCTCTCGTAAAATTGGACAAAATGATATAAGGAATGAGGGGTCCGACTCGATTACTTTTCGAAATTTAAAAAGTTAAAGTTAAAAAAAATAAATGTTTTTATTTAAAAACTTTAAAACGGATTAATATATTAATTTGAAATTTAGCAGGTCGTTTTTAAATGTAAAAATACATATTTTAGTAAAAAATCATGTTTCATATCTAGATCCAGTGGCTTGCAGTTAGAAGAGTATGTTCCCTTTTCCCAACCATTTTCTACGCCCATGGTATTTGAAGCTATTTTTATTTTTTTTTTCAAGTATAAAACGAATAACCTTTACATACCGAAAATCTTATAGTTTTTAAGATATTTAATGTTTTTATGAATTATGTAAGATCTTTTATTAATGAAATAACCAACAATATTTTTCTTGGATTTCTTTAATAATTTTTTCTTAATTTTTTATAACCACTAGACTTTTGTATAGTGTCTAGTATCTAGTGGTTATTAAAAAATAAGACAAAAATTATTAAAGAAATCCAAGAAAAATATTGTTGGTTATTTCGTTAATAAAAGATCTTACAGACTTCATAAAAACATTAAATATCTTAAAAACCATAAGATTCGGTATATAAAGGTTATTCGTTTTTTACTTGAAAACTGTTAAGTAATACAAAAAAAATAAAAATAGCTTCAAATACTATGGGCGTAGAAAATGGTTGGGAAAAGGGGATATACTCTTCTAACTGCACGCCACTGGATCTAGATATGAAACATGATTTTTTACTGAAATATTTAAAAACGACCTGCTAAATTTCAAATTAATATATTAATCAGTTTTAAAGTTTTTAAATAAAAACATTTATTTTTTTTTTTTAAATTTAACGCCCTGTATTTCGAAAAGTAATCGAGTTGGAACCCTCATTCCTTATATCATTTTGTCCAATTTTACAGCCAGACGTTGTAAGTGTCATTTGGAAACACCCTGTATAGTGGCAGATCGTACATTTGCTTAATATAATACAAAAATTTTATAACACATCGTTTATACGGGGGGACACGTTAAAGCTGAAAACACTATATGCCGTCTGTAATATAAAATATGATTCATCACCAAGAAGTAATTACATAAACTATATATTCATGATGCAATGGCATTTGTTTGTATTTTTAAAGCTGTTATAAAAAAATGATTTCTTCAAAAAAACCATATTACTTATTTTCGAACCACCCTGTAACTAATCAAATTCTACGGTGATTGTTTATAAAATATGAATGCTAAATAATCTATAATTCATGTTTTCTACAACAAACGCCAATAAAACAGGTCTGTTATGAGAAATCTGGTTACAAAAAAATGGTATTTCAGATGCTTAACACCCTGTACTTCGAAAACTAGCCATCTATCTATCTATCTATCTATCTATCTGATGGGGGTGTCGATACATTGCGACCTATAAGATCTATTGTGCCCCCTACTGCTGCCCAATCGTTGAGGATATCTCAACGCTTAGAGCAGTTCCTCCAGTCCTATTGCTTTCAAAAAGTTCAGGATGTCGGTAGGCTTCAGGTTATGTAGATCTTCCTCTTCTATTTGATATTCTCCAAGGTATCGTACCCTTGGATTTTGCAGGGTAATGCATTCTGAGAGAATGTGTATCCTCGCAGAATCTGCATTCTTCTTTGTCTACTAATCCGAGTTTCTTTAGGTGGCCTCTCAACCGGCAGTGCCCTGTTAGGATACCCGTTAGTATTCTGAACTTGTTTTTACTTTTGCTGATGCAGTCGTCTGATCTCTTCTGGTTATAGTTTCGCAGTAGTGTCTTGGCCAGCCTCATTCCTTGTAGTCCTATCCAGTATTGGGATCTTTTGTTATTTACTTCTTTTCCAAGTTCATCAAGTATTGTACTAGCCATAGGATTGGTTTGGGCCAATGGACACTTTTTGTCAGTACATCGAGAGTTACAACATACCAACCTTTCAGAAAATTTGACCGGGACGTTTTTTTACATTTAAATAGTGCGGGGGCCTTTGATTATGACATGTGTTCGTGATGAGTGGTTGCGCGACTGAAAATGACGTCAAGCTACGCTTCTTTCCCGCTCGCTTTGGACAGGACGAAGTCGCTGTAGTGTCCGGTGCAAAAGTTAATTTTTTATTGGTTCAGACTTTGCTCTCTATTGAAAATTACCGGAAACTCTTTGGGCTATCTCATTTTGAACAATATTTAATAATAATGAACGGGTCCGATCCTTTTCGATTAGTGAAATTTATGTTGAACGTTTTTCAACACCATTCAACGCACATTTTAAAACAAATTGAATTGTTGAAAAAAATGACGATTTCTCAAAAATAATAAATAAAATGCTTTTATTTTTTACTAACTTGGATGGATCACAAATAAATTGATAAATCGTAAATGAAGTATAACAAATCTACAAACTAATAAATGTCACAACACTAACTCTTCATAAAAAATGTTATTTCAGCGTTACAGCAACCATATTGCAGTTTAATTTAAATAAAATATATTTAGAAAAATATTAGTCTTGCTTCTGACGGGGTCTGTTCCACAGGGCAGTAAGGACATTTCATTCTAAAACGAAACAGTTACAATGAATAAAATAAAAAACAATTGTTTTGTATAGAAAAAAAAATATATATAAATATACAGTATGTCTTAAAAAGTTGGCAGCAAATGGAAAATTTCTTTATTCATAATTTTACAAAAAAAGAATTTTTCATAAAAAGTTCTGCATGATCAGTCATCAGATATAAACATTTTTCAGTCCTATATGAGGTTGGTCAAAAAATAAAGTACCTTTATTTTTGACAATATCAAAAATTGTTATTTAGGAAAGTTGATCAGAATTGAAAGTTACATTCTAGTGGAATAGATCTGGCTTTCGAAAACAGACTGCATGAAATGTTCGACCCAGACGGCGATGAAGGAGGGGGAAATCCTCTATCTACAGAACTTGAAAACGATTTTTCCGACAAATCTCCAACGAAGGTGGAATTTTTTGAACCATAAAAATTCCAAAAAAGGACCATGGACGTAACAAAACTGCCTAAGGATGTGAAATAAAATCACATTTGTTCCCAAGAACAAGGACATTAAAAATGTCCTACACTGCACCAGCGTCTGGTCTTCAACAACTACTCCTTGGGCTATATGCCCCACCAAGTATTGAATTACGAAATCTCAGTCGGGTTTGAATCCACAAAAAAAATGTTCTTAAAAAAATTGAAGAGCTTGACAAAACATGTAACATAGTTCCAACCAGCACCCAATAACTCAATTAGTTAGCGAAATATCGCGATTTGAAATGGCAAAAAAGAAAAAAATTACTTAATTATTTTAATTTATTTCAATTTTGTGAATGAAAGGGTAATAACGAGTACTTTTATGTGCCGGAGGGTGGTGGTGGGACAAGTAGGGGGGGAAATATCGGGGAAAACAAATATTATTAAGACGCTTGTAACTTCCGTACTAATTGAGCTGGCTCAACCAGCCAGGGCTCAAATTGTTCACTTTTTCATCCGCAAATGCGCGCAAAATAAAAAATGGATAATTTTTTGCTCACGATTTTAGGCATGAAGAAGTGGGTTGGGGAAAAAATTTTTTTCATCTACCGACGGCATTTTTTTTATCTTTCATTTGAGCCCCGCAGTAACTCGATGCGATAATTAGGAAGGGCGCTACGGGTCGGAAAAGTCTTTGCGGGAGAATGGAAAAGAGTAGGGGGTTCTATGAAAGACGAAGAAAGAAAGACGAGAAAATTTTCTAACCATTTATTCATTTTATTATTTTATTGTCAGTATCTTGCCCGCCAGCGCGAGTTACAAATAGAAAAACGGAACGAAACCGGACGAAATCGACAGAAAAGCAGCCGAGGGCGGACCTTACACTCTTCCGTTCTCTCTATCTCTCTCTCTCTCTCTCCGGGCACACTCACACACATTGGCACTAGCGTGCGTTTGTAAATCGCGTGGGCGTAAGCTCCGCCCCCGGCTGCTTTTCTGTGGTTTTCGTCCTGTTTCGTTCCGTTTTTCCAATCGTAACTTGCGCGGGCGGGCAAGATACTCACATAGCAAAATAATAAAATGGATAAATGGTTAGAAAATGTTCTCGTTCGGTTAGAACCCCCTGCTCCTCTCCATTCTCCCGCTATATAGCACATACTTCTCCGACCCGTATCGCCCTTCCTGATTATCACATCGAGTTACTGCGGGGCCCAAATGAAGATAAAAAAAAATGCAGTCGGGAGATGAAAAAAAAAAAAATTTCCCCAACCCACTTCTTCATGCCTAAAATCGCGAGCAAAAAATTATTAATTTTTTAATTTGAGCGCATTTGCGAAAATGAAATTTTTTCGGTATTGCTATTTTTTAGCGGATGAAAAAGTGAACAATTTGAGCACTGACTGATTGCGTCAGCTCAATTAGTACGGAAGTGTTTCAATAATATTTGTTTTCCCCCCATATCTCGCCCCTACTTGTCCCACCATCACGACCTTCCGGCACATAAAAATACTCGTTATTATCATTTTATTCACAAAAATTGACGGCCCATCTCCACGGCCTCTCGAGAAATAATTAATTAGTTTTTTTCATTTTTGCAATTTCAAATCTCGATATTTCGCTAACTAATTGAGTTATTGGGTGCTGGTTGGAACTATGTTACGTGTTTTGTCAAGCTCTTCAATTTTTTTAAGAACATTTTTTTTGTGGATTCAAACCCGACTGAGATTTGTCGGAAAAACCGTTTTCAAGTTGTTTAGATAGAGAATTTCTCCCTCCTCCACCACCGCCTGGGTCAAAAATTTCATGCAGGAATGATGGAGGGATCTTACTTCATCCACCGGAAAAAAAAAATTCTTGATTTCATCAGTCTGTTTTCGAGCCGTTTTTTTTCGCCAGATCTACTCCATTATTCAGATATACAATTACAACCATTTAGCATGAAAAATAAGGTTTTGTTATTTTTTACTTTTGCTACACATTGATCCAATTGGGAAAGCATTTAAATTACTTTTAATTTAATAAATTTCAATCTATTTTATCTGTTAAAAAGATGATGACCTTTTCATCATAATAAAACTAATAAAACAAGTTCGATGAAAAACTTATTTCACAAAGGAGTTGTTCAATTTGTTTGCCGCAATATATAAAAGCTAATAGAAATGTAAACATTTTTAAAAAATCATATTTAAAAAATAACTGTAGAAATCTAGTGGTTCATATATATTTATACAGGGTGGTCCTTAAGTAATTGTACAGGGTGTCCCAAATTGGTGAGTTTTGCAGGGTATCTCGTAAACTAGAAGAGATAGAAGAAAAGCAGTTAAGATGTCATGACTTCTTTTTTTGTTAAAGTAACGATAGCCTAATTAAATCTTTAGTAACTCCCTGCAGTTGGAAGATACAGGGCGATTATTGAAAACTGTCGAAAACTACAAGGTACTATAACTTCTTAATTAAGAAAAATATAAAAAAACGTTATAAAAACTTTTGATAGATATAATATTAAAGAGTTCAGTGGCGCACAGATTATTTTTTTTAGGGGGCTCACTAAGGAAATATAATGCAAACTTATGTTTTTTTAAATGGGACACCCTGTATATTTTGACGTTTTTCGTTTTCTTTTTTAATTCTCATTCACCTGATATGACATACTATATATCTATTTTCAATGGTTGGAGCTACAGTGCAAATAAACCATTTATGGATGTTATCAGGTGAAACACCCTTAAAAAATTGAACACTCAGTAACGAAATTTAACATTTTATTATAAGGATACTGATGTGTGACAATTTTATTTATCAAAATTATAATTAATAAAAGATAAAACCAGATTAAAAAAATAAAAACAATAAACTTATGAAACAACAAGAAACATTGTAAGAACTAAATCTTATTAGAATGTGAAAATTACATTAAATGTTCAAAATGTCCTCCATTTTGTTGTAGTAATAATTGACACCTTTTTCTTACTGATCTTACACAATTGAGTATGTGCACTGGCTTTATTTTTCTAAATGCGGCATGAATATTTTGTAATAAATCTTCCCTACTCTCGAAGTTAGTCTTGTAAATATTATTTTATGATTTTATTTTTGGTAATGCTGAATTGGTTGGAGATTATTTAAACGAAAAACTTTTTAATCGATGAAAACGGAGAGCATTTTTAACATTTAATGTAATTTTTACATTCTAATAAAATTAGTTATAGGTAGATTAGTTCTTACAATGTTTCTTGTTGTTTCATAAGTTTATTGTTTTTATTTTTTTAATCTGGTTTTATTTTTTATTAATTATAATTTTGATAAATAAAATTGTCACACATCAGTATCCTTATAATAAAATGTTAAATTTCGTTACTGAGTGTTCAATTTTTTAAGGGTGTTTCACCTGATAACATCCATAAATGGTTTATTTGCACTGTAGCTCCAACCATTGAAAATAGATATATAGTATGTCATATCAGGTGAATGAGAATTAAAAAAGAAAACGAAAAACGTCAAAATATACAGGGTTTTTATAACGTTTTTTTATATTTTTCTTAATTAAGAAGTTATAGTACCTTCCAACTGCAGGGAGTTACTAAAGATTTAATTAGGCTATCGTTACTTTAACAAAAAAAGAAGTCATAGCATCTTAACTGCTTTTCTTCTATCTCTTCTAGTTTACGAGATACCCTGCAAAACGCACCAATTTGGGACACCCTGTACATAGAAGTATAGTAGATTCCTCACTTTAAAATTTTACGATTTGACCCAACTTGCTCTAATTAAATGTTGCTAATAAGGGATATACAGAGTGTTAAATGTTAAATTTTGAGATTTATTTTTTGCAATAACTTTAGCGTTTTTGGATGTTTATACCTAAAAATTTGGAACTGGGGGTTTTTGGGCACGAGAAATCACAATCTGGTACCTACTTCGATGTAATATGTAGAGGGCGCTAGTTATGCCACATTTGTGGCATAAATGTGCAATAAACTTTTTTGCTCTTTAAGTTAGCGCTATTTTTGTAAAAGAATATTAAATTCACGTTATTTTAGTAGAAAAAAAGCATACTTGTCATTAACCTTAAAACTTAGCGGTTTACGAGATAATCGCATTTTAGGCCCCCATCACTCACTGTTTTCGGGGGGCGGCCCCCCACCTATTTTTATCGCTTTTCGATAATTTGGAGGGATGAAAAAAAAACAGTGGGTGATGGGGGAAACTGAGGTCATATTCGGATTCAGGAGATCATTTTACATAAGAATCAGCAAGAATGGTGTCAGGACCAGAAAAAAAATTTTTTTGCCTACCAGTGTAATCATGCAGCTGATCCCTAAAATGCGAATATCACGTAAACCGTCAAGTCTTAAGGTTAATAACAAGTATGCCTTTTTTTAACTAAAATAACGTGGATTTAATATTCTTTTACAAAAATTGCGCTAACTTAAAGAGCAAAAAAGTTTATCGCACATTTATGCCACAAATGTGGCATAACTAGCGCCCTCTACAAATTACATCGAAGTACGTTCCAGATTCTGATTTCTTGTGCCCAAAAACCCCCAGTTCCAAATTTTTATGTATAAATATCCAAAAACGCTAAAGTTATTACAAAAAATAAATCTTAAAATTTAACCTTTAACACCCTGTATATTCCTTATTAGCAACATTTTATTGGAGCAAGTTGGTTCAAATCGTAATATTTTAAAGTGAGGAATCTAGCATACTTCTATGTACAATTACTTAAGGACCACCCTGTATATTTATTTATTCATTTAATTTAATTTATAGTTGTTCAATTTAATGTAAACATTTTTAAAAATTATGGAATGTATATTTAAAAAAATAAAACTGTACACATCTAGTAGGTCATATATATATTTATTGTGATGTTTGTTTGTTTCTCATTGTTGTATGTTTTTTTTTACTATGTATGCTTTTGTAATTTTAATATCCATGTTATGAATGGTTTATTGTATTAATACATTTGTATTTATTATGCATATTAGGTATAGTTTATTACATTATTACATATTTCAGTATTCCTTGTACATAGACAATCTCTTTTTGCAGTCGTAGTAGTCGTGTTATTTATATATACATATTACAGAAAAATTATGACAAAATGTATGTAATGATTATCTTTTTGATAAATAAACGTTATTATTATTATTTCTTAATATTTGCTAACCATTTCGCCATTTAAATACGTAATAAATACATAACAATTATTTATTTTAAAATACGAAAATCCATACAATTAAGTAGTAAACAAATATAACATTAATCAGGGTTGACAAAAAACATGTTTATTTAAAAAAAAAACATTGTTTTTTTTATTTGAAACTGTTTTATTTGATTTAAATCATGCTTTTTTTGTATATTTAAAAAACACGAGAAATTAAAATTAACAGCTTTAGATAGAATTCAGTCTAATGTACAATAGGAGAGGCAACAGAAATTTGGTTAAAATTGGTCAGTGATTTTAATAATTTCACAGCCACTGATAAAAACATGTTAAAAAACATTTTGAAATGGCAATGACCCAAGTCATTATCTGGCGAATATATTGGATCATCGATTTCAAGGAGATAATTTGAGCAAAGAACAAGTCGAACGAGCCATGGAATGTGCGAATAAATTTTATACCGACAATATGCCACTCATAATGGCATATCAAGCTAAAAGTTCACTATTCAAAGATTACCTTTTTTCCACGAAAACGAAATCAGATGTTAAACCATTGACATGGTGGCTTTCAATAAGGAAGCAGCTGAATAGTAAACTGATAGATTTAGCTATACAGCTGTATACATCAGTTGCTCAATCTGCTGGTATTGAGAGAACTTTTTGAGCGATTGGGCTGAGCAAGCTGAGGAATCGCGTTGGGATAGAGAAGTCTGTCAAGTTAGTGACCCTCATGACAGCTTTCCAGCCAATCAATACAAAAACAAAAGCTGATGACAGTGATGACACCAAATTCAAGAATATAGATACAGAAGAGATTGAGAGTTTTCCCGCATAGCGAAAGCTCTTTTGACCTTTTTCAGCGTTGTATATTAATGGTAAAAGTGGAAATACAAGAAAACAATGTTTGCAATCCTATCGAAATACAAATAATCGTTTTGTTATTTTTTATTCAAACTTCAATTTGTATGCAGTTAGATACCACAGCGCTGTTTTGCATATCAGACTTCATCAGTTGTGCTTATGAATTGAATAAACAAACCTCTAACTATTGGACAGCTCAAAGAAGCCAATACTGACAAAAATTGAGTGTGCTGCTTCCATCTATTGAAGACTTATGTGACTTATACGCCATCTGGCTGGCTCTCTATAGTTTAACAGGTTAAGTGTTACGTGAGGTCAACGCGGAATCACACAAAAAAATGGTATTTGGGCCGCACGGTGGGCTTGAACTTGATTTAAATGCGAAGTTCTAGCACCACCGATTTTCTTTCGGCATTCGATTCCCGGAGTCATAAGAAGGCTGGAGAAAAAATTCCACCGCAAGCCTTAGAGCCGATTTTGAAAAAATCGACTTTTTTCAATGAATAATGCAACGATAGAAAAATAGGCATTTTTGGACTTGGAACACGCTCAATTTGGTAAAAATGTGATATCCAAAAACTCCCCAATGGAAGATCAAAGACAGACAAACCTTTTCCTGGGTCCACACTAAAAAAAACTCTGCACGCACCTTTTGACGGGAGAAGGAATGATGAAAAATTGAAATTTTGATCATTGAACTAATAATTTTAACGAAAAAAAATGTTTTCCTACGACTGCATCTGAAAATGGAGTTTTTCACACGCTAGGCAACTTCTGAAAATAGACTTTTTCAAACAGCGTGTGAAAAAGTTTTTCACATGCTGCCCAGCGTGTGAAAAACTTTTTCGCACACTACAAATTAATGTGCGTGTGAAAAACTCCATTTTCAGATGCAGTCGTAGGAAAAGCATTGTAAAAAACTCGTTTGAAAACCTTTTTTCACACTCGCTCGACTTGTGGACCTCGCCTATGGCTCGGTCCAACAAACTGTCTCGCCGTGCGAAAAAAGTCGTTTTCAAAACTTGTTGTTTAAATATTAAATAATGATTCTACAAGAATGAATAGTTCGATAATTGTGAATTAATGTGTGAAGTAAAGAACAGAAAACGAAATTCTTGGCTTTTTAAACAAATCAACTATTGAGTCACAAGTTATAAATGAACACTATTATATTCTCGGAGTGAGGTTAGTAATTTACTTCCATAATCTGGATGACACTTTTTTACTTTAAATTTGTCACACGTTATCCCAAAGTCATGGTGGACAGATTCCATGGCCTGCTCGCTAAAAAACCCCAACCCTTGTTTTGTTTTAGCGCAAAACTCTGGTACATGGAAAAACACAACATGGACCTTTGGAGTAACACTGATCTGTAGATCTAGATAACTTCTTTTAAATATGTCTATTGCTTCTCTGTAGTTAGGTTCCAGAGTTATTGAAAAACAAGATTCCACCACTGCTCGAAATTCTCGGAAACATTTAACATAATTCAGACAACAAGGCCTGCATTTTTTGCACTTGTTGCTCCTCTTCTTTTTGTTCTTGTCATTTTTTTTTGGTGAAGTTATATGGACCTGGATCTCGGACCAATTCACACAATGTGCCACTGCACAGCGTTTGAGTTTTTGCCCGAGTATTCTCCAAAATTTTGAACTTTGTATAGTCCGGCAGAGCTATTTTCTCGATAGTTTCACACTTCACTGACCGATATACGATAATTCTGCAAGCGCTACATAAAACATTGGGAAAACGTTCATGTTCAGCATAATTCACACATTTTTTTAAATTCACACATAAAGCACCACTGATTTTGACCATTTGATTCTTCTTCTGCAGACAGAGAAAACATATGCGCGCCCGATTTTCTTGATGGGTCCCTGCATGATCCTTTGATCTTCTGTCCATACTTTCACAAGAAATTGAAATTTCGAAGAGAACAATTACAACTTCACCTCGAAGGGTCGAAGACTATCTGAAGTTTTAACTAATTGCACAAATAACATTGATCATTCGATCTACAGTATAACAAAACGTAAACAAAGAATCGGATTGGTGATAGTTCGATGACCCCGCAAATCAGACAAGGATGGAAATAAAGGATATGATTCTCGCTTGTTGACATACTAGGGCAAAACTCATTCGAATAAAAAATCATTCTTTCAAATTTTTTCTATTTTAACCTGTTTCTGAGAATCCTCAAAGAGTATCTCTGGTCTTAGTAAAAGGAGCAATTTCAAAACTATGTTTTGTAACTGTTTGTGTGCTAGTGTAAAACTGATAGGAAAACATCATTTATGCCAAATTGGGGATGTTTGGCAACTAGAAGTGAGCAAAAGGTACAAAAATCTCGATATCTCGAACACTGAATCTTTCCTCGTGAAAAAAGTCGTTTTTTTCGAAAACGGCTCTAAGGCTTACGGTGGATTTTTTTCCCTAGCCTTCTTATGACTTCAGGAATCGAATGCCGAAAGAAAATCGGTGGTGCTAAAACTTCGCATTTAAATCATGTTCAAGCCCACCGTGGCCGCGTAAAGCCGACCTGGACTCACATGTTAGTCCGTCATAAAATATAGTGTAGTTCCACAATGGCTTCTCGTATCCATTTAAAATAGACGGGAGCGTTTTCGGCTAGGCCAGATGGTCTCGAAACCGTACTTGGCCTGTGCTTCTGAGAGTCCAAGCCGGACTCGCATGGCTCATATTTAAAAAAAACTCACATTAAAACACATTTTTTTTACTAAAAATCGTATATGAGGATGTAAAACATTAATTTGGAGGTAAAAAGAAAAATAGAAAGGCAATTTGATAAAAAATAGTGGTTGGCCACTGAGGACGTTAAATTTTTAAACATTGCGGCATTTAACCTGTTAATTTTATAAATCTTTGAAAGATGAAAGCAGCGTTATCGATTTTTGTATACAATTCGTTAATATAACTGAATTAAAGGTCAATACTTACTTATTCCCGCTACAAAGTTTATTCAGTGCATCTCTTGATATAACATGTCCACAAATTAGTCTCATAGGTGGATTAAATTGAGTAGACTGTTGTCTTAAAATTGGACATGCAAACATGGAGTGATACTTATTTTCATTTCCTAAATCAATTTCAATCTGGAAAATAAATGAAAACTTACATTAATGTAAAAATTTTTAGAAAGAATATGTTGCATTTAAGGTAGTACTCTAGGTTCTAAAATTACTGTTTAGAATTTAATGAAACTTGGCCTATTCGTATAGTTTAAGTAATCGCTATTGTCCAACCATCTGAAAATTTCTTTAAAGTCGATGTCGAGTGTATATAGCTCGGAAGCCAGAGAATATTTCTCGAGTTGATAAAGTAGAAACATGTATTCACTAAGATGTAATCGAAGCGACTAATCGCTCAGCCCCCCGACCAAATCATAGTTTAACTGGTCTTTGCGTCCTTGGCAACGTAGCGGCACCCTTTGCGGCAGTCTCAAAGGATGCCGGTACGTTAGAAGTTTTTTTGGTAGCAACAAAGGCGCCGCTTTAAAGCTGTTAAATTGGGGCTACTATATGTATTACACGAACTATACATTATAATAAGATAATGAAGTAGTCAAGTTTTTAAAGAGCTGCAAAAGAACCAGAAATGGTTATTTAAGGAACAAGTGTATTAATAATAATATCGCCATTTTAATTTACGAGTTCGTTTCAAAAATACAGATATCTTACTGTTGAATTTTAAGAAATTAAATAATGACATACAATGACAGATAATATTAACACACCTCAAATGTATATGTATGTTTGGTTGCCTACATCATAGGTAACTCTCAATATAAATATATAATAAGAGCAATGTACGTTGGGTTGCATATAATAAAATCGTTGATTAATAGAAAATCATTCATTAATCATTAATCAACGATTTTGAGTGCGTTAAAATACATCCTAAATGGTCGGTCGACGGAAAAAATATATTAATATAACAAGATTTTTGTCTTTACTATTGATTCTTATGAGAAATCACAGATTTTATTTTACTTAAATAAAAGTACAGATTTCGGTGCAAGTGGTAACAACGGAAAGAATAAAAATTTCGAACATTTCGGTTACTCACAAATCGAGCATCAGAGCCTGTGATAAGAGAAATTAGGAAAACTGCCGCAACACTGTCGAAGAGATTAGGACATGCGCGAAATTGTAACGTATATCTATGATACCGTTATTTTTCGCCCATCTCTAGTCGCGTTTTTACGTGGCTGATGTCCCAGCCAGAGCCCTAATGTGAATGACCAAAACCTGATTTACCTGAGCTGAACAAGAAGATACCAGATAAATAGTTGAAGAAACTCCTTATTTAATAAGATAAGTTATATATAATTGATAATTGATGACTAATATATTAACTTAAAGTATTTTTTGTCATATGAAGCTCTGGTAAATTAAAATTTGCTCGTTATCGTATTTAAAGTTTTGAATAAAAATAATTATCAATGTTTCCACATTTTATCATGCTTTGTAATCTGAATACTTATTTTAAATGTGGTGTCGCTCCAATTTCTCATATCCAGAGAGCTTATAGTTATTTAACCAACAAGTACATTAATCGCATTTTAATGTAAGAGTTGGTTACAATACTTTTCCGTCGACAGTATATTTTTCTAAAGTGGGGAAAAAGTTTACGACTTTTATTTTATTTATTAATTATCATTTTTATATTTATAATTATATATGTTTATAGTCGAAATATTACAATTATTAAAACTAAATGGAGACACATTAGAACTTGTATGGTTTTATGAGTGTAAGTTTACTTCGCTACTTTGGATATTTGTCACAGAATTTCTTTCAGCGTCGGTAGAACGAGTGGTATGATAAGCCGGAAACAATGTCCCGTATAAAGATGCGGCTGTTCCAATTTCAAAAAAGTGGCTTTGAATTAATAAATTTAACGAATGATTCCGCCGAATATTAGTATTTAATTAATTCAATAATCTTTCTCGAGTAATTCCTTATTTTAATATCTTTAACTTAGTCTGATTGAGTCAGTTCGATTATTACGCGAAATCAGTTAAGTAAATTCCGAATCGAACATTTAATTTAAATTATTTTTTGTTCAGGGTTTTGAGGGTTGGGCTTTGATATACCAAAAACATTTCTATTGTAAATATAGTTAAAAACAATATATGTGTCAACGTTAATTCTGGTTTATATTCACAGACCTTATCTCTTTTCAGGGCTTTTAAAAATTAAATAATAAGTTAAAATAAAACTAATCTGAAGTCAACAAGACCCCTGGAGATACCGTATCTCCATCTGAAGCTACCTGTGTCCCTAAGACGCCGTTTCTAAGGGTTGTGGAGTAAACCACATTAAATAATCTGGCGCTCGAGCAATTTCCGTACTAGGGTGTCACTCGTAAGGCATAATTTTCTTTGTGGCAAAGAAAAAGCCTTACAACGTCATCCGTTTGTAATTTCAATAATTCATTTTTTCTCATTGCTCCAGATACTCCGAAAATCAAGGCAACCTACAAAATGATTTATCACAAAAAACACGTTGTCAGGAGCATCAGAAATAAATGCTTGTACATGTTCTTTCTCGAGCACTTTTGACTTCTTCGGTATATATCTTTCTTTTTTCCTCTTGATAAACATTATTAATTTATTAAATTTGCTAATGTCTATGTTACTTTTTAAAATCAGTGTCGATTTCAGCATTGAGTATTTTGGCCATAAACTTGCAATTAGGCCGTTTTTGCAATAACTGAGAAATATGCCAACAAAACCGTCTTTGAATAATGCTTTATTTGCTTTTCATTTCATATAAATTCGGCATACGTTTTTTCATACAGACTTCTGCTCTTTTCCGGCAGTAAACTCAATGAAGCTGGATTAGCACTTTCTGTTATTTCCAGCGGAGTTAATGTAAAATTTTCATCCACCTCCATTTTTTGGGAGAATTCAACGCTAATCACCACCGGATTTTAGAATTATAAACACAAAACACTAATAATGACAGTGAACAGCGTTTTAGTTTGACGTTGTTTTCTTTTGTTAATTTCCTTGGTTACCATGGAAACCACAAAAATCGTGTATTAATAGGGGTCATTAATGTTATTTATAAACTAATGTCAAACCCATATGCATTTGTTAGCACAAACAGTTACTGAAAGCATACTTCTATCTCTTTTCCTTTTACGCGGCGTTGCCAAATATAAATACTACAGTAATTAAATGACACTGAGCACACATTTGACTATTGTGGTGTCGAGAGTACTACCTTAAAACTGCATTTCATTGTATATTTAAAAATTTTGATTAGCTTTAGGCTCATACTGGTATATACAGAATAGTTCAGATTTATCAAATATATCTATGTTGCACTCAATGGTAATCAAAATATTTGGCTTTTTCTTGTTTACTAATAGATTTACATTCAGATAATACCCAAGATTTTTTCAACGCGATGACGTCACATTGTCAGAAGTTCATTGAGAGCAAGTGTGTTTCAAAATATAGTACTAAAGGTACCATTTGAGAAACCATATATTAAAACATTTTGAGATACACACAACAAGGTAATTTTTGTTATTTCACTAGTTCACTAGTTATTTATATTTTTGTATTTTTTATTAACAAATAAAATTACAAATGTCAAATGAGGCATGTAATTTTTCAAATAAAATCATTCTTTTCCACATCTCACAATCTGACGATAAAATCATACCTTATAGATCGATACTTTTAAGTAAGATTCAACTCAGAAACCCTCAAACACTATCCTATAAAATCAGGTGTTCGTCAGAGAAGTGTTTTAGGTCGCCTTCTCTTTCTAATTTTTTGCAACATTCGCCGACAACTCCACATTTCAACCAAATGCAAGTTTGTCTAAATAGATGGTATATTTAGAACCACTTTGGTGGCTCCTACCTACCTAGGTAAGCGCATCTCCCAATTAAACACCCTGTATAAAAAATATTAATGTAACCTGACTAAGGTTAACACATTTTTATCTCACAGCTCTTCTCACTTGATTCAGGGAAGAATTGAAAATAATCACTGTTACGTTTCAATGAATTTTATGAAGAAAATTACTTATTACATAATTCGTTTAGGCTATTATTAATTACTTAATGAACGAAAAATTATCCATGCTCGAAAGTCTGAAAACTTTGAAATTGATACAAGTAACGACATCACCGGTAGTAGGCAAGTGTGAGATGTGACTCCATTACATAGGAAGCCGAAAGAACGCGTAGCGGCTCTTTGAGCGTTCGTTTTCTCGGCGTGGGTTAACTAGTTACCCCAACCGTTGCTCGGCACAGATTCTTTTTTTTTCAAACCGACTTGATTATGGTGTCAATAGACAAAATAAAGGTAAGTTTTTGATATTCTTAGGAAAGAGCTACATATGGTTATCAAGAGCATCCTAAAAATTGACAAAAACAAAGAAATGGACGACCTGTAAAAAGTTACCTTCGACCAACGCGGAGGTGCGTACTGTGCGACCGAAAGAAGGACAAAAAAACATGTACTGGATGTTCGGCCTGTAGAAAACCGGTTTGCGAGGAACATCTCACAGTGGGGTATTTACTTATAAAAGCTGGCCAAAAGTCGATTTATTCAAATCCGCCCTAAAATTAAATCAATCTTTTTATGGCGAAGGCCAGTATATGCACCACGAAATGCTGCAATTGTTTTGTCTTTCGAGTTTACAGTGATGTAACAATTCAAGCGGAAAAATTTACCAAAGCAAACGTAGAAGAAACTTAGAATACCAAGCAGACAAAGAAGTGTATCTTCGCTCCAAATGTTCATACAAAAATGAAATTAGAACTGCAAAAGAGAATTCGTGGAAAAACTTCCTCGACGAACAGCTTTCTCGAAATCCATGGGGCACCGTCTATAAGCTAGCAGCAAACAAGATTAAAACCCAGAAAGTTATGAGTAGTGTTGTCAGAGGGGACGGTTCAATAACAGTTGCACACGAGGAAACACTTGCAGAAATACTTAGCAGGCTGATGCCGGATGACGATCCTAACAACGACAGTGACTTGCACAAAGAAATACGAGATCAAGCCTCCCAAGCACATGGCGATGTTAACACTATCACGAGCGATATGGTAGATACTGCGATTATGAGCATAACTCCGTACAAAGCTCCTGGAGGCGATGGGGTACATGGTAAAATCATCGTGCTTGCATATCCATACATTAAGAGGCATATAATAAGACTGTATCAAGCATGTTTTAGACTAAGATACTTTCCAACAAAATGGAAACAAGGCAAACTTGTAACTATCCTTAAGAGTCCCGATAAAGGTCCAGCAGATCCACAATCACTAAGGCCAATAACCCTACTGTCAGAACTAGGGAAAATCTTAGAAAGAATCGTCCTAAACCAGCTACAGCAAGAAAAGCCCGAAAACCAATTCCTCAGTGAGGCACAATACGGCTTCAGAAAAGGGAAATCGACGGTTATGGCTCTTGCAGAAATAACGAACAGTATACGCAACAGCCCGAACCATTGCCTATCCATCTTTGTAGATATATCAGGAGCCTTTGACAACTTATGGTGGCCAATTCTCATCAAAGAACTAAACCAAAAGGGCATTTCTAGTACGCTATTATGCATGATTAAAAGCTACCTTACAAATAGAAATATTAGTTACTCCTCGAAACATACTACGGTGCACAAGCCATCCACCAAAGGATGCCCCCAAGGATCTGTGTTGGGACCAACGCTGTGGAACGTGGTCATGGACTCACTTCTTACCACCCACTGGCCGGCAAACGTAAACGTCGTAGCCTACGCCGACGACATCACCATCACGATAAGCGGAACGAGTAGACGAGAACTGGAATATGTTGCAAGTGAGTGTATGGCAACCCTATCACAATGGGTCGCAAGAAACAAACTAAATGTTGAAAAACTCTTCAACAAACATGAAACAATCTGTTAGAAGTCTTAAAACACCCATATGTCCTGTACAATTAGGTTTTTCAGCGTGCGGTAATGAGTTACCCCATGTGGCCTGGCTGAGGTGTGTCCGTTAAGGGTTAAAGAAAATAAAAATATTTTAATATATAATTTATATTATATTTTTTAGTGGTGACAAAAATTTTAATTTTCTTTAAACATTACCCACTTTTGAATATGGATAATTTTTCGTTCAACAATTGCTTTAATCTTGCTGTTGTTTCATATGACAATCTCAATCAACTTAATCAATCACCTTAATAATTTTAGCCGAAACTAGTTGTCTACTAATCCAAATCAAAATAAATTGTGTGGGATTGATTTGGAATTTTTCTTTCACCCACATTTGTGATATGGATATTTTATTCAATTGTTAAGTAAATTGCGTTTTTTATCAATTTTAATATTACCAACCATGATTTTTAATAGTTATTACGACCAATGTGGAGAAAGTGATAAGCCAATGACCAATAAACTAAGATATTCCAATCTGCTACATTATGGTAGAGATTTGAACCTTAATTATTTATTTATATCATTGTAACAATGAAAATATTACTTACTGGTAATTCGTCCTTTCCATTCCAAATTCCACTAACTTGTCTTTGCATCATGACTTGTTTTATATTGAGCAAGGCTGGTATGGCAGTGCATCCTGCATTAACGCAGGTCGTCAATGGGCTGTTAACGCAAACGCCCAACAATTGACAAGCTTCCCGAAGGAAAAGTTCAGAAATTTCAATCCATAATTCTGAATCGAGAAGGCAACTATAAGGTGAACTGGTTATTCCATTGGGAACATATAAGAGCATACCCATCAGTGTTTGAATTTCTAAAAATAATTAAATTGCTAAAAAGTTAAACAATTTAAATCTAACGTTTCGTCTTTTCGTAGTTTCTTAGAGAAAAAGAAGAAAAAAATGAAAAAAAAGGATAAAAAATGTGAAAAAAATGAAAAAAAAGGACAAAAAATAATAAATTAAATATATATAATATATATAACTTCCACACTAGTGAGAAAAGTTGTTGCACAGTATACTATTTTAAAAAATTGACTTTTCCTCCCTATTCGTCCATATTTATATATAAATTTATTAAACTCAGTATCTTATTTATTTTAGCGAGGCAGTGACGTGACACGTCAAAAATCTGCGGCGTTGCCACGTATAATTTTTTACCGTGCTCATCCTAAAACCTTACCAAATGACATTTGCGTCTGAGAAACAGGTAATGTAAAGTAGTTTTTTTTATTTGAATTCAAGAGTGTTGAAAAAGAAAACAACAAAAGTCCACACTTTGTGAAGAAGAGCTCATCAGTAATACTGAAGAAAATTAAGACAAAAATATAGTCTGTGACATATGGCATAGATTGTATGGCAAAACTGAACTATAGAGAAGTGGTGAAAAAATCTTATATCTGCGATATGTGGAGATGAGCACAACTGTATTTATTAATGTATTTGTCTTGTTTATGTTCACCGAACAAATTGTTCGGTATCTAAATTCGATCTATGTGTGTGTGTTGATTCTTTGTCTATGTGAATTTTAAAATTCTGACTTCAGATTTTGATACAGCATCAAAAAGTAGCTTTGATGTGCCCCTCCGGGAACTCCTTCATAATGGGGTCCAAAATATGAAAATTTTGAAGTTTAAAATTTAAATTGAATTTAAAGTAGACATATAGTGAATGACGATTTTGGTAAAAGCGAGTAGACTGTGGCTGTGTAGATTACAAAGAGAACTGTCAATCTAAAATTTTATTAATACTGTCATTAGAATTTGTTCGGTTTATGGCAATGCTAGAAGAGCATTCTCAACTGGTTTTATTATTGTTAAAAATATATTCAATACTTAAATGTTTATATGTTATTTTGTACCGCTTTTGGAGGGCGGAAAAGTCCCTCCACTATACCACAAAAATCGTACATTTCTAAAAGTGTTTTAAATATAACCGAAAATCTACTAGTATTACGTAAAAATTGATATCACCTATGTTTATGTCCTTGGGCTAACAATTAAAATAATGTATTTTTTATTTTTCTATGATTAATACAAAAGAAGATATGGCAATTCAAAAATGGGTGTTTAAAGAAACTGTATCGTTCTAGCATAAATTTCTGGAAAAATATGACTTCCACAAAAAAATGTATATAACATCCTAATGAGAGAACAACATTGGGAACACTTTAATACCATCCAGAACCGTTTAACATAAGCAGAAAAAAGTTATGGACAAAATAAATTTTTTTCAAATTTTTTTTAGCGCCATCTAGACTGTGGTATTTGAAAAAAAAAATCCTTTTGCAGAAAGACGTAACATATGCTTCTACAATTGTCCAGTAATTTTTAGTCCTATGGGATAATTATTTTGTAAGTTTTGGTCTGGTAAAGTTGAGCAAAATTTTTGTTTTTTATAAGACGTTTTCAAGTTTTGGTCAATATCGAGAAAAGTATTGAATTTTGAAAAAAATTATTTCCATTTTTTTAAATCTTTTGTCTGTAACGAGATACGGCCGCTTGAAATTGCATTTTTCGGGTCAAATATTGAAAAAACGGTCATTCCAATGAAAAAATTTGTCATAACATTACGGCGATATCCTAAGCTTTAAAATGGTTTATTGTACATCTCGATATTATCAGCCAAAAAAAAGTTACTGGCAAAAAATACATTTTTTATGAAACTAACAAATTTTCTACGCCCTATAACTAGGGAGGGGTTTATTTTCATGAAAAGTTGTATTTAACATTAATTCATTAAAAGCCGATAATTTATCGATTACCCAACTTTTTTTCCCTCACTTTTTGACATATAAATGATATAACGTTTTTGTATCAATTATACCTGATTACAAAGTTTCTGGCCACTATTTTGGTTCCTCTCTTTCTAAATTTGCAATTTTCGGCATTTAATCAATATTTAACAACCCCAAAAACATAGATAATGATATTTTTTCATCAATATAATTAAAATTATTGTAGTTACTTTTGATTAATCATTAATTTAAAATCATTTTCGAAATTTTGCAATAAACTATTAAATATAGGGGGTGGGTGGCTCAGCGGTAGAGCACTGGATTCATAATCCAAGGGTTGTGGGTTCGAATCACACCAAAGGCAGAAATCATTTTCTGATTTTTAATTAGTTAAAAATTCAGAAATTGATTTTCATATACCAGGTGTGATTCCTCACTCGACCATTCACTGTTGGGTTCTAATTAACAGTGCTGTTCCTAAAGTGGCGCTGGGAAACAATGACAAAGTCTACACAGAACACGAGGCTAATGGCCATAGTAGTCGATGCCGTTGACACAGAAGTAAAAAAAAACTATTAAATAAACAAAGATCGGCAAATTCTAATATATAAACATTTTAGTATTAAATTTTAGAAATACAATGTAAAAAACCCCATCAAAATGGATTCACTGCCACTCTCGTTCGAGGTTTTTCACTTTTTAAGATTAACGGCTCCACTAAAAATGTATTTTATAATATAAATGAATTTTTTATCCATTTTGACTTGACTTACATTATATAAATGAAATTCGATTAGTTTTAATTTGTTTCTCTGTCTATATATAGTGTAGAATCGTAACAATGCATTTTAATTTGTTCTATACTTTACTAGTATTTTTGTTGTAATATTTGACATACAAATCTATTTTATCTTAACACAATATATGGTAACTACCTAACAACTAAAGTTTTTTCAGGTTAAAAGAACATTTCTCAACCTTTTCTTGATTTAAGGGAAAATGGATTGATTATATTTGTTCTTATGAGTAAAATTTTCTGCAAAACCTGCAAGTTATGAAAATTTTTCTACCTAAAATCTCTGACAACCGCTCCAGTTACTCTATTTAATAATTTTTCTAGTATCTTAATGTACTTGAAAGTATATTATCAGATAAGTAAAAACCTTATCCGATTATTTTTACATTAGTCTCACATGTAATTTGAGAGTGACTTATCTAATTTGAAATACATACCCTTTTCATGTCTATGAACAAATTTTCTGAAATGCATTCTTGCATAACATATAGCATCAGTTTGATGTGTTGAACCTTTACGTAAAATTTCAATAAATTTTAATCGATGTAACATAAATTCTAAAGATGAATTTTGTGCTTCTAAGCTATCATGATGTACAGTTGCCCAAGCTAAAGCTGGCTCTAAATCTTTTACTTTTAACCTTTCTAGGATGTGATTAATTTCAGTAAATGGTTCTTTTTCGTGTGGCTCTGGAGTTAAATCACTCTCTCTGGCTAATTCATCTGCCACATCATGCATTCCTTGTCTGTAAAAATGTTCACAAATAACTTTATTAATGAGATTTATTTTTTCGGGACTGTTGAATATTTCGTCGCGACTCGTAGCTGCGAAATCTGCTACAAAATTCCGGTCAATGGCCTTGCCAACTTTGGAAACGGTACTATGCAAATCTCTATGATCAGTGGCTAATTTGGATATTGTCTCTTTAATTTTCACCATATTTTGTCTTAAAATATCAACTTGTAGATCAGTCAGAACATGTTCGTTGCCACCTAAAACAATTTATTGTTTTCTTTGTTTGAAGAACATTATTTATTAAAGGTTACTCACTATTATCATATTCTTCTTTCAGGTTTTGAATTTGATTAACCAAATCTGACAATATTCGTTTTGCATGATCATTTATGTTTCCAAATTTTGAGCAAACTTTATCAATTTCTTTTTCTACTGCTGTACAAGCTTCCATGTCTGATATTGTTTGTCAATTTTTTTCATTCGTTTTTGTTATGATTTGATCTGTCATTAGTTTCATCATATGACATACGAAATCGAATAGCGAATCGATTGTAAAATAATTCGATGCTAAACTAGAGATTCGTAAAAAACGAGATCTTCATTCAACAATATTGACAATTTATTCTTTTTTCTATTTCTCAATAGATGGCCATGACGACGAATTGGATTTAGTTGGCGTATAAAAATATCCGGTTATTTCTATATCTTAAAAATAATTAGTACCTAAGTCATGAATAAATCGCGTCCCACAAATTCCAAGAAACAAATGACGATTAAGGGTAACACAGAGTCACAGAGAACTGTATCCCAGAGATAGAAGGGAGATGACGTTTCGCATACGCGATTATATAAGGGCAAATTTGAGCGTAGTGGTGCACATGCGCATTAAAGTAGTAGTATGACCAACTTCATGAAATATGTCCGTGATCAGGACCGGACTTGAAACACGGTAGCTATTTAGAAGTAATATTTCAATTTATATATATATTTTTTTGTAGTTCATAGTGGTTTCTTTGTGATACAATTTCTCTTCTCATGGAAATAAAACCAATTATTAAAGAAAAATTGGGCTTTAAAATAAGTGGTTTTATTTCCATGAGAAGAGAAATTGTATATAAATTACTCAACAGATATTATTTTTTTGTTTTTCGTGTTCGTTTTTAAAAATTCGTGAATTTTAATTGCATGAGTTATATGAATTGACGTTGGATAATTGTAGAACATTTTTGAACGTTAAAGCATTCATTCTTTCACAACCGAGATATAGGCAAAAATGTACCGTATTTAATCAACTGCTTAGTGACAGTTTAAAAAATTCATCCGGGAGGAGATATTTCCAGGTAGTAATTCAAGAACGTGTAAGATTCGGTAAGAAAATTTCACACCAAAGTAATAGAGAGCTTTAACAAATTTACGTTAGATCTCCGCTAGCGTTAAAGTAACATTGCGTAGATTGTAACGGCAAGCAGTAACGCGCCGTCCATATGGGCGAGGTCGTGCGGCGCCGTGCCCAAAAGGTGCCGTAGGCGTCTTGCTTAATAAATTTTAAAAAACATTTTTTTAAATTTTATTAATTCAACTTTACATAAAACGAAAAAAGTAACTGATAAAAAAAATAACTACCAATACTTGCCGGTGGTGAAAAAATACTCCAGCACCGGTGGCGAAATTCAGCTTTAAATAGTTGTCACAACTGTCAGAAGTTTTTTAAATTCTTAAGGTAGTTTTCATTCGTGCTTTGATAAAAATACTATTTATAATAAATAATATGGGTACTGACAGTAGTGACAATTTTGATAATAATAGGTAAAGAAGGGCTCAATTTAATCAATTCGAATCTAAATATTCTTTATTAATCTGAAAATATATATTTTGGATATTTATAAATGAAAATCAATCATTCATTACTACAAAGGAAAATGTACATTATCAACAAATTACTCCCAGAATTTTTTTTGTTTGTATAAGAAAAATAAATCAAATTTTGTAATATGTGCCAACACGATCCTGCTATAACACAGTCAAACCGAATGCTCACCACTACGCTTATTCCGCCATGTTGTGTAAACGTTTTTCAAATCAAATAGAAATCTTTTTTCCCTTCCCTTCTATCCCTGTGGGGTAACATTGTTTTGAAATTTGTAAAGGTCATTTGACATATAGGTATTTGTATTTTCTAAACAGAAACTATTTCAGATCTTCCATAGCACACTTACATGAAAATGTTCCGTTACGAGGGGAATACAAAAAGTAATTTTTTATAAATCTCAATTATATCAGCAGATTGTGAATTGGAAGTATGATTGTGATATATCATTGGAAAGGTAATCCTATACCGAATCGTAATTTTTAAAAAATATATATACTTTCCATTTGAAATATAAAAATTGGATGCGCTTCCGGTCAAACCGGAAGTGTCATAATTGGTTTGATACTTGCTAAATTGTACATTCATAACATCAAATCGAAGTACCGAATTTGAAACATCCATATAAAATAACAACGAAGATACAGGGGGTAAATTGGTTCTGGGTCACCCGGTATAACGTTCTACTTTTTTACTACTTTTTTCACAAGCAAATTTCACTTCTATTTTATGAGGATTTTCTAATATAAAATTGTATTTATATGCACGCCACTGGTAACACTTGGCCATGGAATATTTCTCGACAGCTTTAAATGTATGTAACGATGTGGCAGCACTTTACAAAGATATTTAAGAAAAAAAATGGGAAACCATATTATTTAAAAACTACTTGATATTTTTTTAAACAAATAGGAGCAAATTTTCATAGATTTAATGCAGAATGGCGCGGATATTTCTTTTTGTTATTTTCCATTTAAAATTAAAAAAATAAATACTTTTCGAAGGTTTACAAAAAATTAAGATTTCTCCACCCTAAGTTTTGTAATTATTAGTATTTCCTGAAAATTTCACAAAAATCCGACTAAAACTAAAGGCTTAAAAGGTTATTAAAATTTTGAAGGGGTTCGGTTTGCTCTTAAATATATTCGGCAAATGATTTTTATTTATATAGATTTTATTTACGCCTTGTACTGTAAATGTTAAATATTGTACTGTCAAAAAAACCAGTAAGCGACGTATAACATACGCGTGTGTTATGGTAATATAAATCGCACAGCGTGCGATTTTTATACAAAAAGTCGATAAGTAAGTTTTAAACCGTTCATTTCCAAATGATTATTGTCTTAGGATATTTATTAAGACATTACAATAATCAGATACGTTAATTTATCTACAGTTTTATTTAAAATACTAATAATACTAATGCTAATTTAATCAATTTAGGCAATACACACTACATAAAAATTTGACAGACATGCCAGTCACTTAATAAATTATAATGGACATTTATTGCTATTCAGTAATAAAGGTTATTTTAACGCTGTGTCTAGGTGCACGCTAACGTGCACAAAATAAAAAACTAAACGTCATCATTATCCGTGACGTAGTCTTTTAGCGTGTACCTTTAATTTCATACAAAATTAACATCGTGCATCTGTCATTACTCCCACACAGCACATGACATCCAATGGACGTCCGTTTTACGTCCAGTTCAAGTCCAAACGTCCATGGACGTTGAATAGACATCCACTGTACGTAAGGACATTGACGTACAATGGACATCCAGTTTTGTACATCCATTGTACGTACATATAATGTACAAAAAAATACTTTCATACTGATATTATTATGATGAAATATCTGATTCGTACTATTTCGTTTTCATTTCAAATGAAAATATATTCTATAGGTAAAACATACTAAATCACAAACTCAGCCGATGTATTGCGTTATGATGAGCCAATTGATGTACATATCTGGACATTACCTGTACGTAAACGTCCGCGTCGAGAAATAGAAGAATATCTGAGGTTAGGTATTGTTACATGGCGTAAGTTTCGCTGGCGAATCTTTTCAGTTGTGAATTGTGAGTTGTGAGGTTGTGTTTTACGGGTTATACGGGTATATCAGTATAAAACTCTTGTGTAGAGTAGTGGGTAAAACTTTATATTTTGGTGAATCTTCTATATCTGTTTCAAATGCATGAACAGGAGGCAGCAATGTATATGAGTTTGTAAAGAGGTGCATGTGCCAACTCTTCAGTAATTCACTGGCATCTACCAACAGCCTGCAGCTATCTTGGAAGGCGAAACAAACAGAAATTCGTCGGTTTAAAAATAGCTGACCTTCTGTTGTGTAAGTAAAATAATATATACATTCTCCAGTGTGTCGGTTTTTGTAGTAAGAGTACTTTTTTTACAACTCTAAAAAAATTCCAATGTACAATTATCTATTTATTTTATTCCACAGATGCTGCAGAGAAGGCATATCCGAATAACTCAAAAAAAGAAATAGAGGACTGCTTGATGAAATGGCTGAGGAGAGCCAGTGAAATAGTGGCTTTGTACTTTAAATACTCTTCTTTATGGAAATTAAAACCACTTATTTTTTAAAAAAAGTTTTTTAATTTTGTTGCTGTCATATTTTTGTAAGTAATCCCAACGGATGCACAAGTACGTCCAATGGACGTTCTGAAAGGACGTCCACTGTTCCTCTTTTGGACATAACATGGACGTACATTGGTCGTCCAAAGTAATCCCAATGGATGTACAAGTACGTCCAATGGACGTCCTGAATGGACATACATTGGACGTACAAAGTGGAGCCGTCTGGACGTACAATGTACGTCCATTGGATGTTTTACGTACAATAAGGGACGTCCAATGGATGTCTTGAATATCTGAAACGTACGTTCAATGGATGTACATAGGATATACATGTGCTATGTGGGCTATGAAATTAATTAGAAACGTAAATTTTATAGTACGTAATGCGTGTTGTAAAGCACGTAATGTACTATAATTAATGAAAGTAAGGTCATTCCGAAGATACTTACATGTTTTCATACTTTACACTGATATTAATTTTTTGTTGAAAATTTGGTAAAATTATTACTTTGGTACCCTCATTGTGATACACCGTTGAATTTGAAATAAAAAAACCCTTTCATTTGAGCTAAGTTTTATTCCCCCTTTCCATTTAATTTTTTTCATTACGATGACGTCCCTGCTTCTGTGATGATGTCACAGATACTCTGTATACCTCAGATGAAATTACTGTAGGTACCAAAAAGATTACCCAATTTTCAAAAAAATATATTCGTTAGTTCCTGAGTTATAGCCTGTAAAAAAAATCTTGGGACACCCTGTATAGCATTTTCCGGTTTACTTGGATGCCCATACCTTCCAAGTCCGCGGATATCCGCAGCTGATATTTTTTGCGCTTTTCAGCGCTTCTTTCCATGTATATTAGAAAGCGGACCTCGGCGGATCATGGTGTGAAAACTGTCTTTGAAGTGTAAAAAGGCGATTTCGCGAAACATTTACTGTGAAAACTTACATCAATTAAGGCGTGCACACTCACAAATACTCACACATGGTCGAAAATACTCAAACTCATTCACACTCACACACCCACACACACCCACGCACACCCTCACACACACGTACATATATGTATGAACCCATATACATGTATGACGTGCAAATAAACAGTCACACATAGACTCACACATGTTCACACATACTAACACACTAATGTACCTACATGTCTACACCCACACACAATTGTATTCCATCCATAGAAATATACCGATTTCGGTCCCGCTTCCTTTATCACACAGTCACACAGACACACAATCACTCACACAGATATACAAACACTCACACAGACACACAATCACTCACACACACATTGTAGAACTATTCTGGACCACAACGACCACCCTCATATAACTAGCTCTATTAACCTAGCAGTGACATGGCGGCAGAACCAAATCGGACCTAGTAGGTCAATTGTCGCTTTTTTGTCGCTTTTTTGTTACGCTAGTCCCATTTTTGTCGCTTGTACCAGTTCCGAGAAAAACGCGTTCCTGCTAGGTTATATATATATAGGCTATTCATTCCTGTCGGAATGGTGGCCGCTGATTTAAGCTCATCAGATTCATTTTTTGCGGTGAATCACTCCGCTGTTTTCTCTTTATTTATTTTTCTTTATAAATTACTATGAGTTTTTGCTTCTTCTGTTATCTTCTTCCATTTTTTTCTGTCCTTTATATCTATTTTCCATTTGTTTATATTCATTTTTCGTATATCTTCTCTAATTTGATCTTCCCATCTTGTCTTCGGTCTTCCTTTTGGTCTGCTTAGTTGTGGTGTCCAGTTTGTTATTCTTCTTATTATTGTTAATGGCTCCCTTCTAGTTACATGTCCATACCATTTTAACCTTTGAGCTTTTATGAACCTCACGATATCTTCTCCTTTCATCTTTTCTCTAATTTCATGATTCATCATTTTTCTGAATTCCCCCTCTTCTATTTTCACTGGGCCAAAAATTTTCCTTAATATTTTTCTCTCAGCTATCCTTAAGTTTTCTTCGTTTTTACTTGTCAAACACATAGTCTCTGCGGCATATGTCATTGTTGGTCTTATAGCAGCTTTGTACAATTTCAATTTGGTGTTTTTACTTAAATGTCTGTCATTCATCAATTTATTGTACTTCCAGTACGCCTTATTTCCCGCTTTTACTCTTTCTGCTATCTCTACTTTTCTATCATTTTTTTCATTTATCGTCACACCTAAATATTTAAAATTTTCTACTTTTCTAAATTTGTAATTCTGTATTCTTATTTCGTTTATATTCTCCGTTGTTTCCCTGCTAACTATCATGTATTTAGTTTTTTCTTCATTTATTTCCAAGCCTCTACTTTTCGCTTCTCCAGCCAAGTCGCTTAGCATCTTATCCAGGCTGTTTCTACTTCTTGCAATTAATGCGAGGTCGTCTGCATATCCTATTATTTGTGTCATATTTTGAGAAATTATAGTTCCCCGAGCTATCGCTTTAATCGCTCCGTCTAACGCTATATTGAACAGCGTGGTTGATAGTGCATCACCCTGTCTTACACCTTTTTCAATAGCAATTTCTTCTGTGTATCCCTCATCTGTTATTACTTTGGTTTTCGAATTGTTAAATGACATTTTTGTTAGCCTAATAAGTTTTTTCGGTATTCCCATTTTATGCATTTCCTCTAATAGTTTATATCTCTTAACACTATCGAATGCTTGCTTAAAATCCACAAACACTATATGCAAATTTATTCCATACTCGTAACATTTTTCTATCGTTTGTGTCATTACATGAACGGCATCTATTGTCGATTTCCCGCCTCTGAACCCATATTGGTAATCTCCTAGTTTCTTTTCCGAGTATTTAGTTATTTTCTGTCTTATTAGCGACGTTAGTATCTTATATGCCGTATTAAGTAGGGTTATTCCTCGGTAGTTTTGGCACTTTGTTTGGTCTCCCTTTTTAAAGATAGGTTTTGTCAGTCCTAGATTCCATTCTGTTGGCATTTGTTCTTCATTCCATATTTTGGTTATTAGTTCAAATATTTGTTTGTTTAGCTTCTTTCCTCCTTTCTTCACTAACTCGTTAACTATTCCATCTGATCCTGGTGTCTTCTTCTGTTTGAGATTCAGTATTATTTCTTCGTATTCTTCGTATGTTGGTGGGGTTTCTTCTTCTTCTTCCTCTTCTAATGCCTCATAGTTTGCTTCTGTAACCCTATCCTCCTTAAACTGTCTTTTATAGTACGTTTCCCATTCCGTTTTATTTATTCTATCCGTTTCTGTCTTCTTTTTACTTTGTTTTTTTATAAGGTTAAATAATCTTTTGTTATCTTTGCTGTCCTGCTCTATATCCAACATCATTTTCTTTACCCACTCTGATTTTTTTGTCTTGCAACATTTGTCAGACTCTTTCTTTTTTTCCTTGTATTCTGCCAATTCTACCTCTCTTCCTGTAATAAGCCATTTCGCCCGTGCTTGATCTTTTTCCTCTTTTTTCTTCTCACATTCTTCATCGTACCAATCTTTACTTTGTTTTTTCTCTTTTGTTCCTAATATTTCATCTGCTGTTCTTGCAATACTATTTTTTATGCATTCCCATTTTTGCTCTATGTTTTGGTCTGCTCCTTCCACTAGGTTTTCTCTTAATCCTTGTATATATTTTTGTTTCGTGGTCTCTTCCTCTAGCTTTTCAATGTTCCATTGTTTTAATTTCTTCTCCCTTGCAAAGTTCCGTAATATCTTCATTTTCATTTTTACCACTACTAAAAAATGGTCAGAGTCTGCATTTGCCCCTCTAAATGAGCGAGTATCTTCTATTATTTTCAGCCATTTTCTCGATATAAGTGCATGATCTATTTGATTGCCTTCATTTGTTCCTGGTTTCATCCATGTTACTTTGTGTTGTTTTTTATGTCGAAATTTTGTACTGACTATATATGTGTCTGTGCTTGTTCCAAAGTTACAGAGCCTTGCACCATTATCGTTAGTCTTGCAGTGTATTGTTTCTTTCCCTGCCACATTTTCATTGTATTCCTCTTTTCCAATTTGTGCATTAAAATCTCCTATCACTAGCTTTATATCATTTCTGGGTGTTTTTTCCCATACCTCCTGTAGTTTGTCATAGAATTCCTCTTTCTGATCATCCTTTGCTTCCTGAGTTGGTGCATAGACATTTATTATGGTTAAATTTGCTTGTTTATTTTCGATTCTTATGCTTGAAATTCTGCCATTTACTGCTTGAAATTGTAGTACTTTATTTCTTAATTTTTTATTTACCATAAATGCTGTACCATTTCTTCCTTGCTTTTTGTCTCCCGAATAGTAAAGGGTATATCCTTCTTTATCTATTCTTCCTTCGTCTTTCCATCTAATCTCTTGCAGTGCCAGTACTTCTAAATTATACTTATCCATTTCTTTAGCTATTTCTACCATTTTACCAGCTTTCAGCATTGTTCTAACATTCCATGTGCCTACTTTTATTTTTTCCTTGTTTTTCTTCTGTTTGTTTTTATTTTTCCTTTCTTATTTGACTGTTGTTTTTGTTCCGTTATCGTTTCCTTGTTCCTTGCCTGTTCATCACCTATATTCTTTGTCCCTTTGCTTTGTGCTAGTTTTTTGGCCTTACCAGTTTTTCAGATAACTTATCCCATATCCATTCTTCCCCATCAATGGTTATTTTATTAAATCCAATCTTAACCGTCCTCCCATTAATTCTTTCCTTATGTGCCCTGTCTCTTATTGTCTTTTGTCTTTCCCTCTCTTTCTTAGTTAGATCATGATTTATGTATATTCTGTCGCTTTTTATATTCCTTAATTTTTGTTTATTTTTCATTATTTTCTCTTTCTCTTGACCGTTATCTAGTTCTATCAGCACAGTCTTCTCTCCCAACTTGTGAGCTGCTTTAACTTGTACCTGTATTTCCATTTGGCTTTCCATGAAAGTGGTGACTGCTTTGCTTAACTCAATGTTATCCGTTATATTCATTTTAAGACCAGTCATTACTACGTTATGCTTTCTTTTCTCCTTTTCTGTCCATTCTTGATTTGTTTTAATAGTTCTCAGTTCTTTCTTAATATCTTCATTCTCCTTTTCTATTTTTTCATACATTTTTCTTATTTCCTTATTTTCTTGTTTTAGTGATTGAATCTCCTCCCTAAATTCTTTTTGCTCCTTCCGCATTTCTCTGGTTTCGTTTTTCATATCTACCATTTCTGTTTTCATATCCTGCATTAATTCCAGAATTTTATCTAGCTTCTCCTCTTTTTTTGGTTTTGTTGGCGTTCTCCCTGTCTTTCTGTTTTTCCCAAACGGTTCGAGATTTTCTTCGTCTTCTGTATCTCTTCTTCTTTTGTGTCCCTCGTCTGTAGAATCACTCTCCATTATTGGCCGCCAAGAGTGCAACAGAATCAGTGTCCCCCGCACGCTTATATCAGCGACCTACTACAGTTCAGCAACCGATACGTACGTGGGCTGACCTTTCCTATCACCTCACACTGCCAACCAGCTACTAAATTATCCTCGCTCCGGTCCTGCTTATTCGGAATCTCTGTTCCTTAATCGACCCGATAATAGACTAATATCTATCGTTTGACCTTTGTTTTTTTAATATTGCCTCGTTGAGGTTTTACTGTTTGTCTGACGTTTTTAATTAAATAATATTTATAAATCTAATTGGATTGCCGTTGTACTTACAGATTTTTACCGGCTTGAACACTTCTACTAGGTTCACTCAACTTTAGAATTTGTTCATTAGTTTTTACCATCAAATTTTCAATTTAATCACCACTGCATTAACACAGACCTTTCCACGCTTATTGCCAGGACAGGACTCCCTGCTAGGTTAATAGGGATAATTCGTTAATCGGCGACAGGATCAAATCGGACCGGCAGGATCAAATCGGACCTAGCAGGCCAATTGTCGCTTTGTTATCGCTTTTTTGTTACGCTAGTCCCACTTACTTTTGTCGCTTGTACCAGTTCCGAGAAAAACGCGTTCCTTAAAAAAACCCTATTAACCTAGCAGTGACATGGCGGCAGAATCAAATCGGACCTAGTAGGTCAATTGTCGCTTTTTTGTTACGCTAGTCCCACTTTTGTCGCTTGTACCAGTTCCGAGAAATTCGCGTTCCTAAAAAAAACCCTATTAACCTAGCAGTGACATGGCGGCAGAATCAAATCGGACCTAGTAGGTCAATTGTCGCTTTTTTGTTACGCTAGTCCCATTTTTGTCGCTTGTACCAGTTCCGAGAAAAACGAGAAAATATATTTTTTAAGGTGTTTTGATGCTTTTTGGGCCGAAAAATCCCCGTGTGAGGTGCTTTGATCGATTTGATAAATAATTTCAGTAAAACTTCAGGAGAAGACGTTCTTTGCCGGATCGCCTGCACCAGGTCCTCCGCAGGACGATTTCGATGTCAGAACTAGGACGAGCGACCCGAAAAATTCCTGTGTGAGGTGTTTCGATCGATTTGATAAGTAATTTCATTAACGATATCAGAAATGGGACGAGCAACCCGAAAAATCACATGTGAGGTTTCCAGATGACCTGGTGCAAGCGACCTAGCTAAGAACGTCATCTCCTGGGCTTTTACTGAAATTACTTATCAAATCGTTCGAAACACCGCACACGGGAGTTTTTCGGGTCGCTCGTCCCAATTTTAACATCGAAATCGTCCTCCGGAGGACCTGGTGCAGGCGACCCGGCTGGGAACGTCTCTTCTGGAGTTTTACTGAAATTATTTATCAAATCGATCGAAACACCTCACACGGGGATTTTTCGGGCCAAAAAGCATCAAAACACCTCAAAAAAGTTACAAAAAACTAGTCATGCTACACAAAGAATGTGAAATAAAATCACACAAGCTCTTAAGAACAAGGACATTAAAAATGTCCTACACAGCACCAGCGTCTGGACTTCAACGACTACTCCTTGGTATTGAATTACGAAAGTCCAGACGTGGTTTGGTGCCCGACCAAGTCGGGGCTTTAACCCAAAAACTTCGATTTTGTCATTAAAGGAGCTTGCCATTCTTAGACCGGTTTCGGCATTATTGTGCCTCATCAGTAAGAAGCAGTCAAGCTTGACATCCTATCACTAAAGGATGTCAAACTGAATTCGACTCACCTCGCTCTTGATAATCTTATCAAGTATATCACGAACGAGGAGAGTCCAACGCCATCTTCACTTTAATAACAAAATCAGGGTTCTATACTTGGCCTACTCCTCTTTATTGCGTATACCAGTGATCTGCCTCTCTACATTCGCTTGAAAAAAGCACTCTACGCAGATGATGCCAAAATTTATGGAAATCCCCTAGTAGATCGAGATTTAATTCAAACGGACCTAGATGCTATCAGTGAATGGTGCTCCAATTGGTTGCTCCCCTTAAATACAGAAAAGTGTGTCGTTTTGCATCTTGGAAAAAACAATCCGCGTTTTCAATATTCGCTCGAAGGCCTCACATTGGCACAAGTGACATCAGTGGTAGATTTAGGTATAACCATTTCATCAGATTTAACGTGGTCTGAACGCGTCATGAAAACTTGTAAACGCGCCAATTCGGTTTTGTACCTGCTTAAAAAAACGTTTTCAAAAGTATCCTATCAAACCTCTATCAACCTGTATAAAACCTATGTTCGACCTCTTCTAGAGTACGGGAGTGTCGTGTGGTGTCCGGTACTTGTACGAGACCAGAATCTTCTGGAAAGTGTTCAACGTCGGGCTACTAGAATGTCGTACGGTGTTATTCGTCCTTCGTATGCTGAAAGGCTAGAAATGGCAAAAATTCCTAACTTTTCCGACCGTCGTTTACGTGGTGATTTGATTATTACTTTTCGAATTCTGAAATTTATCTACGGTAACCTTAGTGACATTTTTCTCTTAAACGTCGACAATCGCCTACGGGGTCACAAGTTGAGATTAAATAGGGGCAGCTTTACCAGCAGGCCAAGACAGGCATTCCTCTCCAACTGTGTCTTCGATGCATGGAACAATCTTAGTGATGAACTTATTGGCGCAGCATCAATTAACATCTTTAAAAACAAAATTGATGAACTCTTGTTTTCTTAATTGTTTTTCTCTTTTTTATTGTTTAGTATTCTTTATTTTGTTTTTTTTAAGTGTTTACTAGGTTATAACTTCATTAGTGAATAGGCTATCATAGGTTTATGTCTTAGCTTTTAGCAAACTGTAATAATTAATAATAATAATAATAATAATAATAATAATAATAATAATAATACTTCAACAACTACTCCTTGGGCTATATGCCCCACCAGGTATTGAATTATTGCAGTGTAGGACATTTTTAATGTCCTTGTTCTTGGGAGCTTGTGTGATTTTATTTCACTGGTTTTTTTGGAATTTTTATGGTTCAAAAAATTCTACCTTCGTGTAGTCATGCTAACATTTTTTCGCGTTTTTCTCGGAACTGGTACAAGCGACAAAAGTGGGACTAGTGTAACAAAAAAGCGAAAAAAAGTTACAATTGACCTACTAGGTCCGATTTGATTCTGCCGCCATGTCACTGCTAGGTTAATAGGGTTTTTTTGAGGAACGCGTTTTTCTCGGAACTGGTACAAGCGACAAAAGTGAGACTAGCGTAACAAAAACGCGACAATTGACCTACTAGGTCCGATTTGGTTCTGCCGCCATGTCACTGCTAGGTTAATAGAGCTCATATATCTTACATGTCGGTAAAGTCAGTTAAAAGCCTAATGCGCGCCCACAGAGTCATTCTGGACCAGTGTGCGGCGCCCGGATGGGCTGCTAGGCCGGATCGTACAAACGTTTTAAATATAGAAATATTTGACTGTTATACAAGAATCAAAACGATAATATGGCCAAAACATTGCATAACTCCATATTATGTTTAAATAAGTTTCTCGAAAAATGTTTTTATTTGCGTAGTCTGTGGACTAATGATAATAATTGATCTATTTTGAGCTGAGTTGCGACTCCTGGCTCTGCGCAAACGACGAGTTTAAGAACGGCAGGCACTCCTTCCATAGTTGTCGCATTTAAAAAGTAGGGATGTGATAGGGATCGTCGCGGGGAGAAATGTCATTACTGTCAATATCAGGCGGTTATAAAAAATTAAACTGCTGGACACCAACATCAAAGGTACCGATGCTTAGTGAGACTACTGTAACTATACTGTGCCTCCACCGGCCAATACTCTTCCCCGAAAGGGGTCAATTTTTATAATTGATATCCTTTTTTTCCGGACAGGGCCAATTTAGCATTTCACCCATATTTTCGAGGACGCTGAAACCGAATGTGCGGGTAAAAAAAGTTTTTACCATCGGCGTCGCCTTCAAAACGGCCAAAAACGACCATCTGGAAGGGGTAAACGCGCTTTACAAGGTTTCCCTGTAGAAAAACACACTTTCTCCCAATTTTCGAAGATGCTGAGCACGGTGGTGATGTTTGATATCGCTTCTGACCACCACCAACTCCTCCACCGGCCTATACTCTTCCCCGAAAGGGGTCAATTTTTATAAGTGACACCATTTTTTTCCGGACAGGGCCAATTTAGTGTTTCATCCCCCGTTTTCAAGGTCGCTGAAACCGAATCTAAGGGTAAAAAAATTGGCCTGTCCGGAAAAATCGGTAAAAAAAGTAAATATAATGTGTCACATCCCACTTTAGTCCAAGACCTGGCTAGGGTCCTGTGGGAAAGTTTGAGTATGGAGAATTTTTCTTCAGGAATGTTTATTAGGTGTCCCAGTGAGTGTTTTGGACTTGGGTGGACATCCGCCACCCCGTACATTTTCCAGCTGTGACGTCATCAAAGATGGCGGCCGCGGGAACACAGAAATTCTCATATTTCAGGCAATACTTGATCGATTTTCATGAAACTTAGGTCAGTTTGTTGTAAAAATATTATTTTTAAGGAGAATAGAAATGTGATTTAACTGCTAGTATAAATAAATAAACAACAGTTTCGTTAATTATATCATTTTCTTTATAACTTAATAAAAACATAAGCATCATGAATGCACACAGATATTGTATTGAAATATGATTAGATTATAATTGTTAGAACTACACGATATCACATAGAAATGACTTAACACCGAAACATGGTTATACGATTGTCTAAAAAGGATTTTTATAGGTTGACTCTAATCCCTTACTGCCGTACTTGCAGAAGGAGCAACATTTAACCTCCTTTTCCCCACAAATGCAGGAGGATGTGGCGCATTTTAAACAGTTGGAATCACCACCAAAATCAGTGGGATATTTGTGTAAGTGTTTTTGTAAAACACTGTAAAACCAAAATCACAAGGGTCTAAGCCAACAAGCACATCATCAATACAATGTCTCTGAAGGTATGTGTAGAAATGCAATCTCAACAAATGGCCCCCAACGCTTCTGCTTGTAGGCGGCAAATCTGCAATGTCTATATTCTTGGCATGATGATACAGCCACAATCTAAGTTCGTCTAAGGACTTACAAGATGACCCTTTTCTAATTAACAGCACTAGGTATTCTTCTGCTGGTTTGAGGCTTTGTTCTATCTCATCCCAGTTAGATGATACAATAAAGTGTTCCAAGTACACTGTAGATGCACTTTGAAGATCTGCTTTTTTGGGGCCAAACTTACTCGAATAATCTGATCCAGATAATGCGTGGATGGCTGGAAGCAAAGAGCATAAATTTTGGCCCATTTTTGTATGCATATCATGAACAGACAAAAGCCGCCTAGAATCACCAACTCCAGTGCGCACCAAAAGTTCTTGAACACCAAGTTCATGAAGAGTAGCCCAGTCAAACAAAGCTATCAGTGTCCGCACTAACGAGAACGAGTTTTTTGAACCCACACAGCATTGCCTGCTTTGAATGAATCAGCATTCTCAAGTCTGCTTCCTCTACTGACACACAATTTAATTCTGGATGGTTCACTTGTCTTCCACCTTTCACCGACGTACAATTAAAGGTGACCTCAAATTCTTCATCACCATAAAAAGCACTGAACGTGTGGTTGGTAGTAGGTGGTGTTTCAGTTAGAGAAGCTATCAGTGTATTGACAATGAACAATTGTAAATTCAACTTGTTCCTTGGAGACCCCCAGAAAGTGCTGAGTTGGACAGGCAATGGAACATCTTGAGAAATTTGGGCGATATGTATGACAATGCCTCTACCTTGTCTTTGCATTCTTTCAGGCGTTTTCGGTGTATTATAACTGTCAAAAACATAATCTACTCTTCCACAGTTCTTAGTTAGGCCCCCGATATAGACAATCAGGTTTACAATGCTGCCAACTTAGAGTAATAAATGAACTCTATAATACTATTACAAATTGGCGAGGATCTCTTTTGTGATCTGACCTAAGTTTCATGCAAATCGGTCAAGTATTGCTTGAAATATGAGAATTTGTGTTCCGGCGGCCGCCATCTTTGATGACGTCATAGCTGGAAATTGTACGGGGTGGCGGATGTCCACCCAAGTCCAAAACACTTACTAGGACACCTACTAAACATTCGTGAAGAAAAATTCTCCATACTCAAACTTTCCTACGGGACCTTAATGCAGGTCCAGGACTATTTCCCTCTGTCCCATGCATCGCAGCATAAATTGGACACCATGTTCACTCATTTTATATATCTATCTCACTTCATCCTTGGGCACGCGGAATATTTGAAACTTATGAATGACTTGTTGGGGATGTGTTCTGTATGTAGTGCTTTGTACTATGTAATATCTTTTTATTATTAGTTTCGTAAATTTTCACTAGTAATCTCCATAGAGCTTGAATTACCATCGGAAATATTTCCGAAAGCATGAATTTTTTAAAAGTTATCTCGAGTCGAAGACGAGGGAAACTTTTTTAAAAAAATTCATGCTTGTGGGGATATTTCCAGATAGTAATTCAAAATCGTGGGAGATTCGGTAAGAAAATTTCACACCAAAGTAGTATAAAAAATTATAACATGAGATTTTCCTAAGATACCTTCATATATACCAAAAGAATATGTTTCTAGGGTTTTAGTAGTATGAAATAAACATTTGTTGGTCTAAAATAATGTATTGTATTAGCTATAAACCAATCTGTATTATTTTACAGTGAACGGAAAAGTGTATTTTTATAATTTGACACTTGACAAAAATACTATCGCTGTGGTACCCAGGAGAAAAATACTATCGCCAAGTTTTGTGGTTGCTACAGTAACGAGCTGAAACGAAAGCTTCTTATTGGTTAAAAAATGTTGGTAATATCCTTAGAGCTTGAATTACTATCGGAAATATTTCCGAAAGCATGAACTTTTTAAAAAAAATTCATGCTTGAGGAGATCTGTATCTGTAAATATAGAAGGGTGGGTCATCCCACCGCACGTAGGCCACATTTGGCCCATTGTGCTTGAGGAGATATTTCCAGATAGTAATTCAAGATCGTGGGAGATTCGGTAAGAAAATTTCACACCAAAGTAATATAAAAATTATAACATGACATTTTCGAAAGACTTATAATTTGACACTTGGCAGAAATCCTATCGCTGTGGTACAGCCTTAGATCATATTAGTGGAGTCGATCTGGCGGAAAAAAACCCGATAAACGAAGTCGCTCCTTTCGAAAAATTTTTTTTATGATTTCATAGATTCGAGGTCCCCCTTTTATGTGATCACTATATGAAAGCTAAGGGAGGTGTGTAGGGGGGGGGGGGGAAGGTAAATTAACATGTAAAGATATGGAAAATCTTAAGATATTGCGATTTGAAAATATATGGATTTTCGCGGCGGCGAGAATACACCTAGAGCCTCGTTCGTTGGAAGAAAATGACTTCGAAACTTGATTTTTTTTCCTCCGATAGATAGTCATAACCCAAGCATTGTTTCCAAATTTCAATCCGCTACTTAAATTTGGGGGGGGGGGGGGGGAGATGGAGGGCAAACACTGCTTAATTTTTGACTCGAGGTAACTTTTTTAATTCTTGACCAATCCGGGTCAACAAAATGGCAAACTCTTTCATGGGGACACTGCTACAGGATCTATTAAGGAGATGATGGTTTTCGCAAAAACGGACAAATGGCGACCGAATTTCGGATTTTGCAAATTTTAATTTTTGATTTTCGCAACGAAAGAGTAAAATGAGGCAAATTTTTTATTCGCCATCGGCTGCGGAATTTTTTTCTCTTTGATTTGATCCCAACACGTTTAGCCCTGTAGAAGGGCAACGGATAGGGTTAGTGACTTCGTGTTAGGCTCATTTTCAAGGGCAATCAGTTCTCTTTTAAGATTTTTTACAACAAAGCTCTAAGTTTATAGAGCACTGCAGGTTTGAGTAATATATTTATAAAAGCGAGTTCGCTCGCTGAGCCGCTGTAAAATTAGATGCTGGGATAGGAGCTAAGCGCTCCCTTTTATATCTCGTCCCTCTCACATCATCTCTCTGCTCTCTCACAAATACTATTCCGGCATCTAATTTCACGACGACTGAGCGAGCGCACTCGTTTTTATAAATATATCACGCACTCCCGCAGGCATTAATATAGATATAGCTTTGGAGTAAAAAATGTTTAAAGAGAACTGATTGCCGTTGAAAATGAGCCTAACACGAAGTCACTAACCCTATCCGTTGCCCTTCTACAGGGATAAACACGTTTACCCCTCTCCCTCCCTTCCTGATTATCGGATCGAGTCCCTGTAGGGCTCAAATCAAAGAGAAAAAAATTCTGCAACCGATGGCAGTAGTTAAACTATGCCAGTACTAGCGCAAGATGGCGGCCGTTTCCGGTGACGTCATTGGCGGTCGGTGACGTGGCGCCAAGGTCAAGGTCGTTCAAGGTCAAGGTCGTTCAAGGTCAAGGTCACGGTCAAGGTCGCGCGGCCGTTTCCGGTGACGTCATTGGCGGTCGGTGACGTGGCGCCAAGGTCAAGGTCGTTCAAGGTCAAGGTCAAAAGGTTGTTCAAGGTCAAAGTCGTTACCAGTGACGTCCCAATCCGTACTATAAAAGCAGAGAACTTAGCATAGTAGTTAGATGTTCCTAACATAATAATCAAACGGTACGAAGTTTTACTGAAAGTATTTGGAAGTTGTGTGCGAGACGAAAATGTTCAGATCTGTTGCAACAACGATGGAAACCTCTTACAATTCCTCTAGAGTGCAAGAGGATAATGAAATGAGAGAGGTTATTAAACTCTTGATGAGGAGTGTTAGCTATGACGTTTGGCGAGAAATTCCAGAGAAGTATCGAAAAGAACTGAAACAATTTTTACCATGTCAAAATAATGATTATCATCGATGGAGTGACGTTTGTGGCAATATTCAACCAACATGTATATTTTGTGGTGAAAAATAAAATATTTTTTTTATGTAAAATTGTTTTATTGTAAAAATACAGAAGTACTTATTTCAATCAATTGGTTGGATTTCTTTTTAAGTAAGTCTTTATGTAACATTTGTAAGTCATTGGATTTCTGTTTAATGCTTTCCAGTTCCGTGGTGCAGCTTTTCAAGTTTTCCATTTGTCTGTTGAAGCGGGGTAGTGATGTTTTAAAGAAGTTATACCCAATCTGCAACCTTTTTTGTATCTCATTTAGTTTGGTCTGTGTTAGGCGAGGTTCCTCCTTACGTTTAGTTAGCATAAACAATTTTCCCCACTTTACTCTTTCGTTGCGAAAATCGAAAAATAAAATTTGTAAAATCCAAAATTCGGTCGCCATTTGTCCATTTTCGCGAAAACCATCATCTCCTTAATACATGCTGTAGCAGGGTCTTTATAAAAGAGTTTGCCATTTTGTTGACCCGGATTGGTCAAGAATTAAAAAAGTTACCTCGAGTCAAAAATTAATCAGTGTTTGCCCTCCCTATCCCTCCCAAATTAAACTAGCGGGTTGAAATTTGGATACGATGCTTGGGTCATGAATCAAGGTTCTAAGTCATTTTCTTCCATGAGAAAAACGCGAACATAGCTCTAGGTCTAGGTCTAGGTTGAAATTCACTTTAAGCGTTTCCGCGAGTACTTTATTTTATATATAGAAGTCGTTTCGATCCGAATAAATCTCAGCGAGCTACGTGCGAAAAACCAATTTTCCATATCTTTATATGTTAATTTACCCCCCCTACACACCTCCCTTAGCTTTCATATAGTGATCACGTGAAAGGGGGACCTCGAATCTATGTAATCATAAAAATTTTTTTTTGAAAAGAGCGACTTTGTTTTCAAAATCAGATCTACTCCACTATATATGCTACACTAGATACGGTATTCAGGTTATTTGTTGTGGTGTACAGGAGGGAGTTAGAGTATCAACCCACTGATTGGTCGATTTCAAATTTCGGCGATACCCGCTCCTATCGTAAATTTTGACAGATTAGACATATGTCAGATATTCTGTTTTTTGGGAATTATTGTGCGAATCTTGTGTGTTTTTATAGTTTTTTTTAAGTTTTTGCTGTGGACAATTAGTTTAGATAATAGTGGTCGTAAAATGCCAAAGTCTTGTTTAGTGTGCAACATCAAATTTGAAAAAAGTTCTACCAGACCTTTTCTTAGGTATGTATTCCATAGGTGTGATGTGCGATCTCAAGTAACTCTTAGATAAATTGCTGTTTGTTTCGGCAATTCGTTGACAAAACAATAAGAAAATTTGGTGTGATGTTTTGGGTATTACCGAAAATATATCTTACTATGAAGTTTTGTGCTCTGATCACTTCTCTCCAGAAAGTATCAAAACTTTACCAGGCGGCAAGAGATTACTGCTAGATAGGGATATACCAATTAACATTGAAAGGTATGATAAATAACTCTTTTTTTTTCAACTCTTTCATCTTAACATTGAAGTAAAAATGTACCTTTCACCCCTTCTGCAGGAATAAATCAACCACTGTTTCAGTGTCTGATGAAAGTGAGAAGGAAAACTATATGCCATTGGAATGTGTATTACAAGAACAAACCAAGAGGTAAATTTGAGCATACCTATACTGTATTTGAAAATCAAGAGAGAGTAAATTCCCAGAAATGTTTTGCAGTTATCAGTGTTAAAGGCAGTAAACCATAGACGTGCGTTTTCAAAATTAAATTAATATGGAAATAGAAATATTTAATTTGTTTTAGTTATTTATACCTAGATTACCAATTTTAGATAGATAAACATAATTCGTAAGTAGTAATTTAATTTGGGTAAAATGAAGAAAAAGTCAATATTATTTTAGGCATTTTGTTTTAGGCATATGTTTATTTACAAAATATGTATATAATATGTACAGATAATTACAATTATTTATAAATTAATATGAGGAGCTAAAAAAACAATTAAGTAGGTATATGAGAAAAAAAAAACCAACCGCAAGGATAAAATTTGACGAGCAACATGCAAAAAATACGACAATATTAAATCTTAAAAAATAAAAATCTAAAAATAAAATTAAAGTACATAAATTAATAATTTTAAAGTTATGGTTCCTCGCACTCTGTGTCAGAAGATTCACCATCTGATTCTAGAGAAATTACAATGGGCTCTATAGTAATATCAATTATGTTATCTAGCTCCCACATTTTTTTTTCTATTTCTGTAACGTGTCTAATACATTTTTGCCAATTTTCACTTGTTACTTCAGATATTGCCTTATTGAAGAGATTTTTAACATCTGATAATTTAAAAGTAGTGTTATTTCTGGCAACATAACCTTTAACTTGAGCCCATATTAATTCTATCGGATTCAGCTCACAATGGTAGGGTGGTAAACGAAGGATTTCAATTTCTCGTTTTTTGGCTCCTCAATATTATATTTTTTATAATTTTGCTTATGTTTTTTAGCAATAGTTAACAATTCTGCCCTCAGCATTGTATTGTCAAAGGCTAAATTTTTAGAAGATAACCATTTTGCAATTTCACCCTTTTTCCATTTAGTGGTTGGTAAAGGTTCAAGTAATCTGGAGTGGTAACTTGCATTGTCCATTACAATAACCGATCCTTTTGGTATGAATTGAATCATCTGTTCAAAATATTCCTCAAACACGTCTCCATTCATTTCTTCGTGATAATCAACGGTTTTTTTTTATTCAAATAAGAGTAAACCATTCTCAAAAAAACCGTTTGTACTGCCTATATGACAAATAATTAATCTTTTACCTTTTCCTATAGGTTCCTTAAAACCAGTAGTATATCCTTCTAGAAAAGCTTGATGGGATGATTTTATATTTTTGTCTTTCCAAACTCTTCCTACACAATGTTCTTCATTAACCCATGTTTCATCTAAATAATAAATGTTTTTATTTTGAGCTTTAACTTGTTGTATTCTTCTGAGGTACTGTCTTCTCCAACATACAATTTCTTCAGAATCAATTAGCATTGAGTGTCTGCCCATTTTTTCAAATTTAAAGTTTAACTCATGTAACACTTTCCATAGTTTATCCCGGTTTAATGTGGGTAAATCAACATCATTCGTAATGGCTTGCAAAACTTTATCTAAAGTTGGTATTTGCTTGTTTATAAAAAATGAGTGAACAAGCTTACGAATAGCATTTTTAAAAAACTCGTCCACGTTGACTTTTAATAGTTTTGGTCTACCTGGTTTCGGCTTTGGTGAGGTTACTCCACCTGATTTTTCCTCCTTTAGAACTCTATATATTGTAGATTTTCCATATCCCATTGCCTTAGATGTTGTTTCAACTACACTGTCAATAGTGTTTGAGGGATTTTGATGTTTAAAATAGTGGTACACATTCACTACAGCACTCTTTTCATTGAGCGATAAATAGTCTAGTTTTAATTTTTTCACTGGCGTATACTCACAAACTGCTTCCATTTTTAGTCACTACTATTTGTCACGTTTATCGAAAATCAAATAACTGCATTTCTAGAAACTATTTAAGTCAAAATATCTGTCATTAGAAGCTGTTGCCATTCGGAGGTCGTTAAATAACAATTATCCCTTTCTATTCTGGTTACGCCTATGACGCACGTTAATCCTCTTAGGCCTACTGTAGTAACAATGAAAGATCATAAAATAATGTGATAGTCCAAGAAATTTAATAAATTTTGTATTGAAATTAACAAAAACAATTTAGAATGCATTACAAATATTGAAGTTTTACCGCACGTACTGTACTATAGTTTTGCATACCGAATTACTTTTTATTCTGGGAATTTACTCTCTCTTGATTTTCAAATACAGTATAATTTATATTTAATTTAATGACTCATTTGGGGGTTATACAATATTAAAAAAAAATCGTAAACTTGCTAAGGTACGCTAGCCGCATCAAAAGTATTCATTTAACAATTTGACATCAGATAAAATTCAAATGGAAATAATGGATTTACATTTCACTTATTCGTTTTTTCAGACCAATTGAAGAGGGAAGTCCTATTCGTTTGAAAAGATTTAAAATCATTTCTCCAAATGCATCATCATCAACAATAACCGCTTCAGGAACTAAAGGGAAAGCAGAAGACTACATGAAAGGTATATTTTAGAGTGTCCTCGCATATTATTGTATTTTTCATTTAAATGTTTTTTAGGAATACATTAAAATCTAAACCTAAACCTCTCAGAAACCTAAAATCTTGTCTGATGGAATTTTGTAATGAGCACTCCTATGAAAATGATACCTTGAATGAACATCCTTTACAACTTACGAAGTTAATACTAAAAAACTATTTTAAAATTCGTATTCATTATGAAACTTTCCAGTTGAAGGATACTGTAACTGATAGAGTCAGAAGCTTGTTAACAAAAACAATACTTCTCAAAAATCAATGAAATCTACTTTCTTCACTTCATTGATCCAAGAAACATTTTTGTTCGTAGATTTTTTTAATAATAATAATAATAATAATATTTATTATTCCCAAGAATCAACTTGCGTTTATTAACAGAGGCCAAAAGTAGTTTCATTTACTTTGTAGATTTGATGTAAACATGTATATGAATTGTTTAAATATCTATGTATTGAATCTCAATTTATATTTTATTAAAATAAACCATGTTCATCAGCTTTTTCATTTTTTACTCAACCCAATCTATACCAAAATATTCCAAATGTTACGCCACTGTATCCTGGTACGCTGTTGCCCCTTCACCCCCTCTCATCGTTTCCCCTCTAGAACCAAACAAACACTATAGGATGCCGTATCTAGCGTAGCATATATGATCTAAGGGTAGGAAATTACTATCGCCAAGTTTTTTGGTTGCTACAGAAACGAGGTGAAACGAAAGCTTCTTATTGGTTAAAAAATGTTGGTGTGAAATTTTCATTGAAGTACGTATGTAGTAACATTAAAAATTTTGTGAAAATTATTTTTCTATTTAATTTTCACAAAAATGGTGATTAGTCTTTCAGAATTTTCCATTTTACAAAGCCGAACAAAATGCTTTTACCAAAGTAAAATAAAAAAGTCAATTTAGATAATTGCGAAGTTTAATTGAAAAGAATCACAATTTAGCAGACACGAAATGTTAGAGAAGTTAATGAAACGGCTCGCGAGTATTCCCATCCGATTCCCGAATTTCATTGAAAGTGAATTCTGAATCTTCCACAACAATACTTTGCACTTAACTTTACTGGACAACAATGAAAGCCTTAGCCAACCTCTTTCTATAAAGGATAATGGAACAAAGACTTTATCAAGTTATCCGGCAAAATCCTGTGGAAACTTTACAAGCAAAGTTTATTATGAAGAGTGCTCTTTAAACTTTATTTTCCAATTGTGTACACCATTGACACCGTTTTATTTTTGCGAAAAACAAGAATTTTAACTTTATTTGTGGTTTTTGTAAATTTTTGTGTAAAATGTTGTTGATAGATTTATTCCGACATATCGAGGGTGTAGGGCGAAAATCTGATAACTCATATAAAGTTGGTTTATTGGATGAATAAAAACGATGTAGGAATTAATGCTAAACACTATTTCCGTAACAATATTGTCTTTTTTTAACATTCCAATTTTATTACAATCTGCCTATAATTCACAAAAGCGTGTAAGCATTATAAGTAATATTTATAATAGTACAAGGGGTCCCAACTAAAATTTGCACCCAACTATTTTCAGTTTTGTTCAAATTTTGAAAATTAATTAATTTCAACCTAGAGGAGGCTCAATTTTTATCGTAGTTTCAAACTTCTTTTTCATCCCTCTAGCGCCCAGAACCACCCCTTAAAAAATCTTAAATAGCAAGGGTTGTTAAGTGATACATCATTTTGAAGCTGCTTTCATTATCTAATGCAACCCCGTTTAACTATTTTGGCGCTGGGAGAGAGCGGATTGCACTTTATAATTTTAGTTTTTATTTTATTTTTAGTTACACTAAATCACTGACCACTTTTCGTTTTAACCTACGCCCTGTACATAACTGCTGCATTAAATTCCTAGCAAGATGATTTGGGTGCACTCTCAGTCTATTCTTGTATTTGTACAAATGATGTGAAATAAGTTAAAATCACAGCTCCCAATAAATAAATAAATAAAATAAAAACGTTTATTAACCTGTTGACATGTACATTACATATATAGGAATCGTCGAGTTTACAAAGAAATCTAAGTAACAAAAAAAAAAAAATAGATGAAGATACAAATAAATAAAATATTTATCTAAAAGAACAAAGTTAGGTACTTGAATTAAAAAGAGATAATGAGAAACAAAGGGTATTACACTACATACAATTATAATATATAAATAAGACGTCTCTTTAGTTACCAAAAAATTCATCTAAACTATATATAGATTGTCTCAGCAGAAAACGTTTTAATTTAGATTTGAAATTTACTAAATTTGGACAATGAATCACATCTTGAGGTAAGTGATTATAAATTTTAAGTGCTAAACAATTTGGTGCTTTTAGCGAGATATTATATTTGTAAAAAGGTACGTGGTATTTGTTACATTGCCTTGTGTTATATTGATGTAGTTCTGAATTTAGGTGAAATTTATTTTTATTTAAATACATATAAACACCCAGTTCAAATATATATAATGAAGTTAAGGTTAGAATGTTAGTTTTTATAAAAACATTTCTGCACGAATTTCTTTTGGAAATATTTTCTATTATTCTTAATATTCTTTTTTGTACGATAAAAACATCAGGTGATAGAGTAGACAAACCCCAGAACGCAATGCCATACCTAAGCCTCGACTCAACCTGAGCATAATATAAGCTAACTAACTGACTCTTTGTTAATATTTGGCTTAGATTTCTAAATAAATAACAGAGAGAATTTAATTTTGAAATTAATGAGTAGCAGTGCTCTTTCCAGTTTAAATTTCTGTCAATAGTTATGCCTAAGAATTTAACACTATCTTCATCTGAGGATATTAATGACTCTTTTACAGTTATGTCAATATTGTTGCACTTATTTTGCCAGTTATGGAATCTAATCATTTTTGTTTTGTCACTATTAAAATAAAGAGAGTGTAATTCGAACCAGTTAACCAGCTCATTCATGGACACTTGACATGTATCCTTTAATTCGGAGTCATTTGGGGATGAAAACAATACAGTAGAATCATCAGCGAAACGAACTTTTAATACTTTAGGTATTACTTCATCTAGATCATTTGTATATAGTATAAATAGAACTGGTCCCAGGACTGAGCCTTGAGGGACGCCCATGTTACATATTCTTGTATCTGAGGTTACTGAAGTTAAATTGTCTTTGTTATTATGGTTTATGTTAACATACTGGGACCTATCTTTTAGAAAGGATTCCACCCAATCCAAGGCAACTCCGCGAATGCCGTACGATAATAATTTCTGTAATAAGATGTCGTGCTGAACGCAGTCGAAAGCCCTGCTGAGATCACAGAATATCCCAACAGGGCACTCACCTGCTTCCATAAAGTTTACAATATTTTCATAGAAAGATGTAATAGCAGAATTGATGGATTTGCCAGCAACAAAGCCGTGTTGGTTTCTTGAAAAGATATTATGTTTCTTCACAAATGCTAGAAGTCTATCTAAAAACGCATATTCGAATGGTTTAGAGAAGCAAGATGTAATAGTTATGGGTCTATAATTTTGAATCAATTCAGGATTTTGTTTTTTAAAAATGGGTATTACTTTGCCCTTTTTTAGAAGTGTAGGAAAATTCCCTGTCACAAATGAAAGATTTATTAAATATGTTAAGGGCTTAATTAATGTACATAACGCTTTTTTTAATATAAAGAGTGGAACTTCATCTGCCCCCGCAGCAGGTTTATTCTTTATTTTTTCTACTAAGAGCGTCAATAATTCATTCTCACTAAAAGGATCTAAAAATATAGAAAACCTATTTTTTATGTTACTAAAATGCTTATGTTTAGTTTGCCGTGTAATATTTTTTATTATATTCTCTGGTTCCTCAATGAAAAAATCATTAAATAATTTTGCAATATCATTAGGGTTTTCAATTAACTTATCATTTTGTAATAAGTTTAAATTTCCAGTTTTACCCTTGGCTTGAGACAGTTCAGAAACTACTTTCCAAGCTTCTTTTGAAACGTTGTTTGAGTTAAATATGCGATTTTGATAATAAGCTTTTTTTGAATTTTGAACTAATTTTGAATGTTGTTTTTTAGTCCACATATAATAATTGTGTAGCTCTGGAAAACTTTTTTGTAAAATATATAAATCTTTTAAATTAGTACTAGACATTATAACTTCATTGGTTACCCATTTACTATTCTTGTCTTGGGAATAGTAACATTTTTTTAAAGGAAAATATTTGTTAAACGAAAAAAGAAATACTTTCATAAAATTCTCATAAGCATTGTTTAAATCATTAGACGAAAATACAGTTGACCAATCCTGAGTTGCTAAGAATTCAAGGAAAGCTACCGTATTCTGTTCATTAAAGATACGTTTTAATTGTGACATTTGCTTCTTGTGAGAATTATTTTGATTATTTGGCGATTCAAAAAGAACAAATCTGTGGTCGGAGGTAATATTGTCACTTACGCAAACAACTGGATTAGTCATATTTGTATAGATATGGTCAATTATAGTGGATGACTCTTTCATAACTCGGGTTGGCCACTCTACCACCTGTTGTAATGCAAAACCTTTTAGTAAATAATTTAAAGTATTATATAAGATTTTGTCCCTAATGGGATCTAAATTAAAATCACCTGCCAAAACAAAAGTACAGTTAGACTCATACAGTTTCTCTAAAACATTTAAAATTTTATCATATAAACACTGAAAATCGCCATCTGGTGATCTATATACTACTAAGATTACCATTTTACATTTATCAAACTTATAGGTAATCCCACATATTTCAAAGTCTTTTTCTACACAATATTTTTTAAGATTAATTTCAGAACAATTTATATCATCCCTGCTATAAATTGAAACCCCACCACAATGATATAGGGATCTACAGAAATGACTACTCAACTTAAAGCCACTTATATGTTTTGTAATAATAGATAATTCAGTATCATGAGTTTCAGTTATGCAAATAAATTTTATATTTAAATTTAAGAATTCGTATTCTAAATTATTGATAGACTCTGCATTTAAACTGCGCGTATTCACTAGTAGGATGTCAGGATTGAAAAACACTAGTCCTCCACTTGATTCTTCAGGCGCTTCTGGAAAAACTTACTTATACAGGAGCCTGTTGGCCAGAGCTTTGGATCCATAGCCCTTCTAAAGTTTATTTGATTAATAGACACCTTAAAAGATGAGTAAAAGTCAGGACGAATAGGAGTGATAGAAGCACACTCTACTTCAGGAAAAGATACTTCAAGCATCTTTTTAAGATCATCACATGATGTATTATGTTGTACCCTCGTTACATGAAGATGAACTACTTTTGGTACGCCTTTTATGGTTGAAGTGGAGTTGTTTCCGATGACGATTTTCTGCCGCCTTCGATTATTAACAACTGTTTGCCATTGTTCATTTTTATCGGTTTTTTGATTACTATGAATCAAGTTGTCACCCTTTAAAATATTCGAATCACTAGTTGAAGGGATAGCTGAGTTTAAATTAATAATATCTCTACATTTCTTTTCAGTTTGTACTTTTAAAATTTCTGCGGAAACAAATTGTTTGTTTACGAAGTTATTATTTTTATTTGTTTGGGAATTCCCTGCGTTTTTATCCACTTTGTCAATTAAAGATAATTTTGAGGCTTTGGATAAAGACTGTTGGTCTTTTTTAATAGCACCATTTTTTGCTTCATTCTTTTTTACTTTATCTATATCAAGGTTTTGTGCTGTTGTTGTCGAATTTGTTTTTAAGTTTAAGGTTGTAGGAACTAATGTTGATAATAGATCAATTTGTTTGTTTAATATTTCGATTTTATCTCTTAACTCACCTATCAAAATATCTTTCTGTCTTATGATATAGGAGTATACAACATTTTCAGTTGCTTTGTCCACTTGATTACCTATTGCTTCCATGGTATCGTAGAATTCACCATCGGCATCGTCGATATCTTTTATTCCAGATGCAGCACTTCTAGTTAATGGCATCTTGATTTTACCAATAAAGCACAGAAGATAATAATTAAGAATCAGAATATAAACATATAAAAGATATGCACTAAATCATTTGTACATATATTTACGATACACTATCACTTTAACTACTTGACGATTAAAAACCTTTACGTATTCAGGAAAAGTTAAATGAAAACAGATAATCGAAAGTTTGAATTGTCCGGTGTGTATATCAAAATTGAAATTCCCAAGAAATACATAAGAAAATGTCACACACTGCACCAACATCTGGACTTCAAACAACTACTTCTTGGGATATATGCCCCAACAGGTATTGGATTACAGAAGAAGGATTAGGCGGATGGCAGCCGCAACCTTTTGTTTTTGTGTTATAATTAAAACGTGACAGCCCTTCGAAACTGGGCATCTAGGTATTCCTTGTTTATGTTATTGACTCCGCCTGGTGCAATATAATATTTCTGTTCAGTTGTTACAAGCGAAAGATCCAAAGCAGGTAGAATTTGCAAAGTGTTTGCGCCTGTTTGGTTGTGGGATTTAAGTCCCGAAAGAATTCGAGTTCCACCCGCGTCTGGACTTCTGTAATTCAATACCTGTTGGGGCATATCAGCCCAAGGAGTAGTTGTTTGAAGTCCAGACGTTGGTGAAGTGTGTGAAATTTTCTAATGTCGTATTTCTTGGGAGCTGTGGTTCTAACTTTTACATCATTTGTTCAGTTTTATTACTCCCAGTAAAATATTTTGGTTCCAAAATATTTCATTTCTTTATTCTTGGATTTTTTATACGTGTCTTGATTTCTTCTTTGATGGGAATTATTTCACAGTCTTGTTGTATGGCATTATTGGTGATGTACCTACCACGGTAATATTAATTTATAAAAGTATTTTTACAAAAAAGTAGGTTTTCCATCTTCAATAAATACATAATTTCGAAGGTACAGTAAGAAAAACTATTCTTAATTTATTGCATTCCTTGGCACAATACCTTCAGACAAATAAACGAAAGTTATAGTAGAACCCACCGCTTTATGAGAAAGAAAAACGCTATAAAAACAGCAAAGGATACCGCCAATAGAAGAAATACTGATTGATCTGGACATTTTTGAGTATTTTAATGTCGAAAACACCGTACACTGTCCATATACATAAAAATAAAATGATATTTTGTCTATTAGGACCACTGTGCAAAGATTCAATAACCAAGTTACTGGAGATAGTTAGGGGTAATTTGCGTAAAATTTCTATATTCATTAACTTTCTTTAATATGAATTTACATTTTAATTTCTATAACGCATATTAGATTTGAATAGAGGTTGACCACTCCACCTGCCCTATAGCTTCATTTTCTGATCTCTTGTGAGATTCAGAAACGTTGCTAATTAAAATTTTGTCTCAAATTTTAATTCTAAAATTAAAAACACGGTGAATAAAGTCATAAATATTATAAATTAATTAAGCTTACCTACCCTATCTCAACCGTAACCATCGGAATCACTGTCATCAACATTGATAATAAATTTGGTCGGACTCGTTATATAAGAATTTTCTTCTTTGACGACATGTTTCATTTTTTTCTGCCAATCATCAGATGAAATTTTGTTAATTTCTTCTTTTACCAAATTTGCTATCAACCCATCAAATTTGGGAAACACGTTATGACGCCTTATTCTTTTTTTAAGTTGTCCCCAAATTAATTTTATGGGGTTAAATACACAAAAATAGGGCGGAAGGCGCAATACCTCGTGGCCCCTTTTTGATGCCAGGAATCTTTGGGACTACAACCTGATACCACATAATCAATTGGAATATCATTTAGTGATTGTTCCGGTTCTTTAGATCCACTTAAAAAAAACTGTATTTTCCCAAGGACGAAACATATTGAAATTGACACCGAATAAATAAATAAGAAGTACACTCTAACAATGTTTTAAAATAAAAAAGTATGTATATACACGGAAGCCAAAAATAATATTAATTGAAATAAACTAACGCCACGAATCACCTACCACCTACTATTCACTAAATCAAAAATCAAGTGCGAACACAAGCACAGTGTATCACTGTATGAATATTTTCCTAGCCCTCACTACTGAAGACAATATTTTTCCAACTTCCTACTTCCTACTTTAATTGCAGAACAAAATGATCCCGCTTTATACAAGTCGCTAATACCGACAAAGCCACTTGTCGGCACATCTACATGCCGCTAATACCGACAAAGACACTTGTCGGCACATCTACATGCCGCTAATACCGACAAAGCCACTTGTCGGCACATCTACAAGCCGCCAAAGTAACCTGTCTGCACATCTGAGAATTTTGTTTCTGCAATTGAAAATGTAAAAACTATAACCACACTTCCATTGTCGCCTCTTATGAGTGTAACCTCACACCCCACAGTTTAGTTAAATTAATTTGAGACAAAATTTTAATTATTAATTCAAATCTAATATGCGTTATAGAAATTAAAATGTAAATTCATATTAAACTCATAATTAATAATTATACGCCATTCTCCCCTATAACGATATCCAGCTAAGTTGGTTATTGAATCTTTGCACAGTGGTCCTAATAGCCAAAATATTATTTTATTTTTATGTATATGGATAGTGTACCGTGTTTTCGACTCAAAAATGTCCAGATTCATGAGTATTTGTTCTATTGGCGGTAATCCTTTGCTGTTTTTTCATTCTCATAAAGGATTGAGTTCGACTATACAGAAAATGTTTATTTAGGATGTACAAAAATTAAAGCTTGATACAATACAACGTTATTATTTCATATTATTATGGATGACATTATCTCAAATTGCAGTGCCCGCTCTAGGGGGCGGATAACCGAGACATTTGTCTTGATAAGTTAAATACCTAATTAAACAAAATGTATACTGGTTGATTTTTTTCTTTAACTAACATCACCCTGCAATGTACATTTCGTATCTACCGATTTTGCCTAAAACTTAAAAAAAAATTGTAATCCTTACTTCCGAAGAAAACAACCATAAATTAAATAACAAAAAAGGCTTGGCATCGATGTCGCGCTCCGCATAGAACAGCACGCAGGGCGCCGCGTGAACTTGTTTAAATGGGAATAGAAAGGAATATCATGCATTGACTTGTTAATTACTTCTAATATAAAAAGGCAGCTTCAATACACAATGTATTATTCTTGCTGGTAAAGTACTGAAGAGCAAGTTTGTATTACGTAGAACCTATTTTTAAATAAAAATATTTCATAGTTTGATTTGTTAATTTTTAAAGGTAAGTCTTACTAATATTTTAAATCTGAAAGTACTCTAGTTTGTTTGTTTGTTATTCAATATTCAATTATTAACCTCTTTACAAAACTTTTTTTTTACTGAGTGATCTGCTTAAGACGGGATTACCCGTAAGTAACGTGAATTTAGGGCTTAGAAAAAACTGTTTTTACTTAAATGTAAAATAAAATTATGTCTCAATTGTACTTCTGTAAATTAGTTATTTCATTATTTTGTCAACGTTTTGAGTTATCAAATTAAACATTTTCTAAATTGTGTGATACTACTTGCGGTTTTAGATTTTTGGGAAGGGTAAATCTTCATTTTTAATTTTTATTATTATTATTTTGTATTTTATATTGTTTAATTTAAGATATTGTCACGACCCTAATGGTTGTGAGAATTACTAACTTATAATTCTTTGCTACCTTTCTTTATGAAATAACACCAGGTTAAACAGTCTAACAAGTTTATTAATAAATATAAAAAGTGTACACTAGTTATATATTCAAATTCTAGGAATAGTGCTGAATAGACGAGAGCAGCCAAGGAGATTCTTAGGAAGCCTTATCTCCAGCTTGCAATCTTTCTTTTCGTTTTAATAAAATAAATTCATTCCTTGCTTAGCCACATTTGTAGTTAGTTATCATATTTTGTATTTGTATAAGTTCTTAAAAATATTAAAGTTTTTAAAAACAGTTTTTCTGATTTAAGATTTAAATCTGGCGCAGTCAGTAGGATACGTGCGGTCGTTAAAGAAAAGAGCTTTTTGCATTGTGCGTAAAAAAACTTTTTCACGATTTTGGTGTCTTAACATCAGAGCGCGTATCTACGAACTTACATTTCCCTTTAGTGGATTAATGTAACTTTCCGTTCTGTGCAGTGAGGTTCGAGAGAAAAAAACCATTGGATTATTTTTTCGAAAAGTGGGCCCTGGAGCACCTGACGTTGGACTACAGCAGGAATCGAAAAAGAAACTGGTACTACAGCGACATTGTAAGTGCTAAGTTCCTTTTTGCCTATTCCTAACATTTTCTAAATATTCGGGATAGATAGATAAGTCAAACAATTTTTCTTAAATAATAATAATTATTTTAATAATACAATTTGATTTCTCATGACCGATATAGACGAAATCGCGAAAAAATTAGCAATAGCCTTCTCTGAGGCAGATAAATCTGGAAATAATTTAGAAAACAATTTAAATTCTCACGAAGAAATGGCTCGTCCAGCAATAAACTGGAATCTTTTTAAATCAAAACTAGATATTATTAGGCCATATGGTGGCGATAGCAACACTTTAAATAAATTTATAACACGTTCTGAAAGTTTAATTGCTACTTATCAGGAATATAACGATGCCGAATTAAATAAACATATCTTTGAATGCATACAAGAGAAATTAATAGGGAAAGCAGAGACTATGGTTGGAAATCGCGTAGAGTTAAATGATTGGGATTCACTAAAAAACGCGCTAAAGCAATGTTTTTCAGACCGCAGAGATTTAAGTTGCTTAATTCAAGAACTGACTAGAACCAAACCGTACAAAAATGAAAATCTGATAGACTTTGGTACTAGATTGCAATTATTAAGGAGCAGCATTGCTCAAAGAATAAGTAATGATCAAACATTAGGAAATAATGATAAAATATGTCAAATTAACCATTGTGACAAAACGGCATTAAACACGTTCATTGCCGGCTGCACAGGTATATTAAAAAATAACATGCATCTAAAAAAACCGGCGTCTCTTGAAGACGCAATCGCGTATGTAAACGAATTCGAAAATTTTGGGAGACTTTATGGTCAGCCCGATGAACCTCGAGGTCATTTTTCTAAAAATAATAATTTTAAACAGCAAAATGCAACAAGGTCATTTACTACATTTAATCAACAAGATCAACAATTTTATTCTCCAAATCATTTTAATCAAAATCAGTACCAAAGAGCTCAGAAACCGGTGTGGTCAAGTCAGCGTGTTAATGTCCAACCACGGCCTCAACCTCCCCGTAATTATCCAAAAAACTCTCAAGTTTTTGGACCCAAAATAAATGTTTTTAAACGCAATCAAATTCCCCCACATCGATTGCCTAAACCAGAACCGATGTCTGGAATTTCAAGCAATTCCTATAATACAAAAAGATCTTTTAATCCAAATAATAATAATGGCAATTATAATAGACCTAACAATTATTTCCAAAATTATGGTCAAAAACCAAATTTCATAGTAGAAGAGTTATATGCAAATAACTATTCTGGTGATAACAATTATATCAACTCCGAAGACCATGATTACGATACCGACGAAATTGTACATAAATTCGGAAATTCAGTCCAAATTGCGAATCAAGAATCGGGTACGGATGACCCAAATTTTTTCGGAACAAGTCTCCGGTCCAAACCCAACATAATTGAACTAAATATAACTTCGACCAATCCCCTACCGTATATCGAAATCGAACAACCAAAATTAAAACTGCTCATCGATACCGGTAGTACCAAATCAATAATTAGGCCAACAATTGCCGAAAAATTTTACCCACACTGTTTGTATTTATCATTCAAATGCAGACATTAAAACGCCTTTTGCTAGTAAACGTATCATGTATCAAGCAGATATCCCCGCGTTTAAGGAATTCAATTACAATGACAACATTAACTTTATACTTTATGATTTCCACGAATTTTTTGATGGAATTGTAGGCATAGAAGACCTTATAAAAATGAATTTAAATATAGATTTTACGAATAATAGGTTAATTAGTAATCGAGTAGAAATTCCTATAAAATTTAGGAAACCCTCTGATGTAAAATTCGAATTTTCAGTCGGTCCTTCGGAAAAAATTCAAAAAGGCGAAAACAACCACGCAGCTGACGCCTTATCGCGAATAAACCCTGATTGTGATTCAAATGCCATCGAATCCGATTCATTAGACGTCAACATCGACGACCTCGACGCGATATTTCAAAACGATATTGACGACTTACCATTTTTGTCCGGAACGGAAATATCTGATATTTTAGGGGAAACCCCAGAAAAAATTCAAGTAATATCCAATGTTCAAATTCAACCCCCGGTTGAATTTCGAAATGAATCCCCAGTCCCCAGTCCCCAGTCCAAACCGACTTAGAAACAGTACATACATCTGTAGAAAACCCCATTTTTAATATACCAATAACGGAAAGAGCCCTAAATCTCTACAAAAATCAAATACTTTTTTCTTGCGGAGAAATTAACGAAATCAAAACAAAACGAGAGCAAGTTTTCGAAAACACTAGACTTTTTGTTATTTTACCACAAAGAAATTTAGAACAAGGCATAGTAAACTTCATTAAGGATTTCATAGACCCAAAGCGCAAATATGCTCTATTTTTCAGAAACCCACTTAAACCCGAAACTTTTGTTGTTACAGTTCAAAAATTTTTCAAAAATTCCGCTTTTAACTTTGTTCATTGTATAAAAATCTTGGATGACGTACTGACATGTGAAGAACAAAAAGAAAAACTGAATTACTACCATAACTATAAAAACGGTCATCGCGGAATCAACGAAGTCAAAGCCTCTTTAGGGTCTAGATACTATTGGCCCAAAATGTCGGAAGACATAGAAAAATATATAAACAATTGCGAAGTATGTTTAAAAAAAAAATAAATACGATAGAAACCCGCCTGTTATAAAATTTAATTTAACACCAACCGCTGCTATCCGCCGAATATCCAACACTTTATAAAAAATTAATTGACCATTACAACAAATCTTTAACTGTATTGTGGCAAAACCAACAAAAATTGCAGAATAATTTAGAAAGATTCCAGGCGTCAATAAAAAACCAAATCATAAGCTTAGAAAATTATATAACTTTTCAAGGTACAATAAGTCAAATTAATATAGATATTCAGACTATGATAGAGTTTATCGATAACATAGAAAATACTATTGTATTTTTGAAATTGAATTCACTTCATAATTCCATAGTATCCAGCCATGAAATTGTTGACATGATAAATTATCTCAAACGAACTTATAATCCGGAAGAAATACCAAAATTCAAAAATATTTTGACTTACTATCTATTCTTAGGAACCCAAGTAACCTTTTCGAAATCAAAACCTATTTTCGCCATACACATTCCAATCCTAAAACAAGAAATTCTAGACTTTATCACATCTACCCATTAATCCAATACCGTAGAATGTTTATACCTACTTACCCCTACTTAGCTCGAACAAAAAAGGATTCTCAACCCCAAAAAGAAGAATGTCCAATGTTGGAAAATACATATTATTGCCGACAGAATTTTGTAACCAGGGATAACTGCACTCTACACCTCCTCGACGGATACACTCCGAAAAACTGTCAAGTTACCGAAAACGAAGTCCTTGTAATACCTTCAAGACCAGAAAAAATACTTTCAAAATGCCAGACGGACCGTTTCCTAGAGATCAAACTGCCTACATTGCTAAGAATCCCAAAAGGATGTTCAATATCAATTAACGGATTGACGTTCACCAACAATCCGCAAATAAGAGATGGAAAAGCTTTAATACTGCCAAAATTCGCTGATGGATTTTACGAGTCACAAGAACCGTATCAAGCCTCCAACATCACCAGGCTCAATTTCGAAATCAATAAGATTGCCAGGCAACTGAAACCAATCCAAGAAATAACCAGTACTCGGCATATAGTACCAATAGTGGTGCTATCTACAGTAACGGTTATCATTTGCATCACCCTAATGGCCCTCGTCATATTCTGAACTCGACACCGCAAACCAATTTCAAGAAATGAAGAAGGAAACCAAAACACAGAAGAAACCACCCCTTGTTCGAGTTCCAAAAATACATCCGTATTTTTTTCAACCTAAGGATGGAGGAGTTATATATTCAAATTCTAGGAATAGTGCTGAATAGACGAGAGCAGCCAAGGAGATTCCTAGGAAGCCTTATCTCCAGCTTGCAATCTTTCTTTTCGTTTTAATAAAATAAATTCATTCCTTGCTTAGCCACATTTGTAGTTAGTTATCATATTTTGTATTTGTATAAGTTCTTAAAAATATTAAAGTTTTTAAAAACAGTTTTTCTGATTTAAGATTTAAATCTCACTTATATAAAATAAAAGGGCCTTACCATAGGCTATACATATCATTTCGTTGGGCACGTCACGCTGACTTTGAGATAGGGCTGTACGATTGTGGACTCTGAGTCACACTATGACCCCAAGACAAGAGTCTACTACGACTCCAAGACAAGAGTCCCTTTATTGTTAAATCAGCGGATATTTATATCTCGCGAATTGGGTCTGACGTGACCAGCTCAATATTATTATTGTTTATTGGAATCGCTGGTTTGATTATATAATTTACTTAATCTATATATAAAAACAAAATGCAAACTCGATGTACTGAGTGTTATTTGTTTAGCGTGACAATAGACCCATCTCATATCTCGCATTTTAGCTAGAGCTTGTGCGCGAAAAAGCGGCGGGTGGTTTGAATCTAGTAACTTTTCTATCTATCTTTGTCTGATTTTACCTTAATTATTTTTATTGGGTTGGCCGTTCTGGTACGTGCTTGTTCTTTGCATAGATAGACCAAGTTGTTTACAAACAAACTGTATTTTGCTTTTTATTCTGCTGTATTTTTTTGATATTTTGTTTTGTGTTTTATTATTATTGACTATATTTTATTGACTTTAAAAACTTTTGGTTTGATTTTTAACTAAAGTGTATATTTAGTTATATTAGTGTTAGTGCAATAAAAACAATGCGTTGTTGTATTTCAAGTTGTCCAAATTGGGGCACCAACAAAAACACAGGAAAATTTTTTAGTGTACCAAATAAAGATTATTTAAGGACGCGGTCTTGTACGTCAAATGTCAGCGAAATTATGTCAAATAAGATGCTGTCCGGGAGGTGCTGGTATCTCGTGATAAATGCTTAAATTAAACAAAATAGTTACAGAAACCTTCCTTTGAAATTTTCTTGTTACAGAAACCATTCGAGAAATTCAGTGTCTGCTATATTTAATACAAGGGGAGAACAATATTTAGTATTACCAAAATGTATAATCTTAACTTTTTATTATTCATTTATGGGCAGAAGGACCTCGGTCGATAGCTCTTTGTAAGTTGTTAGCTTACAATAAAGAACATAATGATAAATAATTATTCATTTATTTTCTTTGTAGGTATATATTATTCATACAGACCTTTCAATGAAAACTATTCATCCATAATATCTTTCTTTTAATTCTTAAAATTAAATTAATTTGTTACTGGGGCATTGATAATATCAAAATAACATGTTCTTTTCAGTTATTTATATGAAGTGATTTTGTTCCTCGTTATGAAGTATATGAGAAACGAAAGAAAAATTAACCACGCGCACGATTTATTTATTTATTACGATGAATTACGATTTGGGTAAACATGTCAAAGATATTTACAAGTCGGAAACAATTTTTTACTATGGTATTATTGGTATTAAATTTTTGAAATATTCCAGAATCGACACGTGTTTCAAGTTGAAGACTATTTAAACCTGAGATCCTTGATTTTATCTAATAAAAAGTAAGCCTTTATAGCAATTGTATTTCCATTTTTAGTTTTTTATCAATATGGCTTAACTGTAAAAACCAAGAATTCAATTAACTCTATTTACACATTGTAAAAATGAATATTTGTTGTGAACACTTTAAAATATTGCTCTTTAATTGTTATTGTAGATAATAATTTATTCGATAATGCCGCGATCAATCAAGTCCAAGCACTTTTGAAAACGAATATTGACGAAAGCTCCATGTTTAATTTTTAATCCTTAACTAAGACCTAAATAGAATTAAAAAATGCCAAATCTCCCATCAAAACACTGTATAAAGGTAAAGACAACACTCGTTATGCCATGGTTTTGTGAATATCTCAATCATGGAAGAAGCACACAAGTAGTATACAATCTCAAATTTCAAATTATCCGCCAAGCCGGTGTAAGGTCGGAAAAGATTTCGTGAGCAATCGGACGGCGCCGGTGTTATTTAACTCTGGTTACTGAGACAAATACAATACGCTTACCGTATTTTAACCCAAAATATTCACGAAGCGATAAATGGCAAAAGTCCGGAATTGTACAAGAGTCCTGCTGCCTGCGCATGCGTGTGTGAACTTGGGATTTGTTTTGATTGTAAGAAGTGTGTTTACAGTTTACACCGTTAAATTCTTTGGTCGTTCAGTAGCAGCGATTAGGGGGGCATAGGGGGCAGCTCCCCCCCACTTTTAGAGGGATGTATCGATAAATAAATGTTATGTTTATTCCGTTTTAAACATTTCAGGGTAGGAGTAGGAATTATGTAAAAATTATTTGTACAAAGTCTTCGCCCCTCCTACTTCTAATGTCCAATCGCCGCCACTGTCGTCGTTTAGTGTTCTTTGAAGCCTAAAAAAATCTTGCTGCTGTATTTCTTGAAAAAAATATTCCATTTAATGTACAACAGCAGCATTGATAAAAGTACTATTAAAGATTAAAATTTTTTTTTAGATTTTATACGAAAATTGAAATTCTATACGAACAATATTTTTTTCATATCATCTTAAAGTCGAGGTTTTAACGAAGAAAATGAGCACTGATAAAGTTAAACAATTGAAAATTTGTAAACCAACTTTTTCGATTGAAAATTAGGGTTTCTTTTAAATTTTTGCACAGTTGGACAAGGTGACGGGTCACATTTTTTAAGATAATCAGCTAAAATCTGAACTTCAAACTCAGCCTACTACGAATTTGACAAATAGGGCAGATTCTCGATATTTTGTTTCGCGTTAGAGATATCGAAAAACATTAGAAAAAGTTGTTCAGAATATTATTTTAACCCCATATACCGATTTTCATGACAAAATTCGCATTTTTAATTGTTTCATTTAGCGTTCCATGGAAAGTAATAAATTTGACACATTGACAATTTAATAGTGATTATTTTTTTCATCTGTCAAAACAGTCAGAATTTGTGGTTTCAGCCAATAAGAGCTCACAATCCTAACCAATCATTGAGTTTTATACTGATTATTTTTTTCATCTGTCAAAACAGTCAGATTTTGTGGTTTCAGCCAATAAGAGCTCAGGATCCTAACCAATCATTGTGTTTTATACTGATAAAACCGCTTCTTCGTATTTGTTTCTTGATTAAACTGTGTTTACCTTTTTGAAATGTCAAATGTAAACATTTAACAATTTTTATTATACTAAAATGTATTGCAAATCTATGTTAATAACCAAATTTCAAAATGTATTTGTAAACTAACCTGTTTTTATTAACGCCAAAACGCCTTTAACATTTTTACATACCTCATTTCAACACTAAACTTAAAATTAATTAAATTAAGAAAGACTTCATTTCATTCTTCTTCTTCGCTTTTATTTACGGCGTTTCGCGGGGTAGCCAGTCAAAAAATCGCCTTGGTGGCCCTGTATGTAAAACTATAACAGCCTAACAGCTCAGGTTTCAATTTAAATTGGTAAAGAAAATTTTCAATATTGGCGTGTAAAGTGTCTTTTGCATAAATGACTATGTTCTCTGTTTTTAATACAAAATGATTCAAAAAATAATCCTTTCAAATACGACTCGTCCTCTGAAATTTTATAGATTAAATTTTTGATCTTCATACTCAAACGCCTTTATTTTTGGCAAAACCACTCAAACAAACTGATTTAAGATAAAATCACTCGTCCTGCGGACTCGTGATTTTATCAATCAGTTTGTTTTCGTGGTTTTTCCAAATAAAGCCGTTTTCGTGAAAACCAAAAATTTAATCGATAAAATTTGGAGGACTCGTGGTATTACCTTTGATTATTAACTGATTAAATTTAGGAAAAAGTATGCAACAGTCCATCGATCCATTTTAGAGACATCATTATAACAAAAATTATCCACAATGATATTGTAAAATACTTTTATCAGAAGAATTTTCTTTAATTACAAATAACAGAAATATGGTCCACATGCATTTACCCATATGTCAAATATATATCCCTGAGCAAAAAACTTATATCCTCTGCTGCTGTTTGGTAGCTCCATGGTCTTCAACAAATTTCCAGGCGTCACTAAAATCAAAATTTTTAATAAAACATAATTTCTTTTGCCACATTATGTAAAACAGTAAAATTGAAAATCAATAGCAATATTGAAAAACAAAATCGCAAATGTAAAGTGTAACAATAAAATTTCATATTTATACCTTTAATTAGCTTTGATAGCTTTTAATCTTAATCTTCTTTAACTGACCTGTCAATCCAAAAGGGACTTTAATTCCAGAACAGAGGATTTATTTTATGTTTGATAATCAGTAAACATCTATATAATTGTGGTTCGAAATCGAACATTTTTACCTACGCCCATGGCGACAAAGGAAATAAAAATAACCAAACCGCACGCATAGCAACAGTACAGCACACATCGTGAATCAACGCGGAAGTAACTCACCGACGAGATGGACTTCAATACGAAAAGCCGCCCTTGTCGGCAGCCGCCTTTACATACACCGCGACACATTGGCGAGACTGCAAGTTGCCAAAGAGATAAAAAAAAGGGCACAACAATAAAGCCGAAAATACATACCCGTGAACAGGTCGCATCATTGGATTGTTTCATACGTAATAAATTCATCAATTTTTAACTTATATAAATTGCATAATATTACATACATACCCGTATTCACATTCAGTTATTTTTTGAGCAATTGCAAACACAGTTTTGAATTTTGTTATATTCTATGTTTGTTGAAAAGTGTTTTGTTTTTTACGAAGTTATCGTTAATATATAAAATTCAAGTAATCAGTGTATAATTTCGCTACAACCTATATACAGTCCACATACAATTTGTCAGCCAACTTAAATCTACAATAAGTTGGGACAGACCCATTTAAAGGATGTGGCCTAATAAGTTTGGGTCTCCAAATTTGGTATTATTTGGAACTTCCCAAAACAATTGTGTTTTAATTACTTTGTAAATGGTATTAACGATAAAGTTGTTAAAATTGACAGAATTTAAAGTTACTAAGCCTTCTTTTACCTTAATGGTTTCTTTTAATCACTTTTAAATAACCTAACCTGACTAAAAATACTCTTCTTAATTGATAGTAAAACCACTTATATTATTAAAAAGTTTTTTAATTTTGACGTTTCGACTTTTTGTTCGAAAATCGTTTTCAAAATAACAACAAATTATATAATTAAAATTTACTAACCTGACTGATTAATAAATCCTAACAATTTTGAATTTTGAAGTATGTCAAATTCTTAATTTTCATACTAGCCAACATCAGAAAAAATCTGGTAACTTTAAGTTCGCGCAGTTAAAATTTAAGAGTTAAAATTTAAATTCGCGAGCATTCTACATTCCGTAGTAGCCACTCTCTCAATCTAGTGGTGAGTGATATGGCAAAATAATCCTTGAAAGCTGCAAATTTTTTCAATATGATCCAAAAAATGACCTTTCTAAATGTTTTTGAGGCCTTTGATAATGTATATGCTAGATCTTAATAACAAAACTAAAAATATACATAGACATGATGTTGAAAGAGAAACACTTTGGAGGTTTCATTGCCGAACTCTATATATTGAAATGATTATTGTTATTCTAAGATTTTTCCCTTTTAGATAATTTTTTTTAATTCTTTTAAAATACACTTCCCATAATTTTGCCTCATTTTTTACACCATAACAACATTTCCAAAATTTGTTTTCTTAATTTATTTCTATCTTGAAACCAAATTTTTATTTCTATTTTTCCCACTAATATCTTATATATTTCTTTTCATATTCTTAAATTCTCTTCCTCTGCTATTTCAAAATTTATTTTTATTTCTTCATTTAAATTTTCTCCCAATATACAAAAATATCTTTTTAATTTATTTTCCATCTGTGATAATTTCTTTTAATTTTATTTCTCAAAATCGTTTCTCTTTCCTTTACTTGTTGTTTTATATCTTCATTTTTATTTTCCATTTGTGCCAATTTTATTTGACATATTTCTTCAATAAACCCTATTTCTATTACTTTCTTATTTTTCTAGCTGCTCCTGTAATTCTTCTACCTCTATTATTCTTGCAATCATTTATTTTTCTTGTTTCTTCAATTTTTTATCTGTATCCTTTCTTAAATCTTGTTTGATTTCTTCTAAGCAATTTCCTACACTTCTTATTTATTTTTATCGTTACTTCTACATGCAATATATCTGTCTTCAATTCCAATTCATTCTCTATGTCCTGTCTGATTCTAACACTATTTTCTTGAATTTCTTCTCTTAAATTTTTCTTCTGTCCTTTTATGTTTTCTTGTATATTTTTGATTTGCTCCTTCTGCTCTTCTTGTTCCTTTTTAATTTTTTTTCTTGAGGTTGTTTTTGATCGAGTGTGTAAACGCGGTACCCACTTCGAACAAAGCTTTCTCATGAATAAAGGTTCATGCAAAATGGTGAATGCACTGCCTATGGATATCACCTATCAGTCGAAACTTTAATGTACGATCGGCCAAAACTATTTTGTGAAGTCCTTTTATATTTTCTGGAATATTTTCTATAAGCCACTATTTATTTATATTAAAATTAAATTAATGCGAGACATCATAATTTTTAGTTTCATTTTTCAAAATCAAAATTAAAACTATTAGAAATCAAAATACATGACAAAAATAAGTGAATAATTGATAGAAAGTTTTAGAGAAACAATCAATGTAAAAATATGCGAGTTGTTTGTTGTCTGAAATATAATATCACAAAACCTTTAAACATCTAATATTTTCACTAATAACAGAATTAAAATTGAAGTCATGCTAAAATTCCTCATTAGCGAAGTTAAGTAGAAACTATACAATATAAAGGAAATGAACGCATTTAACGAAGATAAAATTAGTCAAAGGGTGGATAAAGTTAAAATGAAATGTTATGAATTACACATACAAAACCATTAAATTAAGTTATAGTATCAAAAAGTATTAAAACGGTATTAATAATAATAATAATAATAATAATAATAATAATAATAATAATAATAATAATAATAATAATAATAATAATAATATATAGGGGGAGTGGGTGGCTCAGTGGTAGAGCACTGGACTCATAATCCAAGGGTTGTGGGTTCGAATCCCACCGTCGGCAGAAATTATTTTCTGATTTTTAATTAATTAAAAATTTAGAAATTGATTTTCATATACCAGGTGCGATTCCCCACTCGACCATTCACTGTTGAGTTCTAATTAACAGTGCTGTTCCTAAAGTGGCACTGGGAAACAGTAACAAAGCCTACACAGAACACGAGGCTAATGACCAGAGTAGTCGATGCCGTTGACACTGAAGTAAAAAAAAAAAAAAAAAAAATAATAATAATAATAATAATAATAATAATAATAATAATCCCGTCTGGGGTGCGGGAAATAGAATACCCCCAGGGTATCTCCCACCCGTCGTAAAAGGCGACCATGTGGAGCAGCTGTCCGCTGACCTAAACCTCAATCCCCGCATTTCCTAATGGATGGAGCCCACCAGACGCAAAAAAGCCGGAATCCAGTGGCGTGCGCAACCGTGTCGAGGGATGCATGGCCAACCGGATTTGGTCGCAAACGGTGCCTCCGGGATACCTGCCGCACTCCCGGAGTAAATAGGCTTGGCGAGGCAAGGGCGCACTACCTCGCTCGACAGTTGATTCGTCCCGATACGTGGGAATCGTATGGATAATTTAAACACAAATACAAATCAAGCTAGGAGTAGCAAAAATGATATAGAACGAAAACTCAGCACGACTGATAGAAAAGATAGCCCATTTAAGGGGAGTAGTAAAACAATCAGGACACCACCTCAATTAGAAACAACAAAACTAAATGAAGAGGATGTAGACAACTTTATCGTAGCAACTAGCTCCACGAGTTTAGGAAATGAGAAAGGCCCCTCAGACAAACCGCATTTAGTGGCAATGGCAAACCGGATAACAGAAAACAATGAAACCCAAATAGATGCGATAGCTGATAGCAATGAAGAGGACTGGTTGAGAAAAATAGACATTGTAAGCGATCAAGATAAAGATAACGTAGGCAAAGAACAAAAGGGTAGAAAAAAAAAACCAGAAAAGGTTCGACACCCGAAGATAAGAGCAAGCGCATCAGAGAGGAAATAAGTAAAGAACAGGAATTTAACACCTTCATAAAATCCTTTGGAAGAATGGCAGACTGTTCTAATAATCTAATGGGCCTTATCGAACAACATATTTATACCAAAACGGAAGTCAAAGATAAAGTGAAGGAACTATATGGCTACATGAACAGAGTGAAGAAACTAGTCGAGGGCTGGGGAGAGGTACCAAGGTAAGCTAGAACAACAAATGTCAGCGCACAAACGCAGACTATAACAGCAACGGAAAGGAAATTAACATCTACGATATTTATCAATGAATATATCCCCGAAAAGCAGATAATAGAAACTAGAGAGGAACTGTTACAGCAAGTGAAGGGCAACCTAGAGAGTTGGGACACGATGGAAGGGATTATATCTAAAGAATGGAGCGAAGAAGTATACATTAACACGAAAATAGAAACAGGAAACCCATCTAAACAACCAGATAATCAAGACATGGGAATTATTTTTGACCCCGACAAAGAAAACCATAAATTTAAAATCACAGAAGAAAAATTTATAGACGACGTAATCCGAAACAAAATGATCAGCAAAGGCAAAGCAGCATGTCTAATCAATAGAAAAGCATTAGAGATCATAGGAGAAAAGGCAGGTATTATGCAAGAAACTTGTACATACTTTATAGGGACAGAGAATACGAATTGTGCGGAATTATCTCTGCTAACAGCTTGCCAAAAGTTAAGGGAACTAATGATCCATAAGAAACGCAACCAGGCGGTTATTATATGCGATGCAGATATGTTAACCGAAAAAAGTAGAAAGGTTATAGAATGTGCCTTTGTAGAAACGGATGCAACACTGATCCTATATGACCCAGGAATACTAAATACAAACAACACCGAGGGATGGAGTACAAGGGAGAAAAGAACAACTAGAAATTACGATACCAAAGCCCTAGTTATACAAGCCAAAGGAAAAACCTATGCGGACCTACTGAAGGAGGTTAAAAGCAAAGTTAACGCAGAAGATGTTAAAGAGGCTGTAAGAGATCTAAAGAAAACACGAAATGGGGACCTACTGGTAACTGTAAAAAAAGAGGCTGAAATATCAAAACTACAAGAATTAATTACCAAAAAATTAAACACACAAGACATAAGACGAGCAGGAATGACACGTACAACCCTATATATAAACGATCTTGACGCGGTGACAACTATAGAGGAAATTAAGGAAGAAATTGGAAAAATAGTAGGAATGGAATGTTTCGAGATAAAATCAGTCAAAGAAATTTATGGAGGTAGACAGGTAGCGACGGTAATTTTGGAAGACAATGCGGCACAAAAAATGCTTGACGCTGGTAAAATAAAAATAGGGTGGACCAGCTGTCGTATTCGGGAAAAAGTCGTTTTCGAGAAATGCTTTAAATGTTGGGGATACGGTCACAGAGCTATAAACTGTACAGGGCCTGACAGAGAAAATCGATGTAAAAAATGCGGGGGGTTCGATCACAAAATGCCAGACTGCGAGGAAGAAATAGCTGAGTACTGCTGGACATGCGAGTCAAAGGGACATAAAGACTTCCGATGCCCTAGATATAAAAAAGCCCTACGTCAGGAAATCAATAGAACAAAATCTTAATACCCTCTCTCTTTTTAATTTTATTTTAATTTTAATCTTATTTTTAACTCTATTTAATCCTACATACTATAGCCCCTATACAGCTGTATTTTACTTATGATACCCTTAAATGGCAATAAAATTAAGAAAATAAAGGTCATACAAATAAATAACGACAGAAGTAAATACTCATACGACATGACTAACATAATAGCAGACAAAGTAGGCAGCGATTTAATAATTCTGAGCGAGCCGAATAAGAACCTAATAAAAAAAGAAGGAAATTGGATTACAGATAAACGGCAAGATAGCGCGATAGTTATATGCAACCGTAGTTTAAAATTAGGCAGAAAGAAAAGAAGAAATGGCTTCTGCTGGGTAAATGTGGGGGAGTACAGAATTTTTGCATGTTACATCTCTCCGAACTGTACTCTAGAGGAATTTGAAAGGTACTTACAAGAACTGGAAAGAGATATAAAAAGTACGAAGAGAAAGGTACTTCTAGCTGGGGACTTTAACGCAAAGTCCTACCTATGGAACTCCTCTCGAGAAGACAGAAGAGGGCAAGTAATAAATGAATGGATATCAAGAAACAGACTTGTGGTTCAAAATAGGGGAAATATGCCGACTTTCGTCAGAAATCTACAGCAATCAATCCTAGATATAACTCTCACTACAGAAAATTGTAAGGAAGAGATACAGAATTGGAAAGTCCTAGCAGGTGAGGAGTCCTTAAGCTTACATAGATTTATCTACTTTGAAATCCATGGAAAGGAGAAGGAGGTGAAGTACAAGAAAGGAAAAAGAGGCTGGAATCTAAGTAAGCTAGACTCGGAAAAATTTAGAACGGCACTGAGACAAGAAACAGAAGCGCTAAAAAATACCAACGTTAGTCCCAATTGACTTGATAGTGAGGGAAAGAATTGAGATAGAAGAGGGAAGAGAAAAAACGGTGGCTAGAAGTAACACGATGAATAAATGGCAGGATCAATGGAACACCTGTGAAAAGGGTGCTTGGACGCGATCGCTTATACCCCTTATAGACCGATGGACAGCAAGGGAACATGGCAACGGCAATTTCTATCTGACTCAGGCTCTCACAGGACACGGTTGTTTTAAGGAGTATCTTTGCAGGATGAGGATAACGGAGGAAAATGAATGTGAGGAATGCCAGCAGATAGATACGGCGGAACACACTTTATTTCAGTGTGAAAGGTGGAGAGAGGGGAGACGGGAGATAGAGAGAACACTTGAAACAACTATAACAAGTGAAAATTTAGTAAACGCTATGCTGTCTGGAAGGGGAAAATGGGACCTGATCATTATGTGGATAACAAAAGTTATGAAACAGAAAGAGGTTGAGTTAAGGAGAAGGGAGTAGACTATAGTCACTTGCAACATCAATGCTCGCTCCTCTGATGGAATGCGGACTCGCGGTACCAGAGGACTAACTCTCAGAGCGAAGGAGGTTTTTTAGTGGGTAAAAATCCCACATATCTTGCCCGGACGTACGGGAAGAATCTTGTAGAAGATTTTCCTCCTGAAGAAAAAAAAAAAAAAAATTAATAATAATAATAATAATAATAATAATATAGGGGGGTGGGTGGCTCAGCGGTAGAGCACTGGACTCATAATCCAAGGGTTGTGGGTTCGAATCACACCAAAGGCAGAAATCTTTTTCTGATTTTTAATTAATTAAAAATTTAGAAATTGATTTTCATATACCAGGTGTGATTCCTCACTCGACCATTCACTGTTGGGTTCTAATTAACAGTGCTGTTCCTAAAGTGGCGCTGGGAAACAGTAACAAAGCCTACACAGAACACGAGGCTAATGGCCATAGTAGTCGATGCCGTTGACACAGAAGTAAAAAAAAAAAAAAAAAAAAATAATAATAATAATAATAATAATAATAATAATAATAATAATAATAATAATAATAATACCTGGGGGGGACACCTCTAACCCCTACCAGGCGCGTCCCCAGGTGGCGGATAGGGGAAAGTCCTAACCGGCTTGCCGGCGGATAGGAGGGAAATAAAATACCTCCCGCAGACTAAGAGAATTGCACTCTGACCCCCCTTTGGGCCGGGGACCACCCGCGTACAATAGACCCAGACCTGGGAGTAAACCCGGTAAAAAAAATCCGTAAGCCAAGGTGGAAGATATCGTGCCGAAGGATGAGTGACTATACGCAGTTAGTCATGAACGATTCCCTGTGGGTACCAGGCGACCCTCACCTGTAAGAAGCCTTGGTATGGTAAGGGAGCACTGCCATAGTTGACCTTTAGATCTGCCCTACTCGTGGGACCTAAAATGAAGTCACAAATGAAGCAAAATAAGCAAGCTGGGGTTCTCGGTACAAAATCTCTGGCTGATGCAACACAACAGTACCAAAACAATGGTGTAGGCGGAACACAAAAAAATCCACCAGCAAGTCAGGAGAAGATGGTAATGATACCTCGGTTCCTACTTGTTAAAAGGAAAAGTGATAAAGGAGAGAACTTTGAAAAAGTTAGCCCTTTTCTCATTTCAAAAGCAATATATGGACTAATTGGTGAAACAAATTCGTTAAAGAAAATCAAAGATGGTTTGTTAATACATACAAAAAGTAATAACCAAGCTACACGACTCTTACAAACTAAAACATTAATCGACTATGAAGTAGAAGTTATTCCACATGGCGCTTTAAATATATCCAAAGGGGTAATTTTCTGTAAAGATCTGCTAAACTGTACTCCAGAAGAAATCTTAGAGAACTTGAAAAATGAGGAAGTTATTGACGTTAGAAGAATGAAAAGAAAAGTTGACGGCATTTTGGTAGATACGCCCAACCACATTCTAACTTTTAACAATCCCAAGCTACCAAATGAAATCAAGATCGCGTATTATAACCTAAAAATCCGTCCTTACATACCCCAACCAACAAGGTGTTATAATTGTCAAAAATTCGGACATGTGTCTTCCAGATGTAATAAGGAAAAATTATGTCCATGTGGCTCTCCTCCACATGAAAATACCGACTGTACGGAGCCTTTTACTTGTGTAAATTGTGAAGGCCCCCATGTAGCAAATGACAGAGAATGTCCCAAATATAAAACAGAATATGCCATTACAAGAAAAGTAATGTTAAACACTCCAACAAAAAATGTAACATATGCATCAGCATCAAATGCATCATCACCCCAAACTATTATTCAACAAATCTTACCGGAATTAAAACAAATTATTGTTGAAACAATCAATAGTGAATTACAAAAAACTACACCTATCCTTCCATACCCTACGAATATACCAGATATGTCACCACCCCACTATTCTAAGAGATCTAAACGAACACGACATTATGGCTCTGACTTGGAATCACTTGAAAGTGACACTACAAATTCGCAGACTGAAAGAACAAAAAAGAAAAAAGGTTGGCCTAAAGGTAAACCACGTAAAACAAGTATAGGTGACGAGACTGCAACGGATAGCTATAAATATTGAGTATAATATATTTATTATTTACACCAAACACAAATCTTTTTCTTTTTTTATTTACAATATATATACTCCTGACTTAATATTTATACATATTTAAATTTGATTTCACTAATACTTTTTATTTATTTATATATAATTTTATTTATACAATATACAATTTAATACTTTCATATTTTAAACAATATCCCCACAAATGGATAATACCATAAACACAATTATTCAGTGGAACTGTAATGGTATCAAAAATCACATTAGTGAACTGCAAATTATTAAAGCGCAGCAAGTCCCGTTCCTGCTAGCCATACAGGAAACGCACCTCAAGCCCGGCGAACACTTCCATCTGCGAGGCTTTCGCAAGGGCCAAGGGAGGAGTCGCCATTTTCGTGAAGACCAATATCACTGCAAAAGAAATAAAATTAAATACTAACCTCCAATCAATTGCGGTACAATTAGAAGCGCCTTTAAAATTTACCGTGTGTAACTTATATTTACCCGATGGCAACTGGCAGACACACAACATAAATGATATAATTGAACAGTTGCCACGACCATTTCTTATCGTTGGTGACTTCAATTCTCACTCCCCGTCCTGGGGCTCTCAATTGTTAGATACTAGGGGACGGCGTGTAGAGGCTTTGATAGAAGACAGGAGTTTATTACTATTAAATAATGGAAAGCCGACACATTTTAATGCAATTAACGGGGAGACTTCTGCCATTGACCTTAGCTTATGTTCCCCCCAACTTGGCCCTCGATTTAATTGGAATACTTTGGAAGACCTTTATTCTAGTGACCATTTACAATTAAGGAAAGATGGTTACCTGGCAAAGCAAATTGGACAAAATACGCTAATCTAGTCAATATCCCTAACCTTCCGAATGATATTGACAGTGCCGTTGACACCCTTACCTAGTCCATCATACACGCAGCTAAAGCTAGTATACCGATGACAAAGATATCCAAATCTCACCGGCCAGTACCTTGGTGGAACGAAGATATCAGAAAAGCAATTTTGGAACGGAAAAAATCTTACAACTTATTTAAAAATAACCCAACGTTAGAGAACCTAGTTAAGTTTAAAAAAGCTAGAGCATGTGCCAAAAAGAAAGTCACTCTTGCAGAAAAGGCATCCTGGGAAGAGTACATATCCACAATAACTCCGGAAGTGGGAATAAATGAAATTTGGAGATGGATTAGAATTATCGCTGGTAAGAATACCTTTAATTATCCAGCAGCTCTCGTTATTCAGAACGAAACATTAACTGAACCGTCCGACATTTGTGAAGCATTTGCCAAACATTTCGAAGATATCAGTAGTTCAAATAACTATGACGCAACTTTTCTGAATATAAAAACAAACGAGGAAAAAAATCCCCTTAATTTCAGTACGCAACTAGCCAGCCAGTATAACCTTGAGCTCGGTTATAAAGAACTGGATCTTGCTCTCGAAAGTTGCAAAGAGTCGGCAGCAGGTCATGATAATATATTATACTGCATGATAAAACACTTACCTCCCAGTGAGAAATCAAAACTACTGAAACTGTATAATACAATTTGGGACTCTGGTATCTATCCAAAAATATGGAAAATAGCGACAATTATCCCAATCCTGAAACCGACAAAATGCCCTTCAGACCCCAATAGCTACCGCCCAATCTCACTCACAAGCTGCCTGGGCAAGATCTTTGAAAAAATGATCAACTTTCGTCTTATGTGGTGGATCGAAACAGAATCCCTTTTATCCCAAAACCAAGTCGGCTGTCGAAGTAAACACTCGGCTGTAGACGCATTAGTATACTTGGAAAATGCAATACAGGATGCATTCTTCAACCGAGAACACTTAGTAGCTGTCACTTTCGATTTGGTGAAAGCCTATGATAGAACGTGGCGATATTCCATTCTTAAACAGTTACAAGACTGGGGACTCAGAGGTAAACTACCCGTTATTATACAAAGCTTTCTTCAAGACAGATATTTCTTTACAAGAGTCGGATCTATAGAATCCTCCCATAAATGCCTTGAAAATGGAATCCCACAAGGCTCTGTACTAAGTGTCTCCCTTTTTGCCATCGCTATTAACTGTATACTAGAAAAGTCGCAACCGAGCGTTGAGAAAATGATTTATGTAGACGACTTAATTATTTTTCATAGACATAAGTATATGGAGATAATTAACGAAACTTTAAATAATGAGATAACCAACCTCGTCAAACTCACGAACTCAAGGGGTTTCCAATTTTCACAAGAGAAAACAAAATGTATCCACTTTTGTAGATTGAGAACGGAACACCCAGATCCTCAACTGCAAATACAAGGACATACTGTCACACCTAGTAACCATATAAAAATCCTGGGACTAACTATGGACCAAAAACTATATTGGTCCAAACAAATTAGTCAGTTGGTTGCGAAGTGTCAGAAAGCTTTAAATATTTTAAAATGCATGTCAAGCATCAGGTGGGGTGCAGATAGAGAGGTTTTATTAAAACTATATGAATCCATAATCCAAGGACGGATTGACTATGGGGCTATAGTGTATGGTTCATGTAGACCCTCAAAACTGAAACAGCTGGACAAAATCCAATTATCTGCTGTAAGACTTGCTACAGGTGCCTTTCGAACTAGCCCAACCATTGCAGTACTATCTGATGCAGGAATAATGCCAATTGATTTAAGAAGAGACTCCCAAGTAATGACATATGCATCAAAAATATCTGCTGAACCAAACCATCTTAATCATACCATTTTTCTTTCAAATAATGACTACACCAACAGAACAACTTGTACAAGACCTGTACGAATCCGGAATATTGAAGCTGCAAGGAAGCACTCTATCAGTCAAAATGCACTTCTTACTGATCACATCTCTGACCTTGCCCCTTGGAATCTTCCTGACCTGGACATTAACAAAAACCTCACAGCCTGGAAAAAAGATGCAACATCTTCAACAACGTACAGGACACTGTTCATGGAAGAAATAGCTAAATACCCCAACAGCATGAAAATATACACCGACGGCTCTAAAACTAACAGTGGTGTGGGTTCTGCGATTGTTGTTGACGAGACAGAATATTTTTGGAGCTTAAACCACCAGTGCTCCATTTACACAGCCGAATTGTATGCCATTTGGCAAGCACTTTTATTTTTTTCCTTTCTGTCTAATATGCACCGACTCTTTAAGCGCCGTTCAATCTTTGGAAAATACATTTATAAAAAAATAACTTATGTAAAATAATTTTCGAATTATATACTCACCTTTTAACCATAGGTAAAAAAGCCACCATCATGTGGATCCCCGGACACAGCGATATTCTTGGCAACGGAAAAGCAGATCAGGCAGCAAAAAATGCATCCAATATGCCAACAGACGAGGGAACTCCAGTGCCATTCCAAGACCTAAAAAAACATATAATTGAAAACACAAAAACTTCATGGCAAAATCGATGGATAACATATGATGGACAGCTACGTACTCTCAAGCCTACAATTGACAAATGGTTTTACAAAGATACCACCAGACGTGAACAGGTAGTATTATGCCGAGTCCGAATAGGACACACGAATATTACTCACCTATACCTGCTTGCCGGTGATCAGAGACCAAGATGTGAACTATGCAGAGAACGCCTAACTATTACTCACCTTCTGACCTGTGATAGATTCGAACTACAAAGACACCTCATTGGTCTCCCACCTGAAACAAATAATATATTACGGAACAATAAAGAATCAAATAAAAAGATAATAACTTACCTGAAAGCAATCGATATGATAAAAAGAATTTAGTTTAAATTTCACTTAAGATGAGCTAATGGCCCTGGCAGTCGATGCTCTCACAAAAAAAAAAAAAAAAAATATTAATTCCCCTCTGCGAGCTGCCACCTCGTCGTGGTAGAGGGGCCAAGTACATGCTATGAATCTGCAAGCTGTGTCGTTAGGTGCAACCATGCCGAAGAGGTTGCAGAGGAACATGGAAACCAAGCGCAGTTCAAGCAGGAGACAACCTGGGTAAATAATCTGGAAGCTAAGGTGTCAGACATCGTGCCGAGAGCTGAATGGCCACACGAAGCTGGTCGTGAACGATTCCCTATGGGAAACAGGCGAAACCCATTTGAAAATAGCCTTGCTGCATAAGGGAGCACTGCTGTAGTCGACTTCTTTTTCTTCCCTACTCGTGGGATTCTAATGAAACCAAAAAACAATAACAACAAAAACACAGGAGATGTGAACGCTGATGCAGGTTCTACATCTCCTCAATTATTAACTCTGCATTAAAATAGTGAAGGTGGATCACAACAAACTCCATCGGCCAGTCAGGAGACGGTGGCCCCTGTGCCCCGGTTCCTACTGGTCAAAAGAAAGGAGATAACAGTGGAGGAGAATTTTGAAAAAATTAGCCCTTTTGTTATTTCCAAACACATATATAGTCTTATTGGTGAAGTAAATTTTATAAAAAAAGTAAAAGAAGGCCTACTTATACATACAAAGAGTAATGCTCAGTCTAACAGACTTATGACTGTAAAAAGATACAGAAGTTTATGTTATTCCACACGGTTCACTTAACATCTCAAAAGGGGTAGTTTTCTGTCGAGACTTTCTAAACTGCTCAGTGGAAGAAATTTCCGAAAATCTCAAACCTGAAGGTGTGCTGGAGGTGAGAGGGCTAAAAAGAAAACAAAATGGAATTTTAATTGATACTGCTAATCATGTACTAACATTTAATACACCTAATTTACCAAAGGCAATTAGAGCAGCATACTACAACTTAAAAGTTCGTCCATATATCCCACCACCAACAAGATGTATCCAGTAAATGTAATGCTACAAAAATCTGCTCTTGTGGATTGGCCCCACATGAACCTAACCCATGTAAAGAACCCATTGTATAAATTGTGAAGGTCCCCATGCCGCCAATGATAGAGAATGTCCAAGATTCAAAACAGAAAAAGCTATTGTAGAGATCCGAGTAACAGAAAAAATTTCCCATGCTGAAGCTAGGAGAAAAGTTTCAATAGTAACTCCAAAACAAAACGTTAGTTATGCAGCTGCTTCAAGTTCAAGTTCAAATCCTAGTCAAGTAAATAACATAATTCAAATGATAGCCCCACATTTACAACAGATTATCACTGTAACTATGCATCAGGAATTTCAAAAAGCTATGTACTGTTTCCCTACTCCATACCCACCACCCCCACCAACTCCCACCCCTTCCACAAAGCGATTTCACTCAGACACATCTGATGTGGAATCTACCAGTGAAGCACATTCACACTCACAGAGCGAAACCAGAAAAAGGGCGAAAAAAGGCTGGTCAAAAGGAAAACCAAGAAAGACAAGCACGCAAGAAGATAGTAACAGTGAAATCATGGACCAGTCCGTAACTGTTACTACAGAAGGAAATGATCCAAATACGGACCAAAACCCTTTGTCTAAAAGCAAAAATAATTTAATAACCTAATACTTATATATATTTTTTTTCTAATTTTAAATTTATTTAATCAATTTATTCTCTTTTTAATATATAAATTCATCCAATACATACACAATAACAATAACAACAAAAAATGGCTAAATTAGAGAAAATTATACAATGGAACTGTAATGGATTAAAGTTACATTACCCGCAACTCAAAGAGCTACTTATCAAAGAAGACCCTTTTTGTGTATGTATCCAGGAAACCCACCTAAAAGAAAATGAAAAATTCAACTTAAGAAATTTTAAGGCATATACGCGTAACGCAGATATGGGTCAAAGAGCCCATGGTGGCGTTGCAATATATATAAGAAAAAACATAAATGCTCAAGAAATAAACTTAAACACTACACTCCAAGCAAAAGCTGTTAAAATAAATTACCCTTTAAAAATGACAATTTGTAACATATACCTACCAAATGCAAACTGGACACCTCAAGATCTTTGAAGTTGCTTCCAACAATTACCTACACCTTTTATAATTTTAGGAGACTTTAACGTACATAACCCACTCTGGGGATCCAATAGAACATGTCCTGGAGGAAGAATTATTGAAGATATTTTTAATGAGTTCGATCTAGTTTTACTTAACACGGGCGAAGGAACATATATCAATTCAAGATCAAATAATCTTTCGCCAGTTGATCTATCAATATGTTCACCAAACCTTGCAATAAATTTTAAATGGAATGTGTTAGACGAACAAAACACAGACCACAGGCCAATCAGCATAGAAATAGCAGGAAAATATATTCAAAACGTCAGAAGACAAAGGTGGATAATGGAAAAAGCTAATTGGAATTTATATAAGAGTACTTTAGAAGTACTAGATATACGAGAGGAAGCCGTCGAAAACCAAGTAGAAGAACTAACACTGGCAATACAAACCGCAGTAAAAATTTCTATACCTAAATCAAAAGGCTCTATGAAGAAAAGAAAAGTCCCTTGGTGGAATACTGAACTAGAAGCAGCCATAAAAGAAAAAAAAAGGCATTCAATAAATTTAAAAGATTTCCAACCGGAGAAAATATGCTTACTTTCAAACGTCTAAGAGCTAAAGCAAGATATCTTTTAGTTCAGAGCAAAAGAGAATCCTGGAAACATTTTGTAAGTACCATCAATATGGAAATCCCAACAAAAGAAGTCTGGGAAAAAGTGAGGAAAATTAAAGGGTGCAATTTTTCGATAATCTCCCCCATATTAATCATAAATGGTCAGGAAGTCACCGGTGAAGAAAATATTGCCGAACAACTAGCCATATTCTTCGAATCTACTAGCTCGTCCACAAATTATAGAGAAATAAAAGAAGTAGAAGAAATCAACATTTTAAACTTTAATAATACAATACTCCCTTCACGCTAAAGGAGCTTGAACAGGCGCTGTCATCAACGAAGAACACATCCCCAGGCAACGATGAAATCCCATTTGAGCTTCTAAAGCAACTACCTGAAAATAAAAAAGCATGTTTAATCAACCTGTTTAATAATATTTTTAAAGAAGGAACTTACCCATCAAAATGGAAAGAGGTCATGATAATTGCTATCCCTAAACCAGGAAAGGATTCACAAAATCCAATTAATTACCGGCCCATCTCCTTGATATCTTGCATGGGGAAAATCTTAGAAAAAATGGTAAGTTATCGATTACTGTGGCATCTAGAAAATAAAAATTTTATTTCTAATTACCAAATGGGTTTCCGAAAGGAAAGATCGACCGCTGACCAACTTGTCTTTCTAGATAACTATATTAAAAACAGCTTCGCTACAAGATCACATACAGTAGCAATATTTTTCGATATCGAAAAAGCATTGGATACGACCTGGAGGTTCGGAATTCTAAAAGCTTTACATAGTTGGGGCCTACGAGGATCACTGCCAATATTCATTAAACATTTTTTAAGTGATAGAATTTTCAGAGTGCGTATTGGCCAAAGCTTGTCTGATACACACCCTTTAGAAAACGGTATCCCACAAGGATCAAATTTAAGTGTAGTTTTGTTTTTGGTTGCTGTGAACGGTCTAACTGAAGTTATACCCGACAAAGTAAAACGAAGTCTGTACGTAGACGACCTGGCTATATTCTACTCTGCTCCAAAGATGGAAGATATAGTTAGTACTCTTCAAGAAACTATACACACTATTTGTTCCTATGCCGAAAATCATGGTTTTAAAATTTCCTCAACTAAAACCCACTGTGTACATTTTTGTAGACTTAGAAATGAACACTCGGAACCAAACCTTCTGTTGTACGGAGAACGAATAGAAATAAAAGAATCAACAAGATTTCTTGGCTTAACTTTTGACAAACAACTGCGGTGGAAAAAACATATTGAAGAACTAGCGATAAATTGTAAAAAAAGATTAAATGTTTTAAGAGTCATATCAAATATCAATTGGGGTTCCAATGTAAAAATACTAATAAATTTATACAAGGCATTTATTTTATCAAAAATTGACTGTGGTAGCATCATATATGACGCAGCCAGCGAATCTAATCTCAACATTCTGGAATATGTCCAAGCCGAAGGATTAAGGCTAGCGCTTGGAGCCTTTAGAACAACGCCATACCAGTCACTATGTTGCGAAACTGGTATCACACCGCTTCGCTACAGAAGACAATACTTAATAGCAGGTTATTTTTGTAAAATTCTCAGGACTCCTTTTCATCCAACACATAACATTATTTTTCATGAAGATGAAGTAGACTTCTCTCAAAATCGTAGAAAAAGTAACCTTCCGTTTAAAGCTAGAGCACACCAATTAATGTCGAATTTGGATCAGGATATACCACCAGTATTCCCTGCTTTAGAAAACAATATTCCCCCGTGGATAATGAAGATACCCACTATCTATCTGAATTGTCAAAAATTTGTAAAAAATGAAACGCCAACGGACATGATAAAAAATGAACTTCAATACATCTTTAACTTACACCACAACCCCATCCAAATATATACTGATGGTTCAAAGACCAATGTTGAGGGCTCTGGAATAAGCCCTATGTTGTGCCAGTTTCCCAGGACGGCCAACAATGTGTTACCGCCTTTTTAAACTGCATCGTATTTCGAATTTGTGGACTGTATTTTTAGATTGAAGAAATGTGCTGTAGTAGGGTTTCCTTCTCAACTTCATCCAATAAAAACAATGGACACTTTTATTTAACCATTTATTAGACTTGTTAAATAAATAAATGAACAAAAACAACAACGTAATAAAGATTACATTAAACTAGTAATCGTGAACAAAGTATTATAGTTAATTTAAAGAAATGACCACATCATTCAGAAAATATTAATTTGCGTGTGTTCTGCATGAGTGATAATTAGACACTGGAGGGTCCTAGCCTGGTTCGCAGCTAGCAACCCACTGAATTCGCCGTACTAGGAGGCATTATGAATAACAAGCCCTTATGTGAAGGAACTTGCGATACGTCGCACTTGACGGAGTAGTGAATCGTTTGACGATCAAAGACATACTAAAAAAGGTTCTGAATACATTGTTTTAGACAATGGAGCGGCTAGTCTGGTACGCGACTGAAAACACACTGAATTTAAATTTGACGAAGTTCATCGGTTTCAGATATATCCCTTCCCGATTGCGTAATTGTTCTCGAAAGATTCTTTAACGTGAGCCGCGCAAACAAGTGTAAGATTTTTTCTATTGTCTAGACACGACGGTTAAATTTTACGGCTTTATGAAATAGAGCAAAAAATTCTCTTTGATGAACCGCTTCCTGGTTCGACGCCGCTCGCCAACGTATTTGGTGCGGCGTTGCCGGTTGTACGAATAAACGAATATGAGTTTACATGTTTAATTATCTGAAAATTAAACAACCAACAATGGAGTTGGAAGTGCAGTTATTATTGAAAATGAAACACTTACCTGGAAACACTACCCTTGGTCCAGTGTCTACAATGCTGAGCAGCATGCAATTTTTCAGTCATTAATGTTTATAAAAAATAATAACATCCAAAATGCCGCAATATGTTCTGACTCCCTTAGTTGCCTAACAGCCCTGAAAAATTTAAACACCGAGGACATACTTACCAAAAATATGCATACTGTTCTTTATCAATTAAGTATCCAAGAAGTAAATGTAATTTTCATCTGGGTTCCAAGTCACCAAGGTATAGCAGGAAACGAGAAAGCCGACCTTGCCGCAAAACAAGCAACAAATTTAGATGAAATTAACGTCAACACATACTCACACAAAGACCTAAAAAACAACCTAAGCAACAAAATAGTTAAAACTTGGCAAAATGAATGGCAACTAAATAATACATTCCTTAAATTAGTAAAACCAGAGGTATCGTTGCAATCGGATTTAACATATTACCTAAAAAACAGAAAAGATCAGGTCATCATTTCAAGAATCAGAATGGGCCATACTCACCTAACATCTTCTTATTTGCTTCTAGGAAGAATCCCTCCTTATTGTGAGGAATGCAGAACACAACTGAACGTGAGACATATTCTTTTCGATTGTATGAAATACCAAAACATACGTCACCAAGTTGGGTTACCAAACGGCGTTTGAATAACTAAAAAAAAAGAAATTTACTTTAAACTATAAAATTATAAGTTATAATATATGATTTTACCATAAAAATCCTGCTACAACAACAGCACATATAAACCGAACTCTCCTTCTGAGTGAACACAAGTTTTTTCCAGAGCCAATAGCCTATGTAGCTGACGCTCTTAAAAAAAAAAAAAAATAATAATAATAATAATAATAATAATAATAATAATAATAATAATAATAATAATAATAATAATAATAATAATAATAATAATAATAATAATAATAATAAATCGCCAGACTGAGAGAGTTCAATAATAACGACAAACCGAGTGCTAAACTAAAGAAAAAAGTCAGGAAAATATTTCAAAAATATAGGATCCATACACCCAGAGTTCCACACAACGACCGTAGCAATGACTTCTTAGATACTCTTCAACAGAAATTGTCAGCAATTAGCACAAGGCTCGAACGATACTCTAGATGCAACAAGAAGAAACAACAAAACAATGAATTTAAAACCAATGAAAAGAAATTCTATAGAATACTGAAATGTAACACGAGAGAAGCCAAGGAAGGAGAACTATCAAATTTGCCCAACCAAGAAGGGATTACCACTTAGTGGTCTTCAATCTGGAAACAGAGTACACAATGCAACCTGAACAACAACTGGTTGGAAAGAGAAGAAGAGGAAAATAGAGCAATGACACAGATGGAAGAGCCTCTAGTCAATACGACACTCCTGGCAGAAGTGATTGCGGGTACACACAGCTGGAAGAGCCCAGGAAGTGACCTAATCCACAATTTCTGGTACAAAAAACTAACACGCACCAACACCAAGCTGGCTGAGTTCATTAACGAATTTGTAAAAAATCCAGACGGAAGAACTTACCTCTTACCAAAGGGAAAAGTAAGCAGGGACCCTTCCAAATATAGACCCATCACGTGCTTACAAACAGTGTACAAAATAATTACCTCCTGTATCACCAAAGTCTTGCTGTTATATAGACTACCAGAAGGCATATGACTCAGTGCCGCACACTTGGCTAATCAAGGTCCTACAAGTATACAAAGTCCATCCAACACTTATAAAGTTGCTACACCACCTAATGCAGAGTTGGAGAACAGTCATACATCTGTCGGTCAATGAGACGTCCATAACCTCCCCCGAAATCAGAATACAAAGAGGAATTTTTCAGGGAGATTCCTTGAGCCAACTATGGTTCTGCCTGGCATTGAACCCCCTCTCCAGAATGCTCAACAGGACAGGAATCGGGTACTCCATGAAAGAAGGAGAATTAATGCACAAAGTCTCACATCAGCTTTACATGGACGATCTGAAACTCTACGCGCCAAACCATGATAAGCTCAAAGAACTCATCATGCTAGTAGACAAGTTCTCCAAGGACATCTGTATGAGGTTTGGGCTGGATAAATGCAAGATCATCAATATAGACAGAGGACAGTGCAGGACAGGCGAGGTACCTATACCAGAAGGTGGACTAATAGAATCCATGAACGAAGGAGACGTCTACAAATACCTGGGATATCAGCAAGCAAAAAGAATAGAGCAAACCAAGATCAAAGACCTCACGAAAGAATACATAAACAGAGTCGACAAAGTATGCCGAACGGAGCTCAACAGTAAACACCTCTTTAAAGCGCTTAACACCATGGCTATACCGGTACTCACTTACTCATTCGGTGTAATTACATGGACGGAAACAGACCTCGAGACCATCATGAGAAAAACGAGAACAACCCTTACCAAACACAGGAAACACCATCCCAAGGCAAGCACGATACGAATGACGTTACCAAGAGGGGAGGGAGGCCGAGAAATCTCCATAATGGCCAGATCAAACTACTAAGAGATTACTTCTATAAAAGACAAAGGACGTCACCCCTCCACCAAAGCGCCTGCTTAGCTGACCGAGGGTATACACCACTGAACCTGTCCGACGAAACTCCACAACCGAACGAGGCTATCGTTAGCAGGGAGGAGAAGAACCAAGAATGGCGAAGTAAAGCCCCTCCATGGGAGACATCCGCATGACCTTGACCAAAGACATGTCGACAAACAAGCGTCGAACGCATGGTTGAGGTGCGGAGGGGTTTATGGTAGCTATACAAGTAGTGAACACAAGGAACTACCTGAAACATATTGTCAAAGATCCAAGGATGTTAGATGACAGGTGTAGAAAATGTAAAGAGAAACCTGAGACTATCCAACACATTACATCAGCGTGCAGCTCCTTGTCTCAAAGCGAATGCCTACACCGACATAACGAAGTCAGTGCTGTGATACACCAGGACATATGCTACAGGCTAGAATTGATAAAAGACACGCCCATAACACCTTACTACAAATATGAACCACCATCAGTAATCGAAACGAGGCAAGTTACCATCTATCAGGATAGGTCCATTATAACTGACCGCTGCATCACCCACAATAAACCTGATATCGTAGTAAGGGATAAAGCAGCAAAGGAGGCATTCATCATAGATGTGGAAATACCAAACACACACAATCTGATTCCTACCATCACAGAAAAAAGGAGAAAATATACAGAACTAGCTGATGAAATCAAGAAGTTGTGGAGCCTCGACAAAGTAACCATCGTACCCATCGTCATATCTGCAACAGGAGTCATACCAAAGGACCTACACAGAAGTCTCGAGATACTAGGCCTGCAGAGCAACGTGTATAAACTCCTCCAGAAAGCTGTTGTCATGAACACCACTCGAATAGTAAGAAGATTCTTGAGCCAAGAGTAGGCGAGAGTGCTTGGTAGAAACCCGTACCTCGACCAAAATACCAGGAGAACCTAAGACACCCAGAAATAATAATAATATGGAAAAGGTTCAAACTATACCAATAGTCATATCGACCACGGGAGTCGTACCAAAGACTCGAAAACATCAAGCGCTTGGGATTTAGTGAACATCTTTTCAAACCAATGCAGAAGACCGTGCTACTTGCGACGTCTCGCACCGTCCGGAAGTTTTTGGGAGATACACATGCACCCCACGTCACCTTAGGGCTCGACAACAAGGAAAGAGCCCCAACAGCGCTTAATCCTATTGATATCTAAGATATCTGGGATCTCTGTATCTGTAAATCTAGATGGGTGGGATACCCCACAGCACGTAGGCCACATTTGGCCCATTGTGCGTAAGATATCTGGGATAAGTGAATGTTCCCCGCAGAGGGAGTGAGAGCCAAATGGCTATGGTCAATAATAATAATAATAATAGAAATAGAAAAACATACATACATAAAACTACAAAAAGCCGCAGTACTCAACACTTGCCACATAGTAAGAAAATTTCTGGACTCAGACACATAACACACATAGACATTCACGAGACATAAACACACAGGCATGCGATGTGCTATGTACGTATCGACCCGACACAGCAGCCTTTCCCCGGCGAAAGCCGAGAAATGAACCCCGAAAAATGAATAATAATAATATTGCCAAGGAAGCTTCAAATGGATGGCTCAGTAGTGGTAACCTATTTCCAGAAATTGAGGGCTTTTTGATCACTATCCAAGATTACATCATCAGTACGAATAACTACAAGAAGTTTGTCATTAAGGATCCCAACACCCAATCCGACAAATGAAGGAAGTGTCAACAAACATCAGAGACTATTCAGCATATAACATTAGCTGTAGCCTGCTAGCTAATAATGACTATCTGCATAGACATAATCAAATAAGCAACATAGTCCACCAGAAACTGGCCAACAAATTCGGTCTTCTTAATACCTATATAATGTAGACTTTAGACTCTACTACGATAGGTCTATTATCACCGATAGACAGGTGACGAACAACAGACCTGATATTGTAGTATTGGATAGAAGAGTCAACTCAGTCCTTCTCGTTGACACCCTCAACATTATCGTGAAATATCAGGAGAAGATGGCTAAATATGCGGATCTCGCCATTGACATTAAGCAGATGTGGCATTGCGAAAAAGTGGAAATAGTCCCAGTAATTATATCATCGACCCGCGTAGTACCCAAGACCATGCTCGACAAGCTCGCCAAACTGGGACTACCTAAAAACACCTTTTCTGACATACAGATACATATACTTTTATATTTACCGCAATTTTTATATTTTTGCGTTTTTGGAATTGTGTAGAAATTACTGATGTATAAAAAAATAATAAAAAAGTTTATTCACTAAGAAGAAATATAATAAAGGTAAAGTATAAGGTAAAGTAAATAAACATGGTCTCCCACAGAAGCTTTAGTCCCGGGGGATTATCGCTTGTACGTGGTAAAAATTAATAATAAAAAAGTAATAATTACAAAAGTAATATACGTAATATAAATTGTGATAAGTAAAGTAGTGAACACAACATTTTATACACACAATGTATACAGACATGTAATATGCATATTATAGAATGTGTGTAGATATGATAAATATTGACATATAAATAAAAAGTGAAAAATATAAAGTATTATAAATTTTTGGAATTGGAATATTATTATATATTATTTCTTCCAAGACTAGAAATCCAGTGTTTGATTTTTTTATATAAGTTTAAATTATGTATGTCTTTTATCGGCCTAGGTAACAAGGTCTAAAGTCTGGATGCAAGATAGTCACAGTGACGCTGTCCTATTGTTTTTCCACAGCGTGGCAATAGGTGCGATCTATGCCTGGTGGTGTAGTTGTGAGTCACTTGTTGTGGATTTTTTTTTGTGTTTTTTGAGATTGGTGAGTATGGATACACAGAAAAGTTGTCTCACGTCGTGCATGTAAGACAATACGTATAATTGATCATTGGGAAATAAGAGTGGCTTACCGAATATTATTCTCAGGATCCACGTCTGGATAACGTGCAAGTTTTCAAGATGAGTGTCATTTACACCTCCCCTATTATTCCATAAGTTAGCTGTGACTGTATGAGTGCGTAGTATAGTATAGTCAGATGTTTAGTATCAAGATAGTTTTTTAGGTATTTGAATCTTTAGAGCATGTCTCTTAGTTTTTTTTATTTATTTGAAGGTTACATTTGAGATGTCGGTCAACTATGATACCTAAATATTTTATCGAATCAGTGAGCGACATACATCACATATTATTGCAGGAATTATCCATTTCTTTCGGTGGACATCTTGTTTCTTTAGTTTAACGGTTCTTGTGTTGTTGGTAATCGATGATTTGATTTTCTTTATGAAACAATCGCTCATTTCATCTATATCCCGTAAGTCATAGAAGTCGTTCCAATAATCATTTTTTAGTTCTGCTTTCAGAGTTGGATAATTTATGTATTGCTTGTAGTTAATTTTTCCATTAGAATTATTTTCTAATTTTTGTCCTAGGTTTATAGTCAAGGCTATAGGATAGTGGTCTGTAATATTGTACTGGAAAATGAAAGATTTAATTTCAGTAGGTGATACAGTTCTTGCAAAAAAATGGACTAGGCATGTTTGGATTTGTGGTCGGGTAATATCGTTTTAGGTAGAAACAAAATGAGTAAGTGTTCAGTGTATTTTTGTGTTCCTCCTGTCGTTCGTTTTCATTGTCTGTATATAGTATAGGTTAGTATTGAATTTTTTGGACAGGATAAGTTTTTTACCATTTACTTCTGCGTTCAATTCCAATTCCCCTACTTTTTTAATGTTGTGTGAATAATTGATGGAATTTTTTTACATAGATTATCACACCATCGTTTTTGTTAAATGCACCTTAATTGTATAAGGTTATGTATCCCTTGAGTCCCAAGGAATATAGGTCATGTACGATAAATGTCTCCGAAAGTACTATGATCTCGAATTCGTCTGGAAACTTAGTCAATTCATCAGGATTCTTTACTATGCTCCTAATATTCAATTATAGAATTTTGAATTCCAATGGTGAATGTGACATAAAATCATTTTTTCTACTAGCGAGCGGAAAATTCCACTTTTCCGCACTAGTAAATTTGTTAAGTTTTTGGGGAGTATACTGACATTCGAATATTTAAAATATATATTTGTATGGCTGTAGTTTACAAAATGACTGAAAAATTAAGAAACTTATTAGAATTCTGCTATAATTTTTAATAAAAAGAAACGTACGTTTCAATAATTTTTTAATGGCCCTGGTATAAGCCTCATCAAATGAATGTCAAATAATAATAGACATCTGACATTTTTTATTTGTCACTTTGAATCACCGTAGCCACAAAGAAAAAATAAACCTGGCAGTCAAAACACTACCTTGTCAAAACCAATTTTACCGTCGCATCTTTTTCTAGAAGGTAATTTTTCATGGATTCTTCAGACGAAGATTTGCCAGAGTCAGTTTTGGAAGCGGTTAGAACTGCAAACTTGGGTCTACTACCATCAAAATCCCGTTTTAGGTATGAAAAGGAATATATTTTGTTTGAAAACTGGTGCCAGAATAAGGGAATTAAAACTTTTAAAGAAGACGTTTTTTTGGCTTATTTCGCTGAAATTTTCAAAACATGCAAGCCAAACACTCTTTGGTCCAGGTACTCAATGTTGAAAAGTGTAATTAAACTCAAAAAAGACGTCGATTTAAGCAAGTTTTTCAAGGTCACGGCATATATAAAAAACAAAACATTGGATTTAGACCCAAAAAGGCAAAAGAAGAAATTTTTAAGTTTATAAATGAAGCGCCTGACAAAATTTATCTTCATATAAAAGTCGCTACGATTTTTGGTTTGGCGGGCGCATGTAGGCGAGAAGAATTAACAAAGATGTCTTTAGATCATATTGATGACAAAGGAAATATTTTATTAATAAATATCCCAGACACAAAAAACCACTCTTTCAGAAGCTTTGCGATTTCTGAGGAAGCTGAAAATGGAAAATTGCTAAATTTGTTTAGAAAGTATGTGAGTTTAAGAAAGCCTGAAACCCCACATAAGCGATTTTTCGTGAAATATAAGAAAGGAACTTGCACTGTACAATGTATCGGAATAAACACCTTCGGAAAAATGCCATCAGAGATTGCAAGTTATCTGAAGCTTCCAAATCCTGAATTATATACGGGCCACAGTTTCCGACGTTCCGCCGCCACAATGATTCCGGAGAAGGAATAACAAATATTAAACGCCTTGGAGGTTGGAAATCTTCTAGCGTCGCAGAAGGTTATGTAGAAAGCTCACCAAGTTTCCAAAAGAACCTATCGAATAAAATATTAAACTGCAGTGACGCTGTCGCTGACCCTTCCACTAGTCAGCAGCTGTCGCCATTAAAGCCTTCCAAAATGACCTCTTCCAGCCAAGTTCCCATCGCCACGGTTACAACAATTAGTGCTGACAAAGCAGTGGAAAACCGAAATCTGACTTCATTGGAAAACATTTTAGCCTCTGCAATTAATTTGCAGAATCCTACAAATTGCACGTTCAATATTAATATTAAGAATAATTAATTTGTTGATATGTATTTAATAATAATTGTTTCTTTATATTAACTTTTGGGTTTTTTCCGCACGCTAGTAGAAAAAATAGTGTACCCAACACGTGCGTAAAGTGACTTTTCCGCACTTGTTAGGTTGCCGCAAAAATCAAAAAGAACACGATTTTCACTATCAACGCACCTTTGACTTTGACATTTCACATACATTTTCATTAAACGTCAGTGTAGAATCAAGAGAATTAAACTTTAAAATAAAAATACGTTCTGATTCTGAATAATTGTGATTATGTGAATTAGTGAAAATGAATAGTAATTCAGACAGTGATGAATACTCCACCAGACTTGCAAGAAGAAGGTAGTAATGTTTCTTTAAATTTGTTACTTAACAAGACAACGCGCAACACAGAACACATAGAACTAGAAGGCTAAAATAGGTGGAAGAAATTAATATTATTCGTAACCACATGTATAGATGGGACAACTTTGATCATGCGCAGATCATCAATAACATTGCCAGTTGTTCATGTACTTGTACGAAAATCTAAGATAATGGCAATTTGATTTGCATATATTACATTATAATCCCATAAAAGAGCCCGAACTCATCATTTTACGATTATTTAGGATCATTAAATTCTTTTTTCAAATGTATTCAGAAGAAAATATATATGTTTGAGCATATAACAACTGCTGGCATCGTAATAAAGAATTAGGATTTCCCACAACTCATTTGGCAACGCTGTTATTTAACATCAACACCTTTGACGAAATTTTTGATCAGAACCGGTCTTAGGTGTGTTGTTGTTGTTGAATTGTGTTTTTGCTTCAGTGTTTTATTAATTCCGCATTATCGTATTAGGTATATACTTTTTGTGTTGTTTTCATTCTGTTATCGTGTAGTATTTAAGAGACCTCACTAGTTTTTAGTATAGTTAGAGTTATTTGACTCAGTGTTTTCAAGATGTCTAAGTGCATGGTGCTTTCCTGTAAAAACAAAGGACAAATTCCAGGAATATCTTACTTTAATTTCTTCCTACATTATCTAACTTGACAGAAAATGTTGTTGCATACATTGCAGGTTTTGTTGTGAAGAACATAAAAAAAATAATCAAGTGTAATGTGTGCCTTTCTGAAATGGAAGAAGAGAGAAACGGAAGTGTAGATCTTATTACTTCAAATTATTGCATAGAAAACACAGAGCTGCCTCTTTTTCTGGATTAATCAAGCCTTCTGCAGATGTTGTGATGTATGTTCGCAGAGAGAAAAATTAAGCAAATAATGGGTCTGATGAACAACTTAATGCCAAAAGAAAAAAAATTATGGATGTTTTTGTGACAAATATATCAGGAACTCCATTTGAAGATAGGAAATTGTTTTCTCCATTAGAGAACCATGTTTTTGACATTTCAATGTACGAAATGAACCATAAAATGAAATTAATCAAATATATTGTAAAAATTTATAGTAAAATACATTACTATAGTTTTGCTAGGATGCAAACAGAAAATGTAAGGGGAGAACTGAAAAGGAAGAAATTATCCAAACTGATCCTTTTTTCTCATCAATAATATTTTAAACAATAAATTATGTTAAATGATTTTTTTGTTTTATTTATTTATAGTGTGTAACAAAAAGTATGCAACAAATGGAAAACTTGGTGACATACCTTTGACAAGAAAGGATTTACCAGTTTGCTGTTAATCAGGCATAATCCCACCGAAATTTCCTTTTAATTCGTCCCTGACTACAATTTCAGTTGTACTTACTTCACTATTCCATCTTTAGAAAGTACTCACGGTGAAAATATATATTTCAGTTGCCATGAATTCCACTTAAAACACCCTTGTCATGGCAGCGATTTCACTGCGCATGCTCATAGTTGTCTCTTGTGCTACACTATCGATCGTTTCAGCAAAACGGTATTGACCTTCTAGTTCTATGAGTTCTGTGACGCGCAATGGTACGAAAAGTCCTATGAATTATTCAACAACTGGAAATAATATATAATAAATAAATTGGTACATTTTTATTACTTAAGTTGCTCACTAAATTCTGTCTGTATTTATAAAATTAAAGATTTTTGTTATTTCGCTTTCTTCTCTTTTTCTTTGTTTCCAACTTCAAAACATTCAATTTTTCTCTCTTCCGTTTGTTGTCCTTTTCCTGTGTTCTTTTCAATTTCCAATTGCTTCTCGACTTTGTTGTTAGCTATCTTATTATTTTCTGTTGTGCTTTCAATATTTTTCTTTATGCTCTCCTCATATCTGTTTGTTTGGTTACCTTTTTCTATCTGTTGGTTGTTTTTGCTAAATGTTTGGGACATACCCAGTGTGAACAGATGAAGACTATCTTCAAAGTACGTTTGACTCGTCATAGGAGTTGATGGTGAACTCGTTGGTTTGACTTTCTGAGGGAGAGAAGTTGTTAGGTTTCTGTTTCTTGTGTCATCTTCTGTATCAATTTTTTTCAATTGTTCGACTGCGTAGATTTCGTTATTTATCAGTAGATTTCGACCACGTATTTTGGCTAAATAGCCTTTTGATCTAGAAAGGGTTTGGTGTTTCCATATGTTATCAATAATTACATGTTTAGGTACTGTTTCATCAAACTTCAAAAAATTATTATTGTAGTATGTTTATACCCGTATACAACCACTCGTGGTTTCTTTGGGTTTTTGCTTATTGGAATGACACAACATTAGGTATATCTTTTAATGAAATTCTCTTAGGCACATGTTAAAACTAAACTCAATGTAGCTCAGTTGGGCAATAAATTATTGTTATTATTATTTATGATTTTCAGTCCCTTTTATGGTCTGCTAACAACAATTGCTATTTGGTTCTTGTATTTAGCAGTCAAAGAGATTCAAAATAATGCTAAAATAAAGCCTTAATAAATGCTTAAACTCTAGCATTATTTGCTTGTAGATGAATATGGGTAGTTTAAAAATTAATAAATGGTAATTTTTCATACTGCAAACTCAAACAAAAATTCATTAAACGAGTAAAACCTGGAAAAAGCAAGTGTTAAATCTGTTTGAATATCGTCATGTTACACAGCAGTAAATCTTTTGCTAAAATATAATATTGTTTGTTATTATAAGGATATCTCTGCAGATGGCATGTATGATAAATTGTTTCACGGATGCCAAATAGAATACTATAAAATATAACATCACGTACGTATACTTTATCAACCCCATTGTCAACACGAGCGCTACAACTCTGTAAACATCTTCAAAGATTATGTGGGGATAAGTAAATTGAGAGATTGTTACATTGTGGTGTTCATGTTAGTTCACATTAGAAAATAAGCTTTTAGTGGTGACAATAGATTTTAGAACACTGTCGCTTCCCCTTTAAGTTTCGAATGCATCAGATAAAAATGTCTAGATTTCATGGATGACATGCATCAACCGCATTTTGATGTTTAGATGAATTCAAAATAAAGTAACAAATTGAGAAAAGGTACATAAAACATTTGTTTTTTATACATACACTAAATTAATTTTTGGTTATGTAAAAATTTACTTTCATTTTTTATAACCAAAAAGTATGTACCGAGCAAGTACGGATATTCCTATAACTTTTAACTGGAGGATAGGAGACAAGGAAGAACAAATAGAGAAGATCGGTTAATGGAATTTTTGATCAGTATGAATAAGAAATTAGAAGAAAATAAGGAAGATATGAATAATATGAGGGGAGATTTGAATAGAAAATTAGATGAAAATCGGGAAGAAAGTCAAAGAATGAATAGGAAATTAGACAAGAGTTTAGAACAAATAGAAAAAATCTGTTGTATCGCCACAAGACTTTCCCGGCAGTTATAAAATAAAAATTAAAAAAATTAATTTGGTTTTCCAAATCAAATGATATTTGGTATCCAAAAAAAAATCGTTTCGAACTTTTTTAAAGTAAAAATGACATTTGAAATATGAAAGGAAAAACATTTCACATGTCAAAAAAAAGTAAAACAATTTTTTAGGGTCGGAATTTTGTTTACGTTTTCTTTGACATGTCAAATGTCATTTGGATTTTAAATTTTAATTTTTTTTCCATTGCTTAGTTTTAAAATTAAGGAATGAAAATTTCAGGATGTATTTACAAGCCAATAAGGCACCTAAATATCAATTAAAAACTTTAATGTATATAATGTATATAGAGCTACTGCGCCTCCTGGTGGGGCGATTTCAACCAAAAACAAACGGATTCATTCCGCGATGATCCGATATCCACATACCAAATTTCAGCTCAATCGGATCAACAGTTTGGACGCCACGGGTTGCGATTTTTTAGTTTAATTTTTTTTAGGTTAGGTTCAAAATTAAGGAATGACAATTTCAGGATGTATTTACAAGCCAATAAGGCACCTAAATATCAAATAAAAACTTTAAGTCTTATATGTTTTTCGCGATGTACATAGGGCTCCTGCGCCCCCTGGTGGGGCGCTTTCAACCAAAAACTAATGGGTTCAATCACCGATGACCCGAAACCCATATACCAAATTTCAGCTCAATCGGACAGACTTCCATCTGGAAATCGTTTTAATCGTCTCAGGGGACCTCAAAATGGATATATCCGTCGTTATCTCAAATTTTTTTTTAGCGCGTTCACAATACTTTCCCTTGGCGACGGGCCGGGAAAGTAATAAAAGAACTAAAGTTTTTATTTGGTATTTAGGTGCCTTATTGGCTTATAAATACATCCTGAAATTTTCATTTCTTAATTTTAAAACTAAGCAATGGAAAAAAAAATTAAAATTTAAAATCCAAATGACATTTGACAAAGAAAACGTAAACAAAATTCCGACCCTAAAAAATTGTTTTACTTTTTTTTGACATGTGAAATGTTTTTCCTTTCATATTTCAAATGTCATTTTTACAATCAATGATAAAGTCCAATCAGATATTTTCCTAAAACCATTAAATAATATGGAGATAATCATACTAATATCAAAGTTAAAAAATAATTGTGCACCTGGCTCAGATAAAATACAGGTAAAAACTATAAAAAGTATTCATCAGCTTATCTCAGAGCCATTAGCACATATAATAAATTTCTGTTTCCAGAGTGGGAAAATACCTCTGCAATGGAAAGAATCATTGGTGGCACCTATTTATAAATCGGAAGAAGCAAGTAAGGTTAATAATTATAGGCCCATCTCCTTAATAAGCAATTTTGCGAAAATATTTGAGATGGCGTTAAAAGAAAGATTGCTTGAATTCTTTAACTTAAATAACGTTATAACGAAAAAACAATTGATTTTAGAGATGGTTCAAAACACCTTACTTAGGATTATATTTAAAAAAGCAAAACTATATTCAAGAAAAAAGCTATATGAGGAAACTGAAATATTTAGTATTAAGACACTTTATATCTATAGCTGCATTCTAAACGTATATAACAGCCCCAACAAATTTAACTACAAAGACAATAGATTAACCCCTTACCGCATGAATTTTTTGTTTTTGGTAAAAAAAATGCACTATGTGGAAAAAAAATTCAGGATTTCGGTAAAAATATTTAAAAAAATCTTTATTAACTTTTTTTAATTTTTTTTTTGTATTTTTTTTTTGCCATATGTGGCACAATATGCAATAATACAACAAAACATCAAAATAATGTATAAGCAAATCAATCAACTAAAAGTCATTCAGTATGGAACTTATAAAAGCAGTTTCTGTCTTTGTTCAAGCAAAGATGAACACCACATTTTTCACACTTTACAAAAGATTTTTTACCACAGAAATATTTGCACCTTTGCCGATTATCACACCATACTGGAAGATGGCCATATTGATCTCTTCGAACCTCTTGGATGGGAAAATCTGATGTCGGGCCCCTTTTTTTCTTGTTTTGCAAGTTATCCATGACTCCACTGGGACGGCCTCTTTTCTTTGTCGAGCTGGCTTTATTCAATTTACACAAGCACTCTGCAATGGCCATTTTGAAATCTGCCAGAGCTAAATCTTTGAACTCGTTTTCACTTCTTCTCCAAAGTATCCATGCATTGACAACCATCAAATCAATAATATGAAAAAATATCCTCATATACCATTTTTTTGACCTAAGTTTGATTCTATAGTATCCTAGCATGGAATCCAGGAGATCTACTCCTCCCATATATTTGTTGTAGATTGTTACAGCCTTTGGACACGGAACCGTTATATGTTTGTTATCCTTCTTCGAAAATCTTCGAACCTCAACTGTTGGTGTACTTCCAGCATATGTAGACAACATGTTGACCAATTTGTTGTCATACCATGAGACAACAGATATTTTTGTTCCATCAATTGTGGCGACTTTCTCTAGCATCGCTCCACGGCCATTCTTTTTCAGTTCAGCCTCTTTTGGCATATTGCTATTTGGCATTCTGTTTATTCTAACAGTTCCGAGCGGTAACATACCATTTTGTGCCAAGTAAATTTGTAATGGGACGCTATTGAACCAGTTATCAAAAAATAGCTTGTGATTTATGTGCCTTGGAACAGTTTCTGTTAGCCGAAGAACTACGTTTGAACTCATTCCCAGGTCAGGAAAACCATTGGGGAGAATATTGGTTTGCTTTCCTGCAAAAATTTCATAATCGTAGGAAAATCCGCTTACACCACTAAGAACAAACGCCTTATACCCCCATTTATGAGGTTTTTTTGGATTGTATTGTTTGATGGACGAACGTGCTTTCGTTGGAATAATCTGCTCGTCTATAGCCAAGTACTCTTCCTTTGGAACTTTTAGTAGTTGCTCCCTCAGTTTTCTAAGTACAGGTCGTATTTTGAATAGTTTATCATGAGCAGGATTTCCGGCTGCAACAGCATCGTCATTATTCGCAAAGTGCAAAAACCGTTTTATTTCTTCCCATCTGTTGCATGACATAACATCTGAGATCAAGCGGTGATTTAGGTTCAGGTTCCAATAACTTCTGGAACTAGGTAACTGGACTATTGACATATAAATACAGGTCCCTATAAACTGTTCGAGCTCCTTTTCAGTAAGATCCAAAGGTTTTTGTGGTCTCGTTTGAGCAGAATATAAGATACTTTGGTAAACTATATCAGTAATCATCTCATTTGTTAGAAAAAAGTTAAAAAATGCATAAGGAGAGTCTGCATTTTCCAATTCAGGTGGCATGTCAGTAGAACCAAGAAATGTTAGGTTCTCATCCGATGTAACTAAATTACCCCGTTTCCAAGTAGGATGATTCTTGTTTCTATTCTTATTTAGTTTACGAAACCGTTCGAGCAGAGGTAGATCGTCGTCGCTATCGGAACTGAATTCTAAATCCGTTTCTGGGATGATAATATCTGATTGGTTATCGTCCATATCATTTTCGTCTTTGTAATCAGAATCTGGAGCTAATTTACCAGGCGGTTCTTCATCTTCTGAAAGTCTCTCGTCTTCACTACCATCTGGTACATCCATTGGCACATATCTACTGGCACCATAAAACGTTTGTGTATCCATTTTATGAAATAAATTTAGTGTCCGGAGTGCATATTGTGCCATATATGTCCACGAGAGTTTTGGCGAATGTGCATACAGTTCCACATATGACAACAATATTTCTCATCAAAAACAGTCAAAAAATAAAGAATTACATGGGTCTACTTACAGCAATTCCTTCGAAAAACTCTAGTCTTTACGTGGCTATTTTTTTTGTACCAAAATCTGCTACAGAAACTCGGATGATCGTGGATCAAAATTTATAAAAACTGATAACACCTGTTCACACGACGGCCATTTGCAAAATTGTATGAAACTTCACCAAACTGTTAAGAGATGTCGCTACACTACCAGAATTATGAAATATATACCACATATGGCCACCTATGCAAAAATAGTTTGGTCTGCGGCTTTATTTATAATAGTTATGTATGAAAATATTAATTGTGCCAAATATGACCCATGATGCGGTAAGGGGTTAACACGGTCTTTAGCAAATATGGATCTAAATATCCCATACTTTAAAAAAACTGTAACTCATAGATCGCTTTTTTTCTTCGGTCCAAAATTTTATAATTTAATCCCAATTGATATTAAAAAAGAACCCAAACTATTTAAATTTAAAAATTATATAAGAAACTATATAACTACTCACTTACAATTGTTTATGGAAATAATGTCTTAAATGGCATTATCAATAAATCGAAAAATTATAGCAACAATGTTCTCGTTACTAAAATAATTAATTATTCTCCTATTCGGTGTTTTACCCTACAGCAAAAACCTGAAGTTTAAAACACCAACCTTTCAATTACCTTTACAATTAATAAAATATCTTAAAACTTAGTCCAATGCAAAACAGACAAATTTTTGTCTAGGCACGGGCTGAGTTGAAGGATATTTAATGAAAGAAAGTAAATTGTAAAATTATTATATTTAATGTGTTTGTTCAAAGTAAAAAATAATTTACAAGAAATTTTAAAAATACATAAGTTGAACAACATTGAGGGAAAAAATCACTATAGGCAGAGCCTGTGCGTGAGTAATACAATAATAATAATAATTAATTAAAACTTACATACTAATATAAAATATATATAAAAAGAAAAAAAAATTTTATAAAAAGTATAATTGAAAATGAAAAAATAGAATTTCTTTAGTAAAAAAAGGTAAAAGATGGGACTAAACAACTGGTACAATGGATTCAAGTATGCTGTGAATTGTCTCTCTTGAATTTTCAAGAATAAATTTTTTTAATTTGTGTTTGAAATGTTCTATTTTATTTGATTTTTTGATAAAATCTGGGAGAGTATTATAAATTTTTGGAGCCATATATGTAGCACTTTTTTTTCCAGTTGATTTTTTTGTTTTTTCTATTACAAATGTTTTAAGTTTATTTCTTGTATTATATTTGAGCTCAATTTTAATTTTGTATTGGTGTATACTTGTGAAATAATAATACAATTGTTGCAAATCCATTACTGACGCTTCGTGGTACAATTTATCAGAAGAATAGATATAGTTTTTTCTCATCATAGTTTTTAATATTTTTTTCTGAGCTATTTCCAATATTTTTAAAGTGCTTTTTCCGGCGTTTCCCCAGGGTACTATGCCATACATAAGATGGGACTGTACTAGATGTACTAGAGACATATAAATAGTTTTTAATGATTTAAAATCAAGTATATCCCGCAGTACCTTAAATCTATGGATTAAAAATTGAATTTTTTTAATAACATATTTAATATCTTAGATGGTTATCTAAAACAATGCCTAAGTACTTAAATTCATTCACAGATCTTATACTGACATCATTTAATACATCTAAAGCATCAAAAGTTGGTTTACTTCGCACATCAATATAAATAGGTAGAAACGACGTTTTTGCATAGTTAATTGTGAGTAACTTCGAATTAAACCAATTTTGAATGAGCGCTAAGTCGTTTTCAGCCACAGTTTTTAATGAATCCCAGTCATCATGCTCATAAAAGATACAGGTGTCATCAGCATAGGCTATAATATCTCCTGCTGTGGGTAAAAGGAACAAATTATTCAAGTAAATGTTAAAGAGTATTGGTCCAAGGATTGAACCTTGTGGAACTCCATATGTAATTTCTTTGCTTTCACTCTTTTCACCATTAACTTGAACAATTTGTTTTCGATTGGTAAGATACGTTCTGAACATTTCATACACCGCACCTCTGACACCTATGTCTTCTAATGTTTTTAACAATAAAGGATGGCTGATTGTATCAAACGCCTTTGACAGATCTATAAAAACACTTAAGGCCATTTTATTGTTGTCCATGGCACCAAACATTTTTGAGGTTAAATGTAAAATTGCATTTTGAGTGGACATATTTGACCGAAATCCATATTGTTTAGAAGACAAAATTTCATATTTGTTTAAAAAGGAACTCAGTCTTGCATTTAAGATTTTTTCAAAAATTTTTGCCAACGACGAAATTAGTGAAATAGGTCTATAATTTATGACATCCAGAGGATCGCTGGTTTTATAGATAGGAGTCACAAGTGAGGTTTTCAGTGATGAAGGAAAATATCCTTTTACTAAACATTTATTTATAATATACGTTAAAGGCTGTGCAATATACGGACCTATACATTTTAGAATCTCACTTGTTATCCCATCTAGTCCAGGTGATTTTTTATTTTTTAATTCAGAAATAATTTTTTTTACTTCCAATGGTGAAGTAGGGGAAAGGAATAGAGAGTTACAGTGACTATACTTGTTCTTTGGCGCAACAAAATTTAAATCAGGTCTTATTTTAGAAGCAAGTTTTTGGCCCATTGTACTATAATGTTCATTAAAGATGTTTGCTATAACTTTCTCGTTATGTTCTATGTGAGATTCGTTTCCTATCTGTTTGATGTTTATATTATTTATCTTTCTATTTGATGTTATCAAATACTATTAAACGAGCAAGGTTTGTATGTGTGTGTGTCCAGAGGATCTCGAAATCCACTCGTCAGAATTCAATGAAACTTTCAGGGTAGACTAATTCCTATCTAAATCGACAGAAAATGTAGGTCTCATGTCTGTGAAAATTCGATCTTCCGAGATATTTACAAGAAAAGTTAAGCTTTTAGTTTTATTTCCTAGCAACCGCAACTTGTTTCTATAGTAATATACTATAAAGGAGAGAGGATATAACGTCACATTCCATAGGCGTACTTTGCAAAATAAGTTTCTATAATATAAATAAGGTCACAGCATATAAAATATATATACCCACTTCGTAGATTAAATTTTGAAGTTATATTATTTACAAAAAATAAAAATAAACCTTATGCATCTGACACTTTAACATTGAACGAATTAAATTTAACCAATAAATAACAAGGAGGATTATATGTTGGGATTAAACTGTTTTTAATCTCTTGGCATTAAAAGTAACGCTTCAGTACTTACCTAAACTCAAAGATTAAAAAAAAGTTAGTTCAAGAACTATCTTTAAAAGTCACTGTCTTCACTAAAACTACTGGTATCACTATAATTGTCTTTTCTGAGATTTATTACTATAGGTTCTATTAAATTATCCATTGATATATCCACTTTCCTAAATGAATTTTCCACATTTTTACCATGACCAATGCATTTTCCCCAATATTTACATCTGAAACTGCCTTCAAAAACAAATTTCGCACATCAGGAAATTTAAATGTTTTATTGTTTTGAGAAATTTAACGTTTTAATAATTGTGACCAGATCAGTTCAATTGAATTTAACTCTGCGTGGTTCGGAGGCAATCTGAGAATTCTAATTCCTTTTTCTCTGGCCATCTCATCTATAATATATTTTTTGAATTTGTTTTTATGTTGCTTTGCTATTACTAATAATTCTGCCTTCAAGGATGTAGGAGGACTGATAATATTTTTAGAATGAAGTCATTTTGAAATATATATTAATACAAAATTCTGAATCAATTAAAATACATACGATACGGCTATGAATAAATAAAGTCTGACCTATCTGTCAAAAGAACAGGTTTATTAGAGTAAAAACCATGGAAACGAGATTAAATCTAGACAAAAACTATATTAGGCCGATCAGATGTATTAAAATTTAAATTTTAACTACAAATAAGCATTGAAGGATGAGGTAAAAATAAAATTTCTACCTCTTGAACCTGTACTACGTTCTGCAAATTAAATACTGCACTCCTTTCTTCTGTTTCGATTTCATTAACATTATAGATTGAATTAAAGTTTATATTTTTCATGATAGTGCCGCGTTTATTGTAATCAATTTTTTTATGATTAGCAATTTCTTTTTTTCGTTTAGACCATACCTTGTTTTCGAAGACAACCTGCATTAAAGTAGAGTAGTGGTCTGTTAATTTAGTTTGTATAATGAAAGGTAGCAAAAGATCTATATTCTCATCAGTTTGTATAAATATATGGTCAATGCAAGTCCTACTGTGGTCTGTGACTCGAGTATGTTCATTTATAGCAGAAATAAAATTAAATTCGCATAATGTATTAAGATTTTTAGATGTGCTGCCATCTATGATTAGAAGAGAGTATTGACAATTATTAAAAGCAAAAAATTCCCGGTGTATTGGGGTTGCATACACAATTTGCATTGGGTGTTGCAAAGCTTTTATTTGACTGATTCTAGTCAAAATGTCACTCTCTTCTTTCGTATCCCTTTCAGAGATTAATACAAAGTTAGAAAACGAGTAAGGAATTTAATTTATCAGATTCGACATCCTAAGACCGGTTTCTGCCTTTCGGCTTCGTCAGTTAGGCTTTTCGAATCCAATAAATAAAATTCCAAACTCGTACAAGTCAGTAGCTATATCCGCTATAAGATAAAATTTTTAGATGTGCTGCCATCTATGATTAGAAGAGAGTATTGACAATTATTAAAAGCAAAAAATTCCCGGTGTATTGGGGTTGCATACACAATTTGCATTGTGTGTTGCAAAGCTTTTATTTGACTGATTCTAGTCAAAATGTCACTCTCTTCTTTCGTATCCCTTTCAGAGATTAATACAAAGTTAGAAAACGAGTAAGGAATTTAATTTATCAGATTCGACATCCTAAGACCGGTTTCTGCCTTTCGGCTTCGTCAGTTAGGCTTTTCGAATTCAATAAATAAAATTCCAAACTCGTACAAGTCAGTAGCTATATCCGCTATAAGATAAAATTTTTAGATGTGCTGCCATCTATGATTAGAAGAGAGTATTGACAAATATTAAAAGCAAAAAATTCCCGGTGTATTGGGGTTGCATACACAAAAATTTTATCTTATAGCGGATATAGCTACTGACTTGTACGAGTTTGGAATTTTATTTATTGGATTCGAAAAGCCTAACTGACGAAGCCGAAAGGCAGAAACCGGTCTTAGGATGTCGAATCTGATAAATTAAATTCCTTACTCGTTTTCTAACTTTGTATTAATCTCTGAAAGGGATACGAAAGAAGAGAGTGACATTTTGACTAGAATCAGTCAAATAAAAGCTTTGCAACACACAATGCAAATTGTGTATGCAACCCCAATACACCGGGAATTTTTTGCTTTTAATAATTGTCAATACTCTCTTCTAATCATAGATGGCAGCACATCTAAAAATTTTATCTTATAGCGGATATAGCTACTGACTTGTACGAGTTTGGAATTTTATTTATTGGATTCGAAAAGCCTAACTGACGAAGCCGAAAGGCAGAAACCGGTCTTAGGATGTCGAATCTGATAAATTAAATTCCTTACTCGTTTTCTAACTATGTATTAAGATATTCTATTGTATCTTCATTGATATTCTGGCATAAAAGATCAATATTTATATCCCCGATAAATATAAAGTAATTTGCTTTTTTATTGTGGTTATTTGCAAAATAATTTCTTAAGTGTTCCGTAAATTAGAGTCGAGGGCGATCGATAAGCAGCCAATATATTGATATTATAATTATTAATTTTTATTGTAGTAAATATTAATTTATTGCCCGAACCAAGAGAGACAATTTCATATGTGTAGTCCAAAGTTGATTTAATAAAAACCGTTGTACCGTCGGCTTTGTTAATTTTCCCTTCATTATAAAGAAGATTATAACCATCTATATTAAATAGATTTATATCTTCTATTTGCCATGTTTCAGTTAGGACTATAACATCTAGATTTTCCGTAAATTGATGAAGATAGCAAAGTAGTTGATTGAAATTTTTATTAACACTTCTTATATTGTTGTGAAAAATTTTAAAATTTGGATTATTTTTGTTAATTTTGAGAATTTCATTACAATCTTCACAGTTTTCTATTATAAAAGTTTTTATTTCTTTTGTTTCAAAATTTCTAATATAAGGATCCATTTGGAAAAATTAAGTCATAGACAACACATCTACATTTAAAATAGTAAGAAAAATTAAAATAATAAAAAGATTAAAAATTAGTCTAAAAATATGTCCAGATCGGCAGTTGTTTAGATGAAATATTGCATAAAATTGTATAAATGAATGTTTAAAATGGTAGGTAAAAATTCTACAATAAAAAATGTATGAATAGACAATAATTCACCTTATTAGTTTTTCTTTTGGATTCTCAAGCTTCTTCCCTGGGCAATAATACTCTTCTTCGGGGTCTCTGACGTTGAATGAGCTCCTCTTTTGAGAGATTTTTTCAATTCTTCCTTTTTCTTTTTCAGTAACTCTTTGTCGCTTTCTACTTCAATTTTGTCGTCCACTGTCTCCCTCGCTGCCTCTTTCTCACTTTCTATTATAGGTAGGTTTTCTTGTATCTCGAATTCTCTTGGGGATGGTGTAGGAGGTTCACTCACTACCCTCCTTTTCGTAATTGGCGAGAGATTACTTTCCTCCTGATCTGATTTTTTCGCGTTTTCAATATCTGCTGCTGTAAATGTATCACCTTCTACTATCAGCTTATTTCGTTTCAAAAATGCCGTTTTGTTGTTCAACCTAGCTTCTTTTAGCGCCCCTAATACAATTTTTCTTTCTTTCTGTTCTTCGTCTGTTAGGTCTTCGGCAATCACTATTTTGGATTCTTTTCAATTTTTTGGTCCGTTCCTAAGAATTTCTTGTCTTCTGATTTGAGAAACAAGCGAAACAAGTATAGGTCTGTTGTGCCCTGCCTTTTTCCCTAATCTAAAAATGTTATTTATATCGGTTTTTGTTATCTTCACTTCCAACTTTGTTGCTACCAATTTGGAAAAAGTATTGATCAATATTTCTTGATTTTCGCCTTGGTTTTCTTCAATACCGTAAATTACCAGGTTGTTGAGTTTCAGCTGTTTCTCAAATTTAGATACTTGATTTTTTAGTGAAATATTTTCTTTTTCGAGTATTTCAACTTTATTTCTTATTTCTTCCACTTCTTTATAGACAATCGTAGACAAACTTCTGGTAGTCTCTTCTACTGCTTCGATGTTTATAATGAATAAACTTTGAAACTTTTGAAACTTTAAAAAAATTCGAAACGATTTTTTTTTGGATACCAAATATCGTTTGATTTGGAACACCAAATTAATTTTTTTAATTTTACTTTCCCGGTCCCTCGCCAAAGGGAAAGTATTGTGAACGCGCTAAAAAAAAAAGTTGAGATAACGACGGATATATCCATTTTGAGGTCCCCTGAGACGATTAAAACGATTTCCAGATGGAAGTCTGTCCGTCTGTCTGTGTGTCTGCATTCTTCCACGATAGCGTCCGCACGCTTAATCCGATTGAGCTGAAATTTGGTATATGGGTTTCGGGTGATCGGTGATTGAACCCATCAGTTTTTGGTTGAAATCGCCCCACCAGGGCCCTATAACTTTGTTTACTGTATCCTAAAATATGTAATTTAATTTATCTTTACTAGAGAGAAGTTCAAGTTTTTGTAATACACTTTTACAATCAGAGACTATTAGAATATATTTTTTCATATATAATTTAGTTTTTACATAAGTTAATGTTTCTAGTATTGCTAATTGTTTACATTTCTATTTCAATAAATTGCATCAAATAGGATAAAAATACTGTCCTCAAATTTCTAAGAAGAGATAAAGAAAAAAGCTAAAGATTCAACATAGAATTCAACGAAATTTATCTGCCAAGAGTAGAAAAATAAATATTAAGTCTTCCTACTTTTATATTTTTCCATTCTTTTAGTGTTTCCTACAATTACGTCTTGTTAAGGAAATTCCAAATAACTCATTGCCTGGATGTGTCTGATTTTCTTTTTAACGAATTAATTTATTCTTCGTAATAATCCAGGAAGATAAACTTTGCTTTTGAGATGACGTATTTAAACTCAAAATTAACTTTGACCATTATTCACTGAAATTAGAGGAAATTTTTGCATATTCATGTAAATGTTATCATTTCTGTTGCTCTTCTGCAGGCGCTTATTCTGAGCTCCGAGACATTATATTCCCGGAGCCAGGCGAATGTAGCGTACTTATGATTTTCATTTAAAATGATAATGTAATGGAGAATCTTGTATACTATTTTAATTGTTATACCGTGTGGCCCAAAATTATTGATAATTATCTAATTGTTTTAAAAAACCATATACCGACAGATAGCTGAAAATATATTGGAAAGAAATAAAAGATCCATAATTCTATTGATGTGTCATGAGACATTTAACTTACGTTGGGTTCAGTAGAATTTGTGATTGTGATAGTAAAATTTCTTCCGGGGACTCAAAATTAAATAAAAACAAAATTAAATAAAACATTCTAAAATTATTACCGTTATCATTTATATAATTACCTATATTTAAAAATTAATTTGACAAAGAGAAACTGTTGACAACTATAAAAAGGGAAAACTAATGTTCCCTTAGGTCACTAATTAATAAAGTAATCAAAAATTTATAAAACTAACTACCAGGACATAAAAGAAAGATATTTTATCTATAATAATAAAAATTATATAAGTAAATAAACATTAAATTTAATAAAAAATGTAACGAAATTAAATTTTAACTAAATAAAAAAATAATTTGATTGGTTTTGTTCATTACCTAGCAACAGGTACAAAATTTAAAAAGTTTGTTGAAACAACTGCAAAGTGGTTAAGAAATTTTTATTAAAAGAGACAAGACGTATGATTGGAATCAAGAATTTTTGTCAAAATTTATAAAAACCAAGTATTCAACCAAGTAAATTTTTCTGCTCTGGAAGTTATTGCCAGCGTAGCTGTTTTTTTGTTGTAAGCTATACTATACAGAAGAAAGGAGTGCAGTATTTAATTTGCAGAACGTAGTACAGGTTAAAGAGGTAGAAATTTTATTTTTACCTCATCCTTCAATTCTTATTTGTAGTTAAAATTTAAATTTTAATACATCTGATCGGCCTAATATAGTTTTTGTGTAGATTTAAAATTGTTTCCATGGATTTTACTGTAATAAACCTGTTATTTTGACAGATAAGTCAGACTTTATTTATTCATAGCCGTATCGTATGTATTTTAATTGATTCGGAATTCCGTATTAATATATATATATATATATATATATTTCAAAATGGCTTCATTCGAAAAATATTATCAGTCCTCCTAAATCCTTGAAGGCAGAATTAGGATCGCTGATCACGAATCTGCAATCAGTTTCGTGCGGTCTCATCAAACAAAAAAGTTATGAATTTTTTTAAGTAAAATGGTCACCTGAATAGCGGTCAGAACGTAAACTCTTGTCGTATTGTTCGCTGTGGCTAGGGTCCCGTCCCTCGGAACTCCAATTTTTTTCCGTCTAATAAACGCATGCGCATTGCGTAACATAATAAATATATTTACTTGAAATATTACTTTGTACCTCATTAATATGAGCACACCTGAACTTATCTCGTACCTGACCTTATATTATTTTGTACCTCATTAATATGAGCACACCTGAATTATCTCCTACCTGACCTCATATTATTTTGTACCTCATTAATATGAGCACACCTTATCTTTTACCTGACCTCATATTATTTTGTACATCATTAATATGAGCACACTTGAATTTATCTCTTACCTGACCTCATATTATTTTGTACCTTATTAATATGAGCACACCTGAACTTATATCTTACCTGACCTCATATTATTTTGTACATCATTAATATGAGCACACTTGAATTTATCTCTTACCTGACCTCATATTATTTTGTACCTTATTAATATGAGCACACCTGAACTTATATCTTACCTGACCTCATATTATTTTGTACATCATTAATATGAGCACACTTGAATTTATCTCTTACCTGACCTCATATTATTTTGTACCTTATTAATATGAGCACACCTGAACTTATATCTTACCTGAACTCATATTATTTTGCACATCATTAATATGAGCACACCTGACCTTATCTGTTATCTGACCTCATTATTTTGTACATCGTTAATCTGATCACACCTGACCTTATCTTATCTGATCTCACCTGATCTGTTACATTCTCGTTTATTCAGACGTCCTTTGGATATTGGTTATTTTTCAATAACCAATAATCATGGCGGTTTCTTATTCAGGTGCACATTGAAAGTTGAAACACAACTGACATTAGTTCCTTAATAGCCCTATTCAGAAGATCATTTTTAAGCAAGAACAGATAATTGAATATTGGATTTTAAAAATAGTGCTCACATTTGTTTTGTTGTGTCAGAAGAATAATAATTGATATTTGTGAGTAAAATTTTTACTTTTCCACCCTCCACTATACCATAGAGGAAAAGTAATGTAATCGTGCAAAAAAAAAAGTCCAAAAAATATTCATTCATCGTTATTTGGCCTGAAAAATGCGAAAAAATGCGTATGGAACCGATCGGATCAAGACCACTGAAATGATACAAGGATGACGCCTATTGATTTTGGGATAGGTCGAATATGTCCATACAAAAATTTTCTTGGGAAAATTTAACATTGAGGAATCCTGATAATCAATGTTGTTTATTGAGAAATAACTAATTGTCGTCTGAATAAGCCAGATTCTATTAATTTTAACTAATACGCACAGATGAGAAAAAAATTTTTAGCTCATGTTTTATAATTTAATATATTTAGCTGAAATATTACTGTGTACATCATTAATCTAACCAGACCTGACCTATCTTGTACCTTAAGTCTTTTGGTTTTAATATATATTTATATAAACCTACTTATATACATATTTATCTGGTAAGTATTAAAGAAAAGTTGACAATTTATTTTACTTAAAAAATTCATAACTTTTTTGTTTGATGAGACCGCACGAAACCGATTGCAGATTCGTGATCAGTGACCCAAAATTAGTCTAAAAAAAATATGCCATCAATATCGGGGCTGAGCCCCGATAGTTAAATTTTACCCAGAATTAAAGTAATAGCAAGGCAACATAAAAAGAAATTCAAAAAATATATTATAGATGAGATGGCCCGAGAAAAAGGAATTGAAATTCTCAGATTGCCTCCTTACCACGCAGAGTTAAATTCCATTGAACTGATCTGGTCACAATTATTAAAAGGTTATATTTCTCAAAACAATACAACATTTAAATTTCCTGACGTGCGAAATTTGTTTTTGAAGGCAGTTTCAGATGTAAATAGAGAACATTGGGGAAAATACATTGATCATGTTAAAAAGGTGGAAAATTCATTTAGGAAAGTGGATATATCAATGGAAAATTTAATAGAACCTATAATAATAAACCTCAGAAAAGACAATGATAGTGATACCAGTAGTTTTAGTGAAGACAGTGACTTTTAAAGATAGTTCTTGAACTAACTTTTTTTTTAATCTTTGAGCTTTGGTAAATACTGAAGCGTTACTTTTAATGCCAAGAGATTAAAAAAAGTTTAATCCCAACATATAATCCTCTTTGTTATTTATTGGTTAAATTTAATTCGTTCAATGTTAAAGTGTCAGATGCATAAGGTTTATTTTTATTTTTTGTAAATAATATAACTTTTTTTTAAATGTTTTTCAAGAACGAACATTTAAAATAGTATATTAAAATACAAGTTGCAGAAGGCTACATATTCTCGCACGAATTCGAAATTCGTCCACGAGCGAAGAAGGAGCGAGTGGACGAACGAATGAGTGCGAGAATAGCTTTTTGCAACGCGTCTTTTATACTATTTTCTCGATTTTGGTTTTAATTTAGATATTTTTAAAATTATTTGTGATCATTGTTAGTTAGGAATTTTCGTTGCGATATATTACAATTGGTAACACTTAGTTTCTATATTGACAGATTGACAGTTGACTAATAATTTAAAATTTAAGTTTAATTATTACCAAAAATGTCACAAGAGTTGTTACATTTAACACCCCCAGAACTGCGAGAGGTAGCTAATAATGCTGTTAAAAATTTATTGCCGGATAAGTCTAAAGATATATATAAAAAAGAATATGAAAAATTTATGAAATGGTCTACTGATAAAAATGTCCAAAAAAATTACAGAAATTGTTTTAATAGCATATTTTGAAATGTTGAGTGCGACTTATAAAAGTTCTACGCTGTGGAAAACTTATTCAATGCTTAAATATTCAACAAAATGTTGACATTTCCAAATTTATGAAGTTTCAATCACTCCTCAAAAAATATGGAAAAGAATATGAGCTCAAAAAATCAAAAATTTTGGAATACAGTGAGAAAAATTTATCAATGAAGCACCTGATCTAGATTATCTTGTAGTAAAGTTAAAGGTATATAAATTGAATGTGAAATTACGGTATAACAAATTTAATTTTTAGGTTGTGTTAATAATGGGTTATTCCGGAGCATGTAGGTGTGATGAACTTTGAAATATGTTAATTGGTGACCTAGAATTCAAGAGTGATTCAATTTTTATTACTGCGACGAAAACTAAAACAAATCATCCACGAATATTTGCTATAACAAACCTACTTTGGATCAATTTAATTAAAAAGTATATCGATATGAGAGCGAGTCACACAAGTCACAAGAGATTTTTCATAAATTATAGAAATAATCGTTGCACAGTGCAAGCAATTGGCATTAATAAATTTGCTGAAATGCCCAAAATTATTGCTAATTTTCTCCATTTAAAAGATGCTGAAAAATATTCAGGACACTGTTTTCGACGCTCATCAGCTTCTCACTTAGCGAATAGTGGTGGTGATTTGATCACGCTTAAACGCCACGGAGGCTGGAAAAGTTCATCCGTGGCAGAAGGTTATGTAGAAGCTTCTAAAAAGAAACGAATAGAAGTGGCTAATTTATTAGCTAATAATGAGGATGTAAGAACTTGTGCAGATCCTGAAAGCAAAATAAAAAACAAAGAAAACACTAACACAATAAATTGTATGCAAAATTTACCTGGAATTTCCATTAATGCTGGAAATAATGCAAACATTACAATAAAACTTTGCAATAAATGCAACTAATTAGTTTTTAAGTTTGTTTGATATTTTTTACTTATATATAATTTAATTGACCTATTTGACTTATTTATTTTTAATGTTTACTCAAAATAAAATTATGAATTTGAGGTGATAAACTAGTTATAAAACCTTTTGACATTTGTAGTGTTACCAATATTTAAAAACAAAATTTTACCAAAATCTGTAAAGGAATGATCTTCATTCTACAACCAATTTTAGTACGAGAAAATGTCATTCTTACATCCAAATCGAGAAAAGGTATTCTTGAACTAATATTCTCAAATTAAAATAAAAAAGGAAGCTTTTAACTCTTACAAGTATTCCTAAAACCGAATTGACGTTTCGATATTTGTTTTAGAGGTTAGAGAGTTACCAATTGTATAAAATTTAATCTGTAAAATTTTTTAATTTTAAGTAGTTCAATTTGGAATAAAAGAATGAATGAATGATTGAAATAGTAATAAGAGTTGCATTTTCCTTGATAAATTGTTCCATTTTTCTTTAGTAATTTAGTAAATTGTTCCCATAGTTTTCAACAGTTGATTTATTTCTTAGTAAAATTTTATTTTATTTGACATAAACGGTGGTGTGGGAAAAAGGGGTTCTACTGAATCGAACCTAAATTGAATAATCCCTGAGATATTTTGTTAAATTATTTTTAATTGTTCAAACAAAATACAATAGTTTATGCACATTCCTACTCACATCATTAATACATACGAATTAAAAAAAGAACTCCTATGCAGGAAACGATAAAAAAGTTCACAATTTCGAAAACAATATCGAAAATTTGGTTTTTTTATTATATCTCGTGAAAGAGCCGAAAATTTTACCAAAAGTTATTTTAAAAAAATTTTATATTACTACAAAAAATTATTAAATACTAGAAATATTTAGTGTTTATTTATTTATATAAATCATCAATTTCTGAATTATTACACATTATAAAGTGTATTTTTAACTATATAGAAATGTAACATCAACCTAGCGGTCATTGCCTGGAATGCTAGATCAGCAAGCCAGCTCTTTATACCAATGACCTGAGTTTATGAATATGAGTGAAAAGTGTTAATAAAGGTTCTTTTTTATTTTAATCATCATTGAATAAACATTATTTTGTATTACATAGTTATTCAAATTTGAAAGTTCCATTTTTGTTTTTAAATAAATAAAGTTTGGTTTTTTTTGGAAAGTAAAAGTGTTGTGAATTTTACTATATTTAAAAAAAAATTAATTTCTAATTTATATAAACTCTATTTTGAAAATAAAAATTGCGTCGAATGAATGCTGTAAAAGTAAAAGTAATAATTTTGATAAATGTACAAGAACTTTTTTTGTTGTGCCTCTATTAATATTAATAATATCTGGTCACCGAGCTTCGCTCTTAATATTCAAATCTACATTTTTAAGCAGTCCAATGAGTATATAATTTAAGTATATTTATAACCTGACAAATTATTAATTAATTCGTGAAAATCACGGAGTGGGCGACATCTACTTGAACTACAGAAAGGTAGATAAATAGAAAGTTGATTGGCGATTGGCTTGAAAGTAGGCGGGAAAATTAAAAAAGCTGTCAGTGTTAATTTTCAATTTCCTGCAGGTGTTGTTGACGTTTATCAACTGCTTGTCACAGAGGTTAGTTAAATGCATTAAAAGTTGCCTAGTTTCTGGAGATTTCACCCTTTTAGGGCAACATCTACTGACGCTTGATCTTGGCGAATAGTCACGGCGGACAGGCCCCGTTTCCGGGACGGGCAACATCAGCGTGTAGGGCATAGTGGTTTCAGTGGGGTGGTTTTAGTGAGTAACCGTAAGGGGTAGTCTCACACTATCGGGGAAGGGAAGAACCTTTACCCGATGTGCATAAAGCATTTCCACCCGCCAAAAAAAAAAAGATTAGTTTTAGGTTAGGTTAGATCTGTGTAATAAATAAATAAAAGTACGATACGTGTGACATTTTGACATTTGTTACATTCTGACAGGTGTCATATTTTGACATTTGTTCATTTTGACAGTTCTAACATTCTGACACGTATTAAATTTTAACAGTTGTCACGTTTTGACAGGTGTCACATTTTGACAAGTGTCCATTTTAACAGTGTTACTCAACGTTCCTATAAATATTTACCTAAACCCATGATTTCTGAAATTGAATTGGCAACGTTGTATTTTCAACTTAGAATTTATGAGATGGCTGTCATTTGACAAGCAAATTATTTATGTCCGTCAAATGAACCTTTTCTTTTTTATACTTTTCAGGTTTATTCTGGTTATAAATTGCTACTTGGGCATTTGTAGAATAAAAAAATGTGAAAAATATTTTTCCGCCCAAAAATTTCTATTGCTAAATATATTGATTTTATCATGTTTTATAGCATCTGCGAAAATTTCATGAAAATCCCAGCCGGTCCCATTTTCTTAAAGTTTAACCAGAGATGTGCGTGTCAGTAGTTGTAAAAATTTGTAGGTTATTATGGATAAAAAGCGGCAAATTTAAAATTGAATTCTTTCAGATTTAAACGCCAGAGATTAAATAAAGTCAAACCTTTTTACTACTATACTATACAGAAGAAAGGAGTGCAGTATTTAATTTGCAGAACGTAGTACAGGTTCAAGAGGTAGAAATTTTATTTTTACCTCATCCTTCAATGCTTATTTGTAGTTAAAATTTAAATTTTAATACATCTGATCGGCCTAATATAGTTTTTGTCTAGATTTAATCTGGTTTCCATGGTTTTTACTGTAATAAACCTGTTATTTTGACAGATAAGTCAGACTTTATTTATTCATAGCCGTATCGTATGTATTTTAATTGATTCGGAATTTTTGTAATAATATATATTTCAAAATGGCTTCATTCTAAAAATATTATCAGTCCTCCTAAATCCTTGAAGGCAGAATTATTAGTAATTCAAATTCAAAATTCAAAAAATATGTTATAGATGAGATGGCCAGAGAAAATTCTCAGATTGCCTCCGTACCACGCAGAGTTAAATCCCATTGAACTGATCTGGTCACAATTATCAAGAGGTTATGTTTCTCAAAACAATAAAACATTTAAATTTCCTGATGTGCGAAATTTGTTTTTGAAGGCATTTTCAGATGTAAATAGAGAACATTGGGGAAAATGCATTGATCATGTTAAAAAGGTGGAAAATTCATTTAGAAAAGTATATCCACTATCAATGGATAATTTAATAGAACCTATAATAATAAACCTCACAAAAGACAATTATAGTGATACCAGTAGTTTTAGTGAAGACATTGACTTTTAAAGATAGTTCTTGAACTAACTTTTTTTTTAATCTTTGAGTTTAGGTAAGTACTGAAGCGTTACTTTTAATGCCAAGAGATTAAAAACAGTTTAATCCCAACATATAATCCTCCTTGTTATTTATTGGTTAAATTTAATTCGTTCAATGTTAAAGTGTCAGATGCATAAGGTTTATTTTTATTTTTTGTAAATAATATAACTTCAAAATTTAATCTACGAAGTGGGTATATATATTTTATATGCTGTGACCTTATTTATATTATAGAAACTTATTTTGCAAAGTACGCCTATGGAATGTGATGTTATATTCTCTCTCCTTTGTAGTATATTACTATAGAAACAAGTTGCCGTTGCTAGGAAATAAAACTAAAAGCTTAACTTTTCTTGTAAATATCTCGGAAGATCGAATTTTCACAGACATGAGACCTACATTTTCTGTCGATTTAGATAGGAATTAGTCTACCCTGAAAGTTTCATTGAATTCTGACGAGTGGATTTCGAGATCCTCTGGACACACACACACACATACAAACCTTGCTCGTTTAATAGTATTTGAATATCTGGTCACCGAGCTTTCGCTCTTAATATTCAAATCTACATTTTTAAGCAGTCCAATGAGTATATAATTTAAGTATATTTATAACCTGACAAATTATTAATTAATTCGTGAAAATCACGGAGTGGGCGACATCTACTTGAACTACAGAAAGGTAGACAAATAGAAAGTTGATTGGCGATTGGCTTGAAAGTAGGCGGGAAAATTAAAAAAAGCTGTCAGTGTTAATTTTCAATTTGCTGCAGGTGTTGTTGACGTTTATCAACTGCTTGTCACAGAGGTTAGTTAAATGCATTAAAAGTTGCCTAGTTTCTGGAGATTTCACCCTTTTAGGGCAACATCTACTGACGCTTGGTCTTCGCGAATAGTCACGGCGGACAGGCCCCGTTTCCGGGACGGGCAACAGCAGCGTGTAGGGCATAGTGGTTTCAGTGGGGTGGTTTTAGTGAGTAACCGTAAGGGGTAGTCTCACACTATCGGGGAAGGGAAGAACCTTTACCCGATGTGCATAAAGCATTACCACCCGCCAAAAAAAAAGATTAGCTTTAGGTTAGGTTAGATCTGTGTAATAAATAAAGAAAAGTACGATACGTGTGACATTTTGACATTTGTTACATTCTGACAGGTGTCATATTTTGACATTTGTTCATTTTGACAGTTGTAACATTGTGACACGTATCACATTTTAACAGTTGTCACGTTTTGACAGGTGTCACATTTTGACAAGTGTTCATTTTAACAGTGTTACTCAACGTTCCTATAAATATTTACCTAAACCCATGATTTCTGAAATTGAATTGGCAACGTTGTATTTTCAACTTAGAATTTATGAGATGGCTGTCATTTGACAAGCAAATTATTTATGTCCGTCAAATGAACCTTTTCTTTTTTATACTTTTCAGGTTTATTCTGGTTATAAATTGCTACTTGGGCATTTGTAGAATAAAAAAATGTGAAAAATATTTTTCCGCGCAAAAATTTCTATTGCTAAGTATATTGATTTTATCATGTTTTATAGCATCTGCGAAAATTTCATGAAAATCCCAGCCGGTCCCATTTTCTTAACAATTAACCAGAGATGTGCGTGTCAGTAGTTGTCAAAATTTGTAGGTCATTATGGATAAAAAGCGGCAAATTTAAAATTGAATTCTTTCAGATTTAAACGCCAGAAATTAAATAAAGTCAAACCTTTTTACTACTATACTATACAGAAGAAAGGAGTGCAGTATTTAATTTGCAGAACGTAGTACAGGTTCAAGAGGTAGAAATTTTATTTTCACCTCATCCTTCAATGCTTATTTTTAGTTAAAATTTAAATTTTAATACATCTGATCGGCCTAATATAGTTTTTGTCTAGATTTAATCTTGTTTCCATGGTTTTTACTGTAATTAACCTGTTATTTTGACAGATAAGTCAGACTTTATTTATTCATAGCCGTATCGTATGTATTTTAATTGATTCGGAATTTTGTAATAATATATATTTCAAAATGGCTTCATTCTAAAAATATTATCAGTCCTCCTAAATCCTTGAAGGAAGAATTATTAGTAATTCAAATTCAAAATTCAAAAAATATATTATAGATGAGATGGCCAGAGAAAAACTAATTAAAATTCTCAGATTGCCTCCGTACCACGCAGAGTTAAATCCCATTGAACTGATCTGGTCACAATTATTAAAAGGTTATGTTTCTCAAACCAATAAAACATTTAAATTTCCTGATGTGCGAAATTTGTTTTTGAAGGCATTTTCAGATGTAAATAGAGAACATTGGGGAAAATGCATTGATCATGTAAAAAAGGTGGAAAATTCATTTAGGAAAGTATATCCACTATCAATGGATAATTTAATAGAACCTATAATAATAAACCTCAGAAAAGACAATTATAGTGATACCAGTAGTTTTAGTGAAGACAGTGACTTTTATAGATAGTTCTTGAACTAACTTTTTTTTTAATCTTTGTGTTTAGGTAAGTACTGAAGCGTTACTTTTAATGCCAAGAGATTAAAACATATAATCCTCCTTGTTATTTATTGGTTAAATTTAATTCGTTCAATGTTAAAGTGTCAGATGCATAAGGTTTATTTTTATTTTTTGTAAATAATATAACTTCAAAATTTAATCTACGAAGTGGGTATATATATTTTATATGCTGTGACCTTATTTATATTATAGAAACTTATTTTGCAAAGTACGCCTATGGAATGTGACGTTATATCCTCTTTCCTTATAGTATATTACTATAGAAACAAGTTGCCGTTGCTAGGAAATAAAACTAAAAGCTTAACTTTTCTTGTAAATATCTCGGAAGATCGAATTTTCACAGACATGAGACCTACATTTTCTGTCGATTTAGATAGGAATTAGTCTACCCTGAAAGTTTCATTGAATTCTGACGAGTGGATTTCGAGATCCTCTGGACACACACACACACATACACACACACACACATACAAACCTTGCTCGTTTAATAGTATTTGATATATGTTCAATTTTATATAAATCAGTGAGAATTTTAGAAATTAGAAATTTTAAAAATTAAAAACTAATGGCTTCCTGAGAAAGCTTCTTTAAAATGATTTCTTTTTTTTTTCTTTGCGTATATTTTGCCTCGCTTGAATATTTGTATTCAACGGCTCAGCGCGCGTAGAGTTTTCGAATTTCATAAGGACACTGCTACAGCATGTATTAAGGATGTATTAAGGAGATGATTGTTTTCGCGAAAACGGACAAATGGAGACCGAATTTTGGATTTTACAAATTTTATTTTTCGATTTTCGCAACGAAAGAGTAAAGTGGGGAAAATTGTTTATGCGCCATCGGTTGCGGAATTTTTTTCTCTTTGATTTGAGCCCTACAGGGACTCGATCCGATAATCAGGAAGGGAGGGAGGGGGGTAAACGCGTTTAGCCCTGTAGAAGGGCAACGGATAGGGTTAGTGACTTCGTGTTAGGCTCATTTTCAAGGGCAATCAGTTCTCTTTCAAATTTTTTTTACCCCAAAGCTATATCTATATTAATGCCTGCGGGAGTGCGTGATATATTTATAAAAACGAGTGCGCTCGCTCGGCCGTCGTGAAATTAGATGACGGAATAGTATTTGTGAGAGAGCAGAGAGATGATGTGAGAGAGACGAGATAAAAAAGGGAGCGCTTAGCTCCTATCCCGGCATCTAATTTTACAGTGGCTCAGCGAGCGCACTCGCTTTTATACATATATCACGCACTCCCGCAGGTATTAATATAGATATAGCTTTGGGGTAAAAAAAGTTTGAAGGATAACTGATTGCCCTTGAAAATGAGCCTAACACGAAGTCACTAACCCTATCCGTTGCCCTTCTTCATGGCTAAACACGTTTACCCCCTCCCTCCCTTCCTGATTATCGGATCGAGTCCCTGTAGGGCTCAAATCAAAGAGAAAAAAAATTCCGCAACCGATGGCGAATAAAAAATATTCCTCATTTTACTCTTTCGTTGCGAAAATCAAAAATTAAAATTTGCAAAATCCGAGATTCGGTCGCCATTGGTCCGTTTTCGCGAAAACCATCATCTCCTTAATAGATCCTGTAGCAGTATCCTCATGAAAGAGTTTGCCATTTTGATGATCCGGATTGGTCAAGAATTAAAAAAGTTACCTCGAGTCAAAAATGAATCAGTGTTTGCCCTCCTTCTCCCCTCCAAATTTAAGTAGCGGGTTGAAACTTGAACACAATGCTTGGGTCATGACTATCTATCGGAAGAAAAAAAATCAAGTTTCGAAGTCATTTTCTTCCATGCGAAAAACGCGAACACGGCTCTAGGTGTGTTCTCGCCGCGGCGAAAATCCATATATTTTAAAATCGCAATATCTTAAGAACCCCTGGACCGATTTGGACGGGTTAAAATGCAGTTTAAGCGTTTTCGCGAGTACTTTATTTTATATATAGAAGTCGTTTCGATCCGAAAAAAACTCAGCGAGCTACGTGCGAAAAACCGATTTTCCATATATTTACATGTTAATTTACCCCCCCTCCACACCTCCCTTAGCTTTCATATAGTGATCACGTGAAAGGGGGACCTCGAATCTATGAAATCACAAAAAAAAAATTTCGAAAGGAGCGACTTCGTTTATCGGGTTTTTTTCCCGCCAGATCGACCTCACTAATGAGTTTTATAAAAGAATAAGCAATAAATAAAATAAGTTATTTGAAATGGGGAGGAAATGATTTATAAGTATTACCCAATAATGATGTTTTTCCTAAATAATATTGTTTAATCACACTTTACCGTTTACATTTTGATTATGTTAAAAATTGGTAAAATAAGAATGAGATATGACAACGCTGTTTTGCTTGTTTTATGGTGATGTAAATTCTAAATTACTCTCAAACATTATTTGCTTTAGTTTAGTTGTTATATTTTAATTATTTGCACATTTAAACTGGATTTACTCATTTGTGATCTCCCCCATTGTCAAATAATAGTATATATTACATGACAACTATAGAAAGTAACGTCACTTTCTAACACGTTATGTGCAATATTTTTCCTACGACTAATAATTAAAACAAATCTCAAAGATAAAAATTATTTAATAAGAAACAACAATCAACTTAATATGTTAGTACTCACTTTTCTCGATTTTTCTAGATAGAAATACGAAATTCAAAACTGTTATGAAATATTTAAAGGTAATACCACTAGAGCTCAGATTTGGCCGGATATTTTTTATTTGAGTTTGATTTAGAGTATTAACTTTCATTTTATATTCATTTCATTTCATTTTTTATTTGAGTTTGGTATAGAGTATTTACTTTCATTGAGAATTTAACGAGATCTGTTTGACAAAATAACTCGACCAGCGGTTTCGCTATTTTTTCACAGTTCTCGTTAAATTACCTATATGAATGAAAATACGAGAAATCAAACTTACAAAAAATATCCTGGCCAAAATCTGAGATCGAGCTGGTATTTGTAAGACGATTCCATGAATTTAAATTTACGTGACACATAAACAAACAGATCGTTAACCGGGCAACGTGGTATTATCGATTTTTTATCCAGTTATATTTTCTCTTCCTTCCTTCCTCATAGACTAAATATCCGATAGAAAACTACGATTTTTGAAGTTTCATATGACATTTTTTACACATGAGTGGAATTCTCGTACATATAGTGAGAGTTTTAAGTTTATATCATCACTGTTTTAATGAAGGACATTCTTTAGTATAGGACCTAAAGCTTTTTCAATGAAAAACAATGAGGCACAATTCAGTATTTTGATTATAAGTAATTTTTCATAGGTTTCTATGACCTTAACACAGTAAACAATTAGCAACTAAATTGATAAAATCCGATTCTTCAAAATTCTGCTTTCTTGTCCACTTTCTATAGCGATCTTTTAGGTATCGCCATGCTGACTCTATTATCTGAGTGTTGCACCAGTCTTAGGGTAAAAACACAGTGTAGCAGGGCAGGTCGCTGGTAGCCTAGCTGGTCGCTTACTCGCTTACGGAGCATAGCAGTTAGCTGGGATAGTAACAGTGAGCTTAGCTGTAAGCTGACATAATTGTCAAGTCGATTGTTTAAGTTCTATTAACCTAGCAGTGACATGGCGGCAGAACCAAATCGGACCTAGTAGGTCAATTGTCGCTTTTATGTTACGCTAGTCCCACTTTTGTCGCTTGTACCAGTTCCGAGAAAAAAGCGTTCCTGCTAGGTTAATAGGGATAATTGGTTAATCAGCGACAGGATCAAATCGGCCCGGCAGGATCAAATCGAACCTAGCGGGTCAATTGTCGCTTTTTTGTCACTTTTTTGTTACGCTAGTCCCACTTTTGTCGCTTGTACCAGTTTCGAGAAAAACGCGTTCCTTAAAAAAATCCTATTAACCTAGCAGTGAGATGGCGGCACAATCAAATAGGACCGAGTAGGTCAATTGTCGCTTTTTTGTTACGCTAGTCCCACTTTTGTCGCTTGTACCAGTTCCGAGAAAAACGCGTTTTTCAAAAAAAAACCCTATTAACCTAGCAGTGACATAGCGGCAGAACCAAATCGGACCTAGTAGGTCAATTGTCGCTTTTTTGTTACGCTAGTCCCACTTTTGTCGCTTGTACCAGTTCCGAGAAAAACGCGTTCCTGCTAGGTTAATAGGGATAATTCGTTAATCGGCGACAGGATCAAATCGGACCGGCAGGATCAAATCGGACCTAGCAGGTCAATTGTCGCTTTACGCTAGTCCCACTTTTGTCGCTTGTACCTGTTCCTAGAAAAACGCGTTCCTCAAAAAAACCCTATTAACCTAGCAGTGACATGGCGGCAGAACCAAATCGGACCTAGTAGGTCAATTGTCGCACTTTTGTCGCTTGTACCAGTTCCGAGAAAAACGCGAAAATATATTTTTTAAGGTGTTTTGATGCTTTTTGGGACGAAAAATCCCCGTGTGAGGTGCTTCGATCGATTTGATAAATAATTTCAGTAAAACTTCAGGAGAAGACGTTCTTAGCCAGATCGCCTGCACCAGGTCCTCCGCAGGACGATTTCGATGATGTCAGAACTAGGGCGAGCGACCCGAAAAATTCCTGTGTGAGGTGTTTCGATCGATTTGATAAGTAATTTCATTAAAACTCCAGGAGATGACGTTCTTAGCTAGGTCGCGTTCACCAGGTTCTCTGGAGAACGATTTCGATATCAGAAATGGGACGAGCAACCCGAAAAATCACATGTGAGGTTTCCAGATGACCTGGTGCAGGCGACCTAGCTAAGAACGTCATCTCCTGGCCTTTTACTGAAATTACTTATCAACCAAAATTTATGGAAATCCCCTAGTAGATCGAGATTTAATTCAAACGGACCTAGATGCTATCAGTGAATGGTGCTCCAATTGGTTGCTCCCCTTAAATACAGAAAAATGTGTCGTTTTGCATCTTGGAAAAAACAATCCGCGTTTTCAATATTCGCTCGAAGGCCTCACATTGGCACAAGTGACATCAGTGGTAGATTTAGGTATAACCATTACATCAGATTTAACGTGGTCTGAACGCGTCCTGAAAACTTGTAAACGCGCCAATTCGGTTTTGTACCTGCTTAAAAAAACGTTTTCAAAAGTATACTATCAAACCTCTATCAACCTGTATAATACCTATGTTCGACCTCTTCTAGAGTACGGGGGTGTCGTGTGGTGTCCGGTACTTGTACGAGACCAGAATCTTCTGGAAAGTCTTCAACGTCGGGCTACTAGAATGTCGTACGGTGTTATTCGTCCTTCGTATGCTGAAAGGCTAGAAATGGCAAAAATTCCTAACTTTTCCGACCGTCGTTTACGTGGTGATTTGATTATTACTTTTCGAATTCTGAAATTTAACTACGGTAACCTTAGTGACATTTTTCTCTTAAACGTCGACAATCGCCTACGTGGTCACAAGTTGAAATTAACAAAGGGCAGCAGGGCAGCAGCAGGCAAAGACCGTGTCTTCGATGCATGGAACAATCTTAGTGATGAACTTATTGGCGCAGCATCAATTAACATCTTTAAAAATAAAATTGATGAACTCATGTTTTCTTAATTGTTTTTCTCTTTTTTATTGTTTAATATTCTTTATTTTGTTTTTTTAAGTGTTTACTAGGTTATAACTTCATTAGTGAATAGGCTATCATAGGTTTATGCCTCAGCCTTTAGCAAACTGTAATAATAATAATAATAATAATAATAATAATAATAATAATAATAATAATAATAATAATAATAATAATAATAATAATAATAATAATAATAATAATAATAATAATAATAATAATAATAATAATAATAATAATAATAATAATAATAATAATAATAATAATAATAATAATAAAACTACACGAAGGTGGAATTTTTTAATCCATAAAAATTCCAAAAAAGGACTATCGGAGTGACAAAACTTCACAAAGGATGTGAAATAAAATCACACAAGCTCCCAAGAACTAGGACATTAAAAATGTCCTAAACTGCACCAGCGTCTGGACTTCAACAACTACTCCTTGGGCTATATGCCCCACCAGGTATTGAATTATTGCAGTGTAGGACATTTTTAATGTCCTTGTTCTTGGGAGCTTGTGTGATTTTATTTCACGGGTTTTTTTGGAATTTTTATGGTTCAAAAAATTCTACCTTCGTGTATTCGTGCTATCATTTTTTCGCGTTTTTCTCGGAACTGGTACAAGCGACAAAAGTGGGACTAGTGTAACAAAAAAGCGAAAAAAAAGCTACAATTGACCTACTAGGTCCGATTTGATTCTGCCGCCATGTCACTGCTAGGTTAATAGGGTTTTTTGAGGAACGCGTTTTTCTCGGAACTGGTACAAGCGACAAAAGTGGGACTAGCGTAACAAAAAAGGGACAATTGACCTACTAGGTCCGATTTGATTCTGCCGCCATGTCACTGCTAGGTTAATAGGGTTTTTTTAGGAACGCGATTTTCTCGGAACTGGTACAAGCGACAAAAGTGGGACTAGCGTAACAAAAAAGCGACAAAAAAGCGACAAAAAAGCGACAATTGGCCTACTAGGTCCGATTTGATTCTGCCGCCATGTCACTGCTAGGTTACTAGGGTTTTTTTAAGGAACGCGTTTTTCTCGGAACTGGTACAAGCGATAAAAGTGGGACTAGCGTAACAAAAAAGCGACAATTGACCTACTAGGTCCGATTTGATTCTGCCACCATGTCACTGCTAGGTTAAGAGGGTTTTTCGGAGGAACGCGTTTTTCTCGGAACTGGTACAAAATTTTCATTTAACTACAAATAAACATTGAAGGATGAGGTAAAAATAAAATTTCTACCTCTTAAACCTGTACTACTTTTACAAATTAAATTACTGCACTCCTTTCTTCTCTAAACTATAGCATTGCAAAAGTAAATACAGAATCACAACAGGATCAGTATATTGGCCGACAGTAACATATATAAACATCCTAAAAAGAAGTCAAGCATAAAGAAAACGTTGCCAAAATAAAAGATAAATAAGTTCAAATAATATAAAAACTGAAAAAGAATTAGTTATAAATAGATACTCGGTATACCTATCTACTTTGTGTCAGTGTCAGTCCAATTGCACCTACTACCTTAATATTACAATAAAATTAAAATAAATTAAAGAAATATTTATTCTGTAAAAAGAATGAGAATAAAAGGAAAAAATAAAAATAGAAAGAAACAAATTTGTTTTTTAAGAGAAAGAGAGCTAAAATAAAAAATAAATAATTAAATTAACTCAAGATTTAAAGTAGGGTTAGCCATATGTGAGTAATAATTATTGAAGGTATGGAAGAAAAAGTCCTTTTTATCTCACAAGTTATATTTATTGAAGGTGCGACCGGTTTCGGCGATCAAATCGCCATCATTAGGCCCTGCGTGGAAAAATTATGGAGTTAAAAAACAAATTTGTTAAGTTACATGATTTTAAGGAATTTATTTTTATTTTTAATTTATAATTTAATTTAATTTTATTTCAAAAAAGCAAAACTAACCATAACTTTTCCACGCAGGAATTACAACAGGAAAACCACCAACAACATGTCATCACATAAATCAAAATAAGGAACGAATTATACAGGTCCCAATATATAAATGTAATATATAAACTTTTTTATAAAATTTAAAGCTATTTTTAAAAACCAGTCATAAGGACATTTACATACAAATTAAAAATTAAAAATTAAACTAACAAAGAGACATTTTAAAATTAGCTGGTTAAACAAAGGAATACATTTTATCTCTATCAACAAAGTTTTTATACAAGTGAGACGTCATAGAATATTTTGACCAATAGGAAATGGTTATATTTAATGTGGGTAAAACAGAAATTAATTAATAAGATGATAAAGTAATCTGTAATAAGAACTATTGAAAACGTATAGTTTGTTGAATAACATATATAATATAATTATTTAAATATTAGAATTTATTTTAAAAATAAGAAATTGTAATGTAACATTTTAAACTGAAAACATTTAATATGAAAATTTAATATTAGAAGCTTTTGTATTTGGCCAAGGGTTAGACCATAAAAAAAAAATTAATTGTAGGAACCGTTTCAAACTGAAAAGAATTGGAAAAATGACAAGAGTGGGGGTTCACTGATAAATAGCATGAAAAGGAGCAATGATGTTCTTTTTAAGTGTGCTAAAACAATGGAAGGCTGAAGTTATTTGACGTGAGAAAAGTAAGTAATAAAATTGGAAAAACTGTACGGATAAGTAAATTATGATTGAAAAGATTTTAAGGAAATTGAATAATTAAATAATAAAGTATTCTTAAATTAATGCTGAAAAAGTTGGGGTACTATTGAAGTTAATTTGGGCGTTTAACCCATTAAGGACGGAGTTTATTATTTTTTTTAAACAAAATATTTTTGTTTTTTCTTTATTTGGTAGGTATAAAGAATTAAGAATTTTTAAGAAAAAAATATAATTTCGTTTTAATTTATAAGAAACAACGTGTTGCAAAAACGCAACGCCAGTCCTTAAGAGTATGAAAATACTCTTAACTAAGCAAAATGTTTAAAATCTACTATGAAAGTCAACATTACATTTTTTGCACATTCCAACGTTACATTTTATACAGTATGTTCGTGTAATAGATGTACACATGTCTCCAGCACACCGCCATCGTTTGTTATTTGCAGTGGAGTCTAAAATGTGACCTGCATTGTCATAACGAAAATCCATGCATTTGTATTTGGATATTTCTTTTCTCAGCTTGAGAAAACCTTTTTACATGATTCAACGGATTTGCACCATACTCTGTTGATGCAACTGTAACAATACTATTGTCATTCCATCTGATTAGTATTGTTCCGTAAGTCCTATCCACTGTTGTTGCATATTCTCCTCTGGGTTGCTTCTGTAGTGTTTGCTTTTGTGGAAGAGGACAGCCTCTCGGTATACGATTTTCTCGAATAGTGCCTGTTGTGCCATATCCAAGATTTTTTAAATAATGCAATAAATGCAAACTTGTAAATAAATTATCGAAGAAAAAGTTATATCTCAGATTTCCTTTATTGCAGATTCTTAATTCGTCTATCATTTTTACCAATGGTGCAGCACATTTACCAAAGACTTTTTTGTAATCATCTGGAATATTATTGTCAGTACCTTGATAAGGAATAAAGTTTATTAGATATCCACTTTTAGTCGTCAAACTCCAAATCTTGTATCCAAATCTTATAGGCTTAGTTTTTATAAATTGTTTGCATGAGTGTCTACCATAATATTTTACCATAGTTTCGTCAAAATTTAAATCTTGTTCTGGGACTAAGTGATGCATAAATTTATTTTTCAAAATGTTCATAACTGGTCGAACTTTACAATATTTATCGGACAAATCAAGATTGTCATTATTTACACAATGCACATAACGACAAATTGAAATAAATCGATCACGTCGCATCGCAGACTTTACCATTCCATTTCCCATATCTTCACTACTATCCCAGTAAAATTTTTTTCCTGGCAAAATATTGTAACCCGATAATATGAGAATTCCAAGAAAACATTTTATGTCATTGGAATCTATTGAAAAATTTTCATCATTTTTTTGTCGGCTATACCTTCTAGTTTCTGTTACTAGTAATGATATAATATCATTGTCAATAAATAACTCAAACATTTCAACAGGAGTAAGGCATTTGAAGTCCTCATAGTTTTTTTGTGGAAATTGCTTTTCGTTGGAAAATACGTCACCATTTATCCAATAAATGTTGCTGTAATCAATTTTTTCTACGGAGTTAACAAGCTGAGGTTCTTCCTCGGGTTCCTCTAGAGCTTCAGAAATAATTTCATTATCGTCTGTATTGTCTTGTTGATAAATTCTTATTTCGGCAACATCAACAAGACCACCACCGTCTTCATCTGCAGAGTCTTCATCCGTCAACTCGGCCGGTTCTGGGGGTTCAATATAGATTTCATCAACGTCTAAATCATCTGCGTAAGCCATTTGCAAAGCTTCTTCGAGTGTAAGTCCACCACTAAAAAATTTATATAAATTTGAAAAGGCAGTAGTCATAAGGACTGGCGTTGCTTTTTCGCAACGCTCTAAATTACGCAACAAAATCACACGACTACATAAATTTTGAAGTTTTTAAATGGTCACTAATTAATAGCTACATCAATTTACTATTGAAACCAAATAAAAAATAAATAATTTTTATTATAAACAATGGAAAAATACTACTTACACTAACTTGAAGTCCATACCGAGATCAAAATTTATAAACACTAACACAAAACAATAAGCTGTCTACGAAAAGCTTTAGTTCTAGACTAAACATATATACGAACCTAAAAGTCGTACATTTACCACCTACACTGTTGCCATTTAAACAAAAAATATTGATATATTAGGTTGCAATATTCCTTCGAAATATTACTGTTATACGTTGCGAAAATGCAACGCTAGTCGTTAATGGGTTAATGAACATGTGGGATTGAATTTGACGTTTTTTCTGCAGTTTCCAGATTTTCAAAGTTATCAAGAAGAAATCTATTACTCACTGTATGTAGAACTCTAAAACCAGAGATAGAGTCGAAATCATGTCCAGTATCTGGTATTGGTACGTTAATAAAGAGATTAGATACATCTAAAGAAATTAGATAATCTTTGTCTCCAACATGGACATGCTTGATCCTATCTACCAATTGAATGGTATGTTGGGGAATTTACAAAAGAAACAACTGGTCTAATGGGTATATCTTGGAAGATATTTGTCTTATGTATTTTAAGTAGTCCATAAAGGCGTGGTATTAGTTTGTAGTCGGGTTTGAATTTATTGTAAAGAGATGTAGTGATTAAGTTTTTGCTGTTACATACCATACTTCAAAATGGCTTAATGAAATTCTCAAAGAACATTACAAAGATCATTTTATCCACACAGTAAATAATAGTATTCAATTGGTAGATAGGATCAAGGATGTTCATGTTGGAGACACAGATTATCTAATTTCTTTAGATGTATCTAATCTCTTTACTAACGTACCAATACCAGAAGTATTGGATTTCATCAAGTCACATTTATCCAATTCTAATTTGTCAGACAATGAACTCATCGAACTCATTAATTTACTAACAGTCTGCCTCAAACAAAGTTTTTTCTCCTTTAATAACGAAATTTTCACACAAAAGACTGGCCTAGCAATGGGTTCCCCCTTATCCCCTATATTGGCTGATATATTCATGCATAACTTTGAGAATATCAACATTTTACAGAATAACGTTTTTTACTCAGATATTAAATTTTACTATAGATACGTAGACGACATTTTAATACTATGGACTGGTAACTTAGATAAGTTGAATAGTTTTCTAAACTTCATCAATGACATACATAACAACATAAAAATTTACTTTAGAAATCGAGAACTACAAGTCTATCAACTTCCTTGACCTGACTATTTCTCATCTTCATAGCCAGAAGTTTGAATTTAATATTTTTAGAAAACCAGCACATACAGGTGTTGTTATAGACAACCTATCTAACCACCCTATTTCACATAAATTAGCATCATTTAACTGTTACTTAGAACGTCTATTAAAAGTCCCACTTTCCTTACAAAAATTCAACAAAGAGCTCGATACTATCAAACAAATAGCCAGTTTCCACAACTACGATTGTAATTTAATAGATAAAATGCTTAATAAAAAGAAAAATAAAATCAATCAGAATAATGCTTATATAACTAACCCCCCAATGGTCGAGCTAGACAATCGTAAGTATTTATCACTTACCTTTATAGGTAGTTTCTCTTATCGAATAGCAAACTTGTTCAAAGATTCCTTTAAAGTTTCTTTCAAATCTTCCAATTCCATAAGTAAACTTTTTATCAGAAACAAAGATAAAGTCGACATCATGGACCAATCCGGAATTTATAAATTAACTTGCTCCACTTGCCCTTGTTCCTATGTTGGAAGGACGTTCCGAAATTTTAAAGTGCGCTTGAACATACAAGATGCCTTAATACCCATTTCGCTAACCACCTTCTAGATACTGGACATGATTTCGACTCTATCTCTGGTTTTAGAGTTCTACATAGAGTGAGTAATAAATTTCTTCTTGATAACTTTGAAAATCTGGAAATTGCAAAAAACGTCAAATTCAATCCCACATGTTCATTAAACGCCCAAATTAACTTCAGTAGTACCCCAACTTTTTCAGCATTAATTTAAGAATACTTTATTATTTAATTATTCAATTTCCTTAAAACCTTTTCAATCATAATTTACTTTTCCGTACAGTTTTTCCAATTTTATTACTTACTTTTCTCACGTCAAATAACTTCAGCCTTCCATTGTTTTAGCACACTTAAAAAGAACATCATTGCTCCTTTTCATGCTATTTATCAGCGAACCCCCACTCTTGTCATTTTTCCAATTCTTTTCAGTTTGAAACGGTTGGTTCGTTTCTTTCATTATCTTCGTCCTTTTCTCTCCTACAATTAATTTTTCTTTTTATTGTCTAACCCTTGGCCAAATACAAAAGCTTCTAATATTAAATTTTCATATTAAATGTTTTCAGTTTAAAATGTTACATTAAAATTTCTTATTTTTAAAATAAATTCTAATATTTAAATAATTATATTATATATGTTAACGCCACCTACCTCATATTCAACAAACCATACGTTTTCAATAGTTCTTATTACAGATTACTTTATCATCTTATTAATTAATTTCAGTTTTACCCACATTAAATATAACCATTTCCTATTGGTCATTCTATGACGTCTCACTTGTATAAAAACTTTGTTGATAGAGATAAAATTTATTCCTTTGTTTAACCAGCTAATTTTAAAATGTCTCTTTGTTAGTTTAATTTTTAATTTGTAATTTGTATGTAAATGTCCTTATGACTGGTTTTTAAAAATAGCTTTAAATTTTATAAAATTTTTTATAAATTACATTTACATATTGGGACCTGTATAATTCGTTCCTTATTTTGATTTATGTGATGACATGTTGTTGGTGGTTTTCCTGTTGTAATTCCTGCGTGGAAAAGTTATGGTGAGTTTTGCTTTTTTGAAATAAAATTAAATTAAATTATAAATTAAAAATAAAAATAAATTCCTTAAAATCATGTAACTTAACAAATTTGTTTTTTAACTCCATAATTTTTCCACGCAGGGCCTGATGATGGCGATTTGATCGCCGAAACCGGTCGCTCCTTCAATAAATATAACTTGTGAGATAAAAAGGACTTTTTCTTCCATACCTTCAACAACTCAAGATTGTTAATATCATTTTCGCACCGAATTTTAAAGATGGCATCATTATTCTTGTACTTGGCAAAGACACTCCCAAAATTAGTCCAGACATTTCCTTTATCTCCAATTTTATTAACAGCTAACTTGAGTAGCTTCTGCTCAGTCGGCATTAAGTCTTCGCGAATAGTAAATAAACGGCCGATATTATTTAAGTAATCTTAATTTAAATATGCCAAAACAAAAAGGTTGACCGGCTGAAATGCAACTCTAATCTTAATTTAAATATGCCAGAAAAGGTGACCGGCCGAAATGCAACTTTTTTATTTAACGGCCCAAGTAGGAACGGCTGAAGTGGTACTAAACCTTAAAAAAGACCTTCCAGTACGTGCTTGAAATAGTCTGATTACAGCGACCATTATATTCAAACATGCTCCTTAACTAGCATATCTCCGTTATATATTTATTTCGAAACTTTTACGTTTACTCATAAATTACGACATTCATGTCACAGATTTGACATAGTCATTTTTAAGCAGAAGTAATATTTCATTTCTAAAACGCTTTTTAAAGGAAAAAGTCTCTCGAGTAGCGACAGCAATTTATAACTCGAACACTCGTACGGAACTGCCTAATCTGGGAGAATTTCATTTTCGCTCCACACTGTGCCTCAATAATCTAACATCCTTACACCATAAATAACTATGGTATATTTCTATGGACAGAGAAACGCAGTCGGCGTAATATTTTTTGGAGTCACGAAATATATATATTTTGTGACAATGTTATTTGAAAAGAAAGGGATTTGAAGGAAAGACTATTCAGTCTTTATAGTAGATAAGATTATTTACTGTAAAATTTGTTGAATATGTAGTGTACAACTTAAAAGGGGGAATAAAAATATGTTTTAAGGTAGTTAAATATTAAAACTACTCAAGAAGCCATTAAGAAGACTAAAATTTCTGTGGTAATACCAAAGCTAATAGGCATTTATACTTATTCATAAAAGCTTACGTAACCATTGCCAAAAGTGCAGGCGCGGATCCAGAGGAGGGATCACCCCCTCACCCCACCCCGCCAAAGCACGAACTTATTTTTTTTTGTAATTAATATTAATATTACTGCAACAGATGGGAGAGCTGTGCCATTTAAGGTCTAGTTTACCAAGTTATTAATGACAGCTGCACTTCATAAATAATGCAAAATCAACTTCGAAAATAGATGACATATTTGATACATTTTAAATCCGTAAAAATACCTTCCCCCCCCACTCCCCCAATTCTGTATCCGCCTGTGCAAAAGAGAGTGAATGGTTAGGCCTAAAAGAGGATTTTATCTCGCTATTCGGTGCTCTATTTAGAAGCAACCATTTATATGTCAATGATTTTAATGCTTAGAGTGCGCAGACTGAACTTTCATGTCAAAATTTATTGTTTTTAATTATGGCATTTGATCAGCCTCTCATGACTTTTTAACGACTACACTACTGAAACACCGATTTTCGCTGTAAAAAATGGTTTCCCGCCGTTCTCCGCAGACCTTACCCCCACGTCGCGACTTTTTAGTGTTGCCTACAACCTTTAATGAGCAGTTAATAACTGTGAAAAGAAAATTGCAATTTTTATTGTTTCAACCACTTTTTCACCGGACACGGTGGCCTAGTTGGTAAGGTGTCTGCCGATTCAGCTTGGTCAGTGTTCGGAGAGGCCTTTTGGCAAGTTTAATAACCTTGTAAATAAGAGTCAGAATTGGCCCAAGTCGGGTACCCAGGGGTTTTTGAGGTCGCTGATCACGATTATAATGTTCAAATTGACCCCCCGAACACCTGGAGCTCAGGAACGCCGACGAACGTCATCTCCGTGGGATTATCCAGAAATTCATGCGAGGAAGGAGAGAAACTCGGCACCCGGGGTTTTTTTGGGTCGCTGAATTCAAATATGCCATCGGCGAACACCCCACGGACACCTGGTGCGCCCTAACCTGGACGCGGACGTCATCTTCGAGAATTTTCCTGGAAATATCGACAAAAACGAACCGAAAATCGTTATAGGGCGTTCTGTGGGTGCTGAATCCGAATTTCATGTGGAAAACGATCCCCCGAACACCTGGTGCGCCCTAACCTGGCCGTGAACGTCATCCCCGAGGTTTTTTCAGACACAATTGAAAAAGACGAACCGAAAATCGCTGAATTCAAATATGGCATCGGCGAACACCCCACGGACACCTGGTGCGCCCTAACCTGGCCCTGAACGTCATCCCAGAGGATGATGAGCCTTTGATATCTTGTAGATATTTGATGATATTTTTTCTTGTATCTTCTCTAGTACATTTTGAGGCATGAGTAGAATGAAAAATGGTTTTGGCACATATTAGACACTTTTCTGAAAAGTTGAGTCAGCTTGAACCTCAACAGGTTCAACATCATGAGAATTGTTTTCTACTCTTAATCTATTGTGTTTGCGTTTTGGTGTACTTCCAGGCCTAATATATCTGCAACGACACTTTTCGTGCACTTTCAATAATATTATGGAAATCATTTTTCCGTATTGTACGTGAAACCATGACTATGGTAGCGATGCCTTTAGCCGTCACATTGGTGATCGAATTGTCTTAGGAATGATTCTGCCAATCTTTCAAGTATTTGCAAAGAACGCATGTCTCCCCATCAGCCACGATCCTAGAAATTAAATTATATAAAATTTAAAGATTAAAAAAAAAATCATAAATAGAGAAAGAAAATTAATGACGTTACAAAAAACCCCACGAAAATTAATTGATTCTTGCGCGAGAAAAGAAAGTATTAAAAATCAGAAGTCCCCAATATTTTCGGTTCGTGTTGTGTCTGGAAAACCCTCGGCGATGACGTTCAGGGCCAGGTTAGGGGGCACCAGGTGTCCGTGGGGTATTCGCCGATGCCATATTTGAATTCAGCGACCCAAAAAACCCCCCGTAACGATTTTCGGTTCGTCTTTTTCAATTGTGTCTGAAAAAACCTCGGGGATGACGTTCAGGGCCAGGTTAGGGCGTATCTGGTGTTCGGGTGGTCGCTTTCCACATGAAATTCGGATTCACAAAACGCCCCCATAACGATATTCGGTTCGTTTTTGTCGATATTTCCAGGAAAATTCGCGAAGATGACGTCCGCGTCCAGGTTAGGGCGCACCAGGTGTCCGTGGGGTGTTCGCCGATGGCATATTTGAATTCAGCGACCCAAAAAACCCCCAGGGGCCGAGTTTCTCTCCTTCCTCGCATGCATTGCGGAATAGTCCCACGGAGATGACGTTCATCGGCATTCCTAAGCTCCAGGTCGGCTGTAGGTCAATTTGAACATCATAATTGTGATCAGCGACCTCAAAAACCACTGGGTACCTGACTTGGGCCCACTCTGACTCTTATTTACAAAGTTATTAAATTTGCCAAAAGGCCTCTCAAAAAATGCATTTTTGGCTGCAGCAATGCAACTTCGGGTTTCTAATAGGTAGAAATTAGGTAGGAATGGTATAAATAATTTTTGAAAGCAAATGCAAAAAACCGCATTCCGATCCGTCCTATCCTAAAAGATTTCCTATCTTTGGCCTTTTTAGTGCTTCATTGCCTCGACTAAGATAAGACTTTGGGCAAGTGCAAAAAGGTATTTTTGTCATACGCAGTTTCATTCACGCCGGTAAACATGCCGGATGAGTTCGGATATCTCGTGGAACTGATAGGGGTTGGTGGCACATTTACACACTTGTTATTCGGTAGATCACCTGCATGACAAAGGCATAGTCATGGGTTTAAGGTGATTGAGGACCGTGGTTCGGAGCCCACGATAACCTGTAGGTCCCGTCCAGTTTAGGCCATTAGGTCAGAAAAGAGACGTTAAAATTAACAAACAACAACAACCACTTTTTCGGTCATGTTCTGCTCACTTAAGTTAAAGCTAGCAGAACAATCATTATTACGAAAATTCGCGGAAACGAAAATTTCTAATTACCTTTTTTTATCAGCCATTAATAAGTTTTCAACGACTACACCGGAGCCCTGGTTTTCAGTTTTAAAATCGTTTTTCCGCCATTCTCCGCAGACCTTACCACTACGACGCGCGACGTGACCTTTTCCATTTTAGCAAAGAAAGAAATCGAGCTTAAAATTGTAACGTTTAATTTCGGTATTAAGACCTTACTACATTAATTAGTTTTCCATACCTTGTATGGGACGGGCCTTGTCTTTCTTTCTTGTGGGTGATAAGTATAATGTGGTTTAGACAAAATTTTGAGTAGTCGCCCGGTGTTTATGAAGATTATTTCGTACCATTGATTGGGATAGACGAGCGATTCCCGTATTGTTAGACTATTTGATTTGGTGTGTTTACCCTGGTCTGAATCTCTTGAAGAGGAATTGATATTTTGTACCGAACCAAGCCACGTTCGTAACGACGCCATTTTTGTCAGGCGTTTTTCATGAAAGTCGAGTTTTATGTTATTTGGCAAGTGTGTAAGGCCTGTTAATATTATAGGGATAGTACCTTCCACGTTAGACGATTTGATTCTCCGAGAATTCACCTTATACGGAAGCATCTGTCAGGAAAGTTCCTGATTTGCCGAGAATTCCCCTTCACTGTATAAAAGGGTATGTTGAGATATTTAAATGTTTTTATTGTATAAACTGTTAGTGTTTGTAAATTTCTTTCTGGGCCGAGGGGTATTCGATTAGGGGTTTAATGTATATTATTTTAGGGTTCTCGTGCTGGGCGGGAGTGTTAACCACCTTCTCGTGTTGGGCGGATTGTTGACCACCTTCTCGTGTTGGGCTGATTGTCAACCAGATTTTCGTGTTGAGCTGACCTGACCTGACGAGTTAGTAGCTGCAAGTTGCCGCTATTTAATTTAGGAACAACCGCAAGTTTTTCCTTTTTTTTATATTTGTTCATAGACATTATTTGTTAATTAGTAATTTTTACAGGTCTCTAAATTAGTATTTTTATATATTTTCTCTAATTTTTTTGGTATTTTGTAAGCGACTTATAGGGGCGAGTGGTATTTTTTTTACGCCCAATTCCAACGACCTTGAGAGCTCTCGCGGACGGTGTAACACCCCTATTGTTCGTCATTTAATTAATTAATTAAATAATTTAATCATTCTTTTTTAACTAGCGAAATTTTAGTGGGATCATTTGGATTCCTTTTTCTTTTTATTTTTTTTTGTGACCTGTACAGTTTTGTGTAAGTGCAATTATTAAACAGTTATTGAGTAATTAATTACTTTTCTTTCATTTACTAATAGTCACAAATAGTCTTGACCCGAACGAAGGTAAGCAAATTTTTGGTTGCGACGTAGTTTATTTTTTTTTATTAGTGGGCTCAATTTAGATCCATTCTGGAGGTTGAGTGACTAAATTGACTGTATTTTGGATGAGGGTAAAACAATCTCCTGGCGCCCATTTTCTTTTTAGTTAACTTATATCAATCCACACCCCACTTCACTGTGGTTAGCCGGCATCCAAAGCGGATTACATAATCCCATGGAGGAAAATCTTTAAACGAGAATAACTCGTGGCGAAATTCGCCATTAGTGTATTCCCACAGCCTTTAATGACCCGTTAATAACTGTGCAAAGAAAATTGTAATTTTTATTGTTTCAACCACTTTTTCGAACATGTTCTGCTCACTTAAGTTAAAGCTAGAAGAACAATCATTATTGCGAAAATTCTAGGAGCCGAAAATTTCTAATTACCTTTTTTTATCAGCCATTAATAAGTTTTCAACGACTATACAGTAACACTGGTTTTCAGTTTTAATAACAATATGTATCTCTAAACTTTAAAATAGACAACAAACGTAAAGAAGAACTCTAATCTGTTAGATACACATACGGAAGTTCCGCAAGGGTCAATTTTGGGGTCAATATTTTTTGTTTTATATGTCAACAGTGTAAACCACTTATTAGGTAATAGTTATTATGTTGCATACGCTGATGATTTTTCTATCATCATTTCATCAAATAACAGTGATGCGTTAAGAGTTAAAAGCTCTTCTCTTCTGGAAAAAACTTCTAAGTATTTTAATAGTCGAAATTTGTTTTTTTAACACTAATAAAACAGACCTCATTAGGTTTCATAGTAGGCAGAATATTTTGGGTGATTTTACCGTTGATGTGGGTAATTCCAGTTAGCATCATGAAAGCGTTCGTTTCCTTGAGATTCATATTGATGAATTTCTTAATTGGAATTATCATTGCAGTAAACCTCTTGGAAAAGTAAATTCGCTAAAATATCTTTTTATTAATTTGCGAGAGGTGCTGCAATCTATCAACTTGTTAGTGTGTACAGGGTGTCCCAAATTGGTGTGTTTTGCAGGGTATGTCGTAAACTAGAAGAGATAGAAGAAAAGCAGTTAAGATGTTATGACTTCTTTTTTTGTTAAAGTAACGATAGCCTAATTAAATCTTTAGTAACTCCCTGCAGTTGGAAGATACAGGGCGAATATTAAAAACTGTCGAAAACTACAAGGTACTATAACTTCTTAATTAAGAAAAATATAAAAAAACGTTATAAAAACTTTTGATAGATATAATATTAAAGAGTTCAGTGGCGCACAGATTATTTTTTTTAGGGGACTCACTAAGGAAATATAATGCAAACTTATGTTTTTTAAATGGGACACCCTGTATATTTTGACGTTTTTCGTTTCCTTTTTTAATTCTCATTCACCTGATATGACATATTATATATCTATTTTCAATGGTTGGAGCTACAGTGCAAATAAACCATTTATGGATGTTATCAGGTGAAACACCCTTAAAAAATTGAACAAGCTAATAGTAACGAAATTTAACATTTTATTATAAGGATACTGATGTGTGACAATTTTTTTTATAAAATTATAATTAATAAAAAATAAAACCAGACTAAAAAAATAAAAACAATAAACTTATGAAACAACAAGAAACATTGTAACAACTAATCTACCTATAACTAATTTTATTAGAATGTAAAAATTACATTAAATGTTCAAAATGCTCTCCGTATATAAATATAAATAAAAATAACTCCAAAAATAAATGATTTAGGTATAGTAGACCTTTATAATTTTCAAGAGGTAATGGAATTTGCTACATACTAGGATTATAAAATACAGGGTGTCCTATTTAAAATAAGAATTATATGACATCTTGACTAGATTCAGTCAAAATTTAATGTCAATACTCTCTTCTTACCATAGATGGTAGCACATCTAAAAATGTTATCTTATAGCGGATATAGCTATTGACTTGTACGAGTTTGGAATTTTTCTTTATTGGATTCGAAAAGCCTAACTGATGAAGTTGAAAGACAGAAACCGGTCTTAGGATGTCGAATCTAATAAATTAAAATTCCTTACTGGTTTACTCACTTTGTATTAATCTCTGAAAGGGATAAAAAAGAAGAGAGTGACATCTTGACTAGATTCAGTCAAAATTTAATGTCAATACTCTCTTCTTACCATAGATGGTAGCACATCTAAAAATGTTATCTTATAGCGGATATAGCTATTGACTTGTACGAGTTTGGAATTTTTATTTATTGGATTCGAAAAGCCTAACTGATGAAGTCGAAAGACAGAAACCGGTCTTAGGATGTCGAATCTAATAAATTAAAATTCCTTACTGGTTTACTAAGAATTATATTGTCGTTTGATTATGTCATTAGAGAATGGCCCCATTTTGGACGCCCTGTATAATTTTAAACAACTTTAAATACATTATTGCTTTCAATTATTAGTCTAATTTTGTTCAGTTAAAATTGAATTTGGCTGATTCCATAGGTTTCGAAGTTATTGGTTTCCTTGTAAGTGCTTCCATTTTTAGAAATATTAAAATATCTCGAAAAGTAAAAAGCTTAGGTATAGGGAATACTTATGAAAGTTTATCTTATTTTTAACGTATAATCTATAAATGCCATAAAAGATAGGGTATTCCATAAGACAAAATATAACTTTGATAAGCCACACTTTTTTGGGACAACCTGTATATTTCAAAATAATTTTAAAATGTAGCCTTTATCAACCCACATATCCATGAATAAACAAAATTTTCAAAATATTAACCGTTTAGCCACAATGCTCCGTCGCGTCTACCGTGACTCACCCTGTATATTTTATTATTTCTCATGTTTTTTTGAAATCTCTAAAGTTGAAAATTTTTTTCTTCAATTATTTTCTACCGGAGTTAGTGGATACAAGAACAGCAAGTGGTTGGAAATAAGAAACAATTCTCTACAATTATTGAGTGAAATTCCAATATATCACGATTTTTTCTACCACGTTTATTTTATTCGCCCATTTTCTATTTCATTATTTTTCGGTTACAATTTATTGATTACTATTTTAAATCAAGGGTACCCATCAATGAATAAAATTGCTTAAAAAAATTAAAAACAAGCTTAAATACAAGTGCAATAAAAATAAAAAATATTTTGACAAAAACAAGATTTTATATAATGCATTGAAGAAAAAATAATTTCTCCACGGCCACTACTGAATGTAGTTATTCTGAAACCACTTATAATAACAGAAAAGAAACATTCTCGCTCTTGAGATTGAAAGAAAATTCTGAAACATTTATCTCTTATGTATTTTATATGTATTACATTCCATCACTAGAGATAGAATTTGTATTCCGTGATTGTTTACAAAAATAAGGTTTGCCATGATTGTCAAATTAACTTTCAGTATTAGTTGACGTGGTCTTAATATTGGTTTGTAAAAACTTTTAATTTATTAAAAAGGAGAAGAAAATCAAACGATTCAGATGTAGAATTTGAAAATACTTCTCCAGAAATAAAAAAATATGCCGACAATATAGCTCAAAATTTGCTACCGCAAAAATCCAAGCTTGAATATAAGAATACTACCTACACAATGTTGAGAGATTGAGGTTTCATTTTACTATATTTAATTTCTACTTTCTGTGGCCGTGGAGAAAGTACAGTCTGGTACTCTGTTAGAATGAAAATCCGACACTCGTGGTTCCTCCACTCGTGTCGAATTCTCATTTCAACCTTGTTACAGAATATACTATTTTTTAATTGTTATACATAGGTTTTTCTGTCAGTAACATGAAAACATACCTCAATTCATTACCTAATTTTTATGCTCTGCACGCCACTGGCCACTGGCTACTAAGAATGCATAAATGATTTATTTATTCGGTGGCAATATCTTTTGGTAAATGTATTTGGAAAAGTTGGAAAAGATTTATATTTAGGCACGCCTACTTTTGCTGCGCGGGTCAAAGGGAAATATCTTATGATGTTATGACGCATTAATGAAACCCCTTAATAAATTATATACAGTGGACAAGATTTTTTTTTCCAATATCATAAACGCTCTCGTAGACACTTCTATAAAGTATATATAACTTAAATTCAAAGACTTTGCAAGTGTTTTTTAAAAAAATTATTTATTCAATAATTTACAAAAAATAGAGAACCGACAATTTCTAAGACGAAAACTAGACTAATAATAAAAATGTGAAAAATGAATAATGTAAAAATGTCAAATCAGCTTAGTTGCGTTTCACTACCTAGAAATTATATTAATATGTCAAGTTAGCGGATTTATTTCCTGACGCCAGTTACATTGAACCTATAACTAATATGTATAATAAAACAAAATATTTTTATTTGTTTTTCTTGTCCATTCATCTCAAAATATAAAAAGTTGTCATTCCAATGTTTTTATACTAAATACATTTTGCATATGATAGAGACGAACTAAAAGCCCGGAAAAATATTTTCCTATAACTCATATGAGAATCAAAATAGAGGACCGTATTGACTCAACATCTTTTTCCGGATTTATTTTCTTGTATTTCACCCTCATACATATTTCGTGTCCACTATCTTTCTGCAATAAAATGTAAAACCTTTGCCCTTTTGGCTACAAGCGCCATATTTTCTCCCGTCCCTTCACCAGATCTCTAATGCCATAAGCCATATAATAAAATGGGATCAGCATTGTGTTCCTAGATATTGAGCGACCGACAAACCGTGCAGATCGTAGAGGAAAGACAGTCATCCTATTTCAGGTGCCAGGAAGGATTTTAGCGAGAATAAATGGTGTCAAAAATAAATCTTTATTATCATTTTTTGGCTCGGGAAAGAGGTCAATTTCATTTTCGAAGATTAGGACGTGTAATATTCTTTTTTCGAGATATTAATAAGAATTTAAGCAATTTTACGAAAGAGATAAAATAGGAAATATAAATTTGTAATGAAAGGAAGATGTATTTCTCTTATCAAATTCATATATTTTAAAAGGAATTTAAACCAGTTCTGTCGGATAAAAATTATAGCTTGGTGAGTCTTTGGAATTTAATTTAGAATGATGAGCTTCATATTTTTTTTACTCATGCGGGAAAGGTACTAACTTTGCGCCCGCCCTTTCGGGTATAAAATTACTGTTTGGCTATTTAATTTGAAATTGACAATACAAAAAATGTGACGTTTAAGTTGTTGTGTGCAACGCTAAAAACCCACTATGTTAGAATGTCATGTCACTTGTCGTAGTATAAGTAGTAGTAGATGAAGGGTTCTGGAAAAGTTAAGTTTTGTTTTATGTTTTCTAAGTTAATAAATACAAAAGGAATAAAGGAAGTTTTATTAAGAAATATAATAATAAGAAGGAGAATTGAATATTCAATTACAAAATATATAAAATAAGTGACAGATAAATTGATTGATTAAAAAATTAAAATTTACAATGATGAGTTTCAACTCTGATGATACCGGAGACTGATGAGAGTTCTGACGATGAATCCGTACCACCTGAAATTTAACAATGTCACTGAAGGTTACGTTGAAGAATCGATCGGCAATAAAAAACGAATCGGCCAGCAAATTGCGACCGCTATTTTGGACAGACCATCTACGAGTACTTCACGAGAAAATGTACATCAAATAAACCCAAATATCGAGACAACGGCTGAAGTACCCATCAGAGTCAGTGTCGAAGACAAAGAAAATATTGACTTCAATACGATTTCCTCTAGAATCTCCAAAAATATAAATTTCAATTTCGCCAATTGTTTAAATGTTTCTATAATCATAGGTGAAAAAAAATAATTAATTGCCTTTTTTAGTTTCCTATTTATTGTTAAAAATAAAAAGTGACAATATACTATTATCTGTTTATTCTTATTTTTGTCAGGAACTAACCATGAGAAAGTTTTCTTCGTATAATAGTTAGAGAGCCAGCGACGAAAAAAGCTGGCGTGAGCAGGCCCGTGCGCAAGGGGGGGTTTTGGGGTTTGAACCCACCTCAAGAGGAAAACGTCTGTATATTTACTTGAAATATTAGAAAAAAATTATTCCAAAAACGTATAAAACTGATATTCTATAAATTTGATTATGATACATCATATTTTATATGGTGTACGTCCGTTTTAGATAGTTTCCTTTATATACAGGGTGGCGCAAATTTAATTGAACACTATTGGGATTTCGGAAACCATATAAAGTTGGTTAAATGGAAAAAAAAGATGCGTATTTTCAAGAAAAATTGATTGGTTTCAGAGATATTTGGGGAAAACCGAAATTAACGATTTTTGTTTTATTTAATTAACACCTTAATTTTGAAAAATAGAAAAAAATGATTAAGCTTTTTTATTGAAGAACAAATAACATAGCGTGTCCAATTTTTTAAAACAACGTTTCGTCTTTGGAGTGCAGCTCTCAAATATTTTTTTAAATACGAAGCTGTGAGTTTTATCTCATTTTTGAAATCCCCATTTTTTTCTCACACTCAATATTTTTATTAGGTTTTGACAATGAACTGTACTTTAGGAAGAACCCAATCTCTCATTATAGCACCTCAATCAAATTTTGAGACACGCGTCATTGTTCTTTTTAAGCGATTAACTCCCCATGTATTTTCGCACCATTATATTCTTGCCGTTTCCTTTAAGGACAATTGTTTCGGAAATTGATTTGTGATTCTATAATAATTCCTATATTTCAATGGAAAAATTTTACCGTTTTCACCAAAATTTAATAATGTAAATCGTTTCACAAAGTACCAAAGTTATGTATTTTTTGTCTCAAATTTAATGTTATATCAGAATACCATGGGTAAGTTGTGTTTTTTGTAGCGTACGTTTTTATTTCCCTACTTGTCTGTATTGTATAATGACAGTTGGTCGGTTTTGTTCATAACCTCGCTTATGAATTGTGGCATTGAAGTATGGAATCGCCACAAGATCCGTCTTTTCCGGTTTCGGAAAAGCCTGCCAACCGGGATATAAAAAAGAAAAATGAAGAACGAGAATACCATCAAAACAAAAAAATAGAATTGTTTATATACCTATATATGTTTTTCTGACTCAGAGAATTCTAAAAAGTTCAAGACCCTTTGTTACTTATACGCACTAAAATAAATAACTTTTATATTCAAGAAGGATTATTTATCTTCAAGTAAAATTTCGCAGTTAAAAATAAATACACCATCGAAAATTTTACATTTTTATGTTTAGACGATGTGATCATAAGTATTTTGTAATTCTTTCTAGGCCTGATGATGGCAATGCGCCCAAACCCAAGCCAATTTAATTTTTATTAATAAATTTCTTAGAGAAGTTTCATTTCATATTATTTTATTACTAATAATAATAATATAGTAAGAGAGATATGACAACCAAAACCATGTTTCATAGCAGCCCGGATAAAACCGTGTAAAATCGGTAGATTAGATGACCCTAGAGCCGAATGGTGAGTAGTAACTTCCAGAAGTGTAGCATCCTCGCGGGGGGCTATTTCTGCTATGTAAAAAAAATCGGTCGACTGTCGAATAACACCCCGTCTGATATTGAAAATATACATAGATTTTGTTATTTCACCACAAAAATTTGCGTTTTCAGACATTTTACACGTAGCGTTTGACCTGAGTGTATTTTCAAAAATGTCAACAAAGCTGACCTAAGTGACACATAGCAGCATTTTTGTTTTAAATCATTCGTATGGATGCTCAGATTACAAAATAGTAATTTATGTATCACGGGAATTATTTTAACCGAAGGCAAAGTTTGCATCTCGAGAGCCTCTGATTCAAAAAAAAAATCATATAAATCTAATTCTTGTAAAGAAGCCTATCCTGTTTTGTTTTATATAAGAGACTCCATGGATTCTATACAGTAAGGAAGGTGAGTTCCCACTATATGCCTAAACCCAGTAAAACAATAAATCTATTGTAGTTATTTATTACATATCAAGAGCAATCTCTATACAAAAGTCCTGTATACAAATTTAAATATCTCTTAAACTTTGTCACAATTTCATCTATTCAAAATATATTATGATCCAAATGTTTTACAAGTTTATTTTAAAAGGAAAATCATTTAAACAATCTATAAATAAAGGAGTAAAATGAGATACTATAAAATCAAGTTATCCCCAAATAGAATGAACAAAATCATTTATTTATAACCAAAATAAAATTGAAGACAATTTTTAAATATTTCAAGTATTCAATCATCAATTGAAAATAAGCGTACTCTTACATGATGTCAAATTAATCATAAACTGAAGTTACAATAATCCAATAATTCAAGTCAAATTCTTAATATCTAAATATAATATAATACAGAACCATTTAAATAAAAAAATATGAGCAAAATGAAGGAAAAAGGAAAATCCAAAATAATCTTTGCTAACCAAATAAATTGTTATCAAGTTGCTCCAAAACTATAAAATAATTCAGTAAAAAAAATTAATGAAAGTTAATAAATATGAAATGAACGTAAAGAAAATTTAAGCCCATTGATTTTTATCCAGTCCAGGTAATTAAAATACTGATTGAAATTATTCCAAAAATATCAAGTTTTAATAACTACAATTAAAAAAATATACCTACAATAAGCTAACCTACTATATACAAATTCAGAGCTTATACACAGGCTATAATGATTACTTAGCAATAATCATCTCTCTGAGAGAATTTTTTTTTAACTTTGATCAAAATTAACTATCTTTAATAATAAAATTACTAAGTTTCCTAAAATTTAAAATGTTATTTACTAGGAAATTCAATATATAAAATGGTCTATCAATCAGTACTCCAGCGAAAAAAAAAAGTTTAATGAGTGACAAAAAATACTTATCTTAACAGAAAAACTGTTCCGTCACCAGAAAATGTAAACTTGTAAGTTCATGGTGACAAGGTACTTCAAGGACTTTCAAGGTGATGCTGATATAATGAAATTCTCGGTTAAATTCCAATTACCTCTTCATTGAATAGAACTTCAGTATATACGATAAAATCATCAGAAAGTTTTCCTGAGTAAATCTGGTAGAACTGGTTGCAGTGGAAACAAAACTAACAACGAACAATAGCAAAATCATCAACGATAGCTCAACAACGTGGAAAAATAACGATGGTGAAAATGCTCCAAAGACGTGCAAGCAAAAGAAGGCAAATATCCAGTATTCAAAAACTGTTAAACTTAACAAAGTGATATCTATCACACGGCATCAAAACTTCAAATTGCCTTTTGTGGAAACTACTATGAAATCACTATGTGCCTGTAAGAACTTTTACCAGTCAAAGGCAGTTAAGAAAACAAAAAAAGGAACTAAATCACTTCTGTACCGTTATTTATACTTTAGAAAATTCTACAAAAACTTATACGTCAAAACTCAAATCCGTGTTTTATGATAACAAGCAAGAAGAAACTAATAATCGATAATTTCAAAAATAGAAAAAGAAGAAGAATCTAAATAATCGATTCTAATATTTCGAACTAAAATACTAGGCAACCAACAATATATGAATTTTAAATTACACCGTGAACAAAATAATTAAACATTGACTGAGAATTATTATACTTAAAAGTTAAATATGTTATAAAACATTATCAAAATAAATTTATAACCAAAACTCAAAATTGAGTTGTAACAACATGCACTAAAAACAACTAATTGTTGTGAAGGCTTTCACAATGCTCTTAATTCTATATTTTATTGCAGCCATCCGAGCATATGGATGTTTTTTGATGGATTGAGAAGGGATTTAGCATGCCACAAACTTTGGTGAACTCCCAAGTTAACCAAATAGAGCCCACCAAAAAGAAATACACACTTTATGCGGTTGTAGCCAGTTCTGTAGAAAAATACCAGGAAACAAATTATCTTACTTAAGGTGAATAGCCATACAGTAATAAACTTATTATGCATGAAATCACAATGTAAATATATTTCACTACAATATACACTAAAATCCATATGCATTTTGCGTTTTTTTTTCATGTGCTTTTTCTTATACAACAAAACGATCAACAGTACTTGTGGAATTTAAATACAATTACAAAACTATAAAGCTACTAAAACCTACTATGATACATTCAAAAAAGTTATACCGAAAAAAATCTGTAAACGACAATGTACAAAAATTTTTCACGTGCGCTTCTTTCATATGCGCTTTTATAATTGTGCGCATTTTTCCGTGTGCGATTTTGACCCTGTGCGTACTTTTCCCCGTCCGGATATTTCCTGTGCGCTTATTTCCCGTGCGCTTTTTTCCGGTCACCACAACCACAGTCGATACAGTAGTTCCACTTAGCGTCGGCACCTTTGATATTGGTGTCCAGCAGTTTCATTTTTTATATTCGCACTGGTATTGACACTATTGACAGTAATGATATTTCTCCCCTTCACGATCCCTAACAATGCTCATATATACACTGCTCGATATATCAATTATTGATATAAACTGCTCGCTAAAATTCAGTCTATGCAAATAAGGTTGGAAACATGGAAAAGTAGTAAAAATTCATTATGCAGTTTTCAATGAGGTAAAAATGTTTGGTGATTCTTACGTATTTTTGTCTCCTGAACATGAATTTGAAGTCAAAAAGCGGAGGTCTCGAATGCTTTTTGAGATATAGGCCCGAAAAGTATGAAAACTTGTTCCTAATCTCACGATTATCTTTATTGTCACACTTATATTAACGTCATCTATACGTTTATTAGTACAAATTTGAACCATTTCTAGTCGAGTTGAGATTTGGCATATATTTTTATATGATTATGGGTCGATGCTATTCAAACGTGGTTTAAAGGAGTTTTTGGGAATGGAGTTTCTGCCAAAATTCAATATGGCAAATACAAAATTGTGGTTGAGTTGTGTGCTTATATAGTTTGATTCTGTTTAAAAAAGTTAATACAGCCATTCTATATTCGTTGTTAAAAAAATACAAGAGATTATTACGAAAATATTTATTTTTCCCACTTCAGTTGGCATTTCACATTCCTAATATATAAGAAAGAAATTTGTTGCATACAATGTACATAGTCAATACAATTTTTTTTAAGAAAACAAGAACCAAGAATGCATGACACCTCATATAAACATAGATAGATAGGTATTTATTAATATATGAATTGTTAAATTATCATAATTCGAGATGCTATTTTAAATTTTCACAAAAATGATCAGTTTTCTATGAAATAAGTGGAACATACATAGGGATTAACGCCTCATTGATAAAAATTCCTAAAACCAGAATTTAATGAAATAAGAGACCACTTTATGAAATGTTTGTAACACTTCTAATATATTACACAGTAGATTGGATGAAATTTTTTAAATCCGGCAACTATGGAAGGAGTGCCGGTCGTTCTTAAACTCGTCGTTGGCGCATTAGCCAGAAGTCGCAACACTCGCAACTCCTGGCTAATGCGCATTGAAAACTTACAACCAGAAATTGGCCGAAGTGGAATTACCATAGATTTAGAACAATAAGATCGAGTTTGTTGACATTTCGGCTGAGGACAACAACACGTAACAGTCTAAACGCTGTGTTATTGAATTTATATTATCAGTTTCAATGTTGTCAAAGTTATCATATTTTTTTCCGTCATTACCAAAATCCTTAGTCTATTTAAAAATTATCTTGGAAAATGAGATATTTTGTTTCGCTAAAATAATTGTACATCTACGTTAACACTAATTTTCGAAACTAATAAAACAACACATTATATTGCTAGATAAATATTGACAAAGTTACTTTACCATGATTTAAGTTTCAACCATTTCTGCGAAAATTTGATAGAAGCGGCAACAAAGCGCTATCAAACATTGTTATTTAATATCTGGTTACCGAGCTTCGCTCTTAATATTCAAATCTACATTTTAAGCAGCCCAATATATAATTTAAGTATATTTATAACCTGACAAATTATTAATTCATTCGCGAAAATCACGGAGTGGGCGACATCTACTTGAACTACTGAAAGGGAGATAAATAAAAAGTTGATTGGCGATTGGCTTGAAAGTAGGCGGGAAAATTAAAAAAGTTGTCAGTGTTAATTTTCAATTGGCTGCAGCTGTTATTGACGTTTATCAACTGCTTGTCACAGAGGTTAGTTAAATGCATTAAAAGTTGCGTAGTTTCTGGAGATTTCACCCTTTTAGGGCAACATCTATTGACCCTTGATCTTCACGAATAGTCACGGCGGACAGGCCCCGTTTCCGGGACGGGCAACAGCAGCGTGTAGGGCACAGGTCCCATCAATAGAAGATCGCTCAGCTCACTCTATTTATCACTATATAGGAAAAACTCTATGTTCAATTGATTTTATTATTTATTGATCTGCAGTGAAGGAAAATTATAGGTCTGATATTCACACTTGGGTAAAAACCTCCACAAAAACCTGTGACCAGACTCTCGACGTGTGGCAGATATTGATATCATATTTTTTCAAAGTTTTTCAGTTACAAAAATAGTTCATTCGTACATTACATTACAATTTGTTCTTGGAAAATACAAAGTCACACCTTAAAATGTACTATGAAAATAGAGAATTTTAAATGTCTCTTTAAAGTTTCTTGTAAAATAAAAATTTAAATCTATGTTAATAGTACACATGTCATTCTCTTTCTCTTTCTCTCTCTCTCTCTCTCTCTCTCTCTCTCTCTCTCTCTCTCTCTCTCTCTCTCTCTCTCTATGATAATGAAAACTTAAAATATTAAAATTGTCCGCGTAATAAAATATTACATTATAAACAGGTATACAAAATATTCTTGACATTAAAACAACAGTAGCCAGTTAGCCAATTTTAAGTTCCGTATTACTAACGTAAATGTGCATACTCGTCTTCCTTTTATAAATCTATAAATGATTCTATACAAATGACTTATCAAAAACACAAAGAGTATAAAATATCTTTACAATATAAAATATCTTTAATTTTATAACTCATCAGGTAAAAAATTTATCTCACACCTATCTTCTTGTATATACTGACCAAGGTTAGCTTCTATTGGAATCAAAGCTTCAAAATGTTGGTTTTCTAACTTGACAAACATAATGTTAGAGTAATCAGACCTTGGATTAGGTTTAAAAATCTCAAGCGTAGTGGTTCGTAATTCATTTCGAGGATTAATTGATGTGTTTATTATAGCAATCGCTTTGTTTAAAGCAATTCGCGAATTCGGTCTGCCCAATAAAAATTGTTTTCTAACTGACCATAGCCATTATTTGACTGTTCTTTCATAGCGGCACAAGTTCCAGCTGATATTTGAACCGAGGCAATATTTTCACCTCTAAGGGTGGCATACGCTCTGAAACATGCTTCGTTGCGGACGATTGCAATAACCGCAGCGAATCTAATAATCGGCATGTAATTTTCGTGGCCAAAAAGACACATCGAAATAGCATAATAGAAACAATTTCCATCCCCTGTGATGTACTTTCGATGCAATTTATTTAAAATTTCGTAAGAAATCGTCTCATAAAAAGGAACGTTAGAAACTAAACTCTGTTTGTTTTAAACCATTGAGGTTCTGATTGTACATTTTTCTTGTTATCATTTCAGCCAAAGTAATTTCACATTCACGCGACAAATTATAATATTCGTAATCGTTTGATGTGAAATTTATTGGCCTGCTGCTTGGCGCTGGTGCCGCATATGGTATTAATGGAATTTCCTGAATTGCACTGGTGTTTACTGATTGAAACGGAAGTCTCATAGGATGTGTTTGAGCAACGTCAGGAAAAATATTTAAGATGTCTTTCCAAACCACGTTGCGTGTGCAATTAGCGTTTTCTGCGGGTAATAAAATTTTCAAGCTGCTTCTCGTCTTAACTCTCGAAAAAGCAACATATAACATACCATGCATAAATGCTGGCGTTCTTAAGTCAACTCCAACATAATCAAAAGTTTGACCCTGCGATTTGTGAATGGTCATTGCAAATGCTGGCTTTATTGGGAATTGATGTCTTTGCATAGTGCAACCAAGTTGAGATTTTGAAGAATCTAATGTCATTCTGGGTATATGAACATCGCGGCCACAGTGTTCACCGATTAAAATTTTAGCTTTAATAATATTGTTACATAGCTGAGTTATAATCAGTCGTGTTCCGTTACACAGACCTTCTGAAACATCTAAATTTCTAACAAGCATTATGGTTGTATTTACTTTTAGTTTTAACTCGTGTGGTGGTAATTCCGCTATATTGACAGAATTTAAAAATTCCGTGGTAAATTGAAGCGCACCGTCTTCTTGATCTTTGACAGTGTCGTAACTGTGATACGTTGTGTAATCGCCTGTTAAAATTGCTATAATATCATCATTAATTTTATCGACATCTTTGTTTAAAGGCGCCAAAATTGCACGACTTTTCATTTCAACTACCAAATATTTCAGCAATCAAATTTCCATTTGATATTATATCTGACGGTATTTGAATTTCATCTAATAAATTCGATGGCAACTCTCCATTTCCTAAGTGAATTAAGAATTTTGCAAACTCGACTTCGTCCTTGTTAACGCGAACATTCTCATCAAGTGAAAATTTACAGTATGTATTCTGCCTATTACATGAATATGACGAACTCTGAGCATCCATTCGCTTGTCCTACCAATCCATCTGTACTTTTCAGGCATTTGAAAATAAAAAACGTAACCGTCTGGATCAGCATTTCTTAATCGTAGATTTGCATTTACTTTAAAATAGGCTTCAAGGGTTGACCCTTTCTGGCCCATATCAGTGAGATCTTCCTGAAATTGCTGCGAGTTGTTAATTCTGTATTGGCCTGGTAAATGTATATTCAAACGTAATACAGAATGACTTTTTTTCTGTATTTCATTTCCAAACAAACGCCAGCAAGCTTCAGGTGGAGTAATGCATCTCGCGTCAATATACGTGCTTGTCTCGTTACAGATCAATTGCCGACCACCCTCTTCTTGAACTTTAATTGTTGCACAGTCATGACCTTTATAGATATATTTATATAAATACTTCACCGCTGTTACGCTTCCCACATATTCCACGTTAATGTGACAGTTGTACTTTTTGAGTAAGTACGGATTGTAAGGTGCAACATGTCGATTGTCTCTGGTTATCGTTCCACCGTTTGCATCTGAGCGATAAATTGCTTCGCTGTGCTGAAAGTCGGGATTATTTCTATCTAGTGATGGAATGTACCGTCGTCGGTAACCAGGCTTTTTGTCATCGGTTAAAGTAGTGGTTCCTGTAAATGGCATAGGATACCTGAACCTACATGACTTTCTTCCGTTTTTAGTGACCATACATGAAGCATTGGGATTAAGGTCACCACATGGATTATGCATCATCCATTTTAAAACTATTTCGCGTAATGCAGAGTCATGTTGTGGCACTTCTGCAGAAATTAGATCATCCAGTTCTTCAGGGTTATGGATTTTATCGACTGGGCACATTATTAGCAGCAAGTGCATATGCGGTAGGCCCCGTTTTTGAAATTCGATCGTGTAGACAAACGCAGCAACTCTTCCAAAAATTTGCTTTTTATCTAATTCATCAATAAGTTGATCAAACTTCAACTTTGAAACTCTTGCAATTATATCAGGCCGGTCTTGAGGAAATTGCAAAAGTGTTTGACCATTAGGGAGAGCTATTGTTAAAGCGTTTTTTATGTCAGGCCAATTGGGGTTGGATGTCATTGTTATGAAGTAATCAGGTTTTCCAAAGCGTCTGACTATAGCCATTACACGTTCAAAGTGTTCAGTATAAAAGCGCGTTGAACCGAGAAAGGATGACGGTAAAATAATTTTTTCTTTTATCCTTGCTTTTTGCTTAGTGGCTAATTCATTTAAATAATTTGCCACGCTGGCATAATTATCTGCTAAAATTTTCTTTTGATTGTATGTTATCCACTGAATACGATCACGTTCAACTCGAATAAAAGTGTCAACAAGATATTGTTGAAACAGTCGGCCTCCAAAATGTAAAGCATTGAAATTTATTACGCGCATATCAACAGCCAACGTAGTTTCTAAAAACATTGCATAATCTGGCCTAAAAGCTAGACGATACTGAGCAAACTCCAATCGTGTAACATTTGAGCGACTTGGATAAGGTTGCTGTAATCTAACATTGAAGTGAAATCCAGCAGTCCCAGTAGGATAAAACAATGGATATGTGAATGGTTCGACAAGTTTATTACAATTTTTCAATGTAATTATATTTTTATTGCGTAAATGTACCAACATTTCATTTTCCGGTATAGTTTGGTCTGCATTTAAAGTAAGAATCGCACATACCTCATTTGCAGCTGGTATATTATATCTTCTGTAATCAGACTGATTTGGCTCACGAAACATTAAATAAACTTCCGGAATTTCTGTTGTTTCGGTTGATGTCCGCTGTTCGTGAATCACTTCATTCATGAGCATGTATCCTTTAACATAACCATTAATGTTTCGAAGAGAATCTTCTAATAATGTCATTAAATCATTGCTAATGCCATGATTAAGTGGATGATTTTGTCGTTCAGAAACAGCCTCTTCTGCATCTAAGAAATACATTTGACCATATTTAGGTTGTTCGAATGTTCCATTAGTGGTCTGTGTAGGACAGGCTGAAAGGTTAATTTTATGGTATACTTGACCTGCAGCGATATAAGTATATATACCACGACTATTTATTTTTTTATCGGTTTGAGAATTAAAGGAAGCTATAGCGAAACATGAGTTTAAATTCCTTATACGGCTATGAAACTCCTTCGATAGAGGATGTTGCTTTAGGAAAAGCATGGCAATAGAATTGCTAGATTTGGGCATTTCTAAGTTAATTCTCCCGTGCAAACAACAATCGCTTAAAGAATTTAGGTTGATTTTGTTTGACACCCGTTCTGAAGGATAATGAATCGCTCCACAATGAATGCAAGCAACACTAGTAGGGATACCCTTGCTTGGGCAGACCCAATCCACTTTTTTTGACGTCACGCTAGCCGCCATTTCCAGAGCCACCTGTCAATGCGTGTCAAAAGTATACGTAGGAATCTGTAATAGCATATACGTAGGAATCTGTGTGTCTGAAGCATTAGGAACCTGTAATCTACGTAGGAGCGGAGATCCGATTGACAGATGACAGATTGTTGGCAAACCTGACTACATGGCTTGAAGTTAGCTACGAGTTGACAGTTGGCAATCCTGTTGACAGTTGGCAACCCTGTTGACAGGTTGGTTACCATGTTGACATATGACAGATTGTTGGCAACCATGTTGACATATGACAGATTGTTGGCAACCTTGTTGACAGGTGACAGATTGTTGGCAAACCTGCATACATGGCTTGAAGTTAGCTATGAGTTGGCAACCCTGTTCACGGGTCCTATGTGCAGAGCCCTCTATGTACAGAGCCCCGAAGCCCCGTTGGCAGGTCCCTAGAAAAGGTAGGATAGTGATTTTGTAATAGAACCTAACTTAAATAATATTTTTTTTCGCGCTATATGTTTCATGTGGGGCGTCCAGGAACCTAATCAACTTTCGCGCCGTATGCTTTATGACGTGTGCTCTTTATACTAATACGTTGGCAACCTTGTTGACAGATTGTTGGCAAACCTGCATACATGGCTTGAAGTTTGCTATGAGTTGGCAACCCTGTTCACAGGTCCTCTGTGCAGAACCCTCTATGTGCAGGGACCCGAAGCCCGTTGACAGGTCCCCAGAAAAGGTAGGATAGGGATTTTTGTAATAGAACATTTTTACTTTCACGCTATATGTTTCGTGTGGGGCGTTCATGAACCTAACCAACTTTCGCGCGCTTAGCTAATTAAAACACAATCACATTTTATTTTATTTAAAAGATACAAATATCACAATCTGAATATTTCTTTGTTTTTTCATCAAAGTCCTGAATTCAAAGCTTATATAGCCACGTACTTGTATGAAACCAAATTTGTATTGTTTTTCCTGTCATAAAGAACCTCTTCTGTACTTTCTCGATGCGGTCTAGATGAATGTTGGCTGCAATTATAATGAAAATTAGAGAAAACATTTTTTTTTAATTGATTTAAAGTGAATCGTAATATATCTATTGTATTTTAGTAATTGTTCTAAAGCTGGAGGTCTCTTTTATCCAAAAATCGATTAAAAAATTGCTAATACTTACTTCCAGTGCTTTAGATTGTCGAAAAAGTCCTGAATTCAAAGCTTATATAGCCAGGTACTTGTATGAGACCGAATATGTATTGTTTTTCCTGGCATAAAGAACCGCTTCTGTACATTTTGATGTGGCCCACATAAATAAAGGCTGACTGCATCCAAATGTATGCTACAATTATAATGAAAATTAGAGAAAACTTTTTTTAATTGATTCAATGGTAAAATATTATCTAATCCAACTTATTTGTAATATATCTGTTGTATTTTAGTAATTTTTCTAAAGCTGGAGGTCTCTTTTACCCAAAAATCGATTAAAAAATTGCTAATACTTACTTCCAGTGCTTTCGATTGTCGAAAAAGTCCTGAATTCAAGCTTATATAGCAAGGTACTTGTATGAGACTGAATATGTATTGTTTTTCCTGGCATAAAGAACCGCTTCTGTACATTTTCGATGTGGCCCATATAAATGAAGGCTGAATGCATCCAAATGTAAGCTACAATTATAATGAAAATTAGAGAAAACATTTTTTTTTAGTTGATTCAATGGTAAAATACTATCTAATCCAACTGATTTGTAATATATCTGTTGTATTTAAGTAATTTTTCTAAAGCTGGTGGTCTCTTTTTGCCCTAAAATCACCAATTCTAATAAGAAATATAGAATACTTACAATTTTTCACTGATTTAAAACGTAAATACTTTCTACTCCAACTGATTTGTATTATATTTGAGTAATTTTGGAAAGCTGGCGGTCTTTTTTACCATAAAATTTGTTTAATTGGGAACAAAGGATTTGTAATGGAAATAATTCTTAAACTTATTATTAGTCGATTCTAGAAATTCATAAACATGAAAAATGACGCAGATAATTCTTAGTTATTAAAAATAATGAATGTTTACGATTGCGCCTAATGAGGCAGGAACTTCTTATTTATGAAAAATAATGATTAATTAATTATCTTTGCAGTGCTGGTATAAAAAATAAAATGTTGTGTATATGCATAAAATTAAAATGTTGTGTATGTGCCGGAATACGTTTCAACACCTCTTACAACAAAAATGTTATTTCTATTATAAAACAAATTTGTCAGATCTTAATAATTATTTAATTTGGGATTTTCAAATTTAAAAAGTATTATTTAATTAATTAATTAGGACTTATTGAATAGTAAATATTTTTTTTTGTCATGTTTTTTCTCATTTTGGTGTACCATAGGCTGGCTCCTTATCTATGGCAAGAGCAAAGGAAATGTTTAATTTTAATTAAATTTTAATTTATTGAAAGTATATATATACGGAAAAAATTACTTTTTATGTTTTTGTGTTCAGCTTGAAGAAAAATAATGGGTAAGTTTTTGCAAATATATAATAAAGCCTGCTTCCTTTTATCATATAGTAATTTTTCTGTTTTCACAATTTTTACAATTCTACAGAGAAAAATGTAAAATGCTTCTACTACTAGTCCAAGTGATTTATTTAAGTAATTTTTATAAAACTGGTGGTCCCTTTTTGCCCTAAAATCATCAATTTCTTTAATTTCTATTAGTAAAATACTAACAGCCTTTTGGAACTTTATATTTGGAATTGATTGCTAGTCCAACACATGATAAAAAAAAAAGTAGGCAGGTAAATTAAAAAATAGGTGGAAAATATTTAAATTATTATGTTTTTCTTAGAACAACAAATTTTACAAGAAATGGTCATTTTAGAATATTTGAAGGGAAGGCTGCCGAGTCATCTACTAGTAAGTTTTTTTGATTTTGAATTTTTTTTGATTTTCTTTTAATTTTTTTTTGATTTTTTTTAATTTTTTTTTGAATTTTTTTTGAATTTTTTTTTTTGGTTTTTTTTTTAATTTTTTTTAAATTTTTTTTTTAATTTTATTTAGAATTTTTGAATTTTTTTTTTGAATTTTTTTGAATTTTTTTAATTTTTTTTTTTCGAATTTTTTTGAAATTTTTTTTAATTTTTTTAATTTTAATTTTTTTTTTTTTTTGATTATTTTTTAGTCAAAAGATACGGCTTGTGAATAGATGACACGGGGCGCCATGCACCCCCACCAATTCCAGGGGCGTTCTTGAGGGTGGTAGCGGGCTATCACATATTCCTCGTACAGGAGGAACCGATGGTGGTAGTGTGGGCGTTGGTGATGCCCGGTAAGTCTTTATTTATTTATTAAAGCATTTAAGCAATAATAACATTCATTTTGAGCTGATACAGGTCCATGAAATATGTATGGATTATTTATTTCATTTTTGGCGTGTATAAAACATGGCAAGCGAATTTGTAAACTAAATACGGTTTTATATTTCTCTGGTAATTTGTACCAAACAGTCAGCAGTTCCCAGGGAAGAGCGTTTTCTAATAAATAATCAAGAGTTAAAGATTTCAACTCACTGTCAGAGTAATCTCTCAAATTTCTTGAACCCATTTTAATTTTATCGAGTAAAAACTATATTTGTGGAGATTTTCTCTATTATATGCTTTTATAGTAAATTTCCTCACCACCAAGTTTTCTGAAACTACCAATCAAAATACTTTACCAATGATATACATTTATTACTAGTACTATTAAAAATAAAACATACCAAAATTAAGTTTATAATATAAGTGGACAACTTTTTTTAAAATCATCAGTTGTCACAAACACTCTAGATGTTTTAGACCCAAGACATGGCAATACTTACATCAAATTTTATCATTCTCACAGCAGTATTGAACAATACATTCTATGTTAATGTACCATATGGTGTTAGGAATATAGCCGTTTGTTTTGATATGATTGATATCAAGGGGGATTGCCCAAGAACATCATGGATAATGATGAGACAGTCTTCAGTCAATGAGTTACGACTTTCAGTATTTTCATGTGAAATACCTCAAACAAACAAATTTTATTTTAATTACAAAATTCTATTGTTGTTTACCAATTACACAGAAGGTCAAACGCATGAATGGCGGCAGATGTTACTAAAACTTCCATCCATTGAAGAAGTAAATATCGGATTAGAAGAGCATGTGCTTCTTATAATAACATCCATGATTTTGATTTGTATTTTATTTTTATTAGTGCTGGTGTTAAGAAAATATTTGAAATATATACTTTGAAATAAAATTCTTCAAATATAAATATATATAATTTTTTATTAGTAAACATTAAAAAAAATCTACATTTTAACTAGGTAAAATAATATTAGTCAACCAGTAGTGTAGATCAGACACATTTTTTTGGGAACACATGTATTTTCCACTCGTATGTATGAAACAGGAATCTGTAGATGGCTCAAATACTTGCGTTCTACATAGAAAATTATCATAGTTGACTAAGTCAATTACATTAGGGGGACTATTGAAAATCTTGCATTTCTCTCTTAAAAAGTCAGCTTTTTGATTTCCTCTAACATATATGTAGTCTGCATTTTGCAATAGGTACGTCTCCAATATATTATCCACACAAATAATTGACAGTTTTTCGGTCTCGGTCATTGAGCTCACTATACGGTAATGGTGGTTTAAAGAAAAAATTAAATTTCTTTCTACCGATTTCGAAGGTCATTTCCTTTGGATGGAAAGTTCCTTCAATAACAAAACCTTGAATGTCAACAAGAGCGATACGCATGATGAATAAAAGTAGACTGATAATAATAAAGAATTCATATTTCATAAGTATATATCTATAATATTTGGGGTAGGGGTAATAAAGAAAAATATATTTTAATTTATATTTTTTTTTAATAATTATTTTTCATTCGTCATAAAATTATCATATAAAAATAATACATTTGATAGAGCACAAAAACATTTATCAATTGTATGGTAAGGACATCTTGGTTCAGACAAACTTAGAGGCTGATGTTCATCTAATTCAAAAATTGGTACTTTACAAAATTTCTTAATATAATTTAATTTTTTTTTTCCCTTTAATATACACTATATCAGTAGTTCTAGTTAAATTTTCTAAAATATTTCTAAATTGATGTACAGGTGTAAACCCACTATTCCAATCGATTCCATGGTGACTCTTCATCATACTAATGACCTGGTTGTAATAATTTGGGGGTAGCAATTTAATGCTGAATGGAAGTTTGAAAACATAATGGCTTAATCGGGTTCCATCATAACTAGCAAACTCTTTCACTATAAATTTATTATTATCTATATTGAATCCTTGGATATCAACTATGAACTTCATATTTTCAAGTTTTAAATTCTTTTACGAGTTCTTGAATTTGTTTATAAAATGTATCAAGTCTCTCTTTATAATCATTAAACACATTTGATTACATTTCTACGTTTATATCAGTTTTATAATTTTGAGACAAATTAGTATTGTTTTACAATTTTTGTTGAGGGATTGTAGGAAAATTCTTTTTCATGTAATATAAGACAATATGCTGAGGTATCTGCTGAGGTAGGGGAATCAGTTTCAAATTCAATTCTCAGAACAATAGATCCTTGTTGAAGAATTTTCCGTTGATGTGAACAATCAAGGTGTATCAACGGTGCTTTTTCCTTAAATTCTTTAGGGTTGAATATTGGTTGCTTCATACTAAGTTGATAATAGCTTTCTTGGAAATTAGAAAACATTTCATATAAAATTGCAAATTTATTATTTTTGAAATCTAGATGTAAATCATTATAGGGATATCTTTCTGAATTTAAAAATATTCGGATGTTAGTCAGATCACAATGATCGAATTTACTCATATCCGTTGTAATTTTTCCCTTTTTAGCTTTCTGAAAACCAATAATTATATGTCGAGGAGTCTCTAATTTTGAACTGGTTTTTACTATGAGATCGAATGAGCGAAATCCTGCAAGTTAGGTATAAAATCTACTTCTGATCAGACGGAACACTGAACTCCAAACATTTTTTCAAAAAGGCCCTTGTTTTGTAGAAATTTGTGTTTGTTTCCCCATAAGAAAACATGTAAAAATGGTACATTTTAGTCTGATTGAGTATTTGTGTTACTTTTTATTGAGTTAATTGTGGTGGGGGAAAATTGAACGGTAATTTTTTTTCAAAAAGGCCCCTGAATTGTAGAAATTTGTACGTACTTTTCTATAAGAAAACATGTTAAAATGGTACATTTTAGGTTGATTCAACAATTGTGTTACTTTTTAATGATTGAATTGCGTTGAGGATTTCGAAGAAATGTTTCAAAAATTAAATCACTTACCATTAAATTATATCACAACTAAATTTTTAAATTTTTACATATGAGGCCACAGGCGGTTCTTTAATGGCCATCAGGCGACAAATTCCCTTAACAGAAAATACTGTACGTACTCAACTCAATAGGTATCAGCTCGGGTTGTAATCGAGTCTAACGAACACCATAAGTAAGTATTCCTCCCACAGTGTGGTACCTGTCGTATTTCTGTGTAGAAAAAGTCGACCGCCCTTTTTATACCTGAAGGACCTCATGTTACCAAATTATTTATAGCCATTGGCCCCTCGGATTTCAAAGGCACTACTCAAGAGGCCCGAGGTCTGGTAACTAAACGATGATTAACGATTAATATGATTGTTTAAAACTAAACAATATAAAGATAAATATTTTTGAAACTAAATACATACTTAAAAGATACTTACTGTTAGGTCTATTTCCCCAACATAACTTGTTGAGCCTACACCTATCTTTGAGAGCGGGACCCGATGTGGACTACACCTGTGCGTCAACGCAGGTATGAGAGAACCCCTTTTTAATACGAACATTACGATATGAAAGACTAAAAAGTAAAAATACATTGTAATATTTTTCAAAAGTTATTTGCTTAATTTAATAGTTATATTGTTTCAGTAAAAAACGTTTGATTCATCCCATTGCACGAAATTAACGCCCTTTCGACATACATCCAAACGTGACGTCAATAAACCTCGAAATGAAAAGTCCAAAAAGACTGCTAGTCTACCATTTTCTTTACTGACCAAAGTATATGACAATTTTATATAGTAAATATATGTATGTCTGTCATGTTCTTTATTAACTCTCATTTAAACATTTTCATAAATCTACCCACATCATTGCAGAGGAAACACTTCTTTTTAATTTTATTGAATAAAACAACAGCTAAAAACCTTATCTTTTCCTACACATAAATATTTTTGAGTCAATCCTAAATATAAAGTTCCAAAAATACTGTTAGTCTAGCATTTTTACTAACAAAGTATATGACAATTTATATAGTAAATATATATACGTCTGTCATGTTCTTTATTGACTTCTATGCTCTGTACTGGCATCAGGTGAAACAATTTTACTTTTTATATAGGTAGTAAATACCTTAGAAATATATTACTAAAAAATATAAATTAGGCCCATTTAAAAAATAAAATATCGTAAGACCTACAGCACTCTGTAAATAAAATCCATGTACATCACGGTTAGCAAACTAACTTTACTTTAATTTTATTTTTATGTAGGTAGTACATACCCCCACCCTTCCGCAAAAACACATATTTTTTACTGATTACCAAAAATTAGGTCCATTTGAAAATAAAATATCGTAAGACCTGCAACACTCTGTAAATAAAATCCATGTACATCACGGTTAGCAAACTAACTTTTCTTTAATTTTATTTTTATGTAGGTAGTACATACCCCCACCCTTCCGCAAAAACACATATTTTTTACTGATTACCAAAAATTAGGCCCATTTGAAAATAAAATATCGTAAGACCTGCAACACTCTGTAAATAAAATCCATGTACATCACCGTTAGCAAACTAACTTTACTTTACTTTATTTTTATTTTTTATGTAGGTGGTAATTAACCCCACCCTTCCACAAAAAAAAAGAAACATATTTTTACTTACGTGATGTACATGGATTTTATTTACAGAGTGTTGCAGGTCTTACGATATTTTATTTTATTTTATTTTTGGTAATCAGTAAAAAATATGTGTTTTTTTTTGTGGAAGAGTGGGGTAATTACTACCTACTTAAAAAATAAAAATAAAGTAAAGTAAAGTTAGTTTGCTAACGGTGATGTACATGGATTTTATTTACAGTGTTGCAGGTCTTACGATATTTTATTTTCAAATGGGCCTAATTTTTGGTAATCAGTAAAAAATATGTGTTTTTGCGGAAGGGTGGGGGTATGTACTACCTACATAAAAATAAAATTAAAGTAAAGTTAGTTTGCTAACCGTGATGTACATGGATTTTATTTACAGAGTGTTGTAGGTCTTACGATATTTTATTTTCAAATTGGCCTAATTTTTGGTAATAAGTAAAAAATGTCTTTTTGCGGAAGGGTGGGGATATTTACTACCTACATAAAAATAAAAATAAAGTAAAGTTAGTTGGGTAACTGTGATGTACATGGATTTTAATTAGAGTGTTGTAGGTCTTACGATATTTTATTTTTTAATAAATGGGCCTAATTTATATTTTTTAGTAATATATTTCTAAGGTATTTACTACCTATATAAAAAGTAAAATTGTTTCACCTGATGCCAGTCCAGAGCATAGAAGTCAATAAAGAACATGACAGACGTATATATATTTACTATATAAATTGTCATATACTTTGTTAGTAAAAATGCTAGACTAACAGTATTTTTGGAACTTTATATTTAGGATTGATTCAAAAATATTTATGTGTAGGAAAAGATAAGGCTTTTAGCTGTTGTTTTATTCAATAAAATTAAAAAGAAGTGTTTCCTCTGCAATGATGTGGGTAGATTTATGAAAATGTTTAAATGGGAGTTAATAAAGAACATGACAGACATACATATATTTACTATATAAAATTGTCATATACTTTGGTCAGTAAAGAAAATGGTAGACTAGCAGTCTTTTTGGACTTTTCATTTCGAGGTTTATTGACGTCACGTTTGGATGTATGTCGAAAGGGCGTTAATTTCGTGCAATGGGATGAATTAAACGTTTTTTATTGAAACAATATAACTATTAAATTAAGCAAATAACTTTTGAAAAATATTACAATGTATTTTTACTTTTTAGTCTTTCATATCGTAATGTTCGTATTAAAAAGGGGTTCTCTCATACCTGCGTTGACGCACAGGTGTAGTCCACATCGGGTCCCCCCCTTAAAGATAGGTGTAGGCTCAACAAGTTATGTTGGGGAAATAGACCTAACAGTAAGTATCTTTTGAGTATGTATTTAGTTTCAAAAATATTTATCTTTATATTGTTTAGTTTTAAACAATCATATTAATCGTTAATCACCGTTTAGTTACCAGACCTCGGGCCTCTTGAGTAGTGCCTTTGAAATCCGAGGGGCCAATGGCTATAAATAATTTGGTACCATGAGGTCCTTCAGGTATAAAAAGGGCGGTCGACTTTTTCTACACAGAAATACGACAGGTACCACACTGTGGGAGGAGTACTTACTTATGGTGTTCGTTAGACTCGATTACAACCCGAGCTGATACCTATTGAGTTGAGTACGTACAGTATTTTCTGTTAAGGGAATTTGTCGCCTGATGATTAAAGAACCGCCTGTGGCCTCATATGTAAAAATTTAAAAATTGAGTTGTGGTATAATTTAATGGTAAGTGATTTAATTTTTGAAACATTTCTTCGAAATCCTCAACGCAATTCAATCATTAAAAAGTAACACAATTGTTGAATCAACCTAAAATGTACCATTTTAACATGTTTTCTTATAGAAAAGTACGTACAAATTTCTACAATTCAGGGGCCTTTTTGAAAAAAAATTACCGTTCAATTTTCCCCCACCACAATTAACTCAATAAAAAGTAACACAAATACTCAATCAGACTAAAATGTACCATTTTTACATGTTTTCTTATGGGGAAACAAACACAAATTTCTACAAAACAAGGGCCTTTTTGAAAAAATGTTTGGAGTTCAGTGTTCCGTCCGATCAGAAGTAGATTTTATACCTAACTTGCAGGATTTCGCTCATTCGATCTCATAGTAAAAACCAGTTCAAAATTAGAGACTCCTCGATATATAATTATTGGTTTTCAGAAAGCTAAAAAGGGAAAGATTACAACGGATATGAGTAAATTCGATCATTGTGATCTGACTAACATCCGAATATTTTTAAATTCAGAAAGATATCCCTATAATGATTTACATCTAGATTTCAAAAATAATAAATTTGCAACTTTATATGAAATGTTTTCTAATTTCCAAGAAATCTATTATCAATTTAGTATGAAGCAACCAATATTCAACCCTAAAGAATTTAAGGAAAAAGCACCGTTGATACACCTTGATTGTTCACATCAACAAGGATCTATTGCTCTGAGAATTGAATTTGAAACTGATTCCCCTACCTCAGCATATTGTCTTATATTACATGAAAAAGAATTTTCCTACAATCCCTCAACAAAAATTGTAAAACAATACTAATTTGTCTCAAAATTATAAAACTGATATAAACGTAGAAATGTAATCAAATGTGTTTAATGATTATAAAGAGAGACTTGATACATTTTATAAACAAATTCAAGAACTCGTAAAAGAATTTAAAACTTGAAAATATGAAGCCCTTAGTTGATATCCAAGGATTCAATATAGATAATAATAAATTTATAGTGAAAGAGTTTGCTAGTTATGATGGAACCCGATTAAGCCTTATGTTTTCAAACCTCCATTCAGCATTAAATTGCTACCCCCAAATTATTACAACCAGGTCATTAGTATGATGAAGAGTCACCATGGAATCGATTGGAATAGTGGGTTTACACCTGTACATCAATTTAGAAATATATTAGAAAATTTAACTAGGACTACTGATATAGTGTATATTAAAGGGAAAAAAAATTTAAATTATATTAAGAAATTTTGTAAAGTACCAATTTTTGAATTAGATGAACATCAGCCTCTAAGTTTGTCTGAACCAAGATGTCCTTACCATACAATTGATAAATGTTTTTGTGCTCTATCAAATGTATTATTTTTATATGATAATTTTATGATGAATGAAAAATAATTATTAAAAAAAATATAAATTAAAATATATTTTTCTTTATTACCCCTTTATTATTATCAGTCTACTTTTATTCATCATGCGTATCGCTCTTGTTGACATTCAAGGTTTTGTTATTGAAGGAACTTTCCATCCAAAGGAAATGACCTTCGAAATCGGTAGAAAAAAATTTGATTTTTTCTTTAAACCACCATTACCGTATAGTGAGCTCAATGACCGAGACCGAAAAACTGTCAATTATTTGGAAAAGTACATTCATGGAATAAAATACTCTTCTGGTTTAATTGATTATTCTGAGGTGGATAATATATTGGAGACGTACCTATTGCAAAATGCAGACTACATATATGTTAAAGGAAATCAAAAAGCTGACTTTTTAAGAGAGAAATGCAAGATTTTCAATAGTCCCCCTAATGTAATTGACTTAGTCAACTATGATAATTTTCTATGTAGAACGCAAGTATTTGAGCCATCTACAGATTCCTGTTTCATACATACGAGTGGACAATACATGTGTTCCCAAAAAAATGTGTCTGATCTACACTACTGGTTGACTAATATTATTTTACCTAGTTAAAATGTAGATTTTTTTTAATGTTTACAAATAAAAAATTATATATATTTATATTTGAAGAATTTTATTTCAAAGTATATATTTCAAATATTTTCTTAACACCAGCACTAATAAAAATAAAATACAAATCAAAATCATGGATGTTATTATAAGAAGCACATGCTCTTCTAATCCGATATTTACTTCTTCAATGGATGGAAGTTTTAGTAACATCTGCCGCCATTCATGCGTTTGACCTTCTGTGTAATTGGTAAACAACAAATGAATTTTGTAATTAAAATAAAATTTGTTTGTTTGAGGTATTTCACATGAAAATATTGAAAGTCGTAACTCATTGACTGAAGACTGTCTCATCATTATCCATGATGTTCTTGGGCAATCCCCCTTGATATCAATCATATCAAAACAAACGGCAATATTCCTAACACCATATGGTACATTAACATAGAATGTATTGTTCAATACTGCTGTGAGAATGATAAAATTTGATGTAAGTATTGCCATGTCTTGGGTCTAAAACATCTAGAGTGTTTGTGTCTGTCAACAAGGTTGCCAACGTATTAGTATAAAGAGCACACGTCATAAAGCATATGGCGCGAAAGTTGATTAGGTTCCTGGACGCCCCACATGAAACATATAGCGCGAAAAAAAATATTATTTAAGTTAGGTTCTATTACAAAATCCCTATCCTACCTTTTCTAGGGACCTGCCAACGGGGCTTCGGGGCTCTGTACATAGCTCTGCACACAGGACCTGTGAACAGGGTTGCCAACTCATAGCTAACTTCAAGCCATGTATGCAGGTTTGCCAACAATCTGTCATCTGTCAACAAGGTTGCCAACAATCTGTCATATGTCAACATGGTTGCCAACAATCTGTCATATGTCAACATGGTAGCCAACCTGTCAACAGGGTTGCCAACTGTCAACCGGGTTGCCAACTGTCAACAGGATTGCCAACTGTCAACAGGATTGCCAACTGTCAACTCGTAGCTAACTTCAAGCCATGTAGTCAGGTTTGCCAACAATATGTCATCTGTCAATCGGATCTCCGCTCCTACGTAGATTACAGGTTCCTAATGCTGTACGAGGAATATGTGGTAGCCCGCTACCACCCCCAAGAACGCCCCTGGAATTGGTGGGGGTGCATGGCGCCCCGTGTCATCTATTAACAACGCCGTATCTTTTGACTAAAAAATAAGCAAAAAAAAAAAAATTAAAATTAAAAAACCTTACTAGTAGATGACTCGGCAGCCTTCCCTTCAAATATTCTAAAATGACCATTTCTTGTAAAATTTGTTGTTCTAAGAAAAATATAATTTAAATATTTTCCACCTATTTTTTAATTTACCTGCCTACTTTTTTTTATCATGTGTTGGACTAGCAATCAATTCCAAATATAAAGTCACTGTCGTTTTTCATGTTTATGAATTTCTAGAATCGACTAATAATAAGTTTAAGAATTATTTCCATTACAAATCCTTTGTTCCAAATTAAACAAATTTTATGGTAAAAAAGACCGCCAGCTTTCCAAAATTACTCAAATATAATACAAATCAGTTGGAGTAGAAAGTATTTACGTTTTAAATCAGTGAAAAATTGTAAGTATTCTATATTTCTTATTAGAATAGGTGATTTTAGGGCAAGAAGAGACCACCAGCTTTAGAAAAATTACTTAAATACAACAGATATATTACAAATCAGTTGGATTAGATAGTATTTTACCATTGAATCAACTAAAAAAAAAATGTTTTCTCTAATTTTCATTATAATTGTAGCTTACATTTGGATGCATTCAGCCTTCATTTATATGGGCCACATCGAAAATGTACAGAAGCGGTTCTTTATGCCAGGAAAAACAATACATATTCAGTCTCATACAAGTACCTGGCTATATAAGCTTGAATTCAGGACTTTTTCGACAATCGAAAGCACTGGAAGTAAGTATTAGCAATTTTTTAATCGATTTTTGGGTAAAAGAGACCTCCAGCTTTAGAAAAATTACTAAAATACAACAGATATATTACAAATCAGTTGGATTAGATAATATTTTACCATTGAATCAATTAAAAAAAAGTTTTCTCTAATTTTCATTATAATTGTAGCATACATTTGGATGCATTCAGCCTTTATTTGTGTGGGCCACATCAAAATGTACAGAAGCGGTTCTTTATGCCAGGAAAAACAATACATATTCGGTCTCATACAAGTACCTGGCTATATAAGCTTTGAATTCAGGACTTTTTCGACAATCTAAAGCACTGGAAGTAAGTATTAGCAATTTTTTAATCGATTTTTGGGTAAAAGAGACCTCCAGCTTTAGAAAAATTACTAAAATACAACAATGTTTTCTCTAATTTTCATTATAATTGCAGCCAACATTCATCTAGACCGCATCGAGAAAGTACCGAAGAGGTTCTTTATGACAGGAAAAACAATACAAATTTGGTTTCATACAAGTACGTGGCTATATAAGCTTTGAATTCAGGACTTTGATGAAAAAACAAAGAAATATTCAGATTGTGATATTTGTATCTTTTAAATAAAATAAAATGTGATTGTGTTTTAATTAGCTAAGCGCGCGAAAGTTGGTTAGGTTCATGAACGCCCCACACGAAACATATAGCGTGAAAGTAAAAATGTTCTATTACAAAAATCTCTATCCTACCTTTTCTGGGGACCTGTCAACGGGCTTCGGGTCCCTGCACATAGAGGGTTCTGCACAGAGGACCTGTGAACAGGGTTGCCAACTCATAGCTAACTTCAAGCCATGTATGCAGGTTTGCCAACAATCTGTCAACAAGGTTGCCAACGTATTAGTATAAAGAGCACACGTCATAAAGCATATGGCGCGAAAGTTGATTAGGTTCCTGGACGCCCCACATGAAACATATAGCGCGAAAAAAAATATTATTTAAGTTAGGTTCTATTACAAAATCCCTATCCTACCTTTTCTAGGGACCTGCCAACGGGGCTTCGGGGCTCTGTACATAGAGGGCTCTGCACATAGGACCTGTGAACAGGGTTGCCAACTCATAGCTAACTTCAAGCCATGTATGCAGGTTTGCCAACAATCTGTCATCTGTCAACAAGGTTGCCAACAATCTGTCATATGTCAACATGGTTACCAACAATCTGTCATATGTCAACATGGTAGCCAACCTGTCAACAGGGTTGCCAACTGTCAACAGGATTGCCAACTGTCAACTCGTAGCTAACTTCAAGCCATGTAGTCAGGTTTGCCAACAATCTGTCATCTGTCAATCGGATCTCCGCTCCTACGTAGATTACAGGTTCCTAATGCTTCAGACACACAGATTCCTACGTATATGCCATTACAGATTCCTACGTATACTTTTGACACTCATTGACAGGTGGCGCTGATTACAGATTCCTACGTATATGCTATTACAGATTCCTACGTATACTTTTGACACGCATTGACAGGTGGCGCTGGAAATGGCGGCTAGCGTGATGTCAAAAAAAAGTGGAGGGGGTCTGCCCAAGCAAGGGTATCCCTACTAACACTGAATTCCAATGCAATGTAGCATACGTTATTTGCATCGACGGCTAATTTATATGTCGATATATTGTTCCGAATATTTTGTCGACGTCTATCAGTACGACGACGTTGTTCTTCTAGTCTTTGATTTTGTTCATCAATAGTCTCAATGGCTCTACGCTGGGTTGTGTAAACTCGTAAATTTTGTAAACCTATAGCTCTTTCTACTTCGGTTTCAGAATCCCGCTGTTGAGTTGTGTGAATTCGTTTATTTTCTAAACGAATAGCTCTTTCTACTTCGGTTTCAGAATCCCGCTGTTGAGTTGTGTGAATTCGTTTATTTTCTAAACGAATAGCTCTTTCTACTTCGGTTTCAGAATTCCGCTGTTGAGTTGTGTGAATTCGTTTATTTTCTAAACGAATAGCTCTTTCTACTTCGGTTTCAGAATCCCGCTGTTGAGTTGTGTGAATTCGTTTATTTTCTAAATGGATAGCTCTTTCTACTTCGGTTTCAGAATCCCGCTGTTGAGTTGTGCGAATTCGTTTATTTTGTAAACGAACAGCTCTTTCTTCTTCACTTTCAAAACTTCGCTTTATACCTTTATTCATTCTTGCATTTTCTAATTGAGTAACGTTGTCTTCTTCAGCGATTATAGAAAGTTTCTGAATACAATGTAACTTTGCTGTCCGAGGTTGTTTTACTTACAGGGCTACATCCACCGTTATTTGATTTGCCAACCTGCTTTTTTATCTTTTTAGGGCGTCCAACCATTTTATCACAAATTATGTTTTTACCACGCTTATTCAACAATAATCTACAAATTTTGACAATTCACAAGCAGAATAAACCAATCAATTTGGTTTGACAAATGTCATTCATCATTCGGCGTTAAGGCTCGTCCATACTCATACGAATAATCGCAATTTTTTGCGATACGCTAAACTTAAAAAAAATCATACGGCAAAAAAGCTGCGATGAAATAAATGATGACATATATGTCATTTTTCGATTTTGATATTTAAGGGAGGTTAGACGGTAGATATTCAATATTCCAAATTTCTGTTATATTCTTACATTTGCATTTTTCTATTACGGAATATTTTACGAACACTACATTCAATTCAGTTACATTTAAAGAAAAATATTACAATTCATACTGCAAAGTACGCCTATGGAATGTGACATTATATCCCCACTTTTACTGCTCTTCCCTCTCCTTTATAGTATATATTACTATAGAAACAAGTTATATTATCTCTGCCGTTGCTAGGAAATAAAACTAAAAGCTTAACTTTTCTTGTAAATATCTCGGAAGATCGAATTTTCACAGACATTTTCTGTCGATTTAGATAGGAATTTAGTCTACCCTGAAAGTTTCATTGAATTCTGACGAGTGGATTTCGAGATCCTCTGGACACACACACACACACACACACACACACACACACATACAAACCTTGCTCGTTTAATAGTATTTGATGAATGGAACGTAACCATTAGATTGGTACTATTGTATTTGTGTCGGCCATGTTCAGTACATTGGTGTTTGTTTACTAATGTGTTTTATATCGTGCTAGATTAAAATTTTCTTTTTCATATTGATTTATTGGTTTAAATTGATTGAATAGACAAATATGGTTCAACAATGTGTGGTATGCCGCAAACTGGATTATTTAAATCCCGATTTATCATATCATCGGTAAGTTACTTTTAAGGTTATAAACATAGTTCATGGGCGTAGAATTTAGTATTTTATCGACTGTATAAATTCTTTAATAATGCATGTTTTTCTGTCAAACTACCTAAGTATTTACAGTTATACGAAGACATGACTTTTAGGATTCCTGCAAATGTTGAAAGGAGAAGATTTGAGGCATTGAAGTTTATACCTACAAATGATTATATTTGTTCTTCATTTCCGTGATAATGACTTTGAATATAAAACAAGTGGAAGGAAATATTTGAAAACAGATGTAAAACCAATATCGAGGTAATATACCTATGTTTATTTGTTTTTTAATAAATTTAGGCTATAAGATTTAAAAATACTTTTGCGAAGCTTTACTAGAATACAAACATTTTTCACTTAAAATATAAGGTACTTCCAGTAATATTGTTTAAACATTATGGCTTAAATTTATGTAATGTAAAAGGTCAAACCAATCTTTTGAGAATATGTTGAATATTTTAAGCAATCAAAAACATTTCCATAATAGTGACTGCTTAAACTCTAGTGATTTCCCATGAATCTTAACTTTTAGTGAAAATTTTTGTGTTCTGTAATTGTAGTTTTAACTAATTACTTATTTGATTCGATTTGTATGTCGTTTCACTGTGAATGCCTTCTCGCCTGCTTCGTGGATTATGAATGTATATAATTTTAATGTAGCGTAGTGGAGAAAAAATAAAATAAAACGAGGCTTGCCTCACAAAAAAATAGTAGATGTAGAAATTTGTTACTTCTGCCAACGTTTTCGTTAGTTGATATTTACTAACTAATTTTTTTCTGTTATAGGTTCGATAAGATTAAAACAGTTTATATATTTTTCAGGATTTATCTAAACGTAGAAGGTTCCTACTATACCAACATTATTTTTTTTTATTTCAGGATGATACAACTAATAATTCATCAGTGTTTAATTTGTAGTTAGTTCCCTATTCCTACCTAAATCCCGAATAGCCTGATAGTCGAACAGCCTGATAAAAACAACATCGACACATTTGCAAGGAAATGATGAATTTTCTCTTGATCCTGCATTGACGAACACTAGTTGTTCAGAGCGGACTAGCGAAATAACTGATCCTAAATTTTTTTACGATTAATTTGATTAAATAAATATATTTTAATTAGTATTTTAAATTTCCTATGTAACCGGTAAAATTAAAATCGTTAAAAAAAATAAATATATTGTGTCACATCCCATTCCCCTCTGTAACGGTACGCCCATGCATCGAAGCATAAATTCGTTGCCATGTTCTGGACTTTTATATATCTATCTCACTTCATCCTTGGGCACGGAATATTTGAAACTTATGAATTACTTGTTGGGGATGTGGGAATTTGTTGACATTTTTGAAAGTGCGCTCCGATCAGACGCTACGCGCAAATGTCTGAAAATCGCATTTCCGGGTACAGGGTCATATAATCTATCGATTCCGTGCGGTTTTAGCCGGGATGCTATGAGACAAAAATCTTGGTTATCTCTCTTACTAATAATTAATATAAAAATAAAATATATTGATCTATCCACTACGTTGGACCAGTAGGATAAAAACAAAAGGAAAAGTAAGAAGTTTTCACGAGGGTAGTTTAGGTGTCGAACCAATTGGGAAATAGAAAAGATAAGGTTACAAATAAGATGATCAAGGATAACGTAGAGGGATAAAGTCAATGCTGATATAGCAGTGAGAGGAATTAATGTTAATTGGAGCAAAATAGGGCACTTCAGGAACGAAAAGAAAATGTCACCAATTCCATTTCACGGTAAAAGCATTTTTGGGGGAAGATGGATAATAAAAATATTCCTGTTGAATCGAATTGAATCCTATTAAATAAAAAAAGATGTTGGGTAAAAAAGGAGAAGAAATTATAGTTTTGTGACTTGGTGTATTTTACAGGGGCATGCCGTGACATTGAATATCACGACTAAAATAAACAAGACATAAAAATAAATAGTATGAAAATAGCTTTTATTCCTGACCGCTATCAATAAACAGGGTCATAACTCCCTTGGGATATTAGAGGTGCCTTAATTTCCCGTTGTCAGGATTGATTCCCGTTGTTAGGATATTTTGACGTTCTTTGAATATTGCTGTCAATGTTTCATTATATTTAGTGAATGTCATTACTGCTTATTTTATTAATCGATCATTTTGTAAACCGCTTCTTGATGTACTCGACCTTTTGTGCTTTTTGCTATTTTTTGATTCCGGTTTGTACGGAGTGTTCACCTACACGTTCTGCATTGTTTTTAGAACGTGGAGGTTTTTGTTTTAAGTATAAAATCAATGGTATCCCTTCATGGTTGAAATCATTGGGGTGGAGGTGTGTTAAAATGCGCAATGGCTCTGGACTAGCGCCCATTACCGCTAGCTCCAGCTTTTTCAGTGGTTGCGTATTTGGGCATTTTCTCCCCCTCAATGTTTTTAGCTTGATGGGCAGATATAAAAAATTTTTAATGTTGTGTTTTTTATAAAATTCGTCTAATAATTATTAATTTTCAATTTTATTACCCCAGGGTAAGTAGTTAAGTTGTCATTGTAATCGTGTTACTATTTTCTTGTAATTATTTGTAGGCCTGATGATGGCTAATAGCCGAAACTAGTCGCCGTTGTTTAAAAAATTTCCCCCTTTTTGTAAACCTGAATATATGTGGTAGCGACATTGATTTATGAAGTTTTACTTGAATGAAGTTTTACTTGAAAAAATTAAACATATTACTCAAACCGACAACATCGTACCAAATATAAAACGGAATTTTTCGACAACAAACTGGAAAAACCGTAAAACACGTAAAGCTATCAACGAATCTTGTGATTACATGTATTTTGACACGTAGACCACGATTTAATAATTTTAAAATAAAATTCAACTTTGTTTCTCCAACGCGAGAGACAAAGACGGACACAAAAAATCTACCCGTCTAATCAAAATCGACTCGCCCACGTTAACAACTCCTTCTAGAACATTCGGACCGGGGCGCGTATTGGCATTGTTTACTACAGTACAACGCATACAGACAAAACATTCAGACATACCTTACTACAGCTCAACGCTGACGCGCGTTGCAGCATGATTACGCTAAGATACTTCGGACAATCCTTACCGCGATGCAACTCAAAATAGCGCCACTGCCACGCACAAGAGCGCGTCTCTGTACTAGTCTGTACCAGTCTCACGCCTTGAAGATCGTCTTTCTAGAATCTCGAAGACTTTTGTGCATTTTTCATATTTGTCAAGCTATGTGGAGATTGTTGTGGGACAGCCATCAAGGCATTTCCAAAGATGAAAGAAGACATATATAATGACATTATTTAGAAGAATTCTGTATTTGAATACCGTCGAGGAGACTTTCGAAAACTATGAATAATCTTTAAATGATGACATTCTCAAAAAATATGTTAATGCTAAAGCACATATGGCTAATTATTGGGAACTGAGAGAAGAGTGGTCCTTGGCTATAGAAGTAATTTATCTACAAGGGGAAATAACACGAACAACTACGTAGAAGCGTCGATTCGTATTTTTAAAGATATTGTTCTTCAAAGAAGTAAAGCGTTTACTGCTTGTGCCTTAGTGGACTTCATTGCCAAAGTGTTTGAGTCATACCAAAGGCGTCATTTGTTAGCATTTGCAAATTGCCGCAGTTCCAAAAATTAAATACTGTTCAGAAAAATGTCACACTCCATCAATGTCTCTATTCAGAAAGTCGACGAGAACACCTTCCTTGTTGCTTCTGAGACTGATGACATTATGTTCTATACAACGTATCTAGACATTGCATTCTGCGATTGTATTGCTGGACAGGGTGGAAGATTCTGCAAACACCTTTGTGCTATACAAAATATGTATGAAATAACTCTCAGAAATGGTATTCAAATTACTGCATCGGACAGAAAGGAATTGGCACAATTAGCGTTGGGAGAAAACGTAACGCCTGATGAGGCAGCACCAACACTACACGAATTCCTTCCATCTAATGCAGGAAATGAATCAAGCCTCGCTGGACAGGAAAATGAACTAGATAATGATAAAATAAATAGTACTGGAATGGTTAATAGCAAAATTCAAATGGACGAAGAACATTCTAGAGCTGTTCAGGAATTATCGCAACATTTTGAAAGAATAAGCGAAATCGCACAAGGCAACCAGACTGTCGACATGACAAATTCTCTGAAGTTCTTGAATAGAATAATAACACCGCTGGACCTACTACATTTTGTCACCATGTCGAAAAATATAACTTCCTGTTCAGCCTACATCCGTTTGTAGGAGAAAAGTGAGACCTGGGTTGAGTTCCGGAGATAAACTTTTGCAAGTAAGTAAGAAAAGTATGTGCCTAAAAGGCAAAGATTACTCAATAAAAATATTGAGCTCAATAGACCAAATGCGAAGTCACACTGACAAATAGTGGTGATTCAAACTTTTCTTTTACTTATAATGTTTCTTTTTTGTCAATATTGTAAAAATTTTCTTTTGAAATTTTGTTATGAAAAATAAAACAATGCCTAGTCACAGTGAGCCTCATTTGATTTTAGTTTTTCAGAACAAAGTGAACAGCGATCAGTATCTGTGAATATGTGAGACGTTAAATTTTGCGGTTGTATCGCAGTAAGGATTGTCCGAAGTATCTCAGCGTAATCATGGGGCAAACCTTACTACATTGCAACGCGCGTTAGCGTTGAGCTGTAGTAAGGTATGTCTGAATGTTGTGAGCGTTTGTTTGGCCATTGTTTACCGCAGTGCAGTGCGTTGCGACGGTATGTATGCGTTGTACTGTAGTAAACAATGCCAATCCGCGACCGGGGCGAAGCGACTAGACTTCATCAACTTTTTAATTAGTGTTTCATCACCACTCAAAGACAAAAGATCTCATAAATCATACGCGCATCATGAATTAAGTTAAAAACGGTTCATTCTTTACAATTACATATTTTCTGAATGATGTGATTTATTTTCGTTATTTACTAATATGGTTTAGTAAATTAAACAAATACTTTTATTGTCAATTTGTGCGTTGTTTCTTCGTTATTTTAATAAATCGTTAACTACAAGGTGTTTTTGTTTTTGTTATTGGAGTTGTAAAGACACAAAAAAAATCCTTCAAAATCTACAGTCCATTTAGAAGCTTCGACATAGTTTAAAAAAGTGGCGTTGTTCAACACATCGACCGACTTGGCAAACTGATGCACAGCAAGGTATCTACATCTGATCCCTCACCAGTCCTTATTTTTAATTCTGTTGTAGAATATTTAAAAAGTAAAGATTGTCTTTGGTATACGCAGACGCGTCTAGATGTCGTAAAACGTTTAGGATAACTCCGGTATTAATAACACAATCAATTAATATATTTATTTTTCCATATAAAACTCCACCGCAATAACAGGTGTTTACCTGATATGGAATCTGAGTTTATTTAATAACAAAAATAATATACTGAAAAAACTCAACCTTTTTACTGATCATTTTATCATAAATCAATCTTTATTTACCCAATACATATACCAGATTATGTTTAGAAAAATAATGCGATGAAGGTAGAAAGAAATTCTTTTATAAAATCAATACGTTTCAGATGAAAACCGGGCTACATTTTCAATCTGTTTTTATTCAACGTGCTGTTGGCAGTGGAATTTTAACAGCAGATAATTTAAGAGAACAAAAATAAAACAACAGGATTGAATACTGAAAAAAGGTAACATTTCGCAAGATCCCATTTGATTAGGGATTATCCTTGCGTCCTTTTTACGTTGAAAGTAAGGACATTGCGACAATTTACCTATTAAATGAACTAGATTCTACTATATACTATTTTATTTTTTACTATAGGTATTATTTAGTTATTAAGGCCTTTTTATTTTAAATTTTTTTTTATTAAATACAATTATTAATAAATCTCAGGGTTTTAAGTGAATTCCTAATCTGACATTTTTAAATTAATTGACAACCCTCTAACTATCCAAAACTCCCTATTACCTAACTTACACACTACATAACCCCCCCCAACATTTCAAAAAAATCTAACAGAGTAAAAATATTTTTAAATGTTATAAAACATTATTTTCCAAAATATGGGAATAACAATTCAACATGGTACTTTCCCCTACATTTTCCTGTTTCTGTTTCTTCAATTTCATATACATTTTTTTCCAATAATTTTCTTTATTTTGGACGGTCCATCAAATGGAAGTAGAAATTTTCCACATACTCTTTTTCTTGAATTTGTAATTCTGTTTAGTCAAAACTACCTAAAGTTGTGAAATAAATCACACTTGTTCCCAAGAACAAAGAGGTTTAGGTACTTTTAGTATTACTAAATCTCCAATGTTATATTTTGTTTCTCTCTTTATCTTTTTGTTTTCTTCTCATTTGTATCTTGTGGCTCGTTTTAACAATTTTATTTTAATATCTTCTCGTGTTTTTTGAAAATTTTGACTTTCAATTATCCAGGGCCTATCTGGATACTCTTGTTTCATTAAAATTACTGGTGATATTTCCGTGATTGTATTTGGTACCGAATTGATGAAATCTTCTATTATATGTAGTTTTGAATACCAAATTAAATTATTATTATAAATTTCCAGTCTTAGAAATTTTAGACACTCTTCTATCATTCTCTCGCTCGGATTTGCATTTGGTCGTCGTATTGATGTCTGTATTAATTGTATGTTATTTTTGTTGCAGTATGTTTTAAATCTTAAATTCGTGAAATATGTTCCATTATCAGTTAATAATTTCTGGGGTGCACCTATTTCCTCTATATAAAGATCTAAACATGTTTCAGCTCCGTTACATTTTACTGTTGGGTAAAATTTTACATATTTGGTAAAAATATCATACACTACTAAAACATTTTTATATCCATTTTCACTTCTAATTACTAAGATAATCTATTGCAACTAACTCAAGCTTTTCATTAACATTAATACTTTCAATAGAGAATTGATTTTTATAATTTTTATATTTTCCATACATGCAAATATTACAATATTTACATAATTCCTTAACAGCCGAAATATCATTTTTGATATAATAATTTTCTCTAAAATTTAACCATAGTTTTCTTACTCGTATATGTCCAAAATGTTTATGTAAATCTTCTAAAATTTTCATTGTTAATACTTTTTCTATAACGTAGAGTTCTTTATGCCCAATAACTTTTACAATATCCCCCATACAATTCTTTGTTTATAATTTTTGCATTAAAGTTTCCATTCATAATTGACTTTCTTCTATAGCTTGTCTTGAAAATATCCCTTGTTCATATTTTAATCTATTTATAGCCATTATTGTTTTTTGTACTTCATCATATGCAATCAATACTTCAGTTTTTCCTCGATCTTCATTGTCTTTTTTACTGAGAAAATCTGCCGTAAAATTTATACATTCTGTAACAATATTTTCATTTTTTTTATTTTCAAAATATTTTTTCAATAATGTTTCTTTTTTTAATTCTATCCTTTTAAAATATTTTCTATAAATATTTCTTTTTATAATTTAAAAATGATTTAAAATGGGACAGCCTGTATAACGATTAGAATATATTCTAGAAGCTTTTTTATTCAAAATTAAAAACTGATGGGAGAACCGAACTGCTTCATCAACAGAATTTCGACTGCCTCTTTTTGACTGGTTCTGATACGAAGCAGGTGTCTTGTGCACAGTGTCTCAAAAATCATTTTTGAATTGCAAGAATTTTTGGTGTAAATACCTGTAGTATATCAATTAAGTTATTGAAAATTCATCCACTTGTTAAAAAATCGAAGGACTGCGTGAATATGAAAAAGTTGTGATATTTGGACGATTCATTTTATGGGAAGGACGAACTTTAAGTGTTGATAAAAAAAGAGTATACAAAAACTGTGACTTTGATTAAACTATATAGACTAGTCGCGTAGGTGAGCTAAATCGAAGTGAATAATGATAAAAAAAAAATATTGTTGGAAACAATTATTTTTAATTTTTTTCCTTATTTCATGTACAATCGGGTAAGTTGGCATACGACGTCCCAGAAAAGTTGCCGATCACAATCCTCCACCAATTACGACCTTTGACTTACGCTGGATCAAGCAAACTCTAAGAAGAGGAACCAACCCTCCAATGTCCTAACCTTTGACTCCAATGTCCTGTACCAAGGCCGCAATATCACAGACTCAAAACTCGTGAACCTTTGATGATTGGTTGGATAATTTAAAATAAATATATTTTTTTAATTTAACTTGTTTTGTTGTTATTACCCGTTCCAAATTAAAGGTGTCTATTGATTCTAAGTATTCTAAGTATTTATATAATGATATTTAACCAAGATTAATTTTTTCATATTTTTACATTAGATAGTCTTTTTCAATTACGTTACAATCCTTTCCCCTATCTTATTTCAAAATCAAATTCTTGCAAAATTAAAAACCATCGATATATGCGGTTATTTCCATACCTATAATTTTTTAAAAATGATAGTGCTTGATGATCCGTTTCTAACGTAAATTTGTTCCCTTTTAACCAATATGCAAGTTTTTGACAACAGTATACTATTGCTAACATTTCCTTTTCTCCTACACTATATCTAAATTCTGGTCCTTTTAATACTCTAGAAATGAAACATTGAAATCTCTTCCCCTTCTTCAATTTGAACTAATTCTCCACCTACAGCATATTCTGATGCTTCTGATCTCAAAATAAATGGTTTAGTAAAATCCGGTACATACACAACTAAATTATTATGAAATTCTTCCTTAATGCTTTCAAAAGCTTTTATTCTTTTATCAGTCCATACCCATTTTTAATTTTTCTTTAATAATTCTATGATTGGTTTTTCTGTTTCTGCCAAATTTTTAACAATCTTCTTATAGTAATTTATCATACCTAAAAATCCCCTTAATATTTTCAAAGTTTTTGGTCGCGGAAATTGTTGAATTTTTTTTAGTCGTTTTTCATTTACTGTTAATCCTTTATTAGATACTACATACCCCAAATATATAAATAACACTTCTTTGGAAAAATTCACATTTTTTGATATTTAGTTTTAAACCATACTTGTCCAAAATTTCTATAATTATTTTTATATGCTGATTCATGGTGTGCACGTACCAATGCTGACGATGAACTCTGCAATCCAAATGGTGTCGTCCTAAATTCCCATCCACCTGAAAACCTGTATATTTTCTTGAATCTTTATGCAGAGGAATCAACCAGAAAAAATTCTTTAAATCCAGTTTGGTAAATATGGCACTTTTATCAATTTTAGTTAACAAAATATCCACATGTTGTGGAGCTTCATATTGTGGTTTTGATATCTCATTTATTTTCCTTGCATCCAAATATAATCTTAGTGATGAATCTGATTTTTTTACGATGACTAATGGGCTTATATACTGAGTAGTAGATTTTTGAATAATTCCATCTTTTTCCATTTTCAATAACTCTTCTTTAACTTGTGTTCTATAAGCTTGTGGAACTGGATATCTCTGACATACAAAATTTTTATCTGAGAACACTTGGCCATGGAATATTTCTCGACAGCTTTAAATGTATGTAACGATGTGGCAGCACTTTACAAAGATATTTAAGAAAAAAATGGGAAACCATATTATTTAAAAACTACTTGATATTTTTTAAAACAAATAGGAGCCAATTTTCATAGATTTAATGCAGAATGGTGCGGATATTTCGTTTTGTGATTTTCCATTTAAAATTACCAAAATAAATACTTTTCGAAGGTTTACAAAAAAATCAAGATTTCTCCACCCTAAGTTTTATAATTCCTGAAAATTTCACAAAAATCAGACTAAAACTAAAGGCTTAAAAGGTTATTAAATTTTTTTAAGGGATTCGGTTTGCTCTTAATTGAACAATTAATTATTTCAAATTTAACTTTGCTTCCCACATATATAAAAAATCTATTCCTAAAATAATGTCCATTGTAATGTTTTTCATTACAAATAAATTAACTTGCATTAAGTTTTTATTATCATGTATATATTTAGTTATTAAGGCCTTTTTATTTTAAAATTTTTTTTATTAAATACAATTATTAATAAATCTCAGGGTTTTAAGTGGATTCCTAATCTGACATTTTTAAATTAATTGACAATCCTGTAACTGTCCAAAACTCCCTATTACCTAATAACAAACTATAACAGTATATTGTTTAATTATTATATTAGTTCAATAAATGAAATAAAATCATTCATCAGAAACTAGTAACTGATCAGATCGACTTGAAATTTTTTGCAAATTGTTAGGAAAGGTATCTAGTTCAGAAGTAGTAAACTTTCGTTAGTAGTGTTTTAGGGCATAAAAAGTGAGGAAAAAAAAAGAAAAAACTTGCGCAATCGATAAATTATCCTTTTTTAATGAATTAATGTTAACTACAATTTTTCGTGAAAATAAACCGCTCCCGAGTTATAGGGAGTAGAAAATTACGATTTTCACCACAAAAATCGTACATTTCTAAAAGTTTTTAAAATATAATTGAAAATCTGTTAGTATTACGTAAAAATTGATATTTTATGGCATTGAGCTAACAACTCAAATCATTTATTTTATTTTTCTACGATTACTACGAAGGAATATTGACGGTTATTACTAATGGCCATATCTCGATAAAGACAAAAGATACAAAAAAATGGAAATTATTCGGAAGAACATTTGCTCAAAGTCTTGTCTCTTTAAATTTTTTTCAAAAATCAAAACAAAAAATTGAAAGTGTCTTAAAAAACAAAAATTTACCTCAACTTTAACAGACCAAAACTAATAATTATCCCTTAGGTTTAATTACTGGACAATTTTTTTTCAAATACCACAGTCTAGATCAGAGTTTCCCAAAGTGTGTGCCTCAAGGCTGGCTAGGTGTGACGCAGGACCCAGAATAAAATAATAAATAAAAATAAATAAATAATGAAACTGTTTTATTTATTGGGAGAGTTTATTTTTTTCAGGAGAAGGTAATTAAGGCCCATCATTAGAGTAAATTTCACCTACAGAATGCATAAAAACGCGTTTTGGGTAACTCTGGTCTAGAAGGCGTAAAAAAAATTGAAGAAAAAGTACTTTCTCCTTATTTTAAACGGTTCTGGGTGGTCTTAAAATGTTCCCAATGTTGTTCTCTCATTAGGATGTTATATACATTCTTTTTGAGGAAGTCATAACATTTTTCCAGATATTTAAGCTAGAATGATCGAAAAATAAAAAAAAATCATTTTTCTACGCCCCATCTTTAAAGTACCTTGTATTTTACCGGTTTGTAGTGCTTAAGATAGCTGTTTATGGTTAGAATGAAAAAAAGTAAAAAAGCGTTAAAAAAGTACCATAACGTTAACTTTATTTCACGCTTTCCATAAGTTAATACAGTTGATTGATGCAATATCAAGCTACCTTTGACTTTGACAACACAATGTAGCTGATTAACATATTTGTTTATAGTCCCAGAATAGTTAACTACACAGAAGGGAAGGCTTGTCTATTTCAGGGGGTCAATTTCATCTGCGCATGTTCGCAATCGCCATGTTATAAGTGGCAAAACTGTCACGCATTTTAGTCGTTCCGAAATGAAAGTTCTGTTGCGTTGTTGCCGTTGACAGTTATTTATAATGAGAAGTTTGTAAATTATATTTACAAATTAGAAAATATTTATCGGGAATATCACATACATTTTACGACGTAATGAAAAACATACAATTTGAACATCCTAAAAGCGTATGTTTTAAAACTTTTTATTAGGTTAAGAATATTTTATACCCTTAAATATTCAAATCGAGAAATAAAAGAAATTAAAATTCTTTCCCATATATAATAAGTTTTATTATCTTTTATATTAGCAATGTATAATGTTTGTTTTTTCTTGTTTTCTTTTTATCTAATTGTCATGGGAACTTGTTAACCTGTTTTTTCTTTTTAACTATTAATTTTTTTACTTACTAATATTGTATTGTATTGAAATTTCCTAAAAAATGTGTTAAAATCGTTTAAAAATTTTGTACAAATGCACATACAGGAGCATGACCTATTATGTTTAAAAATATACGAAAATATGTATAAGGTTGTCATTGAAATAAATAAATAAAATAAGAAATTTTCTTTAAAATATTTAATAAAGATTTATTATTAAGAAAACAAGTTCTTTATTACACCACTTGTTAAAAACCCTTTCAACAAACAATTTTTGCAACATTGCATCTGTTATCCTTTTCTTAGTGTACTACCAGCGCTACCTGCACGTTACAAATTTATTCAGTTTTCTCAGTGTAGCTAGAATAGGCAGCGACGTCGACCGTCATCGAAAATTTGACCCCCACTAGATCAAAGATACCGACACAAGCCTTCCCTTCTGTGTAGTTAATTATTCTGGGTTATAGTATCAATAATTCGATTTGATTTAATTTAGTAGTTGTTCCTATTATTGTTATTATCATTATTATTATTATGGATAGTGAAGATTCCGAGTTTGAAATATGTACATCCGAAGAAATAATAGAAAAGGCAATTGTGGCTACATTAAATTTTGCTGCCGGAGAATTCAAAAGAAAATTATCTAAAAAAGAATATGACACTTTTATAAAATGGCGGAACCAGAATAATATTCATAGCTTTTTGAATAAAGGTCTAGAAAATTCGAGTCTTTTACATTTTTCACAATTTAGATGAAGCTTTATATCCATGACTCAAACAGAAACAAAAGTTACTGGATCAAAAATTCACATTAGTCATCTTGACTGAACAAAATTAGACTAACAATTGAAAGCAATAATGTATTTAAAGTTGTTTAAAATTATACAGCGCGTCCAAAATGGGGCCATTCTCTAATGACATATTCAAACGACAATAACATTCTTATTTTAAATAGGACCTGTATTTTATAATCCTATTATGTAGCAAATTCCATTACCTTTTAAAAATTATAAAGGTCTACTATACCTCAATCTATTAGTTTTGGAGTTTTTTTTTTTTGGTAAATTTTACATTATTTTTCCACCGTAATGCCTAAATATAATACCCTGTATTTAATCAGCTTATACTATTGAAACATCAGTTTTTGTCTAATCTATAAATGCAATAAAATATAGGGTGTTCCATAAGAAAAAATATTACTTTGATACGCCACATTTTTTTGGGACAACCTGTATATTTCAAAATAATTTTAAAATGTAGCCTTTATCAACCCAAATATCCATGAATAAACAAAATTTTCAAAATATTAGCCACAATGCTCCGTCGCGTCTACCGCGACTCACCCTGTATATTGGAGGAAAAATCATGGAAAGACAGCTGAAAAAAAAAGAGCAAGTAAGTTCTAGTATAGTGTGTGAAGATGCGATGTATGGAAAATACCTGATAGCAATATCCATTTTATTTTACTCTCCTTCGTTTGGCTGGAACTATGGAAGATCCGAGCGTAGGGTTGAAAAATTACTTCTTTTATCTTATAAATTTGAATGTAATAAATGAGTAAATATTTTTTGTAAATGGTACTAATTAGTATACTTATAAATCCTCAAGTCAGGCTTACAAAAAAAAGAAGGGGGAACATGCTTATACCGGGTGTATCAACGATGCGTGCGTGGAGGATGTCTGCTTCCCTTTTTAAGATAGGAAAAAAATGTTTCAAATAAAAGTTGTAGACAGCAATAAAAGCTATGTTTCAAATATAACTACCAACATACAGGGTGTCCCATAAATGTGTGACTTATCAAAGTTATGTTTTTTTAAACGAAACACCCTATATATTTTTACTTGATTGAATTCCTTCGGAAGAGTGCTTCTCAAAAATATATGGTTGTATGGGTTTATACCAGGTCGTTCTGAAGTTATGGTCACATTTATGTCCAAAATGGGTTCATTCAACACCAAATATCTCAAAATCAATAAAGGAATAACACAAATTTTTCACCAAATATCCTCGAAAATGGTTTATTTTGATTTCATATTCATAAATTTACCGAATGGCACTTTTCCCATACAGGGGCAATCAAAACTCGGGATCAATTTTTTTTCAGTTTTTTCAAATGGAACACCCTGTATATAATGCCATACCAGAATAGTCCACACTATGAGCTTGTAATGTAAAAAACCGTCATTTCAGAGTAGATGTTCAAACAATCACCCGTTTTGAGCTATGCATAGATTAAATCTATCTACGACTTCAGTTAAAGTTGATCTTTGATCTTGTAGTAGAGCGAAGAAATCCTCTAATTCTATTTTTCCTTCAACGTCGTTGGTTTGCCGCTAATTTATTTTTTTGCTCACTTCTTGTGTTTCACATTTTCTGTTTCCACAAACCTCTCCTTCGAAAACTCTCGAGTCGCATATCGACCTGCATACATTCTACTAGCTAAAAGCAGTTTCTGCAAAATCTATCCGGAATGTAGATCATTTTATCAATTATATCAAATCACCCTTGGAACATTTGAATGTTACAGGAACTGTTAACAAACATGACATTTTATTATCGATGTGAATTTATAGTTTAAATCTAATATTTTCTCGTTTCGAAATGAAATTATTCACCGAAGAAATGATAAACATGATCTACATCAAATATTAGATTTAAACTATAAATTCACTTTGATAATAAAATGTCATGTTTGTTGACAGTTCCTGTAACATTCAAATGTTCCAAGGGTTATTTGATATAATTAATAAAATGATCTACATTCCGGATAGATGTTACAGAAACTGCTTTTAGTCAGTAGAATGTATGCAGTTCGATATGCGACTCGAGAGTTTTATAAAAAAATAAATTAGCGGTAAACCAACGACGCTGAAGGAAAAATAGAATTAGAGGATTTCTTCGCTCTACTACAAGATCAACTTTAACTGAAGTCGTAGATAGACTTAATTTATGCATAGCTCAAAACGGGTGATTGTTTGAACATCTACTGTGAAATGACGGTTTTTCACATTTTTTTGATGTTATTTTGTTCCATGTTTGTCCATCATTGAATAAAAAAATAATCATTATTGCTTTTATGACATTTTTCATACTTTCCTTAAGAATTAGATGCATTACCGGTGAAAATCAAGGAGGCAAACCCTACATTTTCTGGAAGCTCGTAGTATGGACTATTCTGGCATGGCATTATATACAGGGTGTTCTATTTGAAAAAACTGAGAAAAAAATGATCCCGAGTTTTGGTTGCCCCTGTATGGAAAAAGTGCCATTCGGTAAATTTATGAATATGAAATCAAAATACACCATTTTCGAAGATATCTGGTGAAAAATTTTTGTTATTCCTAGTTATTGATTTTGAGATATTTGGTGTTAAATGAACCCATTTTGGGACATAAATGTGACCATAACTTCAGAACCACCTGGTATAAACCCATACAACCCTATATTTTTGAGAAGCACTCTAAAAATATATAGGATGTTTCATTTAAAAAAACATAACTTTGATAAGTCACACATTTATGGGACACCCTGTATGTTGGTAGTTATTTTTGGAACATAGCTTTCATTGCTACCTACCTACAACTTTTATTTGAAACATTTTTTCCTAACTTAAAAAGGGAAGCAGATATCCTCCACGCACGCATCGTTGATACACCCGGTATATTGATCCAAATTTGAAATTTGTGTGCTCACTGAACTCAAAATTTGATGCTTTGCAACTTTTATTCTACCACTTTTTCGTGTAGAGTGGCTGTTTTTAAATTAAAGTTGTTTAACAGTGCAGTTTTCAAAAAATTGGCGTTTTTCGAATGACGATGGCGACCTTATAAATTTGGAAGTTAGGAAGTTACGGAGGTGATTCGATGCATAATTTTATGCTCTTCAACTTTGGATATCGTGATATTTTCCGTATCATGCGTCGTTTGGAAGATATGAGCGAAAAACCGGAAAATTTCTAGGTTTTTTGCGTTTTTCGACCTGAGCCGGTCCTGCTACGACGCGGCAAACGTCAGATTCGTGTTCAGCACCCCAAAAAATATATAATTCCGTTGAAAAATTTTCTACCACTCTCATGTTTTCGAAAAAATACCATTTAACCAGGCTATTAGTCAAATAAGCGTTTATAGGCAAAATGGAGAAATCATCAGTATATGCTTATACAGGGTGTTTCATAGTTAAACCGACATACGTTAACTGTAAATAGAGGGAACTTAGGTTATTCCAAATAACCTTGGTTAATGGGTCTAACGCCTTTAATAACCGAGATACGGGGTGTTTCATCAATTTCGGCCAATATTTTGATAAGCCGTAACTTAAGAACCACCCTGTAGATTTCTCTCATACTTGGTACAGGTATAGTGTGTTAATAGCCCAATCCTATAGTGTAAGAAGTACAATTAAAATCCATTAAGAAGAATTTGCAAAATTTGAAAATCCCCAAAACAACACCCTGTATATCAGATTTTTTGAAATTGGGATGGATATTTGAAAAGAACGGAAAAAAATGAGTTAAAGTGAAAAATTTTTTTAAGTGCACATCTCATTCTACTACTGGAGTTTTAACGTCAAATTACATCAAATGCATTTTTTTCATTTTCACAAGCAGTAACTTTCGAAATACCCGGTAGATTTCTTTCATATTTGGTACAGGTATTATTTTTTAGTAGCCCAATCGTATACTGTAAGGACTATACTACAGCTAAAATCCAGATACGGATTAAGAAAAATTTGTAAAATTTGAAAATCCCCAACGCAACACGCTGTGCATCAAATATTTTTTAAATTGGATCAGACATTCGAAACGAATGGAAAAAACTGAGATATTCTGACATATTTTTATAAATGCACATCTCGTTCTACATATTACTAAACTTTTAAACTAAATTCAATTAATGCAATACGTATTGTCATTTTCATAAGCCATAACTTTGGAAAAAACCTATAGATTTCTTTCATATTTGGTACAGGTAGATTGTTTAAATAGCCCAATCGTACAATACAAGAACTAAAGTTAAAATTCAGATCCGGATTAAGAAAAATTTGTAAAAGTTGATAATCTCTAAAATAGCACCCTGTATATCAGATTCTTTAAAATGTAATCGGATCCCTATTTGAAAAGAAAAAAGATGTGTTATTGCCGAAGCTTACTTGATAGTTTAATGAGTTTTGTATCCGGAATTAATCCGAAAAATTAAATCTGTATTTTTTGTTTGTAGAACGATCTTGTGCACTTATAAAAATATTTTAGTATAGTATAGTAGTTCACATCTTTTTTCTTTTCAAATAGGGATCCGATTACATTTTAAAGAATCTGATATACAGGGTGCTATTTTAGAGATTATCAACTTTTACAAATTTTTCTTAATCCGGATCTGAATTTTAACTTTAGTTCTTGTATTGTACGATTGGGCTATTTAAACAATCTACCTGTACCAAATATGAAAGAAATCTATAGGTTTTTTCCAAAGTTATGGCTTATGAAAATGACAATACGTATTGCATTAATTGAATTTAGTTTAAAAGTTTAGTAATATGTAGAACGAGATATGCATTTATAAAAATATGTCAGAATATCTCAGTTTTTTCCATTTCTTTGATCAAATTTAAAAAATATCTGATGTACAGCGTGTTGCGTTGGGGATTTTCAAATTTTACAAATTTTTCTTAATCCGTATCTGGATTTTAACTGTAGTATAGTACTTACATTATACGATTGGGCTACTAAAAAATACCTGTACCAAATATGAAAGAAATCTACCAGGTATTTCGAAAGTTACTGCTTGTGAAAATTAAAAAAATGCATTTGATGTAATTGGACGTTAAAACTCCATTAGTAGAATGGGATGTGCACTGAAAAAATTTTTTCACTTTAACTCATTTTTTTCCGTTTTTTTCAAATATCCATCCCAATTTTAAAAAATCTGATATACAGGGTGTTGTTTTGGCGATTTTCAAATTTTGCAAATTCTTCTTAACCCGGATCTGGATTTCAATTATAGTTCTTACATTATAGGATTCGGCTATTAACACACTATACATGTACCAAGTATGAGAGAAATCTACAGGGTGGTTCTAAAGTTACGGCTTATCAAAATATTGGCCGAAATGGATGAAACACCCCGTATCTCGGGGCGTTAGACCAATTAACCAAAGTTATTTGGAATCACCTAAGTACTCTCTATTTACAGTTAACGTATGTCGGTTTAACTATGAAACACCCTGTATATTGATCCAAATTTAAAATTTTTGTGCTCACTGAACTCAAAATTTGATGCTTTACAACTTTTATTTTACCAGTTTTTTAAATCATAGTCGTCTAACTGTAAGTATATTGCAGTTTTCACAAAAGTTGGTAAAAATTGGCTTTTTTCGATTGACGATGGCGACCTTATAAATTTTGCGGTTATGATGTTAGGGACGTCATTCGACGCAGAATTTTATACTCCTACTTTTTACTGCTTAGCATTATTAGGAGTTTGTCAGAGATTCAATTAGCGCAATAATGGATTTGAGTGAGGTTTGGGTGAACGTAGGTTATGGTTTTCTAGACAACGAAAGAGAAGTTTAGTAAGTTATGCTATCGAATTAATTCCAGGTAGAAGCCTCATGCAACCGAAAAGCCAGGAATCAAAATCCCTGATTTTACAGTTTCATGAGCGAGAATTTTCTCCCTCAAGTCCGGAGAAATGCTTCGCTTATAAAATCGATTTGAACTTTTAATAATATATTCCTGGATTGTTGGCTTATCTATTACCTTGATTTTGTCCTTCATCAATGCTATTCTTTGGCACCGACAATGATGGAACCAATATCGATTGCGGAATTTGTACGATATGGAAATTATTATAAATATAGTGCAATCTGACAGGAATACTCACTTTGTATTAATCTCTGAAAGGGATAAAAAAGAAGAGAGTGACATCTTGACTAGATTCAGTCAAAATTTATTGTCAATACTCTCTTCTTACCATAGATGGTAGCACATCTAGGAATACTAAAGATATGATGTTGCCAATGTTCAACAGGTAAAATTTCGACAAAACAATTTAGAACAATTTTGTTTCTTCATAATTTTCAATTTGTTTTTATTTTGAGTCATTTTGTTGTCTCTACTCGAAGTGTTATTCCCAGAATTGTGGCATTAAATCAAATTGTGCCAGTATGAAAAATTCTCTCCAAGCTTAAATCTAGAAGACATCATATCTACTTTCTATGCTGTTGCTCTAGAAAATATTGACGCAAAAAAACTACCATTTGGCTGAATAATTGTGGAGGCTAGAATAACAACTCGGCAGTATTATCTTTATTTATGCATACAGTTAATAACTTTGGGGCAGGTATCTGATGCGCACTAATCGCGCTTGATGTTAAAACTGCATTCAACGAGGCGATATGGGGCATAAAGTAGGTATCTCATAAACATAATACAGAGATATTTTAGTGGAAGAGAAATTCAAGTGGGTGGAAGGGAGCAATTACCGCAGGGGTACCACAGTCTTCGGTCCAACCCTATGGAACTTAACATTTGATTTCTCTCTCTCTTTCCACTGGATTAAAACCACTTAGTTGTTAAAAAAAGTGGTTTTAATCCAGTGGAAAGAGAGGGAGAAATTAAAATACAAACTATGAGCTTCCGAAATGAATTAACATTTGATTCTTTACTGAGATTAACACTACCACAAAAATGCAAAACGATCGCTTACGCCGATGGTTTGATGCTAGCGGATGACAAAGAAGATTTAATCATCGAATCGCACATGGCACTTCCGATGGAAGAAGAGTGGTTAACCGAAAACAATTTGAGGCTTGCACATCACAAGACGGAAGCAGTCATTATTAACGGAAAGAGGAATAAGGAGGGATAGCGTTCGAGATAGGAGAAACAGAATTCGTTCCAAAAAAGAGTTTACTTAAGAGCATTCACTTGGTGAAACTGGCTATCGTCCCTGTAATTGCAAAATGTCGTATGTCAAAAAGGCCACTTTTCAGGAGAGCAAGAAAAACTTAATAACTTTTTACTTTTTTGTTTAATTATTTCAGAAATCAGTTTATAATTTATTTTTATGATGTAACATCATGTTATATGGCATTTAAGGCGTTAACTTAACGTGTTTGTGTCTTATGCGCACATACGGAATTTTTGACATACATTTTGCAATTACAGGGACGCTATGCTTTCTCATGTCCAAGAAACTTTTTCAGTGAAAACCGTTTATCACAAAAAAAAATCTCAATTTTTGTAATTCTGAAAAGTCAATGATTTCCTTCTACGTTAACCCTTTCAGTACTGGCATACACTATAGTGTATTAGTCTTGTTTCTTTTCTGCAAATTACAGAAAACTATTTTGTTAAAATGTAATGTCACTTATAGGAACCTAAACATATTTACTATACTCTGTTGACCCAGAACGCCATTTCTAGGTGACAATAGGTTAACCCACGGGGTAGTTTCTGTTTTAGGTAGAGATATCTCTAAACGTCAAGTGTAGTAGTTTATTTATGATGCACGCTAGATGAAGTGTAAAGCAGCAATTCTTTCAAAACTATTTTTACGATTATCCAGGAAGTGTACTAGTGTATATACATTTAACAACGTGTAAATATCTGTGTTAGTTTTTCTGATTTGTAGACCAAATAGTGACATACACTACAGTGCAGATTGTGACTAAGAGGTATGAGACATATAGTTAACCATAGCCTCAATTATTTTTTTTTTATTTTGTTGTGTCTGTTAATTTTTAGATTTTTGGTTCAAAATGCCTAAAAGATATGACAACAAAAAACCTTTGACAGAGGAGCAGCTTCTAGAACTTCTCGAACAGGGACTATCTGACTTGGAATATGTGGACGAAGAACTCGATGATGAACTTGATGAATGGTCGGACGTTACAGGTAGTATTCAGCATAAATAAAGGTTTAACATAATAAAGTAAACCCTTACTAATATTTCCAGAAAATTTCGACGAAATTCCTTCATGTGATCAAATAGTAGAAGCCTCAGAAGACAAGGGTGAATCTATGCCATATGACTATAAAGAAAAAAATACTGAAGGACAAGAAGAAATGGCAGTATCGGTTGAAGAGGAAGGGTCTGAACCGCAACCATGTACAAGTTCAGCAAGTACAGTGCATGCAATAGTCAAAACCAGTAAGGCTGGAAAAAGTATAGAGCAAAGGCTGCTGTTGTAGGGCTGCCAAAAAAACAAATCCTCGACTTGATACATTTTCGTGCCTATGTGGCTGAAGTTCTTATATGTTCCAACAAACCTTCTTTAAAAAAAGAGGACGTCCAGGAAGAACCTCAACTCCCGACTCGTCTGGTATTTCTTCTCCTCTATACTTTAGACGAACCGAAGTACGTCCAGTGAGGGAAAAAAGATTGGATAACATTGGACATCTTCCCGAAATTGACGATAAAAGTTTTGCAAGTAATTGCAAATATCCAGGTTGCAGATCTAGGACCCATTTTTATTGCAGGAAGTGCGAAGTGCACCTATGCATTGTAAAAAACAGAAACTGCTTTGTTTTGCATCATACTGAATAAATCTTCTCATATCGTCTCATATATTTCATTTTTATGACAGTCACAATATACACAATAGTGTATCACCTAGTTGCCCAAAATTGGGCAACTCTACATGTTCCAAAATAGTACCAAAAAATTGCAAATAAATCATAGATCGAGTGTGTAAAATTTTATACGTTAATTTTCACCGGAAGTTAATTCAGTACTGAAAGGGTTAAAAAAAATGGAATGAACTTACACAATCGTAAAAATAATGACTTTCCGGTATTCTTATATACCACCTGATTAGCTAAAAAATAACAATTTTCATGAAATATTTTCTGTTTTTGAATAAAAACGCAGCCAAGATTTGAAAGTTGAAAAAAAGTTTGTAGAATTCAAACATTCTTGGATAGAAATAAAACGCCGCATATTGTCATTATTACTAAGCGACCTAGTTTTGAGAACAGTATTTGTCGCTGTCTTTGTTTAAGGCCTACTCTACCCGAATTACATGATCGTCGCCGTATGTCTCGTCTCAGATTAATATACAATCCTATTAGTTTAATTTTAATCCTTTTTCAGGGGCGTCCACAAATTATTTTTGATTTTATTGAACCTTGTAGAACTTTTAAAGTTAGTACTTTTTTGAAATTTATTAGTTTTTAAACTTTTGTTGTTTGGAGAAAGTCTCTAACACATTGATTTTAATTAATTTAAAATAAATGCAACCTCAAAATTATCGAGAAAATCGCTAAAAACCGTTTTTAATTTTTTCTCCGCTAAAGTATTTTTTTTATGAAACTTTGTAAAAAACTTTCTTTTTTGTGTTTTTAAGTAAGCTGTAATTTTTTCAGAGAAAAATATTTATTTTTCGATTTTATACGAATTTAAATTAAAAAAAAGCCTAATTTTCAATCAAAAAGTTATTTTACAAATTTTCATTTTTAAACGTTTATCAGTGCTCATTTTCTTCGTGAAAACCTCGACTTTAAGATGGTGTGAAAAAATATATGTAATAGATATGGAAAGATTAGGTTTTTTTTTCAAATTTAAGTTCGTATGTGGATAAAAATACGTATCTAGGTGTAAAGTGAGTTAGTGTGGTGAAAAATGCTTGAGTAGTAAAAGATTATCCCGACGCCGACGTCGAGTAATGTTACGGTAAGAATTTGATTATTTTTAAAATATAGGAATTGCCTATTTTCTAGTTTTTACAGTATCCTCCAGTTTTGACAGAAAAAAATAGTTTCCTGGATTCATTATAACTGAAAGTGCTGCTATTGTTTATTTAAAAATAAATAGATATTCTAATCAAATTTCCTCGGCTCTATCTTCAAAATTTTTATACAATAACTATATTTTTATTTTTTTCATAATAATTAATTTGAATTACATTTTTTTTAATCCAAAAATTATTCGATATAATATAAGGATGAAATGGTATTTTTAAAGACACTTTTTTCAGCAATTTGTTACATATCGCTGTTTCTGTAAATTACTTACAGAAAAAAAATGTTGGTCAGAATTTGTTTATAACAAATTGTTAACTCATAATACATAAGAAATGCTTTTTCGTTACATGGAGCCCGAAAGATTGTCTAGTTGAAGAGGTGACAAATATAATTTTCAAATTCAAATAGTACTTATTTCTCATGTTTTTTTAGATTTATAAAGTTGAACATTTTTTTTCTTCAATTATTTTCTACCGGAGTTAGTGGATCCAAGAACAGCAAGTGGTTGGAAATAAGAAAGAATTCCCTACAATTATTTAGTGAAATTCCAATAAATCTTGATTTTTTCTACCACGCTTGTTTTATTCTCCCATTTTCTATTCCATTATTTTTGGGTTACAATTTATTGATTACTATTTTAAATCAAGGGAATCTATCAATGATTATTTCCCGCATCTGTCAAAATTCACGAGTCCTCCAAATTTTATCGATTAAATTTTTGGTTTTCACGAAAACGGCTTTATTTGGAAAAACCACGAAAACAAACTGACTGATAAAATCAGTTTGTTTGAGTGGTTTTGCCTAAAATAAAGGCGTTTGAGTATGAAGATCAAAAATTTAATCTATAAAATTTCAGAGGACGAGTCGTATTTGAAAGGATTATTTTTTGAATCATTTTGTATTAAAAACAGAGAACATAGTCATTTATGCAAAAGACACTTTACACACAAATATTGAAAATTTTCTTTACCAATTTAAATTGAAACCTGAGCTGTTATAGTTTTACATACAGGGCCACCAAGGCGATTTTTTGACTGGCTACCCCGCGAAACGGCGCCGTAAATAAAAGCGAAGAAGAAGAATGAAATGAAGTCTTTTGTTTTGGGAAGTTCCAAATAATGTCAAATTTGGAGACCCAAACTTATTAGGCCACACCCTGTAGATGTGCCTGTCCCAACTTATTGTAGATTAAGTTGGTAGAGAGTTTTGATGTGGTCTGTATACGTATTTAGGTTGTAGTGAAATTATACTCTGAGTACTTGGATGTTGTGTATTAACGATAACGTAAAACAAAAACACTTTACAAAGAAAAAACAAAGAATATAACAAACTCAAAACTAGGTTTGCAATTGCTCAAAAATTTATGAACTGTGAAACGCAAGTGCGTATGTAGTAGTATGTAATTTATATAAGTTGAGATTGACGGATTTATTACGTAAGAAACAGTCTGAGTGCGACCTGTTTCCCCGGAGATAGAAGTTCTACTGATTTGATTTAATCACGGGTACGTGTTTTCGGCGCTATTGATATCCTTTTTTTTTATGCAACTGCCAATCTTGCCCCTGGCCGCGGAGCATCTAAAGGCGGCAGCCGCTAAAGGCCGTTTTTAACTATTGATGTTTATATGGACTATTAATTACTTCCGGGTTCTTAGCTGTGCTCTGGCCTTGATTTACGACGTGTGCTTACACTGTTGCTATGCGCGAGGTTCGGTTATTTTATTTCTCTTGTTGCCATGGGCGTAGGTAAAAATGTTCGATTTCGAACATCTTTCTTAATTTAATTAATTTTAAGTTTAGTGTTGAAGTGAGGTATGTAAAAATGTTAAAGGCGTTATGAAATAAACTAATAAAAACAGGTTAGTTTACAAATACATTTTGAAATTTGGTTATTAACATAGATTTGCAATACATTTTAGTATAATAAAAATTGTTAAATGTTTACATTTGACATTTCGAAAAAGGTAAACACAGTTTAATCAAGAAACAAATACGAAGAAGCGGTTTTATCAGTATAAAACACAATGATTGGTTAGGATCCTGAGCTGTTATTGGCTGAAACCACAAAATCTGACTGTTTTGACAGATTTTCGAATAAACTACATCGTCTTCCTTAACAGCTCCTAAAATATAGGCAACACATCATACATGCACCGCTTATTTTACGGTCGGCATTGCGGAAATCAAGTATACGCTGAATGTCAAATTGAAATTTATTAATCTGATAGGTTATTTTTAGTCATCGTTTACTACTTTAAAAAATGGATAGATTTGGAAATGAAAATAATGAAAATATCAATAATTTAATAAATAATTCAGTACCAGCAAACACTGTGCGCACTAAAAAATCTGTGTGGACACAATTTGAAGAATTTTGCAGTGGCAGACGTTACCAGATGTCTGAAAATACTACAAATGTAGAGTTGGCAAGTATACTGCAGGACTGGGCTGTGGTGAATATGCGCAAAGCAAATGGCGAAAAATATAAATTTTCTGTAAAGACCATGTGGAATTTAACCGCAAAAATGGTGCAGGAAAAATATTTTACCGAATTTGGCCGTTCTTTTAATCCCTTTACAGATATTGAGTTTAAAAGTGCAAGAGATGCAAGAAACGCAAAGAGAAAACTTTTGCAAAAGGAACCTGAAAGAAGAAAGCAAAGCTCTCGAAGAAAACGAATATATCGACATAATAAAATCTTGTGGTGAGAAAACTCCAGAAGGTTTGTTAAAAAAATTTTTTCATATAGCCTCTTACGAACTTGCATGGAGAGGTGGAGAAGGAGTGAATTGTCGAATTACTTTTTTTAAACTGGAAACTAGACAGGTAGAATAGAGTACAACCCAATTTTTACCAAAACGTGCCAAGGAGGAAGTCGAACATGTGCAGATTCGAAGTGGCTTGCCGAAAATTTTAAAAAAAAATTTATTCAAAAGAGGTCGGAATATTACGTGAAACTTTTTGACACCTAATCCATTTTGGAAAAAATCCGGAATGTGGTATAAAAATTCACCTGTTGGCAAGAATGAAATGTCAATATGGTTAAAAACGTCTGCTGAGCAGTGTGGAATTGACATAAAAAGATGCAAAATATCAAATCATTCAAGCCGTTCCACAATTGTCTCGCATTTAGCAAAAGTGGGTGTGCGGGAACAACAACTGATAAAAATTACAGGGCACGCAAGTGCCTCATCTATACAACTTTATCTGAATATTGACTCAACTCATCACACTAGCATCATGGAGCGTGTTAGAAATTTAGCTTCCACGTCAACCACAATCACAAAAACAACTACCGAGAGCTGTACAGAATCAGCAGAAATTGGCGCAGAAAATAATTTATCTGTTGAAATTAAAAAAAAACCTCTAAATGTTGTTTACAATAATTGCGTTTTTAATAACTGTACATTTAATAAATAAAAATATGTGAGTTGAAATATTTATTTTTGGCTTATTAAACTATTTGAGAAATAATCTGATCAAATATAACTCGACCATCGTTTATGAGCGAATAATTTGTTTTTCGATTTTTCCTTAAATAATTATATTTTAGAAAATTCAACTCGTTAAATTCGAAGATTGATGTTCAAAGAATTCAGATCAATCTCCGAATTAAACTCGTTAAGTTTTCAAACAAAGCTATTTTTGAAAAAATCGAAAAAAACAAGAGTTTATAAAATGCATTGAAGAAAAAATAATTTCTTTAATTGTTAGACCCAGATTCAAAATCTTGCATTTTTGTAGGTTGAATCAAAGAAAACATTCAATTCATTACCTATTTAAAACATTGGATGGTTTTGGTCACCTAATTTTTATATTCTGCACGCCACTGGCCATTGGCTACTAATATTGCATAAATGATTTATTTATTTGGTGGCAATATCTTTTGGTAAATGTGTTTTGCTGTGTTGCCAAAAGATTTATATTTAGGCACGCGTAATTTGGCTGCGCGGGTCAAGGGGAAATATCCTATGAGGTTATGACGCGTTAATGAAACCCCTTAAGTACTTTCCACAAAATACCATATTCACCGCTCTTTAACGAACATTATAACAATCTTGCTTTAAAAATTCAAAATTAAACAAAGCAGTTCTGCAGTTTATAGCAATAATTCATTTATAATGGGTTTATGTGCTCTGTATTTTTCTCCTTGGAGACCGTAGAGTCAACAAAAGTTTCTTTTAAATTTATAATACCCCATTCTGTTCTCTTTGTGCAAAAGTTATCTGATTAAGAGAAAACATAAAACACTTCTACACTTTTCTTACGAAAATCAGACTTGTTGTATTTCGGTTTATTATGATTCTCAAGCGTAACGCCTAAACAAAACTAAATACTAAAATCCCGCGGGGCACAATACTTTTCTGGAATAAATGGCTCGGAAAACGGTTGTAGAATATAACCACCCTCTCTTTACTGTAGCAAGTATTTATCCCTCTTATTTTTATTTATCTCATGCTGTTTTCTTCCCTAGGCTGCTTTTCTTTTTCTTGTTCAATTTCGTCAGTTAATTTAAAGCTATTACTTTCAATTTCTCCTAGACATATGTACTCAAAATAAATTGCGGTCAAGGAAATCTATCTTCAGATAAAATTACATGTTGCTTTACACACTCTCTACATTTTAGTGGATGGAGAATTGTTGGTTGGGTTGATGGATTGATGATCTTAAGTTTCAATGTTTTATTGTAACTTTCCAGCGACATGCCGTTACATACGGGGTGTTTCACTACGTATCCAACACCATCAATCTGGCTAGTGCAATGTATTGAAAAAATCTCACGGGACTTTGTAAATCTTTTTCTAAATAGAAAAAATTTAAAGTACAGAAGTAATTGTTTAGTTTCGTTTTGAAACTTCTTGTCCAACAGCTTACAAAGATGGCGTATGTAATTGTTTTTGGCATAACCAGCTTCTTTAAGCTTTGTTCGGATTCGTAAGTGGACTGTAACTTTATTATTTCATTATTTCCTTTCCCAGAATTGATGAACACATGTTATTTGTATTAACACTTTATTAAAAAAACTGTAATGAAACAAAATGTAACAAATAACGATACAAAAGACAGGTTGTTTAATTTATATTCACTACAACCGCTCAGAAATGATTTATTTGTATTTAAAAATTTTAAATATTTAAGAATTTGTCAGAAAAATTTGGACATTACTCCAATCATTTAAGCAAAAAAAAAGGGTCAACCTCGGAATGAGAGATAATAAGCTGGAAACTCGTATACACCTTCATTATGGTGTTCTAAAAGTTGTCTCAAAAGTCACATAAAATCTCGTGTCTGCGTAGTAAGTTATTCGAGGTCAAACGTCACGAAAATCGGTCTTTTGCTATTTTCTTGGTTTCTATAGCTCCAATGATGTTAACATCTATTATAAAAATTGTAGGGCATAAAATTTGCGTCAAAATTTGTTTCAAACATTTTTTCATGCGCTCAACCGTTTATGAGATAAATAGGTCGGAGCGCTCAGCCCTCAGTCATACATACTATAATGCAATCTGAGTGACATAAAAATATCTAGGAACTTGGATAGAACGATCGGGTGACCAAACAAGAGAAATAAGAACGAGGATAGATATAGCCAGATTAACATTATTTTGTAAAAATGAGTCGGGATATTAACATGAAACTTAGGATGAGGATGCTGCGTTGTTATGTTTTTTCCACGCTCTTGTATGGAGTTGAAACACGGACCCTCAAGAAAAACCACATCGACAAACTACAAGCATTCGAAATGTGGTGTTACCGTAGAATGTGGCGTGTACCCTGGACCGATATAATTACTAATGCCGAAGTGCTGAACCGGATGCAGAAGGAATGCGAAATCATTAACACCATGAAAAAAAGAAAGCTTCAATACCTGGGTCATATAATGTGAGAATAGAAATACACACTTCTCCAACTGATAGTCCAGGGAAAGATTAGTGGAAAGCGTGATAATAGCAAACCTCCGATAGGAGATGCACTATAAGAAGAAGATATAATAAGTATTTCATTTAATGAGTTTTTAATTACCTTGTAAGAAATATACAGCTGCCCTCCAAAGATAAAATTAAAATATACTTATTCGTTTTATTTCTACTTAAAAACTACTTAAAATTAATTAATATCAAATTAAGATATACAATAATGTAAGTATTTCACTTGATAAGTTTTTGATTACACAAATAAGTAGATATAAGTATTATTAAATGAATATATTAGATACTGTTAATAAATTCACTGTATTAATTAATAAATTATACAAAGTATTCATTGTTAATGATTTATTAACTTTATACAACGTATATTCACCCAGATTCTCGGTTGACATTGCATTATAGTATGTATGGCTGAGGTCTGAGCCTATTTATCTCATAAACGGTTGAGCGCATGAAAAAATGTTTGAAACAAATTTTGACGCAAATTTTATTCCCTACAATTTTTGTAATTGATGATAACATCATTGGAGCTATAGAAACCGAGAAAATTGCAAAAGACCGATTTTTGTGACGTTTGACCTCGAATAACTTACCACGCAGACAGGAGATTTTATGTGACTTTTGAGACAAGTTTTAGAACACCATAATGAAGGTGTATACGAGTTTCTAGCTTATTATCTCTCATTCCGAGGTGAAACCCCTAATATGATTGGACTACATACAATATCCCGGAGACAAAAGCCTTATTTGAAGGACAATTTGTACAAAAAATAAGTTTCAATTTAGCAACGGAGCTGTGAACTAGTTAAAAGTTAAACACATACTGAATTATAAAAAGCAATTTTTCTCCGAAATCATTGCAAGATCTCGTCTATTTTTAGAATGTTAATCTCCGCCCCCTGGCTTGGGATTGGTTGATTTTACGCGCGAAATTTTGTGTACATGATAGAATGCATGCAATGGAATGTTGTACACGTGTGAATATGCACAGACAGCGAGAGGAGCTTCTGTATTCCAGTGGCGTGGTTGTACATTTATTTGATATGAATGAAATGAATATTATGTTTAATTTATGAACGGAAATTAAACAGTAATTAATCTTATTAGAGGATCAAAATAGAAGTTTTCATTCGAATATGTCAAAAAACGTCAATTTCGCTACAGTACTTACATAATAACAAGAAGAAGAACTTTTCTGTCCTAGGACTTTTTTCGTACCTTTTCGGACGGTGAACTGTCCGTTAAGTAAAATATAACTTAGAAAACGAGTAAGGAATTTATACAGGGTGTTTTATAGTTAAACCGACATACGTTAACTGTAACTAGAGGGAACTTAAGTGATTCCAAATAACCTTGGTTAATCGGTCTAACACCTTTAATAACCGAGATACGAGGTGTTTCATCCATTTCGGCCAATATTTTGAGTTGCGACTCCTGGCTAATGCGCAAACGACGAGTTTAAGAACGACCGGCACTCTTCCATAGTTGCGGGATTTAAAAAGTTCCATCCAATCTACTGTGTAATATATTAGAAGTGTTATAAACATTTCATAAAGTAGTCTCTTATTTCATCAAATTCTGGTTTTAGGATATTTTATCAATGAGGCGTCAATCCCTATGTATGTTCCACTTATTTCATTGAAAAGTGATCATTTTTGTGACAATTCTTGAATTATGATAATTTAACAATTCACATTGGCAACATTGCAATATGAAAACATTTTTAATTGTGTTGCTCAATTTATTATTTCATTCGTTTTCGTTCGTATTATTTGGTGGTGTTTTCTGTTTGTTTTGTGCGAAATAGTAAAAGCGAAATGTCTACAGTTGTTGGTGATTTTGTGCCTAAAAAACCATGTACAATTTGTGTAGTATGTCGAAGCAATTCGAGGGAAAATCCCCAATTAAGTTTTTTTAGGTTTCCCAAAGATGATGCAAGGTGAGTAATTTCTGAAACAATATTGAACTTCTTTACTAACTGAAGATATTTTTTATAGATGTGCTAAATATTTTAATATATCCAATACATTCTATGATCGTTCTCAGAATATTTCCTTAGGAATATTCTGCAAAAAGAACATAGGTATCTTGTGAGGATATTCTGGAAATATCCTTTGCTGTGTGGGTGTCTGTCTGTTATTGTTATTGTAAATTATAGTTTTAAGCTTGTAATAATTGTAATGTTTTGTGACGAGTGTAAAATTCTTGTAATTTTATATTAATAAATATCTATCTATCTATGTTTTTATTAGGTGTCATGCATTCTTGGTTCTTGTTTTCTTAAAAAAAAATTGTATTGACTATGTACATTGTATAATAAATTTCTTTCTTATATACTAGGAATGTGAAATGTCAACTGAAATTGGAAAAATAAATATTTTCGTAATAATCTCTTGCATTTTTTTTACAACGAATATAGAATGGCTGTATTAACTGTTTTAAACACAATCAAACTATATAAGCACACAACTCAACCACAATTTTGTATTTGCCATATTGAATTTTGGCAGAAACTCCATTCCCAAAAACTCCTTTAAACCACGTTTGAATAACATCGACCCATAATCATAAAACTCATTTTTTGTTCATATAAAAATATATGCCAAATCTCAACTCGACTAGAAATGGTTCAAATTTGTACTAATAAACGTATAGATGAAGTTAATATAAGTGTGGCAATAAAGATAATCGTGAGATTAGAAACAAGTTTTCATACTTTTCGGGCCTATACTTCAAAAAGCATTCGAGACCTCCGCTTTTTGACTTCAAATTCATGTTCAGGAGACAAAAATATCTCGGGTGCATCCGATTAAATGAATTTTACCTCATTGAAAACTGCATAATTAATTTTTACTACTTTTCCATGTTTCCAACCTTATTTGCATAGACTGAATTTTAGCGAGCAGTTTATATCAATAATTGATATATCGAGCAGTGTATATATGAGCATTGTTAGGGATCGTGGCGGGGAGAAATGTCATTATTGTCAATAGTGTCAATACCAGTGCGAATATAAAAAATGAAACTGCTGGACACCAATATCAAAGGTGCCGACGCAAAGTGGAACTACTGTATCTACTGTGGTACAGGTATAGTGTGTTAATAGCCCAATCCTATAGTGTAAGAACTACAATTAAAATCCAGATCCGGATTAAGAAGAATTTGCAAAATTTGAAAATCCCCAAAACAACACCCTGTATATCAGATTTTTTAAAATTGGGATGGATATTTGAAAAGAGCGCAAAAAAATGATTTAAAGTGAAAATTTTTTTTAAGTGCACATCCCATTCTACTACTAGAGTTTTAACATCAAATTACATCAAATGCATTTTTTTCATTTTCACAAGCAGTAACTTTCGAAATACCTGGTAGATTTCTTTCATATTTGGTACAGGTATCATTTTTTAGTAGCCCAATCGTGTAATGCAAGGACTATACTACAGTTAAAATCCAGATACGGATTAAGAAACATTTATAAAATTTGAAAATCCCCAACGCAACACGCTGTACATCGGATATTTTTTAAATTGGATCAAACATTCGAAACGAATGGAAAAACTGAGATGTTCTGACATATTTTTATAAATGTACATCTCCTTCTACATATTACTAAACTTTTAAAGTAAATTCAATTGATGCAATACATATTGTCACTTTCATAAGCCATAATTTTGGAAACACACTGTACATTTCTTTAATATTTGGTACAGGTAGATTGTTTAAATACCCCAAACGTACAGTACAAGAACTAAAATTAAAATCCAGATCCGGATTAAGAAAAATTTGTAAAAGTTGGTAATCTCTAAAATAGCATCCTGTATATCAGATTTTTTTATTTTATTTTATTTTATTTAAAAAAAGAAAAAAAGACAAAAGATGTGTTATACTAAAATATTTTTATAAGTGCACAAGATCGTTCTAAAACAAAAAATACAGATTTAATTTTTCGGATTAATTCCGGATATAAAACTCATTAAACTATCAAGTAAGCTTCGTCAATAACACATCTTTTTTCTTTTTTTTTTTCAAATAGGTATCCGATTACATTTTAAAGAATCTGATATACAGGGTGCTATTTTAGAGATTATCAACTTTTACAAATTTTTCTTAATCCGGATCTGAATTTTAACTTTAGTTCTTGTATTGTACGATTGGGCTATTTAAACAATCTACCTGTACCAAATATGAAAGAAATCTACAGGGTGTTTTCAAAGTTACGGCTTATGAAAACGACGATATTAATTGCAATTTACTTTAAAAGTTTAGTAATATGTAGAACGAGATGTGCATTTATAAAAATATGTCAGAATATCCCAGTTTTTTCCATTCGTTTCGAATGTCTGATCCAATTTAAAAAATATTTAATGTACAGCGTGTTGCGTTGGGAATTTTCAAATTTTACAAATTTTTCTTAATCCGTATCTGGATTTTAGCTGTAGTATAGTCCTCACATTATACGATTGGGCTACTAAAATATGAAAGAAATCTACCGGGTATTTCGAAAGTTACTACTTGTGAAAATGAAAAAAATGCATTTGATTGAATTTGACGTTAAAACTCCAGTAGTAGAATGGGGTGTGCACTTAAAAAAATTTTTCACTTTAACTCATTTTTTTCCGTTCTTTTCAAATATCCGTCCCAATTTTAAAAAATCTGATATACAGGCTGTTGTTTTGGAGATTTTCAAATTTCATACATTCTTCTTAATCCGGATCTGGATTTTAATTGTAGTTCTTACACTATAGTATTGGGCTATTAATACACTATACCTGTACCAAGTATGAGAGAAATCTACAGGGTGTTTCTATAGTTACGGCTTATCAAAATACTGGCCGAAATGGATAAAACGCCCCGTATCTCGGTTATTAAAGGCGTTAGACCAATTAACCAAGGTTATTTGGAATCGCCTAAGTTCCATCCATTTACAGTTAACGTATGTCGGTTTAACTATGAAACACCCTGTATATACACCGGGAATTTTTTGCTTTTAGTAATTGTCAATACTCTCCTCTAATCATAGATGGCAGCACATCTAAAATATAAGTATTTGGCTTACCTTTTTCTTTTAGCTTTAAGTTAATAGTTGTGTTCGATAATTGGTGTATTTTATTATTGGAATAACATATTTACTTTGTCAAAATAGTTATAATGTTTGTTTGAAATTTGAAATTTCTTACACTTGTGTTCTGTTGCTTTTTACTGTAGTAATCTCTGAAAGGGATACGAAAGAAGAGAGTGGCATTTTGACTTCTTCTTCTTCTTTAGGTGCCATGCAGATTCCTGCGTAGGCGTTCGCTTCCGTCATATGTTCCTGTTAACTGCAGCGGTTTGGAGTTCCTGAAGATTGTGTATTCCTGTCCACTGTCTAATATTTCGAAGCCATGACAGTTTCCTTCTTCCTATTCCTCTCCTTCCTCCTTCGATCTTACCTTGATAAGGCGTTGGAACTCATATCGTTCTCCTCTCAGAATATGTCCCAAATAGGAAATTTTCCTATGTTTTATAGTGTCGAAAAGTTCGCGATCTGCTAATTCTGCTCTTCGGAGAACCTCTTCATTCCTAATGCGATCCATCCACGATATTCTAAACATTCGTCGCAAACACCACGTCTCGAATGCTTCTAATTTATTTATGGAAGTTGCTTTTAGAGTCCAGGCCTCTACACCATATAACAGAACTGACCAAACGTAACATTTGACAGTTCTGTACCTGATCCTAAAACTCAGATTCTTGTTTGTTAGGAATTGTCGAAGTCTGAGGAAGGTTGCTCTTGTCTGTTCAATCCTGCATTTAATTTCTTGGTCGGGATCCCAATTCGAATTTAACGTACATCCTAAATATTTAAATTGTGTGACCTGTTGTATATCCTGTCCATCCAGCCGAATTCGAGTGTGTGGGACATTGTTTTTGCTCACAACCATAAACTTGGTTTTGTTGATATTAATTTTTAAACCTAATCTTCTACTTGCTTCATTAACTTGATCCAACAATGTTTGAAGATCGCCTGCACTGCCCGCAATAATTGTGGTATCATCTGCATATCTAATATTATTTATGGAGATTCCATTAATCCTAATGCCTATTGGGCTATCCAGAACTGCATCAATAAATACTTTTTCGGCGTAGAGATTAAATAACATAGGTGATAAGATACACCCTTGTCTAACACCTTTTTTTATCTCGAATTGTTCTGTTTCTGTCAAGTTATTTAGCCTAATTTCTGCTTTTTGATTCCAATACAGATTGCAAATAAGTCTAATATCCTTACTGTCTAGCCCCAATTCCTCAAGATACGATACCAGGATGTGATGTTTAACGTTGTCAAAAGCTTTTTCATAGTCTATAAAACATATGAAAACATCCTTTCTTTGATCCTGGCAGTTTTGTACTAAAGTCTGGAGGCTGAATATTGCTTCTCTTGTACCAAAACCATTTTTAAACCCAAACTGACTAATGCCACTAGCTTCTTCGCATTTTCTGTAGAGCCGTGTATGTAGGACTCGAAGAAAGAGTTTCAGGAAATGACTCATTAAACTAATAAGACGATAATCCTTGCAATTTTTTGTATTATTTGATTTTGGCAAAGTAATGAATGTAGACCGAAGCCAGTCCTCTGGAAGACGTCCAGTATCATAAATATTGTTAAATAGTTTAACAATTGTTCTTATATTCTGTTCATCTAAATAGTGACTAGATTCAGTCAAATAAAAGCTTTGCAACACACAATGCAAATTGTGTATGCAACCCCAATACATCGGGAATTTTTTTGCTTTAAAAATTGTCAATACTCTCTTCTAATCATAGATGGTAGCACATCTAAAAACTGTAGTATATATTACGCTGACAGAACCGATCAGCCGCTCGCAACCCTCGAATTCAATGAAAAAGTTCTAATAACACTGGTTTAGTTTATCATAACTCAAAACTTTGTGTTTATAAATTACTCATGCTATTTTGCTTCGAAAAGTATTGTGTATATTTTATTTATTTTAGTACTTACACTATACAAATGCAATGAAACTGTAAAAAATTGAGAAAGTGTGTAGCTCCATACTAAACTTTCTAACACAAGCATCATTACATTGACAAACTATAAAACAATGAGTCCTCCCGCGAAATTTCATAACTCAATGTTTCTATGTGTGTGTGTATAAATGAGATGATTGTTTTAGTAGTGGAGTCGATCTGGCGGAAAAAACCCGATAAATGAAGTCGCTCTTTTCGAAAAAATTTTTTTGTGATTTCATAGATTCGAGGTCCCTCTTTCACGTTATAACTATATGAGAGGGAGAGGGAGGGCAAACACTGATTCATTTTTGACTCGTAATTTTTTAATTCTTGACCAATCCGGGTCAGCAAAATGGCAAACTCTTTAATGAGGACAGTGCAACAGGATGTATTAAGGAGATGATGGTTTTCGCTAAAACGGACAAATGGCGACCGAATTTCGGATTTTGCAAGTTTTAATTTTTGATTTTCGCAACGAAAGAGCAAAGTGAGGAAAATTTTTTATTCCCCATCGGTTGCGGAATTTTTTCTCTTTAATATGAGTCCTGCAAGAACTCGATTCGATAATCAGGAAGGGTTGTGAGGAAGGTGAACGCGTTTTGCCCTGTAGAAGGGCCAGAGATGGGGTTAGTGACTTCGTGCTAGGCTCATTTTCAAGGGCATTTTAAGATTTTTTTACCACAAAGCTCTAAGTATATAGAGGACTGCAGGTGTGCGTGATATATTCATAAAAGTGAGTGCACTCGCTGAGACGCCGTAAAATTAGATGCCGGGATAGGAGCTAAGCGCTCCTTTTCACCTCTCGTCTCTCTCACATCATGTCTCTGCTCTCTCACAAGCACTATTCCGGCATCTAATTTCACGGCGGCTGAGCGAGTGCACTCGCTTTTATAAATATATCACGCACTCCTGCAGACATTAATATAGAGAGAGCTTTGGGGTAAAAAATTTTTGAAAGAAACCTGTTTGCCATTGAAAATGAGCCTAGCACGAAGTCACTACCTATCCCTTGCCCTTCTACAGGGCAAAACGTTCACCCCCTCCCTCCCTTCCTGAATATCGGATCAAATCCTTGTAGGGCTCAAATCAAATAGAAAAAATTTCCGCAACCGATGGCGCATAAAAAATTTTCTCCACTTTACCCTTTCGAGAAATAAAATTTGCAAAATCCGAAATTCGGTCGCCATTTGTCCGTTTTCACGATAACCATCATCTCCTTAATACATCCTGTAGCAGTGTCCTCATAAAAGAGTTTTCCATTTTGTTGACCCGGATTGGTCAAGAATTAAAAAAGTTACGTCGAGTCAAAAATTAATCAGTGTTTGCCCTCCCTCGCCCCCAAATTAAACTAGCGGGTTGAGATTGGGAGACATTGCTTGGGTTATGACTATCTATCGGAGGAAAAAAATCAAGTCTTGGAGTCACTTTATTCCATGCGAAAAATACGAACATGGCTCTAGGTGTGTTTTCGCCGCGGCCAAAAACCCATATACTTTCAAATCGCAATATCTCGAGAACCGCTACATCGATTTGGACGGGTTAAAATTCAGTTTAAGCGTTATCGCGAGCACTTTATTTTATATATAGAAGTCGTTCCGGCCCTAATAAAACTTTCTATAGTGATCACGTGAAAGAGGGACCTCCAATCTATGAAATCACAAAAAAAAATTCGAAAAGAGCGACTTCGTTTTCAAAACCAGATCTACTCCACTATATAGTTTTGGCGCGATTCTAGGCGCAATATTTTTACTTCCCGTAATACATTGGAATTCGATGCGGAAGAGAGTTGCAACTGAGCGTTTGTCATTGTGGATTGAACTCAAGGCCAAATATCGTGTCTGAAATTTAATTCATAGCGTAGAGGGGTTTATTAATTATACAATTTGAATTTTATTTAGTAATTTTTATTTTATTATCTATTCGCCAGTACCGGCCTGTAAATGAAATATGTTGTGTTCTATAACACCTTAGTATTTTGGGAAGTGCACGGTATTATATTAATCGTTTACCTTAAAAAATAAAGAATTATCAATAGCGAATAATGTATACCATTATTGGTGTGTTTACGGAAAGAAATCAAGAAGAAAAAAGAAACTCTTGACGATGCACCGTGCCACAAATCTATCGCAATCGATTTATTTTATATATCGGAGGCTTGCACCGCATCTGAACCAAAAACAACTACTCCTGGGACTACTTGCCCTCACAGGTATTGAATTACTTCGGTCCCGATGCGTGTCGGAAGCTATACAAGAGACAGTACAACCGTTTCATTTTGTTATTCAAAGAGCGGTCATTCCTAGACTGGTTTCGGCACTGTTGTGCCTCATCAGTAGGAAGTATACAGCTCGACACGGCATCCAAGCTATGTCTGAAAAGAACGTCGGGACTATCAAGCTCATAGTAGGATCGTTTGCGTTAAAGCAAGAATTCAGAGCAAGGAAAAACCAACGATATCTTCACTTAAATGACAAAATCAAAGTTGCAAAAATTCGGCAACCCGAATGAGAGGTATTTTACTACTAAAATTGAGCAACGTACTGTTAACTCCCTACCAAAAACAACTACTTCTGGGACTACTTGCTCACACAGGTATTAAATTACATCGACCCAGATGCGTGGCCTTGGAATATAAATTTGTCTCTATAACTAAGTATTACAATTTTAAAATGATATTGATACTAAATGCGTAAACGTGATTCAGTAAAGTTCAGTGTATTTGTGCTCTCTTCAAAAAAGTCAAATACCTTTGGAACTACATGTGAAAAAAATGTTATTTTGTGCAAGTATGGAACAATGGAGAAGATTATGGATAGGCAAATTAGAGAACATCTCAATAAATTTAATTTACTACCTATAAAACAATCTGGATTTCGTGGTGGGCATAGTTGCGCTACTGCTCTTACTGATATTGTTGACGATTTAGTTCATGCTGAAGATAATAATAAAATAAGTATATTAGTTCTATTAGATTACTCAAAAGCTTTCGATGTGTTAAATCAGGATACTGTTGTCAATTATTTACTATTTGGGCTTTTCTGATGCAGTTACTAACTTTATCAAATCTTTTTTAAACAAGTCACAAAAAATTCAACTGAAATTAGGAGTTCCTCAAGGCAGTATTCTTGGTCCTCTATTATATACAATGTACACTAGTAATTTTCAATGCTCTATAACCTTCTGTAACTATCACTTTTATGCCGATGATACCCAGATTTACTGTTTGTTCAAATATGAAAACATAGTGGAATCGTCAGAATTAATTAAAACTGATCTTAAAAATTTAGCAGAAACTTCACCTAATCATTTCCTAAAATTAAACCCAATGAAATCGTATGCTTTATTATTCTGTAAGGATTCTATGAGAAACACAGTTCAAAACTATATTGATTGATTGATTGATTGATTAAGACGATGTACCTGTTTATAAATGCCTCAATACTGCAGCCTTAAGACTTATTGTACTATGTCAGTTACATCGTTATATTCAGGTGAAGAGGTTTGTTACCTTTATCAGGCTGAGTAGCCTTTTCACCAGATTTTCTTTTGGAAAGTCCTCCTGTGGGTTTACCGGCCCCAGTAGGTTATACCTTCAGTGCGGTTCTAGGTAAATAGACCGAACTCAATAGACCGAAAGGCAGTTGACCGAACTCAGTAGACCGAAAATCAATAGACCGAAACCTCACTAGACCGAAACCTCACTAGACCGAAAATATTTTATTTTTTAATTTAATTTCTTATAAAATCTAAAAATAAATATTTTGTTTTGAAAAAAATTAGAGATTATTTCAAACACAAAAAATAACATTTTATGCTTTTTTTAATTTAATAATAATTTTTCTTCATTATAATAGAAGTAAATTAAAATATAATCAAAAACAAAAATAAACAAAAAAAAACACGCCAGCCTAAGCCTGAATAAATATTTATTTTTATGAAACTTGGAAAACGTTATTTTTTGTGTTTTAAATAATCTCTAATTTTTTTCAAAACAAAATATTTATTTTTAAATTTTATAAGAATTTAAATTAAAAAAAAGCATAAAATGTTATTTTTTGTGTTTTAAATAATCTCTATTTTTTTTCAAAACAAAATATTTATTTTTAGATTTTATAAGAATTTAAATTAAAAAAAAGCATAAAATGTTATTTTTTGTGTTTTAAATAATCTCTAATTTTTTTCAAAACAAAATATTTATTTTTAGATTTTATAAGAATTTAAATTAAAAAAATAAAATATTTTCGGTCTATTGCTGTTTCGGTCTAGTGAGGTTTCGGTCTATTGATTTTCGGTCTACTGAGTTCGGTCAACTGCCTTTCGGTCTATTGAGTTCGGTCTAATCGCCGGATACCCCCCAATGCGTGAGTGCCTGGCACTCTAGTATGATATGAGAGGCTGTTTCATCCTCCTCATTGCATAGTCTACATATGGGTTCATCTTGAAAGATGCCCATTTTATGTAGGTGTTCCCTAAGGTGACAATGTCCGGTTATTAGTCCCATGACATGCCTTATTTGATTTGTTTAGATTCAGAATATCACCTGTCAGTACTTTTGATGGCGCTTTAACCATTCGTTTACGAGAGTCGTACAGAGGATTTAGGAATGCCAAACGCCGATTCAGGACCAGTAAAAACAGTCGCTGAGGCTTTCCTTGCCAGTGCGTCTGCTTCCTCGTTGCCTTATATCCCTTTATGCCCTGGGACCCATCTAAGTGTTATCTTATTTTGGTTGGCCAGAACGAGCAGGGTTTGTAGGCAGTTCCAGACCAATTTTGATCTGATTTTGTTACATGATAAGGCCTCTAGGGCAGCTTGACTGTCAGAGTAAATGAGGATTGTTTTTCCTCTACACCCCCTGTCAATATTCTCCCTCAGACAAAGCTCTATAGCATGTACTTCTGCTTGAAATACTGATGCGTAATTCCCAAATGGTACGTTTAGGCTGCATCTGGGTGTTTCACCATATATTCCAGCTCCAGTTCCATTTGCGGTTTTTGACCCAACCAAACCAAAATTCATGCTTGAGGAGATATTTCCAGATAGTAATTCAAGATCGTGGGAGATTCGGTAAGAAAATTTCACACCAAAGTAATATAAAAAACATAACATGACATTTTCCTAAGATACCTATTTGTGGCACAAATAAAACATGCTCCTTGAATTTTAGTTACATGAAATAATTAAAGACAAATTAATAGAACCTTCAGCAGTCCAATTAAATTTAAGTTTTGCTACTAAAATTTACCGAAAATATATTTTTGTGATGATAGGGCCACTTTTTTTAATTTATAATAATTATATTGAGTCTCCATATATACCAAAAGAATATGTTCCTAGGATTTTAGTAGTAAGAAATAAACATTTGTTGGTCTAAAATAATCTATCTATTAGCTATCAACCAACCTGTATTATTTTAAAGTGAACGGAAGGGTGTATTTTTATACTTTGATACTTAACAGAAATACTATAGCTGTGGTACCCATGAGGAAAATACTATCGCCAAGTTTTGTGGTTGCTACAGTAACGAGCTGAAATGAAAGCTTCTTATTGGTTAAAAAATGTTGGTGTGAAATTTTCTTCTTAGTCTATTTCTTTCTACCATAGTATATTTAACATGTGTAGTAGCCACTTACCCGTTTCTTCATCTAGCTCCTCTTATTCGATTTCTTGCGCAATATTTACTATTCTAGCTTTGCTAATTTCGGAAAAATACCACAAGAAACTCGATTCTATACGTAAGTAATTATTTCACCCCTTTTATGATTATATTAAAGTGATTCCGTTTTTATGTGCAACAAAAATATTCGAAAATATCAGGGTTAATAAAGCACACATTATTATACTCATAGGAATTATTTCTATAATAACATAATTGAATCACCCCATATAAAAATAGAATGTACGAATAGGTGAAAATAAAGAGGAGTAAAAATGAACGTTAATTAACGGCCAGTATAATCAAGATTAATGACAATCCCGATGGAGTGTGGATTACACATACACTAGAGGTTATCGGACGGACAGGGCTATAGACCCTGTTTCCCCCAACGAGGTAAAATAACCCTATTGATGAATATCTCAATATCATAAATAAAACAGTATAGACAGCTGTGTTCAGATTTTAGCATGTTGATAAATCCAAATTTTGGCTAGACTTTTTTATGGCGGTCAAGCAGTTTTTTTAAATTTTTATTATTTTTGTATGTGCTTAAAAAGTTAGTAGAATAGAATAGTTTATTGACCACCTGTCTATACAAAGGTAGAGCTTAAGTCAGTGGCAGTAATATAAATGTAGATATTATATAATTGTACAGTCAGTAATATACTGTTAGAAAACCAACATATTTAATATACACGAAATCAAATTCAAATTAATAAACCCCTCTACGCCAATGAATTAAATTACAAACATAATATGGCCTTGAATTCGAGACATCATAAACGCGCAGTTACGAATCTTTCCTATATCAAAGTACAGAGTACACCATCTAATAAGAGGCGAAAGAAAGCTATTTTCCTGATAAGAAAGTAGGCTCCTGCACGATTAAATTTTTCACCATGTAAAGGGTGATTTTTGGCCGGTTGAGGAGTGGGATCAAGTCAAAAATAATTTTGGATACCGCCATCGTGTTCAGCATCCTCGAAAATGAAATATTTTACCGATGGAAGGTTGGGTTACCTCCCAAAGAATTTGAACCACCGCCATCGTATTTAGCATTCTCCAAAATGGTGGGGAGACATGGTTTGATTGCTGCTTAAAATATTTGTATATTTTCCGATTCACAGAATGCACTAATATAGGCCAAATAAGATTTTTGACATTTAAAAAATATCCACCTTCGGCGGCCGGTATCTCAAAATCCTTTCATTATTTTTTATTGCGCCCATGGAGACATTTAATGAGAACGGTATTACTGATACTTTTCAACAGGTTTGAGCTAGATTGAGTAAAATCCAATTCCCCTTTAAAAACTGCGGGGTCCTTTATAGGATGGTCAAAATATCGCGCAAAAACAAACTTGTAACGTTTAAATTCGGTATTAAGACCTTACTACATTAATTAGTTTCCATACCTTGTTTTTCTTGGGTAGGTGTAAACCACTGTATGGATCGAATTATATTATTTAGGAACCGTATATCACATAAGATGTGTTACATTCAGCCTCAAGTTTTTGACTCACTTTATATCCATTTGAACGAGCTATTTAGTTTGGTATTTTCGCCATGAACGTATTTTGAACATCGAAATAGTTTCTTTGTTTACTTTTATTTTATCGATGTCATATATCGATCTGTCATTCCGGTCACTTCTTCTGTTAAATTTGAGGTACTGTACAGAGTGTTAGCCGGTCGGCTGTTATATGATTGGTCAAGTCGTTTTTAGTGGCCCGTGACGGTTAATAGGTGAATATTTTTCTGGACCTGCGTGGTTTAATTCGTTCTAGAGTCATATCGAAGAAAATTTTTACCGGCTTTCTTTTTGGGAGAGAAAGTGTTGTGACATGGTTTAGACAAATTTTAGGATAGACGAGCGATTCCCGTATTTATTGGACTGCAGGGTGCATATTGATTTGGTGTGTTTACTCTGGTCTGAAACTCTTAGATGAGGATATCGACATTTTGTACTAAGCCAAGACACGTTCGTGACGACGCCATTTTTGTCAGTTAAGGCGTTTTTCATGAAAGTCGAGTATTATGTTGCTTGGCAAGTGTGTAAGGCCTATTAATATTATAGGGATAGTACCTTCCACGGGATAAACTAATTTGAGACGATTTTGATTCTCCGAGAATTCACCTTCCACGGAAACATTTGTTAGAAAAGTTCCCGATTCTTAGAGAATTCCCCTTCACTGTAGGAAAGGGTATGTTGAGATTTTTAAATATGTTTTTACTGTATAAACTGTTAGAAGTTACAAGTAGTCTTTGATTCGAATTAAGGTAAGCAAATTTTTGTTGCGACGTAGTTTATTTGTTTTTATGAGTGGGTAAATTGACCTATATTTTGGATGAGGGTAAAACAATCTCCTAGCGCCCATAATTTTCTATTAACAACATTTATTAATCCACACCCCACTTGACTGTGGTTAGCCGGAATCCAAAGCGGATTACATAATCTCACGAAAAAATGTCTTTAATCAAGAATAACTCGTGGCATTATTTTTGGCGCCCAACACTAGAAGGTGCGTATCTTCCGCCCAATACTAGAGGGTGCGTAACCTCCGCCCAATATTAGAAGGAACCTCCGCCCAATACTAGAACCCTAAAATAATATACATTAAACTCCCTAATCGAATATCCCTCGACCCAGAAAGAAATTTACAAACTTCTAACAGTTTATACAATAAAAACATATTTAAAAATCTCAACATACCCTTTCCTACAGTGAAGGGGAATTCTCGAAGAATCGGGAACTTTTCTAACAAATGTTTCCGTGGAATCAAAATCGTCTCAAATTAGTTTATCCCGTGGAAGGTACTATCCCTATATTATTAATAGGCCTTACACACTTGCCAAACAACATAATACTCGACTTTCATGAAAAACGCCGTACCTGACAAAAATGGCGTCATTACGAACTTGGCTTGGCTTAGTACAAAATGTCGACATCCTCTTCTAAGAGTTTCAGACCAGAGTAAACACACCAAATCAATAGGCACCCTGCAGTCCAATAAATACGGGAATCGCTCGTCTATCCCAATAATTTCCATAAAACACCGGCGAACCCCCAAAATTTGTTTAAACCATGTCACAACACTTTCTCTCCCAAAAAGAAAGCCGGTAAAAAATTTTCTTCGATATGACTCTAGAACGAATTCAACCACGCAGGTCCAGAAAGATATTCACCTATTAACCGTCACGGGCCACTAAAAACGACTTGACCACGCATATAACAGCTGACCGGCTAACACTCTGTACAGTACCTCAAATTTAACAGAAGAAGTGACCGGAATGACATCGATATATGACATCGATAAAATAAAAGTAAACAAAGAAACTATTTCGATGTTCAAAATACGTTCATGGCGAAAATACCAAACTAAATAGCTTGTTCAAATGGATATAAAGTGAGTCAAAAACTTGAGGCTGAATGTAACACATCTTATGTGATATACGGTTCCTAAATAATATAATTCTATCCATACAGTGGTTCACACCTACCCAAGAAAAACAAGGTATGGAAACTAATTAATGTAGTAAGGTCTTAATACCGAATTTAAACGTTACAAACTTTGGCCCGGTTTTTCAATAATTCAGAGAAATAGATAAAAGGAAAAAATAACATGATATTATAGCTAAAGGTTCCTTCTTTCATCTGAACTTTGAATCATGAAAAAATATTAATTTTTACGTGATTTATTGAAAAATTTGTAATCCGCTTGGGAGTGTCATTCCTTTAGAGCGTGCTCTCTAAATGCAGGGCAGGAGCTAAAAATGTTTTGGAGCCGGTTATGTCGAAAAGTATCATATTTTTGACAAAAAAAATGAACTGATCTTCATTTTGTCTAAACAAATATTTTCTAAGTGTCATTTTCGGAAATATCGGCGAAAATAGGCAAAAAAACACATTTTTGAGACCAATGGGCCATTTTCCCGCCCTTCCACACATTTCAGAGAGCTGAGATTTTCGGGGGTGTACCCATGAATACCTGCAAATTAAAAAAAAATGGTGCCGAACAGACCTGATGATAAACGAAGGAAAGAACATTAATAAGGAATGTAAAGAACTGTTTTGAGGCATGTTAACTATATTCATTATTAGACTGGGAAATTTAGCAATAAAATTTTAAATCACCTAAAAACTAACTCAAATTAGACTTTAAATGTTTGAAGTTACTGTGGTTGCACATGCAGGCTTTTTATCTTACACGCTTACACGTATCTTTGGGACTTTCTCTTAGTGGAAGCTTAACACTGTAATGCATTGTCCTATTAGCAACTGGGCGGAAGTGATAACAACTACTTTATTATCCGGATAGCGGCGGTATAATTTATAATGCGCTAACTCAACATCAACAGAAATGAAGGCGTTTGGGTCAGGTCATCCGGGACAGCGTTAGTCCCACATTCACATGTTCCGTAGTCTGATACTGTCGTTGGAAAGTTCGAGATAAATGGTACAAAAGCGATATTAGGGTTATATGGTTATGTTTGAATGGCCACATTCGCATATTGTTCGACCAGATATAATGAGTTGTAAAGTTGATAAGACAAGTGGGAGTTTCAAAGGGTGTGAGTAATGATAGCGAATTTTATCTGGTTATATAACTGATGATAAATGATAATATATGATTAGGTTGAAACATGTTATGCTCAGCTAAATAAGATTGTCACAAAATACAGAGCGTTATCTAAATTAGTTAAAATATTTAATTTTTAGTCAATGGGGTAGATCTATTCTATAATGATTCCTTTATATTTTAACGTCGGTTAAAATATTGACGGTCTTTAAAAATGACGGTTTATGATACAATTGGAGAAGTTTTCATTAAAGAAGTACTTTTTTTTAACTATGTTAATGGCACTGGCAATAAGCCAACAGGCCAAATTAAAGAAGTACTAGGAAATGAAGAAATATTAGGATGTACATATTCTTAATTTAAAATTATTACATTTAAATAGACGGATAAGATGGGCCTTTCAACGGTTTAAATCAGCAGGAGCTGATGGAATATTCCCCGCTCTACTCCAGCGCGGACAAGAACAAATCCTACCACGTCTAGTGAGTATGTGTCGTAGTAGTCTAGAACTGGGATATATACCGGAAGTATCGAGAAGGGCCAGTCACCTCTATTCTTAAAACAGGGAAAAGGGATACAACCAATCCTAAATCCCTTCGACCAATTAGTCTGACATCGTTCGTTCTGAAAACGGTGGAGAAAGCAACTGATAACTATATCAGAACAGAAATCCTGGAACGGGTGCATCTGCACCCCCATCAGCATGCGTACCAAACGGGCAACGGAGACCGCATTGGTGCAATTGACAGATGAAATCCAGGATGCACTAGAGAACAAATAATCTGTAGTGTGTACCTTTTTAGACATAGAAGGGGCTTTTGACAACATACCACACGAAGCCATCAAAAGAGCACTAGAAGAAAGAGGGGTAGACAATACAACAACCAGATGGATGTGGCGACTATTGTCTACCAGAATAGCAAAGACTAAAATAGGACAAGACACTATTTCCACCTGCACAATCAGAGGATGCCCACAAGGAGTGGCCTCCCCACTTATGTGGAGCCTAACAGTGTATCGACTCCTCTGCGGTTTGACCGAGACTAGTATATCGTGTCAAGGCTATGCAGATGACATAGTCATAATCGCAAGAGGCAAATTCGAGAATACCCTCTGCGATATAGTTCAAAGAGGACTTGACTATACTAAAGAATGGTGTCAATCGATGGGAATTAGCGTCAAACCCATCAAGAATAACTTAGTTGACTGTATAATGAAAAGAAACATTAACCTAAAAACCATCGAATTGGACGGGAAAGTTATTGAATAGAAGCCAGATGCCAAATATCTGGGACTAATACTAGATAATAAACTCATCTGGAATAAGCACGAAAAGGAAGTAACCATCAAAGCCAAGAAAGCTCTAATGGTGTGCAGAAATTTTGCGGGAAAGAACTGGGGATGTAACCCTGCAGTGGATGTACACGTCAAGAGTGAGACCGGCCATCACTTATGGAGCAGTAGTCTGGGGCAGCAGAACTAAGCTGACCAGTACAAAGGCAAATCTAGCGAAAATCCAAAGACTATCCTGCGTATGCATAACAGATGCAATGAGAACGTGCCCAACGGCCGCCATGGAGGTAATCCTAAGCCATAAACCCTTCCATATAATAGTGGAGACTATAGCGATAAGGACAACCTACAGAATGACCAGAGAAGGATCCACCAAACGCAAATCACTAAACCTGGCACCTGCCCCAAGATAAGATGACAAAGAAGTTTAGCTTTTTGAAAGAATTCAACACAAAACTAAGTAACAAAAGCGAATGGGACAAAGATACCATCCCAAAACTCAAGAGTAGTGCCATTAAATGGTACACAGATGGTTCTAGAACAAGAGAAGGAACAGTATATGGGCCTGGAAGCAAATATTCCGAAAGTCTAGGCAAATCTCCGAGCATTTTCCAAGCTGAAATCTACGCCATCAAAAAATGTGTCCAATTCAACATAGAAAGAAATTTTCGCATACAAGAGATCATCATCATGTCAGACAGCCAAGCAGCTATTAATGCCTTGAACTCCCACGTAACCAACGCCAAGATGGTCTAGGAGTGCCTAGAGAATCTAAACGAACTAGGCAAGAACACCACTGTTACCCTCCTATGTATTCCGGGACACACTGGAGTAGAGGGTAATGAAATAGCAGACGTATTCGCAAAGAAGGGACTGAAACACCATTTCTGGGACCTGAACCCTTCTGCGGAGTAAGCACCAGTACAATACGTAATGAACTTGGAAAAAAGGTAAATAACAAAAGATCCCAATACTGGATAGGGACTACAAGGAATGAGGCAGGCCAAGACATTACTGGCAAACTATAACCAGAAGAGATCAGACGACTGCATCAGCAAAAGTAAAAACAAGGTCAGAATACTAACGGGTATCCTAACAGGGCACTGCCGGCTGAGAGGCCACCTAAAGAAACTCGGATTAGTAGACAAAGAAGAATGCAGATTCTGCGAGGAAGAGGGGGAAACCTCTATCCACATTCTCTCAGAATGGATTACCCCGCAAAAGCCAAGAGTACGATACCTCGGAGAATATCATATAGAAGAGGAAGGTCTACCTAACCTGAAGCCTACCGACATCCTGAACTTTTTGAAAGCAATAGGACTGGACGAACTGCTCTAATCGTTGAGACATCCTTAACGAATGGGCAGCAGGAGGGGCTCTATAGATGTTATAGGTCGCAGTGTATCGACTCCCCCATCAACAGAATATAATAGAGAAGGGGTAGGTAAAATTTTGATGAATCGTTATAAGACGTATATTTTGACTTCAAGGGTTTTTGTCCAAATTTATAGAAAACCAGTATACAATTTTATGCCTTGGGAATTTGCTGAATATTTTTGTGCCTGAGTGGCAGAATCGTTAGTTTCTTTAGCTCCTATCACATCTTTTTTAAAGTCTCATTCTCAACTGGTCTCATATGGAACCACTATAGAAATATTGACACTGAGAGAATTGAAAAAATGGATATGATAGATAAAGGGTTTTGATAATTATGACAAGATACTATCAATTTTAAATTTAAATACTCTGGAGCATCGTAGAATTAATTAATGAATTAAATAATAGAAAAACACAACTTGCATACGTGTTTAGTATCCTTTTCTATAATACTGATTATGACGACGGTGGAATTTTTGGGTCTGGACTTCAACAACTGCTCCTTGGGCTATATGCCTCCCTAGGTATTGAATTACGAAAGCCCAGACGTGGTTTGGCGCCCGACCAAGTCGGGGCTTTAAACCAAAAACTTTGATTTTATTATTAAAGGAGCTTGCAATTCTTATACCGAATAATGCCGAAACCGGTATAAGAATGGCAAACTCCTTTAATAATAAAATCAAAGTTTTTGGTTTAAAGCCCCGACTTAGTCGAGCGCCAAACCACATCTGGACTTTCGTAATTCAATACCTGGGGGGGCATATAGCCCAAGGAGTAGTTTTTCAAGTCCAGACGCTGGTGCAGTGTAGGACATTTAATGTCTTGGTTCTTGGGAACAAGTGTGATTTATTTCACAACCTTAGGTAGTACTGATTATGGCCAAAATGAACAATAACAAGACTAATTAGGATTGCCAACAACCACACATTAAATATGGAAATTTTTAATTCCTCTCTTTGTCTAGAGTTTTAAAAATATGATTAGTTTGAGTTTTGTATCGATATCAAATTTCAATATCTGGTCACCGAGCTTCGCTCTTAATATTCAAATTTACATTTTTAAGCAGCCCAATGAGTATATAATTTAAGTATATTTATAACATGACAAATTATTAATTAATTCGCGAAAATCACGGAGTGGGCGACATCTACTTGAACTACTGAAAGGGACATAAATAAAAAGTTGATTGGCGATTGGCTTGAAAGTAGGCGGGAAAATTAAAAAAGCTGTCAGTGTTAATTTTCAATTGGCTGCAGCTGTTGTTGACGTTTATCAACTGCTTGTCACAGGTTAGTTAAATGCATTAAAAGTTGCCTAGTTTCTGAGGATTTCACCCTTTTAGGGCAACATCTACTGACGCTTGATCTGCGCGAATAGTCACGGCGGACAGGCCCCGTTTCCGGGACGAACAACAGCACCGTGTAGGGCACAGGTCCCGTTAACAGAAGAAAACTCTATGTTCAATTGATTTTATTATTTATTGATCTGCAGTGAAGGAAAATTATAGGTCTGATATTCATACTTGGGTAAAAACCTCCACAAAAACCTGTGACCAGACTCTCGACGTGTGGCAGTTTTTCAGTTACAAAAATAGTTCATTCGTACATTACATTACAATTTGTTCTTGGAAAATACAAAGTCACAATCAACCTTAAAATGTACTATGAAAATAGAGAATTTTAAATGTCTCTTTAAAGTTTCTTGTAAAATAAAAAATTGAAATCTATGTTAATAGTACACGTGTACAAGCGTTCATTCTTTTTCTCTCTCTCTATGATAATGAAAATTTAAATATTAAAACTGTCCGCATAATAAAATAGTAGCCACTATCGGGGAAGGGAAGAACCTTTCCCCGTTGTGCATAAAGCATTTCCACCCGCCAAAAAAAAATAGATTAGCTTTAGGTTAGGTTAGATCTTTGTAATAAATAAAAAAAAGTACGATACGTGTGACATTTTGACATTAGTTACATTCTGACAGGTGTCATATTTTGACATTTGTTCATTTTGAGATTTGTTCATTTTGACAGTTGTTACATTCTGACACGTATCACATTTTAACAGTTGTCACGTTTTTACAGGTGTCACATTTTGACAAGTGTCCATTTTAACAGTGTTACTCAACGTTCCTATAAATATTTACCTAAACCCATGATTTCTGAAATTGAATTGGCAACGTTGTATTTTCAACTTTGAATTTATGAGATGGCTGTCATTTGACAAGCAAATTATTTATGTCCGTCAAATGAACCTTTCCTTTTTTATATAAAGCGGCAAATTTAAAATTGAATTCTTTCAGATTGAAACGCCAGAAATTAAATAAAGTCAAACCTTTTTACTGCTTTACTATACAGAAGAAAGGAGTGCAGTATTTAATTTGCAGAACGTAGTACAGGTTCAAGAGGTAGAAATTTTATTTTTACCCCATCCTTCAATGCTTATTTGTAGTTAAAATTTAAATTTTAATACATCTGATCGGCCTAATATAGTTTTTGTCTAGATTCTTGTTTCCATGGTTTTTACTGTAATAAATCTGTTCTTTTGACAGATAAGTCAGACTTTATTTATTCATAGCCGTATCGTATGTATTTTAATTGATTCAGAATTTTGTATTAATATATATTTCAAAATGGCTTCATTCTAAAATTATTATCAGTCCTCCTAAATCCTTGAAGGCAGAATTATTAGTAATAACAAGGCAACAAAAAAACAAAATAGAGAACATTGGGGAAAATGCATTGATCATGTTAAAAATGTGGAAAATTCATTTAGGAAAGTGGATATATCAATGGATAATTTAGTAGAACCTATAATAATAAACCTCAGAAAAGACAATTATAGTAGTTTTAGTGAAGACAGTGACTTTTAAAGATAGTTCTTGAACTAACTTTTTTTTTAATCTTTGAGTTTAAGTAAGTACTGAAGCGTTACTTTTAATGCCAAGAGATTAAAAAAAGTTTAATCCCAACATATAATCCTCCTTGTTATTTATTGGTTAAATTTAATTCGTTCAATGTTAAAGTGTCAGATGCAGAAGGTTTATTTTTATTTTTTGTAAATAATATAACTTCAAAATTTAATCTACGAAGTGCGTATATATATTTTATATGCTGTGACCTTATTTATTATAGAAACTTATATCGCAAAGTACGCCTATGGAATGTGACGTTATATCTCCACTTTTACTGCTCTTCTCTCTCCTTTATAGTATATATTACTATAGAAACAAGTTATATTATCTCTGCCGTTGCTAGGAAATAAAACTAAAAGCTTAACTTTTCTTGTAAATATCTCGGAAGATCGAATTTTCACAGACATGAGACCTACATTTTCTGTCGATTTAGATAGGAATTAGTCTACCCTGAAAGTTTCATTGAATTCTGACGAGTGGATTTCGAGATCCTCTGGACACACACACACACATACAAACCTTGCTCGTTTAATAGTAAAATATCTGGTCACCGAGCTTCGCTCTTAATATTCAAATCTACATTTTTAAGCAGCCCAATGAGTATATAATTTAAGTATATTTATAACATGACAAATTATTAATTAATTCGCGAAAATCACGGAGTGGGCGACATCTACTTGAACTACTGATAGGGAGATAAATAAAAAGTTGATTGGCGATTGGCTTGAAAGTAGGCGGGAAAATTAAAAAAGTTGTCAGTGTTAATTTTCAATTGGCTGCAGCTGTTGTTGACGTTTATCAACTGCTTGTCACAGAGGTTAGTTAAATGCATTAAAGTTGCCTAGTTTCTGGGGATTTCACCCTTTTAGGGCAACTTCTACTGACGCTTGATCTTCGCGAATTGTCACGGTGGACAGGCCCCGTTTCCGGGACGTGCAACAGCAGCGTGTAGGGCACACGTCCCGTCAACAGAAGATCGCTCAGCTCACTCTATTTATCACTATATAAGAAAAACTCTATGTTCAATTGATTTTATTATTTTTTGATCTGCAGTGAAGGAAAATTATAGGTCTGATATTCATACTTGGGTAAAAACCTCCACAAAAACCTGTGACCAGACTCTCGAGGTGTGGCAGATATTGATATCATATTTTTTCAAAAATTCTTTCTCTCTCTCTCTCTCTCTCTGATCATGAAAACTTAAATATTAAAACTGTCCGCATAATAAAATAGTAGCCGTAAGGGGTAGTCTCACACTATCGGGGAAGGGAAGACAGGTGTCCATTTTAACAGTGTTACTCAACGTTCCTATAAATATTTACCTAAACCCATGATTTCTGAAATTGAATTGGCAACGTTGTATTTTCAACTTTGAATTAATAAGATGGCTGTCATTTGACAAGCAAATTATTTATGTCCGTCAAATGAACCTTTCCTTTTTTATATAAAGCGACAAATTTAAAATTGAATTCTTTCTGATTAAAACGCCAGAAATTAAATAAAGTCAAACCTTTTTACTACTATACTATACAGAAGAAAGGAGTGCAGTATTTAATTTGCAGAACGTAGTACAGATTCAAGAGGTAGAAATTTTATTTTTACCTCATCCTTCAATGCTTATTTGTAGTTAAAATTTAAATTTTAATACATCTGATCGGCCTAATATAGTTTTTGTCTAGATTCTTGTTTCCATGGTTTTTACTGTAATAAATTTTTTCTTTTGACAGATAAGTCAGACTTTATTTATTCATAGCCGTATCGTATGTATTTTAATTGATTCAGAATTTTGTATTAATATATATTTCAAAATGGCTTCATTCTAAAAATATTATCAGTCCTCCTAAATCCTTGAAGGCAGAATTATTAGTAATAGCAAGGCAACATAAAAACAAATTCAAAAAATATATTATGGATGAGATGGCCAGAGAAAAAGGAATTAAAATTCTCAGATTTCCTCCGAACCACGCAGAGTTAAATTCCATTGAACTGATCTGGTCTCAATTATTAAAAGGTTATGTTTCTCAAAACAATAAAACATTTAAATTTCCTGATGTGCGAAATTTGTTTTTGAAGGCAGTTTCAGATTAAATAGAGAACATTGGGGAAAATGCATTGATCATGTTTAAAAATGTGGAAAATTCATTTAGGAAAGTGGATATATCAATGGATAATTTAATAGAACCGATAATAATAAACATCATAAAAGACAATTATAGTGATGCCAGTAGTTTTAGTGAAGACAGTGACTTTTAAAGATAGTTCTTGAACTAACTTTTTTTTTAATCTTTGAGTTTAGGTAAGTACTGAAGCGTTACTTTTAATGCCAAGAGATTTAATTTAATCCCAACATATAATCCTCCTTGTTATTTATTGGTTAAATTTAATTCGTTCAATGTTAAAGTGTCGGATGCATAAAGTTTATTTTTATTTTTTGTAAATAATATAACTTCAAAATTTAATCTACGAAGTGCGTATATATATTTTATATGCTGTGACCTTATTTATATTATAGAAACTTATTTTGCAAAGTACGCCTATGGAATGTGACGTTATATCCCCACTTTGACTGTACTCATCTATCCTTTATAGTATATATTACTATAGAAACAAGTTATTATTATGTGCCGTTGCTAGGAAATAAAACTAAAAGCTTAACTTTTCTTGTAAATATCTCGGAAGATCGAATTTTCACAGACATGAGACCTACATTTTTCGCCGATTTAGATAGGAATTAGTCTACCCTGAAAGTTTCATTGAATTCTGACGAGTGGATTTCGAGATCCTCTGGACACACACACACACATACACACACACACACACACATACAAACCTTGCTCGTTTAATAGTATTTGATATCTGGTCACCGAGCTTTCGCTCTTAATATTCAAATCTACATTTTTAAGCAGTCCAATGAGTATATAATTTAAGTATATTTATAACCTGACAAATTATTAATTAATTCGTGAAAATCACGGAGTGGGCGACATCTACTTGAACTACAGAAAGGTAGATAAATAGAAAGTTGATTGGCGATTGGCTTGAAAGTAGGCGGGAAAATTAAAAAAAGCTGTCAGTGTTAATTTTCAATTTGCTGCAGGTGTTGTTGACGTTTATCAACTGCTTGTCACAGAGGTTAGTTAAATGCATTAAAAGTTGCCTAGTTTCTGGAGATTTCACCCTTTTAGGGCAACATCTACTGACGCTTGGTCTTCGCGAATAGTCACGGCGGACAGGCCCCGTTTCCGGGACGGGTAACAGCAGCGTGTAGGGCATAGTGGTTTCAGTGGGGTGGTTTTAGTGAGTAACCGTAAGGGGTAGTCTCACACTATCGGGGAAGGGAAGAACCTTTACCCGATGTGCATAAAGCATTACCACCCGCCAAAAAAAAAAAAGATTAGCTTTAGGTTAGGTTAGATCTGTGTAATAAATAAAGAAAAGCACGATACGTGTGACATTTTGACATTTGTTACATTCTGACAGGTGTCATATTTTGACATTTGTTCATTTTGACAGTTGTAACATTCTGACACGTATCACATTTTAACAGTTGTCACGTTTTGACAGGTGTCACATTTTGACAAGTGTCCATTTTAACAGTGTTACTCAACGTTCCTATAAATATTTACCTAAACCCATGATTTCTGAAATTGAATTGGCAACGTTGTATTTTCAACTTAGAATTTATGAGATGGCTGTCATTTGACAATCAAATTATTTATGTCCGTCAAATGAACCTTTTCTTTTTTATACTTTTCAGGTTTATTCTGGTTATAAATTGCTACTTGGGCATTTGTAGAATAAAAAAATGTGAAAAATATTTTTCCGCGCAAAAATTTCTATTGCTAAGTATATTGATTTTATCATGTTTTATAGCATCTGCGAAAATTTCATGAAAATCCCAGCCGGTCCCATTTTCTTAACAATTAACCAGAGATGTGCGTGTCAGTAGTTGTCAAAATTTGTAGGTCATTATGGATATAAAGCGACAAATTTAAAATTGAATTCTTTCTGATTAAAACGCCAGAAATTAAATAAAGTCAAACCTTTTTACTACTAAACTATACAGAAGAAAGGAGTGCAGTATTTAATTTGCAGAACGTAGTACAGGTTCAAGAGGTAGAAATTTTATTTTCACCTCATCCTTCAATGCTTATTTTTAGTTAAAATTTAAATTTTAATACATCTGATCGGCCTAATATAGTTTTTGTCTAGATTTAATCTTGTTTCCATGGTTTTTACTTTAATTAACCTGTTATTTTGACAGATAAGTCAGACTTTATTTATTCATAGCCGTATCGTATGTATTTTAATTGATTCGGAATTTTGTAATAATATATATTTCAAAATGGCTTCATTCTAAAAATATTATCAGTCCTCCTAAATCCTTGAAGGAAGAATTATTAGTAATTCAAATTCAAAATTCAAAAAATATATTATAGATGAAATGGCCAGAGAAAAACTAATTAAAATTCTCAGATTGCATCCGTACCACGCAGAGTTAAATCCCATTGAACTGATCTGGTCACAATTATTAAAAGGTTATGTTTCTCAAACCAATAAAACATTTAAATTTCCTGAAGTGCGAAATTTGTTTTTGAAGGCATTTTCAGATGTAAATAGAGAACATTGGGGAAAATGCATTGATCATGTTAAAAAGGTGGAAAATTCATTTAGGAAAGTATATCCACTATCAATGGATAATTTAATAGAACCTATAATAATACTTAAATTATATACTCATTGGACTGCTTAAAAATGTAGATTTGAATATTAAGAGCGAAAGCTCGGTGACCAGATATTAATAATAAACCTCAGAAAAGACAATTATAGTGATACCAGTAGTTTTAGTGAAGACAGTGACTTTTATAGATAGTTCTTGAACTAACTTTTTTTTTAATCTTTGAGTTTAGGTAAGTACTGAAGCGTTACTTTTAATGCCAAGAGATTAAAAACAGTTTAATCCCAACATATAATCCTCCTTGTTATTTATTGGTTAAATTTAATTCGTTCAATGTTAAAGTGTCAGATGCATAAGGTTTATTTTTATTTTTTGTAAATAATATAACTTCAAAATTTAATCTACGAAGTGGGTATATATATTTTATATGCTGTGACCTTATTTATATTATAGAAACTTATTTTGCAAAGTACGCCTATGGAATGTGACGTTATATCCTCTCTCCTTTATAGTATATTACTATAGAAACAAGTTGCCGTTGCTAGGAAATAAAACTAAAAGCTTAACTTTTCTTGTAAATATCTCGGAAGATCGAATTTTCACAGACATGAGACCTATATTTTCTGTCGATTTAGATAGGAATTAGTCTACCCTGAAAGTTTCATTGAATTCTGACGAGTGGATTTCGAGATCCTCTGGACACACACACACACATACACACACACACACACACACATACAAACCTTGCTCGTTTAATAGTATTTGATATCTAGTCACCGAGCTTCGCTCTTAATATTCAAATCTACATTTTTAAGCAGTCGAATGAGTATATAATTTAAGTATATTTATAACCAGACAAGTTATTAATTAAATCGTGAAAATCACGGAGTGGGCGACATCTACTTGAACTATAGAAAGGTAGATAAATAGAAAGTTGATTGGCGATTGGCTTGAAAGTAGGCGGGAAAATAAAAAAAGCTGTCAGTGTTAATTTTCAATTTGCTGCAGGTGTTGTTGACGTTTATCAACTGCTTGTCACAGAGGTTAGTTAAATGCATTAAAAGTTGCCTAGTTTCTGGAGATTTCACCCTTTTAGGGCAACATCTACTGACGATTGGTCTTGGCGAATAGTCACGACGGACAGGCCCCGTTTCCGGGACGGGCAACAGCAGCGTGTAGGGCATAGTGGTTTCAGTGGGGTGGTTTTAGTGAGTAACCGTAAGGGGTAGTCTCACACTATCGGGGAAGGGAAGAACCTTTACCCGATGTGCATAAAGCATTACCACCCGCCAAAAAAAAAAAGATTAGCTTTAGGTTAGGTTAGATCTGTGTAATAAATAAAGAAAAGTACGATACGTGTGACATGTTGACATTTGTTACATTCTGACAGGTGTCATATTTTGACATTTGTTCATTTTGACAGTTGTAACATTCTGACACGTATCACATTTTAACAGTTGTCACGTTTTGACAGGTGTCACATTTTGACAAGTGTCCATTTTAACAGTGTTACTCAACGTTCCTATAAATATTTACCTAAACCCTTGAATTGACAACGTTGTATTTTCAACTTAGAATTTATGAGATGGCTGTCATTTGACAAGCAAATTATTTATGTCCGTCAAATGAACCTTTTCTTTTTTATACTTTTCAGGTTTATTCTGGTTATAAATTGCTACTTGGGCATTTGTAGAATAAAAAAATGTGAAAAATATTTTTCCGCGCAAAAATTTCTATTGCTAAGTATATTGATTTTATCATGTTTTATAGCATCTGCGAAAATTTCATGAAAATCCCAGCCGGTCCCATTTTCTTAACAATTAACCAGAGATGTGCGTGTCAGTAGTTGTCAAAATTTGTAGGTCATTATGGATAAAAAGCGGCAAATTTAAAATTAAATTCTTTCAGATTTAAACGCCAGAAATTAAATAAAGTCAAACCTTTTTACTACTATACTATACAGAAGAAAGGAGTGCAGTATTTAATTTGCAGAACGTAGTACAGGTTCAAGAGGTAGAAATTTTATTTTCACCTCATCCTTCAATGCTTATTTTTAGTTAAAATTTAAATTTTAATACATCTGATAGGCCTAATATAGTTTTTGTCTAGATTTAATCTTGTTTCCATGTTTTTTACTGTAATTAACCTGTTATTTTGACAGATAAGTCAGACTTTATTTATTCATAGCCGTATCGTATGTATTTTAATTGATTCGGAATTTTGTAATAATATACATTTCAAAATGGCTTCATTCTGAAAATATTATCAGTCCTCCTAAATCCTTGAAGGAAGAATTATTAGTAATTCAAATTCAAAATTCAAAAAATATATTATAGATGAGATGGCCAGAGAAAAACTAATTAAAATTCTCAGATTGCCTCCGTACCACGCAGAGTTAAATCCCATTGAACTGATCTGGTCACAATTATTAAAAGGTTATGTTTCTCAAACCAATAAAACATTTAAATTTCCTGATGTGCGAAATTTGTTTTTGAAGGCATTTTCAGATGTAAATAGAGAACATTGGGGAAAATGCATTGATCATGTTAAAAAGGTGGAAAATTCATTTAGGAAAGTATATCCACTATCAATGGATAATTTAATAGAACCTATAATAATAAACCTCAGAAAAGACAATTATAGTAATACCAGTAGTTTTAGTGAAGACAGTGACTTTTATAGATAGTTCTTGAACTAACTTTTTTTTTAATCTTTGAGTTTAGGTAAGTACTGAAGCGTTACTTTTAATGCCAAGAGATTAAAAACAGTTTAATCCCAACATATAATCCCCTCCTTGTTATTTATTGGTTAAATTTAATTCGTTCAATGTTAAAGTGTCAGATGCATAAGGTTTATTTTTATTTTTTGTAAATAATATAACTTCAAAATTTAATCTACGAAGTGGGTATATATATTTTATATGCTGTGACCTTATTTATATTATAGAAACTTATTTTGCAAAGTACGACTATGGAATGTGACGTTATATCCTCTCTCCTTTATAGTATATTACTATAGAAACAAGTTGCCGTTGCTAGGAAATAAAACTAAAAGCTTAACTTTTCTTGTAAATATCTCGGAAGATGAGACATGAGACCTATATTTTCTGTCGATTTAGATAGGAATTAGTCTACCCTGAAAGTTTCATTGAATTCTGACGAGTGGATTTCGAGATCCTCTGGACACACACACATACACACACATACAAACCTTGCTCGTTTAATAGTATTTGATTTGATTTTTTTTTGTTTTTCCAATGTTCACTATATTTACGATTGATGTGTTTTCGTTTTTTCCCTGTTTTATGTAAATAGCGTAAGTTAAAATATTGTTACTTCAATTGTTATTCTCACTTAATTTGTAATCTCATACTCACTATACTCTGTATTCTATTTCTCTTTATGAATGACATGTTTTCAGTTTTTTCTCTGTTTTATGTAAATAGCGTAAGTTAAAATATTCTTACTTCAATTGTTATTCTCACATTCACTATACTCCGCATTTAAATTGGTATATCCGTTAAATAAATAAATTATAGTATTTTATTTGGACCTTAGGCAAAGATCGTCACCGTGAAATAACCCTTTGTCATTAATACATGAACTGGAAAACAATTTTTCCAACTGAAATACAATTTATACTTTTTACCATTTGTTACGAGACAGGAAAGTTGACAGATACTTTTACGCTTGTCTCCTTCGGTAAACGCAAAAATTATATTTTGCGTTTTCTTATATTAGCTCAATGTTAATATACGAACCAAGAAATTACTGTAATTATTTTTTGTTGTTCAGATTGTAGAAAATTACGAATGCATTTCAAGAGTTGAATAATTTGTTTAGATTAAAAACTGGCATTTTTAACTCTCAATAAGAAATTAGAATACTATCAGTAAAACAAAACGTTGTCCTCTGGTAAAAAGCTTATTACTTATTTTTAAGTAAGAGTTTTATCGGAAAATTTATCAAAAAGTTAGAAAATAAAATTTATGTAGTTCGGAAATCTTTTAATTGCTACAGATAAGAGAATAACAATGCCTTAGAGATCTACGAGTATACGGAAAGGGATAATGGTGGTATGTGTGTAACCGTAAAATTGTCCCTAATAGTGAATAAGACTGTAATTAAATGTAAAAGTGGCCATAATGTAGGAAATGGGCAAGATTAGAAATGGTGTTTTAATACTAGACAGACATAATGTGAATCTACTGGATGTTTTATCGATATGTGGACTTAAGGATCAACGACCCTTTAAATTTTAGAGTACAAACGCCTAAAATGACTTTTTTCTACTAAAAGTTACACTACTAGTGCAAAAAGTAACTTACTTTGTTGCACTAGTGGAGTTCGATCCGAAGAAAAAATGTTTTGCTTATAATTTGAGTACGTATGTTTTTAATTTTAGAATTAAAATTTGAGACAAAAATTTTAATTAGCAACGTTTGTGAATCTCACAAGAGATCAGAAAATGAACCTATGGGCGAGGTGGAGTGGTCAACTTCTATTGAAATCTAATATGCGTTATAGAAATTAAAATGTAAATTCATATTAAAGAAAGTTAATCAATATAGAAATTTTACGCAAATTACCCCTAACGATCTCCAGTAAGTTGGTTATTGAATCTTTGCACGGTGGTCCTAATAGACAAAATATCATTTTATTTTTATGTATATGGACAGTGTACGGTGTTTTCGACATTAAAATACTCAAAAATGTCCAGATCAAATAGCATTTCTTCTATTGGCTGTATCCTTTGCTGTTTTTATAGCGTTTTTTCTTTCTCGTAAAGCGGTGGGTTCTACTATACTTAGGTACCAGTAAATATTATTCAAAACATTATTGATATTGAAAAGAAACATTTTTTACTTAGCCCAGTTGTCAGAGAGTTTGATCTCGCATAAAATGGAATCTAGATGAAACTTGGCACTTAAGTACTTGAAAGGGTGTAGAAAACAATAAAAAAATATTTGCTGTAAGCTAACTTCACAATTTCGAAAATAAAATCGAAAATTTGGATTTTTCCATTATATCTCAAAAAAAAATAATAAAAATTTCGAAAAACTAATAGCACCACGTGAAAGAGCGGAAAATTTTACTAAAAAATAAGTTATTTTAAAAAAGAATTTGTATTACTACAAAAAATTATTAAAAATAAGAAAGCAAATTCGAACACTCTACGCACGCCGAGCCTAAAGTGTTTTTGTCTATAATTTAAGCAAAGGAAATAAAAAAGAGAGCGTTTTAAACAGGAGGCTCTAAGGTTTCTCAGGAAGTTATTAGATTTTAATTTTTTTCTCATAAAAAATTTGACCGGAAGTTATAATTTCTAAAATTCTCACTGATTTTTATAAAACTGAAGATATTGTACTGTATTGTAATGTAATCTGAGGTTGTTTAATTGTAGATGTATAGCAATTAGTTTATAATTTTGTATAGTAAAATGATCCTATTTTAATAAGAAAACATAAATTAAATTATAGTTAGGTTAAACAGTTAAAGATAAAGAAAAAGAATCAGATTGTAACCAAAAAATTAGAAAAGTCAATTTTGAAAGATAGAAAAAAAAATAAAAATCGAGTAGGGAAAAATAAAAAAAGAGGTTGGTTGTTGGAGGGCAAGCAAATTCGAAAACTCTACGCCCGCCGAGCCGTTGAATACAAATATTCAGGCAAGGCGTTCAGAAAAACTAATGTATCTTTGTAAAATATACACAAAGAAAAAAAAAAGAATACGTTTTAAAGAGGAGACTCTAAGCTTTCTCAGGAAGTCATTAGTTTTTAATTTTTTTTGTTTTTTCATAGAAAATTTGACTAATTTTTATAAAACTGAAGATATCTATTAATAGAGGCATAACAAAAAAATCCTTGTACATTTATCATCATTATACTTTTACTTTTGATTTAAATATAATTAAAATGATGAACATTATCTCTATTTAATAAAAATTGTGTTTTAAAATGATCAATTTTTATTTTTAAAATAGTATTTATATAAATCAGAAATTAATATTTTTTTAAATAAAGTTAAAAATAATTTAGAAATTGATTTATATAAATAAATAAACACTATTTTGAAAATAAAAATTGCTTCGAATGAATGTTGTAAAAAAAATGATCATTTTAAACCATAAGTTTTAGCGCGGGTCTACATTATGCGTATTCAGCAGATACGTATTTCGGCTGCGTATTTTCGGCACGATGACAACACATTGTTTCAAATTGAAATGTTCACATATATGCGTAGAATACACAACCACGCAGTATACCGCCGAAAATACGTACCTCGGCATGCTGGTCCCGAGCAGCGTTGCCAATTTGTGGGAAATTCACCAAATTGCGGGGAATCTCAAGATGATTGGGGATTTATTGGGGATTGTCATTATGCGGGGAAAATGTGGGTATTTTGAAATATCATCGTTAAACAATATAATAAATAAGCATGTAGGAATTAAAATTAAAAAAACAGTTCAGATTGGGCAACTTTTACTTTGAACATACCTGCTTCGTTGTTTGACACAAAATGGAAAACGACCTCAAATCGCAATGTACGCTTCCGCACATAGACGCACAATATGTGTACTCTCTTGCCGAAAATACGCAGCCGAAATACGCATAATGTAGACCCGCGCTTAGTAAACAGAGATAATGTTCATCAATTTAATTATATTTAAATCAAAAGTAAAAGTATAGTGATAATAAATCTACAATGCTTTTTTTTTGTTATGCCTCTATTAATATATATTGTCTTGTTTTAAAAACATAAGAAATTTAAAAATTTATTTATAATTTTGAAAGTATAGGGCTTGGATTCCTAATAATAATATATAATTTTTTTTAAAACAATTTTATAATTTTTTTTCAATAATTTATTTTTTAAAAAATAAAACAAATGAAAAAAATTAAGTTTACACTCTAAAAAAAACGAAACAAAATTTAAAATTTAAAATGATCCTATTTAAAAAATCAAAAGTATGTAACTCTGTTTTATAGAAATAATCTGAAGTTTTTTTTTTTTTTTTCTGTGTCAACGGCATCGACTACTATGGCCATTAGCCTCGTGTTCTGCGTAGGCTTTGTTACTGTTTCCCAGCGCCACTTTAGGAACAGCACTGTTAATTAGAACCCAACAGTGAATGGTCGAGTGAGGAATCACACCTGGTATATGAAAATCAATTTCTAAATTTTTAATTAATTAAAAATCAGAAAATGATTTCTGCCTTTAGTGTGATTCGAACCCTGAAGTTGTTTATTAATAATTTTGTCCCTATAACCAAACAATCACTACTAGAAAAAAATTTACAAAAAAAAACTATTGTTACTTATCTTCTTCTCGTTCAAACTATTGTTACTTATATTCTTCTCGTTCCCACCTTTTTTTTAATCTCCCCTCTTATTTCCTGACCGGAATTCCGACCTTGACTCCCTCGACTTCTTCCAACTTTCCACCTTTCACGCGTTTTTTTCAAATCTCCACTCAACCTCTACCTCCTGAGTAGTATTCTGACCTTTAACCATTACTTTAATCTTCACTCCCTCTTCTGCCTCCTAAATACTTTATTTATTATTTACTAACAAACTTCAATCATCCTTTTCAATATTTCCAAAAAAAAAACTTTTCCTACGACCACATAGGAAAGTAACATATATCGCACTCTCTACTCCGACGGAAGGTGGTACTTTTCACACTGTGTGGAAAGTTACTTTTCACACTGTGTGGAAAGTTACTTTCCACACCGTGTGGAAAGTTACTTTCCGCACACGTGTAAATTACTTTCCTATCTGTTCTACAAGTTCATAGTTATTGTTTTGTTTTCAAATAAATGTTAATTATAAATATTTGTATATATTCTACTACAAAAGTGATTGTAAATAAAACAGCATTATCTATAATATCAACTAAATACAAACAGACATAGAACCTGTCACAAATAAAACCATCACATTTTACAATATTTGGTAAAATTATAGCGTGGTCGTAGGAAAAATAGTGTACATAACTTGTGCGAAAGTGATTTTTCACACTCGTGGGATTGTCGCACTCGGCTTACAATATTTCCCACTCGTGTGAAAAGTGTCACTTTCCGCACTCGTTATGTAATATACTATTCTTTTTACTTTTTAAAATATTTTTTGACTTTTTAATTTCTTGACAATCTTTTTCTCTCTGCCCTCCAATAACCAACCTCTTTTTTTTTCTCTACTTGATTTTTATTTTTTTTATATCTTTCAAAATTGACTTTTCTAATTTTTTTATTACAATCTGATTCTTTTTCTTTATCTTTAACAGTCTAACCTAACTATAATTTATTTTTATGTTTTATTATTAAAATAGGATCATTTTACTATACACTATTATAAACTAATTGCTATACATCTACAATTAAACAAACTCAGATTACATTACAATACAGTACAATATCTTCAGTTTTATAAAAATCAGTGAGAATTTTAGAAATTATAACTTAAATTTTAGACAAAAACACTTTAGTTTTTCCGAACGCCTCGCCTGAATATTTGTACTCAACGGCTCGGCGCGCGTAGAGTTTTCGAAATTGCTTTCTTATTTTTAATAATTTTTTATAGTAATACAAATTCTTTTTTAAAATAACTTACAATATTATTTTTTGGTAAAATTCTCCGCTCTTTCACGTGGTGTTATTAGTTTTTCGAAATTTTTATTATTTTTTTTTGGGATATAATGGAAAAATCCAAATTTTCGATTTTATTTTCGATATTGTGAAGTTAGCATACACTTTAGAGCAGCAAAGATTTTTTTTTCTACACCCTTTAAAGTACTTAAATGCCAAGTTTCATCGAGATCACATTCTGTGCGAGCTTTTAGTCAATATCATTCTCTTGCAACTGGGCTAACTGTAGTTTTGATTAATCAAAATCTTGTTACTAACGAAAACATATTCATAGTTAGCTATGGATGGTCTCTGACCACATCCCCAACAAGCCATTCATTCATAAGTTTCAAATATTCCGTGCCCAAGGATGAAGTGAGAGAGATATATAAAAAGTTAGAACATGGCGTCTAATTTATGCTGCGATGCAAGGGCGTACCGTTACAAAGGGAAATGGGTTACATAGGAAATTTACAATACCAATGAAAATATATTTATTTGATCAAATGAGTAATCGTAAAGTGCATATAAAGTATGCAGTGCTCTGCTATAAATTATATAATTATTTGTAGAAAAAATACTATTTTGTACATATTGATATGAGAAAATTATACAAGAACAATGGTAATAATTTTTAATGGAAATATAAAATCTTTATTTATAAAAAAGTACTATAATTTTGAATTGAAAATAAAACAAAAAAATTTTGGAATATTTGCTCATAAAATCTTAATTCTCTGTGATTAATAGAACTTTGGCTTGTGAATAACTGACGAAAACAAGTATGTGTTAAGTTTGTCGTTGAAACTGTATTAGGGCTGTGCTCTCGACATTTAAGTCTCTTCACGGTAGAGGGGATACTAGGATTAGAACTACCACTAGAAAATGACAGGTTTTAATGTCAATCAGGGTGTACCCAAACAACTTGATTATTAAAATTATATACGGTTCGAAGTAACATTAATACAGAATTTATCATTTGAAAAGAATTGTGACAAGTACCTACATTCGGGATTCGGATTCAGGTAGGAATAGGGAACTAATTACAAATTAAATACTGATGGAGTATTAGTTGTGTCATCCTGAAATAAAAAAAAATGTTGGTGTAGTCGAAATCTTTTACGGTTAGATAAATCCAGAAAAATATATAAACCGTTTTATTCTTGTCGAGCCTACAAGAGAAAAAGCATATTTAGGTAGGACCTTCACTTCCTCAAATCCTAACAAGGAGTACCAAATATTTTTCCTTTCAATATTTGCAGGAAACCTAAAAGTTATGTCTTCGTATAAATGTTTAAATGAATAATTAATATTACCTAAATACTTAGACAGTTTGACAGAAAAACAAAATGTGATTTAATTTTTAACAAATTATATTAAACCTGTATCATTCTAAGTCGTTGCAATAGGGTAAATAGTCCAATTATTGGCATTTTAAGGTTGGCGTACGGATTAAAAGAAGATTAGTGTATTATTACTTCAGAATCAGAGCCAATGTGCTCCTAGTTAGATATAATAACCTTCACAGCGTGTGAAATAAATTAAAAAAACGAAAATCGTTGCTTAATTATTCTGATATTAACGAATTAAGTGAAATAGGTCTAATTCCCAATCATTGGCACCTTCGGCCCTATTATTGGCATACCACTCATACCAGTCATTGGCACCCTTTTTCTCATACAAAAGATAGATAAAAAGTTGTTTTTTAAAATATTGCACAACTGTAAATAAGTATACATATTTCGTATATGATGAACACTTTTTACTTACCAAAGCCAAATAAAAATTAAATTGTTTAAAATATTGCACACCCTTTAGAAACTTTCAAAGAGTGTCATATTTTAGAAGTACATGATTTACAAAGAAATAATTCTCGGTACATATTTTTTCTTTCCAAACACGTAACACGGTATGTTCTACTACATTTCTGACAATGAATTTCTGCTAATTTATTTATTAGCATTGGCATTACAATGGACGTCGTATATATGTTATTTGTGCATATAAAACAAATACATTTTTTAACCAGAATATTATTTCTGGGAACAGGATTTTTGATGATTAACCCTGTATTGACTGGAATTCATTGAGAGTTGACTGATTCTAAATTTGGACCAGTCAATTTTCAAAAATTGACTGGAAATCATTGAGAATTGATTGATTCGAATTTAGAAAGTAGTGCTAGTTGTCTAGTTGATTTTAGACTATCTGTGTTTGTGGGCAGAAAGTCTAGGGTGGATGAGCTGAAAGGAGAAAAAATGGAAACTTATTATGAGGTTGTGTGGGATAAAAGTGTAATCTAAATTTTTTGTTAATTGAAATGTTTTGGATAATTTCTTCAAAATATTGTCTTACAGATTTATTTTTTGCTTTCATTTTCGGCATCTAAAATTGAGATGTACCTACCTAAATAATTCATTTATGTTTTTGTTCTTTGTACATAAATGCTATAGTTACTAAATAGGTAATAATAACTTTCATTTAGATTTAAATAAACATGAATGTATTTATAAAATCAGGGTGCCAACAAATTTCTCCCTATATTCTGTTATATAAACTAATAATTGGCACCCATGTTAACAATTGAAATATATCACAATTATCGTGCCCATAGTCGGCACCCCCCTAATTTAATTAAAATGTTACATTTTCCAATCAATAATTACTCCTTACTTAATAGTAACTACATGGAAACAATAAAATATATTTAAAATATTAATTATGTAATTCACAATTTAAAAAAAGATGTTTAAAAACATCAGTGTGTTTAAACAGATTAGAAGATGTTCCGAATTTTTTAACAGCCATATATTTCAATGTACTTTACTAAATAAGTTGCTCTAATGTACGGTATATTTATTTAACGATAAATTACCATTTTTATAATGTATATATATGTTTCAGCAATAAATTTCCTCTATAAAATTAGTGCCAATAATTGGTACCTATACAGATACCTTGTAACTAACCATTGGCACCCATGTCAATAAATTGGAATCTATTATAATTTGCTTGCCAATAGTTGGCACCTTATTAATTTATTACAATTGTAATGTTTTCCCGCCAATAACCTCTCTTTATTTCGTAATAAAATTAGTAAATCAAATATATCCCAATAAAAGAACATATAGTTTGGAAATATGTCCATAGGACTATCATCACAATAAGCTGTTTCTTATGGTTTACATAAAAACTTACCGTTTTCAGTTGTACCGGTTTTAACATCGATCACTACTTGTAAACTTAACCATGCAACTCAAGTTCAACAAATGCACTTATTGAACAGAGTTGCCAGTTTTACTCTAACGTTCAGATTGCGAAGAAATGTGTGCCTAGAATCTATTAATTTCAATTATTTGTGTCTAGGTGCCAATATTAGGACGGGTGACAACCATTGGTCACTTTACCCTACGTTAAAACCATCCTTTATGCAATATTAAAGAGTTTTATACAGTCGATAAAATACTAATTCTACGCCCCTGAAGCTTGTTTATAATCTTACATGTAACTTAAAGATGAAATGATAAATCGGGATTTAAATCATTCAGTTTGCTGCACACAATGCACTGTTGAACCATATTTGTCTAATTAATCAACTTAAACCAATAAATTCATTGTGACAACGAAAATTTTAAACAGAGTGATTAGAACATGGCTGCCACACATTTACTAATAATATTCTATCATCTCGCTTCATTGATAAAAATCTAACAAATTTCCGTAGAAATGGTTTAAACTTAAATAGTAGTAAAGTATCTTTGTCAATATTTATCTACCAATATGATTTGTTGTGTCATTAGTTTCGAAGATTAGTGTTAACGAAGATGTACAATTATTTTACCGAAACAAGATAATTTTTACATAGACTTAGGATTTTGGTAGTGACGGAAAAAATTATAATAACTTTGACAACATTGAAACTAGAAATATAAATTTAATAACACTGCGCTTAGAATGTTACTTGTTGGCGCGGGCCGAAATGTAAACAAACTCTATCTTATTCTCCTATATCTATGCAGTTAACTCATAGCTTGGACTAAAAAAGGGGTCAAACTTTTTTTGATCAACGAAAATATATTGAAACAAAGGTTGTCACTACAGATTTCATTCAACTTTTGTTGATCAAGCATAATCGGTCAACTAAACTTGACTCGTGAGAACGCGCCTTTAAATTCTCAAGTTAAAAATTTTTGGTAAAATTAAAAAACTAACTACATTGAAATAAGTAGCAAAAAAACTTTTTACCAAAAACTAAATTGAACTTATTTATCCTATATCCTAATCTATCTATCTATATCCTAATTAACTCGAAAAAGGTAAATAACTAGTTTAAGGAAATTATCGTTAGTTTAAAGTTAAATGATAATATGACTGTGATATTATTGTTAGAAAAAATGTTGTCTGCTACACGTGCAAAAAGCAAATATTGTCCAACTGCCAAACATGATGATAGTTATTAATCGCTATTGATACGCAAACTGTCATTTTTTCGCAGTTAAAAAAATCCAGATTAAATCAATTTTGTATATTTATGATTTATTGCAAGTTAAACTGAAATTGTTACTTGATAAATTGATAATAAAATAACTTTTTTGGGAACATAATTCGAAACGTTTGACGTTTCGACTACTTGGTTGCTCAATAAGTTCTAAATCTTTAATAATTGGTATTTATGACTGTTCCGTCAAAGTGACACGATTTGTAATTATGCAAGAAATTGTTGCCATTCGTACTTTTTTGTTTTCACTGTATCATGAGGCTCAGTATTTTGTATACCTTCGTCTATGGCATTTAATAATAAATCGACTCATTTTTGAACAATTATTGATAAACGTCAAAATTTGACGGTCCTGTTAGTTTGTGTATTGTTGTACATTGATGTCGATGTGGTTACTACGGAAATGAAATTATTGTAAAATTTTCGATAGATGGAGTTATTCTATATATAATCAGTAGTAATATCACAAGAGCTTCGACGTATTTATTTTAAAACACCACTCGAGCTCCGCTCTCGTGGTGTTTCGCAAAATACGTCTCGTGACTCGGAAGTATAATCGATTATTTTCGTATGCTCGCGTGGTATTCGATACGATTATATAACGAATTATATAATTATTTTTGGTGACGTTTGCTCATTATAAACGTCAAACGTATTGTTAAGATGGAAGGATGCGAAAATCAAAAACGGTTATACAACGTCGTCAAGGGTATATTCGCTTATCAATACATGGTAACTAAGTAAAAATTGCAACTGCTATTGGCTAAATTTATGATGAGTTGTATAATCAGGTATTATTGAAATTATACAAGGTAACTTAACTAAATTGAACGTTCTGATTGGTTAAAAATTACACGAAAAAAATAATCAGTAGTAATACTATAAGTACTTCAAAATAATCAGGTTATACATCGATAACTTGTTGCATAATTACAAAGAGTGTCAGTTTGACAGTTTAAATAATCCGACCGCGAAGCGAAGCGAAATAATTATACGAGGTAACTTAACTAAATTGAACGTTCTGATTGGCTAAAAATTACACGAGAAAAATAATCAGTAGTAATATCACAAGAGCTTCGAAAATAATCGATTATACTTCCGAGCGAGGAGGAAGTATAAAATATCATTTTCGTATGCTCGCGTGGTATTCGATACGATTATATTGAGACAAATAATTACCGATGGTGGCGCCACATTCGTCGATCAGCTGTTCAACGAAACGCGTAACTTTTGATAAATACTGCATTAAGTTATACTGCGTGAATGGTTTATTTGTAGTATTTTACGACTTTTTGTGATTGTTTGAGGTTTTTGATTTGGAAATTACCATAATATACCTGTACATGTAAGTATTTAGACTCAATTGAACCTGGTTTTTTGTGTCGTTATTCTAAAATTGAGGTTATTTATTTAGCATATCTTACGTTTTTCACAAATTTATTGTTCACTTCTGTTTCTGTATGCTTTTTTGTATTTCAGGATGAATATAATCTAGACACCTACACCTCTACTAATATAGAATGATATCGGAAGGAAGCTAAATCACATGCCAAAGAAACATACAACAGTTTTCTGCTGATAAATTTATTTTCAATTTTTTCAGGATAATAATTGTAATTGTAAAAGTGATTTAAATAAAAAATGATTTCTAAGAACCTAATTTTGATTGATTTATGGCAAAATGTATCCTATTCGTTGTTTCAAAATTATTTTTTTAAATCAATATCAAATTAAAATATAAAAAATTAAGAAATTTTTTTCTTGGCTTAAAACACTTCATAGGCCATCAAATGTATCTGTTGCAAAACTTTTTGTTTTGTTTATCTACTTTGTTTTTTTCAAAATAAACACAAAATGTATATTTTTTAATCCTTTATTTTAACATAAGTTCAAAGCTAACTTTGAATTATTCAGTTTTAGTAGTATTTAACATTTTATCATAACAATTACTTACTAATTGTAACTGTATAATTATTTAAAACAGGTGTTGTACAAGAGGGGAACATAATAATGGTATTTTTAAAATTATGATGTAACAAAGGTTTTATTTTACTGAATATTACCTTTAGAAAAATGATAAGTTGAAATATCAGCAATGATGTGCACACCTAATTAGATTTTAAGTTTACATATATAAAAGTACAACTGTACAGTTTCGACAGTTTGTAAGGACGAGTTTACTTAGTTTATAGGCAACACTTTGCTGTCTTCTAACTAACCATCATTCCTTGCACATTTAATGGTTTTAACATCAAGTGGCTTACTGGGCAAATGATGTGATGGCACACCCTTTTTACACTACTTGGATGCTATTTTGTTTGAAAGAATTCCTGCAAACATTTCAGTAGTAATCAAGAATTAATTTCAGAAATGCTAATCTTTATCTTACCTGATTTTGTAATATAATCTTCAGATTTAAAATGGATTACACTTTTCCCGGAATTTACGACGATCAACTACTTTGATTCGATCACACCTTTTTTGTTGCTTCTTGGGTGGATCATAATGGAAGTGTAATTCCGGATTTTTAGATTTCCTAGAGGTATACCCGTAAACGCAATAGTTTGTATTAAGCAACGCATTTCATATGGCATTCTGTTATGACACGAGTCCAAGTTTAAAAAACGAATCGCGCAGCGATGAGTGTCACAACAGCCATATGAAATAAGTTATTATAATACTTTTTATATTTTGCCGTTTTATTAATTTTTTAATAAATTTATACTTCGCATATTATAGAGAAGTTTGCTTTAAAAAAATAAGTTGGTAACACTGTTGTAGAATTTTTAAAATTTGACAGATTTTAAATTTAATTTCAATAGACAAATGTCAATTCATGTCATTTGGTGATTCATAGTACCAACCGTATAACAGAAAGGTTGCGTACTCTAATGAAACATTAGAGTACTCAAATACGTATCATAATGTAAAATATTATAGATGCAAAATATAAAAACAAAGTTATGCTTTTCGTGCAGTTCAAATTAATACCGGTGGTGTCGCTTCAAAGTTGTGTTCGTCTCAATAACGAACTATATAATTATTTTTGGTGACGTTTGCTCATTATATACGTCAAACGTTTTAAGATGGACATATGCGAAATACAAAAACGGTTACAGCATGTCGTCAAGAGTATAATCGCTTATCAATACATGGTAACTAAGTAAAAATCGCAACTGCTATTGGCTAAATTTAGTGTCCTGCGGACTCGTGAAATCTTCTGAAAGGTTCTAGATCTTTCTTTATTTTCAGTATAATTTAACGTAAAATTATTTTCCTACTTTATATTTAGGTTAAGTTTTTTGATATAAGCCCGATTGTAAATCTAAAAGAATAATATTCTTCGTCATCGTCGTAGTCCAAAAGTCGTTTAATAAATAAGCTGTCGTATCGATAATCTTTGGGTTATCTTTATTTATCGACATCGCTACATTTATTATTCTTAGAATAGCCATTCCGATGTGATTTGAGATTCGATAAACTTTGGTGAAATATGCCTAGTCAGCTTGGGAAACTATGTGCATTATATATAGAATGCGTTCTTTTTCGCTTTCCTCATGACTGGGCAAAATCGCTATAAAGTAGGTCTATTACCCGCTCAAAATCTATTCAAACGGCAGCAATGTATAATGGCGGTCCCTTGCTTTGTACTTTCAATCCCAGTTATAAAAGTCAGACGCGGATGAAAAGTTTCTCTATAAAGACGACAAAGTTCTCGAGTTATGCGATGGATGTCGATGTTTTGTCATGTATAGGTGGAATTTTTGTATCTGAAAATAATAATGCATTATGGATAAGGCCAGGCAGCTGCAGATGATAGCAAACTTTAATACGGAGGTATCGTTATGTCCACTTTGTATGACCCGAATAATGCTGGACCTTTTTTTATTGTTTCAGTAAAAGTTTTGATGGCAAAAATGTTGTGGAAACCACAATAAAAAATTCAAGAGCACGATGTGTGCGTTGGATGTAGACCGCAAAAATTGATTTTTTGTGTCTCCAACAACGTATACATTTAAATTTTATATATTCTATTAAAAAAAAAATCATGTTAAAGCCTAAAGCTACATTAAATATATACTCGTTTCCATTGTATGTCTCAAACTAAATATGAATAAATCAAAATGGATAAGTCTTGCTTTAAAAGTTTCTCAGAAAAAATAAATTGTGAATTTACAAATATTTTTTATTACTCTTATTAGAATATCAACGATTTAAATTTTGTTTTTGTATTAGTACTATTCACAAATATTGATTAAACGGTACACATCAGTAATTGCTGTAAAAATCAATTTTGATAATAAATTTTAATTTTAAAGTTATACAGGGTGTGCCAATTATATCCACTCGATCTCTAGCACCGAAACTAAAAGAGATATCAACAAGATTTTTTGTAGGGTTAGACAGTGTCACTCGAACTACAATTTTAAAATATTTTGATATATACAGGGTGGCTAATTTTTGTAGAATGAAAATTAATTTGGTTTTTTTAAATTAAACGATTATGTCTTCTGATTTTACTTAATATTAGATTTACGGTAGTTTTTGTATTTGTAAATCCGACGCGGCGTTGACAAGTTATTCCTATTTTAAGCAGATTTAATGAAAAAACAGCACTTCAGAAATATTAGCACAAAAACCACATTTTTTAAAAAATTCCTCAAAAAAGCTACTATGATGTAAATGAAACATGCACCTATCACAATAATCACACAACATCTTCACCTGTTGCACAGGGTGTTTGCCGATGGCGTGCCAATAGTCTAGTTTTCAAATGGCAATAACTTAATTTGTTCAAATGGGACACCCTGTATATTTTTCTTCAGTTAGAAGCTCTCCCTAATACGTATTAAAAAAATATAGGGTTTTGCACATCTAATTTTACTATTTACTTTAATAATTAACGTTAAGTGACAAACAACATATTTTACACAATTTTTAATAAGAAATCAAGTTACCTATGAAAATGAATTTTGTTATGGCATTAATTGTCAACATAAAATTTTGTATTGTATCACGTCTACTATATTTAATTGGTATTGTGTATAAAAAATGGATTTTAATAAGAATTATAGTGTTCAAGAAAATATTAATATGATATGGATACTGGGTGAATGTCAAAAAGATGCGTTTCTTGCTAGTAGGGTCTATCGTCAAAGATACCCAGAAAGACGTCATCCACAAAAGGATACTTTTGAGAATTTAAAGAATAGATTTGATAGAACAGGAACCGTCAAGTATGAAAAACATTCACGTGAAACTACAGCTGTTACTATTGACAACGAATATAAGGTAATGATCAGTATAGTTGAAGATCCCAATATAAGAACAAGGCAATTAAGCAATCAGTTAGATATTTCCAATACCACAATTACACGCATAATAAAAAAGAATAAATATCACCCCTAACATATCCAGCTTCACCAAGAATTGTTACCACGTGATTTCGTGCGTAGAGTGGAATACTGTAGATGGTTAATAAACAAGATAAATACAGAGCGTAACTTTTTAAACAAAGTTTTATTCTCCGACGAAGCCACGTTTCATAAGAACGGTTGTGTAAATAGACACAACTTCCATTATTATTCGGACCACAATGAACATTTATTTAGAACCACATCACAGTATCGATGGTCTTTGAATGTGTGGGCGGGAATAATAGGTGATTATGTAATTGGTCCCTATTTCTTTGATGGGACTGTAAATGGAGCTATATTTTTAGATTTTTTAGAACATGATTTTCGCAACTTATTGCAAAATGTGCCTCAAAATTATCGCAACGGAATGTGGTTTCAATTAGATGGTTCCACACCACATTACCTATTAGATGTTCGCAATTGGTTAAATAGGGAATTTCAGGATCGTTGGATAGGAAGGGGAGGACCTATAAATTGGCCTACTAGATCGCCTTGCCTTATACCTTGCGATTTTTTCTTGTGGGATTTTATTAAAAATATCGTTTACAAAGAAGAGGTTACCACAAAAGAAAATATGAAAGAAAGAATTACTGCAGCATTTAGACAGGTGACCCCTGCAATACTAAGAGATGTGCGTAAATCAATGAAAAAAAGGGCAAGAAAATGTATAAATGAAAATGGAAGATATTTTGAACACCTACTATAAATTTTAACTTTCACTATTGTAGTTTTCTTACTTTGTAAAATTTTGTACTTATTAAAAATTGTGTAAAATATGTTGTCAATTATTAAAGTAAATAGTAAAGTTAGATGTGCAAAACCCTATATTTTTTTAATGCGTATTAGGAAGAGCTTCTAACTGAAGAAAAATATATAGGGTGTCCCATTTGAAAAAATTAAGTTATTGCCATTTGAAAACTAGACTATTGGCACGCCATCGGCAAACACCCTGTGAAACAGGTGAAGATGTTGTGTGATTATTGTGATAGGTGCATTTTTCATTTACATCATAGTAGCTTTTTTGAGGAATTTTTTAAAAAATGTGGTTTTTGTGCTAATATTTCTGAAGTACTGTTTTTTCATTAAATCTGCTTAAAATAGGAATAACTTGTCAACGCCACGTCGGATTTACAAATACAAAAAACTACCGTAAATCTAATATTAAGTATAATCAGAAGACATAATCGTATACAGGGTGTTCAATTTAAAATAACCAAATTAATTTTCATTCCACAAAAATTAGCCACCCTGTATACATCAAAATATTTTAAAATTGTAGTCCGAGTGACACTGTCTACCCCTACAAAAAATCTTGTTGATATCTCTTTTAGTTTCGGTGCTAGAGATCGAGTGGAAATAATTGGCGCACCCTGTATAAAATTAACGCTGTCTAGGTGCACGCTAACGTGTACAAAATAAAAAACTTAAGTACACGCTAAAACGTCATCATTGTCCGTGACGTTAAATAATTGGGGTTATGTTCAGCATAAATGTTAAAACGTTTATGTTCGTTTGTTCTGATTTTTACTTATGTGAACATAATTATACATTCAAATTATTCGTTGTAATCAGGTGTTTAGTTCTTTTGAGGAATTTCAAAATGATTTGAAGCAATATGAAACGAAGAACAAACAAAATTTCGATTTTCACGTCAATGTTACTTCCATATTTTTGCACTTCGTGTCTTGTTAAAGAGAACATTATTTGACAAAAATTTGTGCCACAAAAGAATTGTACCTGGAAAACAACGAGTGTTTGCTGGTAGTTGCAACACAACACCGGAATCAGTATCAATAATTGATACTGAAATCAGCAATATAAAATCTGTAAGCCAAAAAAGAACAAAAGCCCTTTTTCTGACAAATTCCTTGGTAAAGGACACCGCACATTTGAAATGTAAAAAATGTCCCGGTCCAATTGGCTGAAAATTTCGTGAACAATTCTTCAAACCTTTTTTATTAAAGAATAGGAAGTCCGAATAATATCCTATGACTTATTTTTTTGTTATAATCATCACAAATCTTGGACAAATTTCATAGTTTTAGATGCCCAAAGTTGTTAAAGTTGAAAAATTCAAAATTAGGAATTTGTGTTTTTTGCCCATTTAGCAAGGTTTCTGATGCTTATAACAAAAAATTGAGTCATATGATCTTATTCGGATTTCATACTCTATAATCAGAAAGGTTTGAACGAGGGGCAAACCGCGAGTTAAATTTTTGTACACCAATGGCTAATGGATAGTAATGGCTCCTCACTATTGGCTAGTAATAGCTAGTAATGGATACTAACGGCCGAGTAATGGCTGAGTAATGGCTACTAATGGACGAGGTCTGTACACCAAAATGGCCCTCGCGGTTTACCCCTCGGGTTTGAAGAAAAAAGTTATTTTTAGATGTGCTACCATCTATGGTAAGGAGAGAGTATTGACATTAAATTTTGACTGAATCTAGTCAAGATGTCACTCTCTTCTTTTTTATCCCTTTCAGAGATTAATACAAAGTGAGTAAACCAGTAAGGAATTTTAATTTATTAGATTCGACATCCTAAGACCGGTTTCTGTCTTTCGACTTCATCAGTTAGGCTTTTCGAATCCAATAAATAAAATTCCAAACTCGTACAAGTCAATATCTATATCCGCTATAAGATAACATTTTTAGATGTGCTACCATCTATGGTAAGAAGAGAGTATTGACATTAAATTTTGACTGATGAAGTCGAAAGACAGAAACCGGTCTTAGGATGTCGAATCTAATAAATTAAAATTCCTTACTGGTTTACTCAAAAAAGTTATTGTTTAATTACAGTGCACGATGTTAATTTTGTATGCAATTAAAGGTGCACGCTAAAAGACTACCTCATGGACAATGATGACGTTTTATCGTGCACCTAAGTTTTTTATTTTAGCGTGCACAGCGTAAAATTAAACCATCAGTTTTAACTGATTTGATAAGATTTACTTAAATGAATTTTTAGCATTGTAAGAAAGAGAGAGTAAACATCTGTCAGAATCACAGTTATTCAACTTTTGTCAAGTTACCTATCTTAAGACGTCTTCTCGCGAGACTAGTTTAGTTAACCGATTTTAGTTGATCAACAAAAGTGGAACTTGAATCAGTTTTTGTTCACATAATGTTTCTTTAAACTCAGTTTAATTCAATTCAAGTTTAATACACTTGCATCTCCATTTTTATATTTATCTAGTTAGTTGTTCCAAAGACAATCATGCTTATGATAAAGTTCTAAGAATTTTAGCATCACACTTTCAGACCACTTGAGGTTGATTTTTAAATTAAAAATGTTTACTTTAAAATTCAAAAAACCCAAAGTACACTACACAAACAACAAAATACATATGCATGAGTAATTGGTTGAAAACGAACTGTAGTATATAGTTCACACCTGTCAAGACAGGTTCCAACTTGAAAGGAATTGGCAGATAACTCATAATTTGGACTAAAAAATGGGTCAAACTTTTTTTGATCAACGAAAATATATTGAAACAAAGGTTCTCACTACAGATTTCATTCAACTTTTGTTGATCAAGCATAATGGGTCAACTAAACTTTACTCTTGAGAATGCGCCTTTAAATTCTCAAGTTAAAAATTTTTGGAAAATTAAAAAAATAACTACATTGAAATAAGTAGCAAAAAAAACTTTTTACCAAAAACTAAATTGAACTGAAAGAAATTATAACCAAGTTTAAATTTTTTCTTTAAATACAGAAAAAAAAGAAAGAGAGAGAGAGAGAGAGAGATTATAAAGCATACATACAACGAAAAATAATTAGGTTTACACAACAAAAACACAATCATTTTAAAATTACCAAAATATCAAAAGAAATATTACAAAACTTATACAGGGTGTCCAGAGATGAAACCGACAAACTTTTGGGGTTATAGGGGCTGCCAATATGATTACAAAATGCCATATACAAATGTCCAAAACCGCTTCGTTACTGACAGACAGAGTGATTTGTCCGCCATTTTAAATACAGAGAATAACCGATTTTGGTTTAAATTTGGTACATGCATTAAACCAAAAGTCCTTAACAAGTAGCCCTTTGATCGAAACCAATATCAGGACCGGCATATTCATAAATTTGAATTTATGAAAATACAACACAACGCAACGCACAATAATTTTTTGTAATAAACATAACAAAAAAGAGCTCATAAAAACTTTTAATATTACAATAAATTTTCAAATTGAAGCCCTCCAGAATCAATACATTTTTGAGAGCGTGCCACTCGATCTTTCACTAACTTTCGAATTATTTGAGAGTTATTTCTAACACTATTACATTCTAATTTTCTATATTTCTAATTTCTTTATTTTAAACTTCTGATTTTAAGGCTCCGCTCTGCATCATCCAAGGATTCTGAGAGGGCCGGCGGTGAGAGACGAAGTAGAAAATTTAGTTCCAGCGGGCGTGGTTTAGAGTGTTTGTCCCAATCGATATTTAACACTTACGAGGGGAAATTTTAATTTTTGTATGATGTACATTTGAATCCAACTAAACGCATTCAAGCAAATATCAATTCTGTGTAATGTAAGATATGAGAACTTCCTAATTTTTAAATTATTAAAATTATAAATGATTTAAAGATAAATTTATTGATATATTTCGCAAAATATTCGAATTATATAAAACGAGAGTTTCTTAAATTAATAATTGAGTTGAGAAGTCAATTTCAATTTTTCTTTGAAGATTTATTTTAATTCCGATAAATATGCCGCTGGCTAGGTCAGGTTCAAGAATGTAGACACTTTTAAAATAGGGTAGGTAGTAACCACATCCCCAACAAGTCATTCATAAGTTTCAAATATTCCGTGCCCAATGATGAAGTGAGATACATATATAAAAGTTTGTAACATGGCGACGAATTTATGCTGCGATGCATGGGCGTACCGTTACAAAGGGAAATGGGATGTGACACAATATATTTATTTTAATTTTACCACGTCTGTTACATAGGAAATTTAAAATACTAATGTAAATATATTTATTTAATCAAATGAGTAATCGTAAAAAAATTGACGATCAGTTATTTCGCTAGTCCGCTCAGAACACCTATTGTTCGTCAATGCAGGATCAAGGGAAAATTTATCATTTCCTTGCAAACGTGTCTATGTTGTTTTTATCAGGCTGTTCTGTGACAAGTACATTAGGGATTGAGGTAGGAATAGGGATCTAACTACAAATTAAACACTGATGAATTATTAGTTGTATCATCCTGAAATAAAAAAATAATGTTGGTGTAGTAGGAATCTTCTACGTTTAGATAAATCCTGAACAATATATAAACCGTTTTAATCTTATCGAACCTATAACAGAAAAAATTGTTAGTAAATATCAACTAACGAAAACGTTGGCAGAAGTAACAAATTTCTACATCTACTATTTTTTTGTGAGGCAAGCCTCGTTTTATTTTATTTTTTCTCCACTATGCTACATTAAAATTATATCAAATACTATTAAACGAGCAAGGTTTGTATGTGTGTGTGTGTATGTGTGTGTGTGTGTGTGTGTGTGTGTGTCCAGAGGATCTCGAAATCCACTCGTCAGAATTCAATGAAACTTTCAGGGTAGACTAATTCCTATCTAAATCGGCGAAAAATGTAGGTCTCATGTCTATGAAAATTCGATCTTCCGAGATATTTACAAGAAAAGTTAAGCTTTTAGTTTTATTTCCTAGCAACGGCACATAATAATAACTTGTTTCTATAGTAATATATACTATAAAGGATAGATGAGTACAGTCAAAGTGGGGATATAACGTCACATTCCATAGGCGTACTTTGCAAAATAAGTTTCTATAATATAAATAAGGTCACAGCATATAAAATATATATATATACGCACTTCGTAGATTAAATTTTGAAGTTATATTATTTACAAAAAATAAAAATAAACTTTATGCATCCGACACTTTAACATTGAACGAATTAAATTTAACCAATAAATAACAAGGAGGATTATATGTTGGGATTAAATTAAATCTCTTGGCATTAAAAGTTACGCTTCAGTACTTACCTAAACTCAAAGATTAAAAAAAAGTTAGTTCAAGAACTATCTTTAAAAGTCACTGTCTTCACTAAAACTACTGGCATCACTATAATTGTCTTTTCTGATGTTTATTATTATCGGTTCTATTAAATTATCCATTGATATATCCACTTTCCTAAATGAATTTTCCACATTTTTAAACATGATCAATGCATTTCATACATCTGAAAACTGCCTTCAAAAACAAATTTCGCACATCAGGAAATTTAAATGTTTTATTGTTTTGAGAAACATAACCTTTTAATAATTGAGACCAGATCAGTTCAATGGAATTTAACTCTGCGTGGTTCGGAGGAAATCTGAGAATTTTAATTCCTTTTTCTCTGGCCATCTCATCCATAATATATTTTTAGAATGAAGCCATTTTGAAATATATATTAATACAAAATTCTGAATCAATTAAAATACATACGATACGGCTATGAATAAATAAAGTCTGACTTATCTGTCAAAAGAACAAATTTATTACAGTAAAAACCATGGAAACAAGAATCTAGACAAAAACTATATTAGGCCGATCAGATGTATTAAAATTTAAATTTTAACTACAAATAAGCATTGAAGGATGAGGTAAAAATAAAATTTCTACCTCTTGAACCTGTACAACGTTCTGCAAATTAAATACTGCACTCCTTTCTTCTGTATAGTATAGTAGTAAAAAGGTTTGACTTTATTTAATTTCTGGCGTTTTAATCAGAAAGAATTCAATTTTAAATTTGTCGCTTTATATAAAAAAGGAAAGGTTCATTTGACGGACATAAATAATTTGCTTGTCAAATGACAGCCATCTTATTAATTCAAAGTTGAAAATACAACGTTGCCAATTCAATTTCAGAAATCATGGGTTTAGGGAAATATTTATAGGAACGTTGAGTAACACTGTTAAAATGGACACCTGTCTTCCCTTCCCCGATAGTGTGAGACTACCCCTTACGGCTACTATTTTATTATGCGGACAGTTTTAATATTTAAGTTTTCATGATCAGAGAGAGAGAGAGAGAAAAATTTTTGAAAAAATATGATATCAATATCTGCCACACCTCGAGAGTCTGGTCACAGGTTTTTGTGGAGGTTTTTACCCAAGTATGAATATCAGACCTATAATTTTCCTTCACTGCAGATCAAAAAATAATAAAATCAATTGAACATAGAGTTTTTCTTATATAGTGATAAATAGCTGAGCTGAGCTGAGCTGAGCTGAGCGATCTTCTGTTGACGGGACGTGTGCCCTACACGCTGCTGTTGCACGTCCCGGAAACGGGGCCTGTCCACCGTGACAATTCGCGAAGATCAAGCGTCAGTAGAAGTTGCCCTAAAAGGGTGAAATCCCCAGAAACTAGGCAACTTTAATGCATTTAACTAACCTCTGTGACAAGCAGTTGATAAACGTCAACAACAGCTGCAGCCAATTGAAAATTAACACTGACAGCTTTTTTAATTTTCCCGCCTACTTTCAAGCCAATCGCCAATCAACTTTTTATTTATCTCCCTATCAGTAGTTCAAGTAGATGTCGCCCACTCCGTGATTTTCGCGAATTAATTAATAATTTGTCATGTTATAAATATACTTAAATTATATACTCATTGGGCTGCTTAAAAATGTAGATTTGAATATTAAGAGCGAAGCTCGGTGACCAGATATTACATTCATAATCCACGAAGCAGGCGAGAAGGCATTCACAGTGAAACGACATACAAATCGAATCAAATAAGTAATTAGTTAAAACTACAATTACAGAACACAAAAATTTTCAATAAAAGTTAAGATTAATGGGAAATCACTAGAGTTTAAGCAGTCGGTATTATGGAAATGTTTTTGATTGCTTAAAATATTCAACATATTCTCAAAAGATTGGTTTAACCTTTTACATTACATAAATTTAAGGCATAATGTTTAAACAATGTTACTGGAAGTACCTTATATTTTAAGTGAAAAATGTTTGTATTCTAGTAAAGCTTCGCAAAAGTATTTTTAAATCTTATAGCCTAAATTTATTAAAAACAAATAAACATAGGTATATTACATCGATATTGGTTTTGCATCTGTTTTCAAATATTTCCTTCAACTTGGTTTATATTCAAAGTCATTATCACGGAAATGAAGAACAAATATAAGCATTTGTAGGTATGAACTTCACTGCCTCAAATCCTAACAAAGAGTACCAAATATTTCTCCTTTCAACATTTGCAGGAATCCTAAAAGTCATGTCTTCGTATAACTGTTTAAATGAAAAATATTACCTAAATACTTAGGTAGTTTGACAGAAAAACAAAATGTGATTTAATTTTTAACAAAGTATATGAAACCTACATAATTATAAGTCGTCGTAATAAGTTAAAACAATCCTTTAGGCATTAACAAAGAGTTTATACAGTCGATAAAATACTAATTCTACGCCCCTGAGCTTTCTTCATAATAATACAATGTAACTTACCCATGAAATGATTTAAATAAACTATTTTGCTGCATTCAAACACTAATAAACCATATTTATCTAATAAATCAACTTAAACCAATAAATTCAATGTGAAAAAGAAAATTATAATAATATAACCTAAAAAGCACACAATAGGTTTGTTCCAACATAACACAAAACCAGTTTTCGTACGGTCGGGATTCTGCGCAGACTAGAATCGGTGTCACCAAATCTAGACTGCGCAGAATCCCGACCGTACGAAAACTGGTTTTGTGTTATGTTGGAACAAACCTAATAATAAACAATCAAATTATGTAGAAAATGGTCGCTCTACGTTCTACGAAACATTCTATGCCCTGATTTCATTGATAACAATGGTTATACCGTAGAGTAGAACCAGTACCCAGTTGCCGCTTCTAACAATTTTTCGTAGAAACGGTCTAAACTTAAATCGTGGTATAGTATCTTTGTCAATATATCTATCAATATGATTTGTTGTGTTAATATTCACGAAAATTAGTGTTCGTAGATGTACAATTATTTTAGCGAATCAAAATATCTCATTTTTCAAGATAATTTTTACATAGATTTAGGATTTTGGTAATAATGGAAAAAATTATGAAAACTTTGACAACATTGAAACTTATAATATAAATTCAATAGCACAGCGCTTAGACTGTTACGCTTTGTTGTCCTCAGCCGATATGAAAACAAAGTCGATCTTATTGTTCTAAATCTATGGTAGTAACATATAAAACAAAGTTAAATCAGAGTTCTTAGTATAGGGGAGGGAGGTATGAAATAAGTAAGCATTTGGACAAGGGGGTGACTGAGGAAATGGAGAGACTAATCATTGGAGGGAAACTAAGTTGGCTATATTAAATTTGGTAATTTTGGTTATATTTAAGTTGAAACACTATCGTCGACCACTAAACCAAACCACAAATTTTAACATACTCTAAGCGCGTTTCGCCAACTAAGTTGGCATCATCAGGAGTTGATAGACAGTCTATCATCAACTACTGATGATGTTGGCGAAACGCGCGTAGAGTGTGTAAAAATTTGTGGTTTGGTATAGTGGTCGACGATAGTGTTTCAACTTAGTTGATAAATCGAAGGTTCCAATTTCCCAATTTAATTGGTTATATTTGCTAATAACTAAGCTTCAATGATAATAACGCGGCAATGAGATTGTTCATTATATTATTATATTATTTATCGTTTCATATTTCGAGTGATTATTGTTTGCTTCTCAATAACTTTCAATCACACGCATATTTTTCCATTTACTCGCATCGCCCCGATCGGATTCAACCGCCCTAATAATAAGAACCCTGGATAAAATTTAAAAATGATTTTTTTTCAATAAATTGATTTAGAAAATTAACATAAATTAAAGTTTTTTTTTCAAAATTTAATTTACAAAAATAATTACATGCTATAAATTCGTAACGATTTTATAAATTTTAAGTATACCTAAAAATGGTGTTAAAATTGTTTTTATATTATGTATTTCTGAAAAAGATATTTTTTAATTTTTGTTTTGCGATAATTGTGTCAAATAGGGTAAACACCACAGTCTTCTTCATACATGCAGCAAAGATGAAAAAATATTAAATTTATTTATTTATATAAATCAATTTGTGAATTATTACACATTATAAAGTGTATTTTTAACTTTATTTAAAAAATGATAATTTTAAAATAGAGACAATGTTCATCATTTTAATTATTTTTACCTTAAAAAGTAAAAGTATTAATTTTGATAAATGTACAAGGATTTTTTTGTTATGCCTCTATTAATATTAATATATATCTTCAATTTTATAAAAATCAGTGAGAATTTTAGAAATTATAACTTCCGGTCAAATTTGCTATGAGAAAACAAACAAAAATTAACAACTAATGGCTTCCTGAGAAAGCTTAAAGCCTCCTTTTTAAGATGCTTTCTTTTTTTCTTTGCGTGCATTTTAGGCAAAGATACTTTAGTTTTTTCCTGAATATCTCGCTTGAATATTTTTATTCAACGGCTCAGCAAGCGATGAGTTTTCAAATTTGCTTTCTTATTTTTAATAATTTTTTATAGTAATACAATTTTTTTAAATTGGTGTGGGGAGGGGCCCGGTGAGACCTTATCCCCGAGGCTCTGCTCAGCTTTGCGCGGCCCTGATACTATAGGGAGTTATAGGGGATTTATGGGATTGGGAAATGATAGATAGGAATAATAATAATAATTTGTTTACATTTTGTTTCGTTTTTTTTTTCACTTATTAAGCAGCTTTTATATGTTAATATACTAATAAAATAAAAAATTCGTCAAGCGCAAGAGACTATTCCGAGCAAAAAATAATACACGACTTGATTCAAGCTATGGCGATAAATGTCAAAAGCTTGATCTAACGGCTGATGAATTTTATAAAGAAAAATGAGAATTTTTAGCAAAACTAAAAAATAACGCCGAAGAAATAAAATTGGAGAGCTTACAAGTGAACAGAGCGATTCTGATTTGTGGCGCCTTACTGCGTCTAATTTTAGCGCAATTTCTGCTAAATTCGGGGCCAGAAGTAACAGCGATACAAAAAATAAGCTTGTCGAACATGGGACAGGCAAAATGAAAAACGGGCAATTCCTTCTCTGGAAAAACTTATTTGAGAAGGTATCGCCTTGTGACCTGTTTCTTGGCAGCAACTCCAGATTGGCTTATTGGAGAGAAAGGCTTAGTTGAGATAAAATGTATCTTCAGCGCCAAAAATGTAACTCCCGAAAAAGCTGTAGAAAATAGAAAAATTACATTTTGGAAGAAAAATGGACAAATTAATCAAAACCACAAATGGTTTTACCAAATATAAGGCCAGCTATTGGTTACTGGAAGAGCCTATTGCTGATTTGCAGTTTAGACGCCTATTGGCATAAAAAAGGAAATCGTCTTGAAAAATGATTTATTTTGCCAGATAATGAAATCACAACTTAAAGAATGTTATATCAAATGTTATTTACCCGAGCTTGTGGATCACCGAAAATCCAGAAGTATGGGGATCCGTAAAATTTCATTAAAATGTACCTAGATATATGTATGATGACTTTTTTTAAAATTTTAATTAGGTACATATTATTTTTCCTTCAATTTGTTTTATTTTATAATTACTCTTTTATTTTCATAACGAAATATTCTATACTTTTGTTACTCGGATATTTTATTTTAACTAATCTTTATTATGAAAAAAATAAATAAATAATAATAAAATAAATAAATAAAATTTTCATTTGCCTCTCTGATGGCGACATTGTCCCCATTTTTTAATTTTATAACGTTAAAACTGAGGAACGGCTTTTTGTGGACCGGAAGGATATCATATCCATGAAATGACGTAGATTCAAGATTATTATTCCCTTTAATACTCGATAATAACTGACCATTCTTTCCTTTCATAATAAAACTTTTCTGAACTAATTTTCAAATATGACGAGCAAAACTTATCAAAATTAAGCAAAAAAGTACAACGCTGTCAAAAAAACACAGAGCCTTTACTTAATCCAAAAAAGTGGTTTTAATATCCATAAAGAAGAGCATTTACTAATAATTTAATATTCCACAGAAATTATAATTCTTCATCCATCTGTCTACCCCTCGTAAACATTTAAATACGTGAAAGTATTTTATCTTTACCGAATTTTGAGTAATCTCAATAATAATCCGTAGGAGCGCCACATCCTGGCCGGTAAAACTGGACTTGTAAAGGTTTTGAAATACCGGCTGTTCTCAGCAACCGTAAATTTTTTTCTGAAATTTTCTTTACAAGCTTATAGGGAAAGGTTGTCTCGATTCTTATAACTATTTTTAAATATGTCATAAGGCCTACTATAATTTTTTATACCCATTCAAATATTGTCAATGTTTAACCAAAAAAATCATATTTTTCTGGACAATTTCTAAACTTCTCATATAGTTATAAGCATGTGTGGATCCTTTATCCATAAAATAAATAAAAAATCAAGCAAAAAAGTACAACGCTGTCCAAAAAAAACACTGTATTTCTAAACCCTTGTTGAGGGCTCTGGAATAAGCCCTATGTTGTGCCAGTTTCCCAGGACGGCCAACAATGTGTTACCGCCTTTTTAAACTGCATCGTAGTTCGAATTTCGTGGACTGTACTTTTAGATTGAAGAAATGTGCTTTAGTAGGTTTACTTTCTCAACTTCATCCAACAAAAACAATGGACACTTTTATTTAACCATTTATTAGACTTGTTAAATAAATAAATGAACAAAAACAACAACGTAACAAAGATTACATTAAACTAGTAATCGTGAACAAAGTATTATAGTTACTTTAAAGAAATGACCACATCATTCAGAAAATATTAATTTGCGTGTGTTAAATTTGAATATGAAATGAAAAATAAAATGGACCGCCTCATTCGCAGCTAAGTACCACTGTGTAAACGAAATATTTTAACGTTGAGCTGGTGTCAACGGAGGGATCTAACTTGGTTCGCAGTTAGATGCACACTGAATTTAAAATCGGCGAAGTTCATCGGTTTCAGATATATCCCTTCCCGATTGCGTAATTGTTCTAGAAAGATTCTTTATCGTGAGCCGCGTAAACAAGTGTAAGATTTTTTCTATTGTCTAGACGCGACGGTTAAATTTACGGCTTAATACCATCATTAAAATAGAGCAAAAAATTATCTTTGATGAAACCGCTTCCGGGTTCGATGCCGCTCGCCAACGTATTTTGGTGCGGCGTTGCCGGTTGAATTAGTAAACGAATGAGTTTACATGTTTAATTATCTGAAAATTAAACAACCCTTACAATGCCATTTTCGCGTATCCGCGGAGCAGAGCCTTAAATAATGATCCATCAATAGTAGCCTAGGGGTGTTAAATCAGGGGACCACGGTGGCCAATTCACTGGACCTCCACGGCCGATCCATCTATTGGTGTAAGTGGCATTAACATGGTTTCTAACTGAAACCACATACCACAGGTATTTAAACATTGCAATAGATTCGGTAAAGTATTGGCAAAAAAATTAGCTAAACATCATCAGTTAACCGTCCGTCAAGAACATGAGGTCCAATCAACTGATTATTAAGGATTCCACACTTAGATCATATATGCTACGCTAGATACGGTACTCAGGTTATTTATTTGGGTGTACAGGGGGGAGTTTAGAAAACTAATCCATTGATTGGTCGATTTCAAATTTCGACGCTACTCGCTTATATCGTAAAGTTTGACAGATGTCACATATTTTGTTTTTTGGGAATTATTGTGCTAATTTTGTGTATTTTTATAGTTTTTTGAAAGTTTTTGGTATGTACAATTAGTTTAAAGAACACTGGTTGCATTTCTCAACACAATGACAAAGTCTTGTTAAGTGTCCCAAATTGGTGTGTTTTGCAGGGTATCTCGTAAACTAGAAGAGATAGAAGAAAAGCAATTAAGATGTTTTGACTTCTTTTTTTGTTAAAGTAACGATAGCCTAATTAAATATTTAGTAACTCCCTGCAGTTGGAAGATACAGGGCGATTATTGAAAACTGTCGAAAACTACAAGGTACTATAACTTCTTAATTAAGAAAAATATAAAAAAACGTTATAAAAACTTTTGATAGATATAATATTAAAGAGTTCAGTGGCGCACAGATTTTTTTTAGGGGGCTCACTAAGGAAATATAATGCAAACTTATGTTTTTTTAAATGGGACACCCTGTATATTTTGACGTTTTTCGTTTCCTTTTTTAATTCTCATTTACCTGATATGACATAGTATATATCTATTTTCAATGGTTGGAGCTACAGTGCAAATAAACCATTTATGGATGTTATCAGGTGAAACACCCTTAAAAAATTGAACACTCAGTAACGAAATTTAACATTAACATTAAGGATAATAGCCCTCGGCCTTCGGCCTCGGGCTATTATCAAGCAACACGCTTACAGCATTCTCTATGACAAAATTATCTCGGTATTATCAAGGCCCTAGGGGTATTACTATTGATAATTTTTTACTAACTATAGTAACCAATCAAATTACTTAATTTAGAGTCATGTGTCAAATTTCATCCAATCAGCTATGGATTACAGCGATAACACTCTACATGTGGTGTTTTCAGTTTGGTGTTTTCAACAAGTCAAGTTTTTGATTAAAAATTAATTAAACGTCAAACTGACAACTAGTTTAAAAATGTTTAAATTTACAAAGTAAAAAATTATCTTATCGAATACCCCTCGGGCCTTGATAAATCCTCAAAATTTTGTCATAGAGAATCCTTCAAGCGTGTTGCTTAAGGATAATAGATATTATCAAGCAACACGCTTACAGCATTCTCTATGACAAAATTATCTCGGTATTATCAAGGCCCTAGGGGTATTACTACTGATAACATCCATAAATGGTTTATTTGCACTGTAGCTCCAACCATTGAAAATAGATATATAATATGTCATATCAGGTGAATGAGAATTAAAAAAGGATGGTACTTTATCCGACAATTAATTTCTAGAGTGAACAAATTGAAAATAATAATTTATTACGGAATAACTGAACTTGTGCCAGAAACTTTTTTAACAGGTTCCTGTAGAATTTTTTCCGTAGATTTCGAATCTGAGTTCAGATTTTTGGTAATTATTATGCATGGTGAGTTATGCTTACAAGAACTTAACATTCATGATATTGGTTTCGTTCAAAGGGCTACTTGTTAAGGCTTTCAGTTTAATGCATGTACCAAATTTAAACCAACTCGGCTATTCCCTGTATTTAAAAAGGCGGATTTAATTTTTTGTTGAAATTCACAAATCACTCTGTCAGTAACGAAGCGGTTTTGGACATTTGTATATGGCATTTTGTAATCATATTGGCAGCCCCTATAACCCCATAAGTTTTGTCGGTTTCATCTCTCGACACCCTGTATAACTATTTTAGTACCCTGATAATGTTCTAAAGTCAACAGCGCTTGACAACAATGAATATATTTTACACCCTCCAAATACAATTTCTAATTTTAATTATTTTATTGAGTGTGTACATTCCTTTTTCCTTCTTCTGGATCTAAATTATTGCTAAATTAGTTAAAGTCGCAAAAGCATTTTACTTAATAATATAAGTATTTAGATTTAGTTTATTGGATGCATCCAAATATATCATACCGTATATCATTTTATATTTTATAGTTTATTGAACTGTTTAAAACTAGGTTAAGCAATTTCTTTACTATTAATTATTTTATATTGTTATAATTTATTAATCAACACTATTCCTGACGACGCAGCAATTCTGCAGTCGGTTGGAATAGTCGATGAATGTTCAGTGAATTCAATAAATGACTTTAGAATAGTAAAGATGGTTTTTATTATTTTATTATCTTGAGTATTTGAATATACAAACTTACTAAGAACCTGTACCATCACAATACCTAAGTACTTTTTTCACTCTCCTAAATTTAAAAGAAAAATATGTGACGGATGTCCTATAGGGAAAATTTTTGAATGATTATTCTAGATTTTCACACCATATATTTCTAATACAAATTTTTTAACTTAAATACTTTCACATCTCTGGCTCTACTGCTGTCTTTGACGAAAGTTCTATCCAATGCAGCAGATCAATCAGTCTGAGAAATTGCCCCAATTTTTTTACCATATTTGATCGATGAGTTTCGCAATTGTGTACATGTACAGCTGCGGAAAGATAAAGTGGCTAAATTATAGGGATGAGTTGACACCCACTCTTCTCAATAAGGTTTTTTGTAGTTTTTTCTTCATTGTTATTATTTGATAACATGATTTTGAGGGTTTATACAGCGTTATTTAAAAAAAAATAATTTAGTTATTGTTCACCAATCTACACATCTCACCGATTTAAATGGTTTACTCATGGATTTAGTTGATTAATAATAATACGCTCGTTTAGTGCGCGTCACAGCATTGTCTTGGTCAATGTACTGGACGCAAACAATAGAATACTCCCATTGATTTAGCATTGTGTGTTTACAAATTAGCGATTTTAATACCATATTAATGATTTTTAACGGTTTAAAAGGTATGTAGAAGATACTCTGACTGGTATTTTACAATTTTCTGGAAAAATTAGAGCTAAAGAATTCGAAACTATTGTAAAATCCACATTTAATGTTTTGAAACATAACCTCAATTGTTGTTTTTGAGTTATAATATCAATTTATCTTGCTGGAAATGGCAGCAAGGCATCCTATCAAATTTTATATCAAATACTATTAAACGAGCAAGGTTTGTATGTGTGTGTGTGTGTGTATGTGTGTCCAGAGGATCTCGAAATTCACTCGTCAGAATTCAATGAAACTTTCAGGGTAGACTAATTCCTATCTAAATCGGCGAAAAATGTAGGTCTCATGTCTGTGAAAATTCGATCTTCCGAGATATTTACAAGAAAAGTTAAGCTTTTAGTTTTATTTCCTAGCAACGGCACATAATAATAACTTGTTTCTAATCATGCCACAGAATTGTTCTTATCCAAGAGCCCTAGATCTCTGTCACCATATGGCAGCTTTACTATATTTATGCTATTTGAATGCTTTTATACCGAATTTATTGAAAAAGTAATATTTTAGAAATTATATACCTACTGAAAATATTTTTTCACTTCCATATCGAAATAATTTAAGTAATTAAAAAATCTGTTCACAATATGTTTACTTTTTCTTTATCAAATACTATTAAACGAGCAAGGTTTGTATGTGTGTGTGTGTGTGTATGTGTGTGTGTGTCCAGAGGATCTCGAAATCCACTCGTCAGAATTCAATGAAACTTTCAGGGTAGACTAATTCCTATCTAAATCGGCGAAAAATGTAGGTCTCATGTCTGTGAAAATTCGATCTTCCGAGATATTTACAAGAAAAGTTAAGCTTTTAGTTTTATTTCCTAGCAACGGCACATAATAATAACTTGTTTCTATAGTAATATCTACTATAAAGGATAGATGAGTACAGTCAAAGTGGGGATATAACGTCACATTCCATAGGCGTACTTTGCAAAATAAGTTTCTATAATATAAATAAGGTCACAGCATATAAAATATATATACGCACTTCGTAGATTAAATTTTGAAGTTATATTATTTACAAAAAATAAAAATAAACTTTATGCATCCGACACTTTAACATTGAACGAATTAAATATAACCAATAAATAACAAGGAGGATTATATGTTGGGATTAAATTAAATCTCTTGGCATTAAAAGTAACGCTTCAGTACTTACCTAAACTCAAAGATTAAAAAAAAAGTTAGTTCAAGAACTATCTTTAAAAGTCACTGTCTTCACTAAAACTACTGGCATCACTATAATTGTCTTTTCTGATGTTTATTATTATCGGTTCTATTAAATTATCCATTGATATATCCACTTTCCTAAATGAATTTTCCACATTTTTAAACATGATCAATGCATTTTCCCCGATGTTCTCTATTTACATCTGAAACTGCCTTCAAAAACAAATTTCGCACATCAGGAAATTTAAATGTTTTATTGTTTTGAGAAACATAACCTTTTAATAATTGAGACCAGATCAGTTCAATGGAATTTAACTCTGCGTGGTTCGGAGGAAATCTGAGAATTTTAATTCCTTTTTCTCTGGCCATCTCATCCATAATATATTTTTTGAATTTGTTTTTATGTTGCCTTGCTATTACTAATAATTCTGCCTTCAAGGATTTAGGAGGACTGATAATATTTTTAGAATGAAGCCATTTTGAAATATATATTAATACAAAATTCTGAATCAATTAAAATACATACGATACGGCTATGAATAAATAAAGTCTGACTTATCTGTCAAAAGAACAATTTTATTACAGTAAAAACCATGGAAACAAGAATCTAGACAAAAACTATATTAGGCCGATCAGATGTATTAAAATTTAAATTTTAACTACAAATAAGCATTGAAGGATGAGGTAAAAATAAAATTTCTACCTCTTGAACCTGTACTACGTTCTGCAAATTAAATACTGCACTCCTTTCTTCTGTATAGTATAGTAGTAAAAAGGTTTGACTTTATTTAATTTCTGGCGTTTTAATCAGAAAGAATTCAATTTTAAATTTGTCGCTTTATATAAAAAAGGAAAGGTTCATTTGACGGACATAAATAATTTGCTTGTCAAATAACAGCCATCTTATTAATTCAAAGTTGAAAATACAACGTTGCCAATTCAATGTCAGAAATCATGGGTTTAGGTAAATATTTATAGGAACGTTGAGTAACACTGTTAAAATGGACACCTGTCTTCCCTTCCCCGATAGTGTGAGACTACCCCTTACGGCTACTATTTTATTATGCGGACAGTTTTAATATTTAAGTTTTCATGATCAGAGAGAGAGAGAGAGAGAAAGAATTTTTGAAAAAATATGATATCAATATCTGCCACACCTCGAGAGTCTGGTCACAGGTTTTTGTGGAGGTTTTTACCCAAGTATGAATATCAGACCTATAATTTTCCTTCACTGCAGATCAAAAAATAATAAAATCAATTGAACATAGAGTTTTTCTTATATAGTGATAAATAGAGTGAGCTGAGCGATCTTCTGTTGACGGGACGTGTGCCCTACACGCTGCTGTTGCACGTCCCGGAAACGGGGCCTGTCCACCGTGACAATTCGCGAAGATCAAGCGTCAGTAGAAGTTGCCCTAAAAGGGTGAAATCCCCAGAAACTAGGCAACTTTAATGCATTTAACTATCCTCTGTGACAAGCAGTTGATAAACGTCAACAACAGCTGCAGCCAATTGAAAATTAACACTGACAGCTTTTTTAATTTTCAAGCCAATCGCCAATCAAGTTTTTATTTATTTCCCTATCAGTAGTTCAAGTAGATGTCGCCCACTCCGTGATTTTCGCGAATTAATTAATAATTTGTCATGTTATAAATATACTTAAATTATATACTCATTGGGCTGCTTAAAAATGTAGATTTGAATATTAAGAGCGAAGCTCGGTGACCAGATATTGATTACGTATTAATAATAGTGAATCAAATACTATTAAACGAGCAAGGTTTGTATGTGTGTGTGTCCAGATGATCTCGAAATCCACTCGTCAGAATTCAATGAAACTTTCAGGGTAGACTAATTCCTATCTAAATCTACAGAAAATGTAGGTCTCATGTCTGTGAAAATTCGATCTTCCGAGATATTTACAAGAAAAGTTAAGCTTTTAGTTTTATTTCCTAGCAACGGCAGATATAATAACTTGTTTCTATAGTAATAAATACTATAAAAGGAAAGAGGAGTACAGTAAAAGTGGGGATATAACGTCACATTCCATAGGCGTACTTTGCAAAATAAGTTTCTATAATATAAATAAGGTCACAGCATATAAAATATATATACGCACTTCGGTAGATTAAATTTTGAAGTTATATTATTTACAAAAAATAAAAATAAACTCTATGCATCTGACACTTTAACATTGAACGAATGTCTCATGTCTGTGAAAATTCGATCTTCCGAGATATTTACAAGAAAAGTTAAGCTTTTAGTTTTATTTCCTAGCAACGGCACATAATAATAACTTGTTTCTATAGTAATATATACTATAAAGGATAGATGAGTACAGTCAAAGTGGGGATATAACGTCACATTCCATAGGCGTACTTTGCAAAATAAGTTTCTATAATATAAATAAGGTCACAGCATATAAAATATATATACGCACTTCGTAGATTAAATTTTGAAGTTATATTATTTACAAAAAATAAAAATAAACTTTATGCATCCGACACTTTAACATTGAACGAATTAAATTTAACCAATAAATAACAAGGAGGATTATATGTTGGGATTAAATTAAATCTCTTGGCATTAAAAGTAACGCTTCAGTACTTACCTAAACTCAAAGATTAAAAAAAAAGTTAGTTCAAGAACTATCTTTAAAAGTCACTGTCTTCACTAAAACTACTGGCATCACTATAATTGTCTTTTCTGATGTTTATTATTATCGGTTCTATTAAATTATCCATTGATATATCCACTTTCCTAAATGAATTTTCCACATTTTTAAACATGATCAATGCATTTTCCCCAATGTTCTCTATTTACATCTGAAACTGCCTTCTAAAACAAATTTCGCACATCAGAAAATTTAAATGTTTTATTGTTTTGAGAAACATAACCTTTTAATAATTGAGACCAGATCAGTTCAATGGAATTTAACTCTGCGTGGTTCGGAGGAAATCTGAGAATTTTAATTCCTTTTTCTCTGGCCATCTCACCCATAATATATTTTTTGAATTTGTTTTTATGTTGCCTTGCTATTACTAATGATTCTGCCTTCAAGGATTTAGGAGGACTGATAATATTTTTAGAATGAAGCCATTTTGAAATATATATTAATACAAAATTCTGAATCAATTAAAATACATACGATACGGCTATGAATAAATAAAGTCTGACTTATCTGTCAAAAGAACAAATTTATTACAGTAAAAACCATGGAAACAAGAATCTAGACAAAAACTATATTAGGCCGATCAGATGTATTAAAATTTAAATTTTAACTACAAATAAGCATTGAAGGGTGAGGTAAAAATAAAATTCTACCTCTTGAACCTGTACTACGTTCTGCAAATTAAATACTGCACTCCTTTCTTCTGTATAGTATAGTAGTAAAAAGGTTTGACTTTATTTAATTTCTGGCGTTTTAATCAGAAAGAATTCAATTTTAAATTTGTCGCTTTATTAAAAGGAAAGGTTCATTTGACGGACATAAATAATTTGCTTGTCAACTGACAGCCATCTTATTAATTCAAAGTTGAAAATACAACGTTGCCAATTCAATTTCAGAAATCATGGGTTTAGGTAAATATTTATAGGACCGTTGAGTAACACTGTTAAAATGGACACCTGTCTTCCCTTCCCCGATAGTGTGAGACTACCCCTTACGGCTACTATTTTATTATGCGGACAGTTTTAATATTTAAGTTTTCATGATCAGAGAGAGAGAGAGAGAGAGAGAGAGAGAGAGAGAGAGAAAGAATTTTTGAAAAAATATGATATCAATATCTGCCACACCTCGAGAGTCTGGTCACAGGTTTTTGTGGAGGTTTTTACCCAAGTATGAATATCAGACCTATAATTTTCCTTCACTGCAGATCAATAAATAATAAAATCAATTGAACATAGAGTTTTTCTTATATAGTGATAAATAGAGTGAGCTCAGCGATCTTCTGTTGACGGGACGTGTGCCCTACACGCTGCTGTTGCCCGTCCCGGAAACGGGGCCTGTCCACCGTGACAACTCGCGAAGATCAAGCGTCAGTAGATGTTGCTCTAAAAGGGTGAAATCCCCAAAAACTAGGCAACTTTTAATGCATTTAACTAACCTCTGTGACAAGCAGTTGATAAACGTCAACAACAGCTGCAGCCAATTGAAAATTAACACTGACAGCTTTTTTAATTTTCCCGTCTACTTTCAAGCCAATCGCCAATCAACTTTTTATTTATCTCCCTTTCAGTAGGTCAAGTAGTTGTCGCCCACTCCGTGATTTTCGCGAATTAATTAATAATTTGTCATGTTATAAAAATACTTAAATTATATATTCATTGGACTGCTTAAAAATGTAGATTTGAATGTTAAGAGCGAAGCTCGGTGACCAGATATTACTATTAAACAAGCAAGGTTTGTATGTATGTGTGTATGTCCGGAGGATCTCAAAATCCACTCGTCAGAATTCAATGAAATTTTCAGGGTAGACTAATTCCTATCTAAATAGGCAAAAAATGCAGGTCTCATGTCTGTGAAAATTCGATCTTCCGAGGTATTTACAAGAAAAGTTAAGCTTTTATTTCCTAGCAACGGCAGACAGCACAGAGATAATATAACCTGTTTTTCTTATATAGTGATAAATAGAGTGAGCTCAGCGATCTTCTGTTGACGGGACGTGTGCCCTACACGCTGCTGTTGCACGTCCCGGAAACGGGGCCTGTCCACTGTCCACCGTGACAATTCGCGAAGATCAAGCGTCAGTAGAAGTTGCCCTAAAAGGGTGAAATCCCCAGAAACTAGGTAACTTTAATGCATTTAACTAACCTCTGTGACAAGCAGTTGATAAACGTCAACAACAGCTGCAGCCAATTGAAAATTAACACTGACAGCTTTTTTAATTTTCCCGCCTACTTTCAAGCCAATCGCCAATCAACTTTTAATTTATGTCCCTTTCAGTAGTTCAAGTAGATGTCGCCCACTCCGTGATTTTCGCGAATAATTTGTCATGTTATAAATATACTTAAATTATATACTCATTGGACTGCTTAAAATGTAGATTTGAATGTTAAGAGCGAAGCTCGGTGACCAGATATTCATATCTGAACTCTTCAAAGATGATGAAAAGCTGTTGAGGCGGGGTGAAAATTCATATGAGAGTGATCTTGCGAAGAAAATGATTTTTGATAGCTCCATCCACCTACTAGTCATCAACGGCGAAGTTTATGCTACTATGAAGAATAAATTTTATACTGCTGAAGTGAGTAGGCAATTTATCTGAGTTTTATAGAGTTAGTAACTAACTGAATGCTATTTTTAAGCTTTACATGGATATGAAGAAAAATGAAATCATGCCACAGAATTGTTCTTATCCAAGAGCCCTAGATCTCTGTCACCATATGGCAGCTTTACTATATTTATGCTATTTGAATGCTTTTATACCGAATTTATTGAAAAAGTAATATTTTAGAAATTATATACCTACTGAAAATATTTTTTCACTTCCATATCGAAATAATTTAAGTAATTAAAAAATCTGTTCACAATATGTTTACTTTTTCTTTATGATTACGTATTAATAATAGTGAATAGGTTAATGAAATGAATACACAACATTTACACAAACTTATGATTGTTTTATTATGATTATTTTTCTCTGATGTGAGATGATGTTCTTTGAACAACACTTCTTCATTATGTCCAAAAATCTGGGGAAGATTTTCCTTATTTCCTTCTCAAAAGTGGCAACTGCATAATCGGGCACCAGATCCTGGTTCTGCATTTCGTCTAAAAAAATAGTTGTGGTTCACTTCCATGATTTCATCAACAAAAATATATGAACTTACCTCAACATAGTGAGCCAAGACCTCAATTTTTTTTATCAAAGGTAATACCACGAGTCCTCCAAATTTTATCGATTAAATTTTTGGTTTTCACGAAAACGGCTTTATTTGGAAAAACCACGAAAACAAACTGATTGATAAAATCTTATCTTAAATCAGTAATAAACTAATAAAAACAGGTTAGTTTACAAATACATTTTGAAATTTGGTTATTAACATAGATTTGCAATACATTTTAGTATAATAATAATTGACAAATGTTTACATTTGACATCTCAAATAGGTAAACACAGTTTAATCAAAAAACAAAAACGACGAAGCGGTTTTATCAGTATAAAACACAATGATTGGTTAGAATCCTGAGTTGTTATTGGCTGAAACCACAAAATCTGACTGTTTTGACAGATGAAAAAAATAATCAGATGGAAATTGAAAAATTTACATGAATCTCTCATGTCCTTGTGCTTTCAGTCCGATGCCCAACAAGTAATAGCCATAGCTACTTGAAAGCACAATGTATTACCCTTGCATGAACTAAAAGTTAGGTTAGAATAAATATGGTTTTTTGTTAATAATAATTTTTGAGAAATTATTTCGAAATAAATAAATGTTCCAAGTTGAAGTTCTAGCTGTATTTCATCTTGTACATATCTGGTTAATGCTTAAATATCTCCAAAATTCGTCAAATAAAATGTTAAAATAAACTCCTGTGTTAAAAAGATAGGGTTTTCGGTTTGTTTGCATCCAATAACTGACGTATTGCAATAAAATGGCGGCCGTGACGTATTCACTAAACGAGCTTATTACGAGGTATATTCGAAGGTAATATCCCAAGACTATGACAAATAGCCGATTATTATTTTCTGCCCAATTATATCGAGAGTAACTTGTATTTCGAGACGATTTGATGATACCATATGAACATTAATAATCTGAATAACTCCCGAGAGCTTTAGTTCGAAGGAGTTATTCTTTGATTTTTAAAGTTCATATAGTCGAATTGAATTGTCTTGAAATGCAAGTTGCTCGAGATGAATTAAAGAAAATAATAGTCTCTATTTGTCATAGTCGAGTGATATTCAGGAAGATTATTTCATGAACACCACAAAATCATTCGCTAAGAATGTCCCTAAACAGACTCCTTTCTCTTTTTGGTATTTTTACGGATAGATTTGCTTATATTTTCACTTATTTCCGTAGTAGAACTTCAACCAAAACAAGATATTTTCAATTTTAAGTATATGTCACGTCAAATTTTGACACTTCATAGCACATATAAGTGGTAATTCTCTAACGAATATGTTAAATTTTATCCATCCGTTACTTTTTGACATTTTAACCCAAAAAGCCATTCCGTAAATCTTGTAAATAAGGGTCCGGTAAGTTCGAATTATTTTAACCAGATACGTTAAAAAAAGTAGGTCTACTATTGGGTATAGTGCAAAAAAAGAAGAATAAATTAGGTAATGCGCTATGCTAAGCATGAGCGACCCGTGGTAAAGCGTTAACAAATCCAAGAATTAGGAGACAAACTGAAAAAAATGGATTCTTCAAAAAGCAGATCATCCAGAATGAGTAAAAATCAAAAAAATATTTAATTACTTATTTAGAAGCCCACAAAATGTTGGAGACGAAAGTTGCCCCTAGTGAAATTTCTAAAATCAAAGAGTTGTGGGTGGAATTGGTCACCAACTTGAACAATTTGAAAGGAGCCAAAAAAGATCGTAAACAATGGAAAGAAGTAAGTATAAATTCTTTTCAGAATAACATATTTATTAACTAATATAATATTTAAAATAAATATAATTCTCTTAATTACTTGTTTTAAGGCATTAACGATCTAAAGAATTCAACAAGAAAAAAGGCAAGACTACTTCACAGAGATAATGCTGGCACATGAGGAGGCCCAAAAACAGTAAAAGATTTGACTGATTTGGAAGGAAGGTTACTAGCTTTATTATCAAAAACAGTTATAACTGGAATCCTGTCAGTCCAAGAATTAGGTTTTTATAATGAGAATACGAGCATAGGTGAAATACAAAATATAAATATATTCATCAAATATTTAATAAACCTTTATGCAAAAGCTTATATTAACAAGTTTTAGTCTCGCCTAAGAAGCTATAAATCTATCTTTTCTTTTAGGTTGAAAATATAGAAATTATTGTAAGTGATATAGAACCATTGCCTGTGTTTAATGCTCCTACAACTGCTTCTACTAGTGAATCACAACCACTGCCAATATTTAATATAAATATCTGGTCACCGAGCTTCGCTCTTAATATTCAAATCTACATTTTTAAGCAGCCCAATGAGTATATAATTTAAGTCTATTTATAACATGACAAATTATTAATTAATTCGCAAAAATCACGGAGTGGGCGACATCTACTTGAACTACTGATAGGGAGATAAATAAAAAGTTGATTGGCGATTGGCTTGGTAGTAGGCGGGAAAATCAAAAAAGCTGTCAGTGTTAATTTTCAATTGGCTGCAGCTGATGTTGACGTTTATCAACTGCTTGTCACAGAGGTTAGTTAAATGCATTTCACCCTTTTAGGGCAACATCTACCGACGCTTGATCTTCGCGAATTGTCACGGTGGACAGGCCCCCTTTCCGGGACGGGCAAGAGCAGCGTGTAGGGCACACGTCCCGTCAACAGAAGATCGCTCCGCTCACTCTATTTATCACTATATAAGAAAAACTCTATGTTCAATTGATTTTATTATTTATTGATCTGCAGTGAAGGAAAATTATAGGTCTGATATTCATACTTGGGTAAAAACCTCCACAAAAACCTGTGACCAGACTCTCGACGTGTGGCAGATAGTGATATCATATTTTTTCAAAAATTTTCAGTTACAAAAATAATTCATTCGTACATTACATTACAATTTGCTCTTGGAAAATACAAAGTCACAATCAACCTTAAAATGTACTATGAAAATAGAGAATTTTAAATGTCTCTTTAAAGGTTCTTGTAAAATAAAAAATTGAAATCTATGTTAATAGTACACCTGTACAAGCATTCATTCTTTTTCTCTCTCTCTCTCTCTCTCTCTCTATGATAATGAAAACTTAAATATTAAAACTGTCCGCATAATAAAATAGTAGCCGTAAGGGGTAGTCTCACACTATCGGGGAAGGGAAGAACCTTTACCCGATGTGCATAAAGCATTTCCACCCGCCAAAAAAAAAAAGATTAGCTTTAGGTTAGGTTAGATCTTTGCAATAAATAAAGAAAAGTACGATACGTGTGACATTTTGACATTTGTTACATTCTGACAGGTGTCATATTTTGACATTTGTTCATTTTGAGATTTGTTCATTTTGACAGTTGTTACATTCTGACACGTATCACATTTTAACAGTTGTAACGTTTTTACAGGAGTCACATTTTGACAAGTGTCCATTTTAACAGTGTTACTCAACGTTCCTATAAATATTTACCTAAACCCATGATTTCTGAAATTGAATTGGCAACGTTGTATTTTCAACTTTGAATTTATGAGATGGCTGTCATTTGACAAGCAAATTATTTATGTCCGTCAAATTAACCTTTCCTTTTTTATATAAAGCGGAAATTTAAAATTGAATTCTTTCAGATTAAAACGCCAGAAATTAAATAAAGTCAAACCTTTTTACTACTATACTATACAGAAGAAAGGAGTGCAGTATTTAATTTGCAGAACGTAGTACAGATTCAAGAGGTAGAAATTTCATTTTTACCTCTTCCTTCAATGCTTATTTGTAGTTAAAATTTAAATTTTGATACATCTGATCGGCCTAATATAGTTTTTGTCTAGATAAACCTGTTCTTTTGACAGATAAGTCAGACTTTATTTATTCATAGCCGTATCGTATGTATTTTAATTGATTCAGAATTTTGTATTAATATATATTTCAAAATGGTTTCATTCTAAAAATATTATCAGTCCTCCTAAATCCTTGAAGGCAGAATTATTAGTGATAGCAAGGCAACATAAAAACAAATTCAAAAAATATATTATAGATGAGATGGCCAGAGAAAAAGGAATTAAAATTCTCAGATTGCCTCCGAACCACGCAGAGTTAAATTCCATTGAACTGATCTGGTCACAATTATTAAAAGGTTATGTTTCTCAAAACAATAAAACATTTAAATTTCCTGATGTGCGAAATTTGTTTTTGAAGACAGTTTCAGATGTAAATAGAGAACATTGGGGAAAATGCATTGGTCATGTTAAAAATGTGTCAAATTCATTTAGGAAAGTGGATATATCAATGGATAATTTAATAGAACCGATAATAATAAACCTCAGAAAAGACAATTATAGTGATACCAGTAGTTTTAGTGAAGACAGTGACTTTTAAAGATAGTTCTTGAACTAACTTTTTTTTTAATCTTTGAGTTTAGGTAAGTACTGAAGCGTTACATTTAATGCCAAGAGATTAATAAAAGTTTAATCCCAACATATAATCATCCTTGTTATTTATTGGTTAAATTTAATTCGTTCAATGTTAAAGTGTCAGATGCATAAAGTTTATTTTTATTTTTTGTAAATAATATAACTTCAAAATTTAATCTACGAAGTGCGTATATATATTTTATATGCTGTGACCTTATTTATATTATAGAAACTTATTTTGCAAAGTACGCCTATGGAATGTGACGTTATTTCCCCACTTTTACTGTACTCATCTATCCTTTATAGTATATATTACTATAGAAACAAGTTATTATATCTGCCGTTGCTAGGAAATAAAACTAAAAGCTTAACTTTTCTTGTAAATATCTCAGAAGATCAAATTTTCACAGACATGAGACCTACATTTTTTGCCGATTTAGATAGGAATTAGTCTACCCTGAAAGTTTCATTGAATTCTGACGAGTGGATTTCGAGATCCTCTGGACACACACACACACATACATACATACATACATACAAACCTTGCTCGTTTAATAGTATTTGATTGAAACTGCGAGTACTTCCACTGATCCCCTGCCATTATTTAATGTACCGAGGACGGAAAATGTAACGGTTAGAATATTTAATATTACTTTATAATGTGCACATTTAAAAGTAATGTACCCTTTTTTATTTAGGTGAACTTTTTAGGACATTTGAAAGGAAATATAATTTTTATTAACCAATTAATAATAATTTATATGCTTCTTTTAGGGAAACAAGAGAAATGCAATCAAAAAGAGGAGAGTTGAGGTACAGCTCGAAAAAATTGCAACAAACCACAAAGACTGTTTAAACAAACTGGCCCATTCCTATAATAGATTAGCTGATGCTATTTTGAAAACGAAACGTCGAAAAGTGAATGGGCCAGTGTTTTCATTAACTTTTTAAATGCTTTTTTGTTCCTTTTCAATTTTTTGTTTCTTAATAGGTAGTTTGGTATAACTAAGAATTTAATTAATGAAATTTTATTTAAATAAAAAAACAAATATTACATAAAATGTCTATTAATTATTTCATCTCTTCGAATTTCACCTGCATTGTTCCATTCAATGGGCCTTTGATTTTCGTTTGGAAATACATTTAAAATTATATCTTCCTCATCAGGCATTTGAACTTCTCTTGTTATCGCAATATTGTGTAAAATACAACAACTGTAAATAATGTCGGCAACTTTATTGGGAGAATAGTACAATGCCCTTTGCCCACTTAAACAGCGAAATCTGTTGCATGCTCTATTTTAATCCTTAAACTTGAAAGTCTACTATTTAATCTTGAGTGGGAACTAACAACCATGGTTCTAAGGGATATCCACCATCTGCTATTAAATAATTTAAATGATTATTTATATAATCCCTTTCTAAGTCTTGCCTAACTCTGGACATCATCCAAATTGCAGAATCATGGGCCGATCCAGGAAAGCGAGCATTTATCGCTACAAATTTCTTACTATGGTCACATATTACTTGAATATTCATTGCAATGTGAATATTCAAGTAATGACCCAGATATAGGAGAACAACTGCTGGAATCACTAAATAATGCTAGAACAAACAGATGGCGAGAAACCCTGGAAAACCTAAATTTCACGCACAGTAGCCGAACTGCGTGGAGCCTCTTACATAATTTAGAGACAGGCACAACAAGCCCATCAATCCAATCAAACAGTCCCAAACCAGAAAGTATTGCAAGCCGCTTAAAACAACTTTCAAAGCCAATAATCGAAAAAGAGCACAAGAGAGAAGTGCGATCGAAATTAAAGACCTTCCGAAGAACCCTACAGCAAACTCTACCCATTATGAAACGCATCGAGGAATACGAACTCACAGAGGCAATAAAAGCAGTTAAATGTCGGAAAGCCGCAGGAGTCGACAATATTTATCCCGAATTTGTGAAAAACTTTGGCCCTAGAACACAAAAATGGCTTCTTGATTTCTACAACGACATCATAAACACACAAAAACTGCCAAAACTATTTAAGAAAGCAAAAATCATCGCTATAACTAAACCGGGTAAGGATCCATCACAATCGGAGAGCTATAGACCAATTGCTTTACTCTGTGTCTGCTACAAAATCTTTGAGAAAATTATCTACACAAGACTAATAGAGAGCGTAAAAGACAATATACCTCCAGAGCAAGCAGGTTTCATGCCAGGAAGAAACTGCTGCGATCAAACACTAGCTCTTACAACACTTATCGAAAATGGTTCTGAAAAGAAACTTAAGACAGCAGTCGCCTTCATAGATCTTACGTGTGCCTACGACACAGTCTGGAAAGAGGGGCTACTCCTGAAACTATATAAACTGGTACCTTGCAGCACGTTTAACAGACTCATAAACGAAATGATGAGCGATCGCCTTTTCCAGGTACATCTCAACGGAAAAATAAGCAGTTTTAAAACCCTGCAAAATGGCTTACCCCAAGGCTCGACACTGTCACCACTGATGTTTAATATTTATACCTCAGACGTCCCACCTACAACATCAAGAAAGTTTATATACGCGGACGATATGGCTTTGGGAGTACAAGACAAAAGCATGCTGAATTGCCAAGAGGTACTGGGCGAAGATCTGTTAATTATGACTGAGTACTTTAAAAAATGGGGTTTGCAACCAAATCCAGCAAAAACAGAAGTGACGGCCTTCCATCTAAATAATAAAGAAGCAAACCAACAGCTACATATTGAGTCGGAAGGAGTAGTTCTAAAACACAACCCAACACCAAAATATCTAGGAGTTACACTCGACCGAACTTTGACTTTTAAACCGCACCTACAGAAATTATCGGCTAAAGTCAGAACCAGAAACAATATTATACAAAAACTGGCCAACTCATCTTGGGGTGCAACAGCCGAAGTTCTTAGAACCAGTGCGCTATCTTTGGTTTATTCCACTGCAGAATACTGCGCGCCAGTATGGCTAAATAGTCACCATACCTCAATCATAGATACACAGCTGAACCACACGATGCGGCAAATATCGGGTACCATTAAATCGACACCAAATGCGTGGCTCCCAGTTCTGTGCAATATCGCCCCCCCAAACACAAGAAGAATGGCGGCACTAAAAGCTCAAGTTGCAAAAAGTCAAGACAATCCAACATTGCCAATAAATGCCGACATTGAAGAAATAACTGGATGCAGACCACAGAGATTAAAATCCAGACAACCACCAGTAAGAACGGCAAGTCAACTGAATAACTTTACAAGCGAGCAGCACTGGACTGCTGAGTGGGAGAACAAAGAGATCAGAAACTCCTACCTCATCCAGGATCCAACAACCAAACTAAATGGATTCAATCTACCCCGCAGACAATGGTGCAACCTTAATAGAATTCGAACGGGTCACGGAGTGTGCAATAAAACACTAAACCAATGGGGTATCACAGACAACGCCCAGTGTGACAAATGCGGAGCAGCCGAACAAACCATCCACCACCTGGTCATAAAATGCCCTCGCACCCAGTTCGACGGGTCATTAGAGGATATCCATGTTTTAACTCCACAAGCAGAAGACTGGCTTCGAGAGACTGAACTTCGATTGTAACAAGAAACAATTTCTTTTATTTATCTGTAAATTTATTTTAAGCAATGTGTAAAGTTCATACGAATATATATATATATATATATATATATATATATATATATATATATATATATATATATATATATATATATATACATATATATATATATATATATATATATATATATATATATATATATATATACTTGAATATTCATGGCATGAAAATTTTTCCGACTATAAAATATTGGATCTGGATAAACTCGATGATTTGCAGGAGGTGATATTATCCTTATTAGGCTACCATCTACAATTCCTATGCAGTTCTCAAAACAATTCGCGAGTTCTCTAAAGCCTTGCTTTACTATTTGTTTGTCTTCTTGGGTTGATGGAAATTTGATCCAATGATAGGCTAGTTCTTGATTTATTACTCTACATACTTCCTCTATGCATCTACTTACAGTTGGTTGGCTAACAGCAAAACACCATCCTACACCAATTCCTGTCTGGTAACTTCCTTGTCAAAAAAAATGTAGAACTAATCATATTCTTAAGTAGATAGGTACTCTTGTGATTCTTGAGTGCTGAATAATATGTGGTGCTATAGTGTTTATTAGGTATTGGCAAGTTTCTTTGTTTAGTCTAAAGAGCTTTAAAAAAAGTTTTTCAGGCATTTCAAACGGATTGCTGACGTCTCGTAAATTCCTATACCTCAAATTATTGATGGTACTAAAAATTAAATGTAATTAAAGAAAACATTTTTTATATATAGTTAAAAATCATACTTGAATTAAAAGATGTATTAGACCATCTAAAGCCATATTTTCTATAACTTATAGGACACTACACTAGCTGGCTTAATTTAAACGGGTCCAAAGAGATACATGTTAAAATTGTGAATTTAACGGATATTTTTAACACCTTTTAGTTATTTTTTAACGTTGAAAATGTTACAGAATGGGTAAAATTGGGTTATTTGAACTATCGGATAATAACATCCGTTAAATATTTACCGTGAGACGGTACAGAATAACTTTTATATTTTACCATACGTTATTTTTTTAACGTCTTTTAAAATTTAACATATTCGTTAGAGAATTACCACTTTATACAATCGACCAAATATACGCTCTTTATTTACCTAAATAGTCGATCATATTGCATATCATGTAACTAAATTCATGACTTTTCATTGGCGCAGTCATGTGTGAATGAAATAATCCATCCAATTCTAGAATAAGTAACTATTTTACTGTAATAGTTCAGCTGTTAAATAGAGCCAGCGATGAAAAAATCCGATGTGAGTGCAACGTCAGATGAACCGGCTGTAGGTAGTTTTAGCCCCCCTCCAACTTTTTCCTCTGGAGTAATTCTCTGCCGTCTTGCTGGAGCACGCTACAGCCCTTTTCAATGGAATCCCGATCGATTTTATAAAGTAGTCAGCCTACGTCAGAAAATCATTTTACAGATTTTAGGGGACCCGAATACCACAAAAATCACACTTTCTGACACCCTACTTCCATAAACTCTTGCGAAGGTAACAAAAAATCGGGAAAAGGGGGGTATTTTCTAACATCAATAAAAAAAGCGAAATTAAAGCTGAAATTCTGTTTGTGACTGTAGACATCCAACATGACGTAAAAAATTTTTGGCGCGCTAGGTCTTGTAATTTTTTAATAATCAATTTTTTTTTAATTTGCAAAATGGAAATTTATAGTTTTAGAAATTTATACCCTGGCTTCAGTTATACTCAGTTAATACAAAAAACATTTTCTGACAAATTAGTTCTTGCCTGCTCAAATTCTGCCACAAGGTTGAAAAATCCCCTCAAATCCGAGATTCGGCTATCATTCCATGAAGAAAAAAAATTAAAAAGGTGAAGCAGGAGCAGCAAGGGAGCTACCGCGACCTCGCATCGATGTTGTCAGAAAATTATATTTATATTCAGACGAATCGATAAAGCCCAATTTAACTCATTGCACGCACTGTTTGCAAAATTTCTGTTGCCGATTTTTTGCTGCCGCCGCGCCGCAAGTGCATGATAAAATTTTTCACATCTTTTTTTTATATTTATGACTAAATCACTTTTTTTGTCATATTTCACTTACCTACCGCGGTCAGTAGCAACCAACACCTGTCCGGTAAAAATCAACTTACCTCGTTAGCTTACATATTTCAGGATTATTGTAGCTCTGTTTATTCTAATAATACCTGTCCTATATCTCTTCCATGCATTTTGTATGACGATAAGAAACATTTACATTTTTCATTTAAAAAAAAAGTCACGATGTTCTTCGCCAAAACGATATTTGCACGAAAATTTATTAAATTTAACAAACCGAGTTTCAATATTAAAGTCTAGCATAGACCGAGTTTCAATATTAAAGTCTAGCATAGACATACGAATATTTAACTCAGAAAAAGATGATTAAAACCAAAACTATTATACACATTTTAGCACATTTTGACAAGTGTCCATTTTAAGTGTTACTCAACGTTCCGTTAAATATTTACCTAAATCCATGATTTCTGAAATTGAATTGGCAACGTTGTATTTTCAACTTTGAATATATGAGATAGCTGTCATTTGACAAGCCAATTATTTATGTCCTTCAAATGAACATTTTTTCCTTTTTTAACACTTTTCAGGCTTATTCTGGTTATAAATTGCATTTGTAGAAAAGTTATGTACCTATGCGTTTGTATTGGGAGTGAGTATCCCAATATATATTTCTTTTTAAAAAAATGTGAAAAATATATTTCCGCGCAAAAATTTCTATCGCTATATTGAATTTATCATGTTTTATAACATCTGTGAAAATTTCATGAAAATCCCAGCCGGCCCCATATTCTTAACGTTTACCCAGAAATGTGCGTGTCAGTAGTTGTCAGAATTTGAAGGTTATTATGGCGAAATTAAATAAAGTCAAACCTTAACGTTGATATTTACAAATATAGGTTATTTTCTTATGACGATTTTCCATCATCACTCCACCAACGTTTTCGTCGACCACTGCTAGACCAACATTATTTATCGGGACTACGTTATTGAACGTTGTTTTGGAATACCCCTCGCACAAAAATATGATGTGATTTCCATCGATGATCGATGATTGACAATTAACTACTTTTGACAATGCCAAAAACTGACAAATTAAACTAATATTTGTCAGTTTCTCTTCTAATGGAAACAAAACCACTTATTTTAATGAAAAAGGGGGCTTTAATTGACGTTTTGACTTTCTTGAATGAAAGTCGTTTTCAGAATGACAAAACAAAATATATAATAAAAAATTTACTATAGAAACAGGTTATATTATCTCTGTGTTGTCTGCCGTTGCTAGGAAATAAACTAAAAGCTTAACTTTTCTTGTAAATACCTCGGAAGATCGAATTTTCACAGACATGAGACCTGCATTTTTTACCGATTTAGATAGGAATTAGTCTACCCTGAAAATTTCATTGAATTCTGACGAGTGGATTTTGAGATCCTCCGGACATATACACATACCTTGCTCGTTTAATAGTATTTGATGACTATTGTGTGCCAATCTCTGAAATATATGAACATCTTTGTGGTTTGAATGTAAATAAAGGTCCTGAGTTGGATGGCATCCACCCCTCTGTTCTAAAATAGTGTAGTTTTGTAGTGTCTTAGGGTAAAAACACAGTGGAGCAGGGCAGGTCGCTTGTAGCCTAGATGGTCGCTTACTGGCTTACAGCGATGTAGAATTAAAGCGTGATTCCTTACGGGCGTGTACATGGAGGATCGTAGCAGTTAGCTGGGATAGTAGCAGTGAGCTTAGCTGTAAGCTGATATAATTGCCAATTCGATTGTTTACATCGCTTAGAGCGAGGATGCCCCGGCTCGCGCCTAAAAACACAATATACTTAATAATAGGTGATTAAATGTTAAAGCTAAATAGATTGGTAATTCAATTTTATTGTTATTAACATAATATGTAGCATGTAGCGTAATTTATACTACGAAAATTAAGTGGTATGTGTAATTTAATTCTGTCGAAGGCTAAAACCGCCTACCTGCATTATAAATTACACACATGGATTTTTTTTAAGCAAGACACACTTTTATATATTGAATTTATACCTCCTTTAATCCATTAATGCTTTGAACTCCCACGTAATCAACTCCAAGATGGTTTGGGAGTGCCTAGAGAATCTAAACAAACTAGGCAAGAACAACACTGTTACCCTCCTATGGGTTCCGGGACATACTGGAGTGGAGGGTAATCAAATAGCAGACGTACTCTCAAAAAAAGGTTCTGAAACACCATTTCTGGGTCGTAAACCCTTCTGCGGAATAAGCATCAGTACAATACTTGATGAACTTGGAAAATAAGTAAATAAGAAAAGATCCCAATACTGGATAGGACTGCAAGGAATGAGGCAGGCCAAGACACTACTGGGGAACTATAACCAAAAGAGATCTGACGACTGTATCAGTAAAAGTAAAAATAAGCTCGGAATAATAACGGGTATCGTACAGGGCACTGCCGTCTGAGAGGCCACCTAAAGAAACTCGGATTAGTAGACAACGAAGAATGTAGATTCTACGAGGAAGAGGAGGAAACCTCTATCCACATTCTCTCAGAATGCATTACCCTGCAAAATCCAAGGGTACGATACCTTGGAGAATATCAAATAGAAGAGGAAGATCTACCTAACTGCTTTAATCGTTGAGACATCCTTAACGACTGGGCAGCAGTAGGGGGCACAATAGATCTTATAGGTCGCAGTATATCGACACCCCATCACAGATAGATACCTCCTTTAAATATATTCTGGCGATACAATGTTCAATGTTTTTAAGTATGCAAGAAGAGAGTGACATTATGACTAGAATCAGTCAAATAAAAACTTTGCAATACACAATGCAAATTGGGAATTTTTTTATCAAAACTCTCTTCTTACCATAGATGGTAGCACATCTAAAAACTCTCCATCTTTAACGCGCCGACAAGCGACTGACTGATGCTCCAGTGTGTGTGTTTACAACTTCCTGTTAGGTAACCAGCGAGTATGCGAGTAAGCGACCAGCTAGGCTACCAGCGACCTGCCCTGCTCCACTGTGTTTTTACCCTTGAACTTGGTATCTTTCCAGACTTTTGGAAATCTAGCTTCGTCATTCCAATTTATAAATCTGGTGATAAATCTAATATATCCAACTAGAGGCCTGTATGCATTCAGAATGTAATCCCCAAATTATTAGATAATATTGTCACTAAATACTTAACGAAACTCTTGGATCCTTACATCATCGACCAGCAGTTTTGCTTCCG